>CM038676.1:62745670-63945670 GCA_021605205.1 Aegilops longissima
TACCCAAGAGCCTGGCTTCTTCGAGAGCGGCTCTTCAAGCCATCGGCAACACCACCACTTTGAGGCGGCGCTGCCCGGGAGGAGCTCCCAACCACTAGCCTCGGAGCCCCTGCCATGTCCGACCGGGAGCGCTTAATCTTGGCGCTCGAGCCTCGGGAGGGGTGCTGGACCAAGGAGTTCAAGGAATACCTAACACAAGGGGCGCTGCCGAAGAGGGAGGAGGACGCGGAGCGCGTGGCTCGGCAGGCCACGGCGTACTACATCCAAGACGGTGAGTTATACAAGAAGCGACCGAATGACGTTTCCCTGCGTTGTATCTCCAGGGAACAGGGGAAAGAGCTGCTAGCTAACATACACGACGGGGATTACGGGCTCCACTCGTCGTCACGAACCCTCCTTGGCAAGGCGTTCCGCAGCGGGTTCTACTGGCCTACGGTGCTCAACGACGCGACTGAGCTGGTGAAGTCCTGTGAAACCTGTCAATTCCACGCCAAGCAGATCCATCAGCCAGCTCAGGGCCTCCAGACCATCCCACTCTCGTGGCCATTCGTGGTCTGGGGGCTAGATATCTTGGGCCGGTTCCCTCGAGCACCTGGGGCTACCGCTACCTCTACGTCGCCATCGACAAGTTCACCAAGTGGGCGGGGGTAGAAGTCGTCCGCACCATCCTTGCCGGATCCGCGGCCAAGTTCACCAAGGGTCTCGTGAGCCGGTTCGGGGTCCCCAACCGTATCATCACCGACAACAGCTCGCAGTTTACTAGCAATCTCTTCAAGACATATTGTGCTAACCTTGGAACGCAGATCTGCTAAGCCTCGGTGGCATACCCCAGGAGCAATGGTCAGGCCGAACGCGCCAACGCAAAGGTCCTGAGAGGCCTCAAGACCAGGACCTTCAAGAAGAAGCTCGAGGCCTGCGGCAGGTGAGGGAGTCCTGGACTAAGGGGTCCTCGGGCGTCTGGCCTGTTATCCATGGGCCGGACAGATGGGCTGTGAAGACATGAAGACCGAAGACTGTACCCGAGTCAGGATTGGACTCCACTTGGCATGGAAGGCAAGCTTGGCGACCGATTATGAAGATTCCTTCTTATGTAAGCGACTCTATGTAAACCCTAGATCCCCCCCGGTACCTATATAAATCGGAGGGGATAGTCCGGGAAGGATACACATTACCATAGTCATATAGGCTAGACCTCTAGGGTTTAGCCATTACGATCTCGTGGTAGATCAGCTCTTGTAATACTCATATTCATCAAGATCAATCAAGCAGGAAGTAGTGTATTACCTCCATAGAGAGGGCCCGAACCTGGGTAAACATCGTGTCCCCCGTCTCCTGTTACCATCGATCCTAGACGCACAGTTCGGGACCCCCTACCCGAGATCCGCCGGTTTTGACACCGACATTGGTGCTTTCATTGAGAGTTCCATTGTGCCGTTGATGAAAGGCTCGATGGCTCGCCTTGTCCTTAAAGACAACCTCACCGCCGGGGTAGCTCTGGCCCCAGGCCAAACCGTCCGGCTGGGCGACTTTACTATGATCGCCCGTTCGGCCGTTGAGCCGATGATGACCTCTCGGGCCATCGAAAACCCCCTTCGCATCAATTCCGAGCACTCCAAGAAGATGGATCCGGCTGAGTTTTCGTCCTTAAACGAGCTCCTAGATCGCATCGCCCCTTTGGGAATCACCACAGATTACGATCGGGTCGGGCCTAAAACCGATCAGGGAGAAACCGAAACTGCACCAGTCACCCACCAGATTGCTGTAGTCATGGAGCAGGACGGCGAGTCTTCTTCTATATCGAAGATGGTCTATGTTCGGATCGCCATTCACGAAGAGCCGGATACTCACTCGCGAAAGGATGCGACGAGCCCTCCGAACATAGCATCGGACGACGGCCCCAAACAATCAGAAGATATTCCGGAACCCGGGCTGTTAAGCCCGGAAGGTTATCAGACTCCGGATAATCGGTCAGGTCAGAGTTCGGATTTAATTCCACCCACCCACCCAGACATAGACGCTCTCATGAGCATAAAACAGCAGTCTCAGGAAACAGTCCACCACTTATGGGCCAGATTCCTCCTTGTCAAGGACAAGGTGAAAGATTGCCGTGACGAGGACGCAATATCAGCGTTCTGCAAAAATTGCGCGAACGAAGGAATCCTCAATGCCATAAATCACCGCCGCATACTGAAATTCGCTGACTTAGCAACCATTGTACAAAAGTACAGCGCGATGGAGAGTGCCTGGGAAACTCGGGCAGCTCGCTGGGAACCGTCAGTCCCAACTCAACTCCCCCTATAGGCGAAAAGGACGCAACCTCGTGGCACGCCCAGTCCAACAGTCAAGAAACACAAAGCCGCTATACGGCATGGCACCATTCTGGAGGGGTGGCTCGATGGCCCATGCAAAATACATACAACACAACATACCGTGGCAACCCACAGCCTTAGAGCACGTTGGATACTACGACAGGTAGCCAAGAGCGGCGTGGACATCCTTATCAAGGACGCCCCAGAACAGCATCCCCCAGAAGACGACGACTCAAGAGTATTGATGATCTTTGAGACATTCGCTTCAAACAACAAGAGCAAAAGGGCACTTCGCAAGCTCGACGAAGTCTGCCAAATTGCTGCAATAAACCCATGGAACGACACGGCTATAACATTCAAAGCCAGTGACAAACCAAAGTACAGAATAGTACGAGCGCCCGCCGCGTTAGTCCTCAGTCCCATCGTGGACGGGTCTCGACTCACGAAGGTCCTCATGGACGGTGGCAGCGGACTAAACCTCATTTATGAGGACAACACTCCATAAAATGGATATAGACAGGAGCCGCATCAAGCAAAGTAACACAACCTTCTGAGGAATTATTCCTAGTCGGGAGGCGCGGTGCGCGGACAAAACCACACTTGACGTAGTATTCGGCACTACGGAGAACTATCGGTCCGAAGAAATAACTTTCCAAGTGGCCCCTTTCAGCAGTGGATATCACGCCCTATTGGGGCGGGATGCTTTTACACGCTTCCAAGCTATACCTCATTACGGGTATATGAAGCTCAAAATGCCCGGACCAAATGGTATAATCACTGTCGTCAGTGATCCGGACATAGCACTCCGCGCTGAAAACAAAACCGCATCCCTGGCCCTGGAGGCGCTATCCGAAGCCCTCGCGGCCGAAGAATTAACCGCACTACGCTCCACGGTGGACAGGGACAATGTGATCCTCGAAAAACGCCCCAAATCCACCTCCTTCAAACCAGCAGAAGAAATAGTCAAATTCCAGGTCCACCCGACGGACCCCAAGAAGACAGCATCTATCGGAGCTCAACTGAACCCAACAGTTGACGCCGCACTACGAGAATTCCTCCGCGAAAACTGGGACATATTTGCCTGGCACCCTTCGGATATGCCAGGGATCCCACGCAAGTTGGCCAAACATAGCCTCAATATATTAAAGGGATTTAAATCGGTCAAGCAAACACTACGGCGCTTTTCCGAACCCAAGCGACAAGCCATGGGGGAGGAGCTGGCCAAGCTTATCAAGGCCGGATTCATTAGAGAAATCAAGCATCCGGAGTGGCTGGCAAACCTGGTGATGGTACCAAAGAAGGATAAATCCTGGCGCCTGTGTGTCGATATCAAGGACCTCAACAAGGCTTGCCCTAAGGATCCCTTTCCCCTTCCCTGCATTGATCAAATCATTGACGCCACCGTAGGACACGACTCACTTTGTTTCCTCGATGCATATTCCGGATACCATCAAATCAAAATGAAGGAATCCGATCAAGCTGCAATAGCATTTATTACCCCATACAGGCCATTCTGCTTACACACTATGCCCTTCGGGCTCAAGAACGCCGACGCGACATACCAACGCATGATTCAAACATGCCTGGAGAAACAGATCGACAAAACGGTAGAAGCTTACGTCGATGACGTCGTCATCAAAACTAGGCACGTCAAAACACTAATAGACGACTTACGTCTTACGTTCGACAACCTCCGGGCATATGACATTAAGCTCAACCCGGAAAAGTGTGTCTTCGGTGTCCCCGCTGGAAAACTGCTGGGCTTCATCATTTCCAATAGAGGAATCGAAGCAAATCCGGCTAAAATCCAAGCTCTGTCACAGTTGGCTACACCAACAGATCTCAAACAGGTCCGAAACTAGCGGGATGTGTGGCAGCACTAAGCCGCTTTATCCCCAGATTAGGAGAAAAGGCACTACCACTCTATCGCCTCTTACGACACACTGATAACTTCGAATGGACAGACGCGGTGACTGCCGGACTGGAGGAAATAAAGACCCTCCTAGCAAGCAATCCAATCTTGGCCGCACCAAACGCGGGTGAACCCATGTTGCTATACATATCGGCAACACATCAAGTGGTGAGCGTCGTGCTCATCGTCGAACGGGAACAGGTCGGACACAAATTCCCACTTCAAAAACCAGTATACTACATATCTACTGTCCTCACACCATGCAAATCCCGGTACCCCCACTACCAAAAGATAGCATACGCGGTCTTCATGGCATCCCGCAAGCTACGACACTACTTCTAGGAGTGTTCAATCACGGTGGCTTCTGAGATCCCGCTCAATGACATAATAAACAACCGCGATGCCACGGGATGAATCGCCAAATGGGCCATAGAGCTACTTCCATTCGACATAACATACAAGCCACGTCAAGCCATCAAATCTCAAGTACTTGCCGATTTCGTCGCCGAATGGACAGAGGCCGAACTCCCTAAAGAGTACGGCGCATACTCCAATTGGGTCATGTATTTTGACGGCTCCAAAATGTTGGCATGACTAGGAGCGAGAGTCGTATTAACATCCCCCACTGGAGACGTCGTCCAGTATGTACTCCAGATATTATACACAGACTCCAACAACACAGCCGAATACGAGGCCGTACTGCATGGTCTTCGGATGGCAGTATCCATGGGCATACAACTCCTGGAGGTGTGCGGGGACTCGAACCTCGCGATATCTCAGATAAACGACGACTTTGATGCCAAAGATCCAAAGATGGCAGCTTATCGCAATGTCATATTAAAAATGTCGGCTTGGTTCGGGGGGCTTGAATTTCATCACGTCGCCCGAGAAAGCAATCAAGCGGAAGAAGTCCTTGCTCGTATCAGGGCTAAGCGCGACCGCATCCCACCTAACATTTTCCTGGAGAGCTTTTCAAGCCATCCGTAGTGTGGCAAGGGGAGGGCGGCGACAATAGTTCAGATGCGAACACAACCTCAAATCCCGAACATACAGACAGTGCCGGGGGCTCAGCCACCGAAATAACACCATCGGCCCATCTCATTACGGCAGTCATTGCCCCATATACCGAACCCTTCTTGGCCTATATTAATAGGAAGGGGATTCCCGAAGAACAAAATGAGGCTTGCCGCATTATCAGGCGTTCAAAGGCCTATAAGGTTCACGACGAGAGCTCTATAAGAAAAGCACTACCGGAGTACTTCAACGATGTATCTCCGAAGAAGAGGGGCGGAAGCTTTTAGCGTAAATTCACGCTGGCCTCGGCGGACACCACGCCGCAGCTCGGGCCCTCGTTAGCAAGGCCTTCCGCACTGGGTTTTATTGGCCGACAGCCCGAGCAGACGCGTAGGACCTTGTCCAACGCTGCGTCGGATGCCAGCTCTTTGCCAACCAAAGCCACATGCCCCCAACTGCCTTACAAACTATCCCCATTACTTGGCCTTTAACGGTCTGGGGCCTGGATATGGTTGGATCCCTTAAAGGGGGGAAGCCATAAGAAAAAATATCTGCTGGTTATGGTGGACAAATTCACTAAGTGCATAGAGGCTAAACCGGTCAAAACGGCTGAGTCCGGCCCGGTGATTGACTTCATATCCGGTGTTGTGCACCGTTATGGTGCCCCACACAGCATCATCACCGACAACGACTCTAATTTCACAGCCGACGAGGTAAAAACCTAGTGTACTAATCTAGGTATTAAACTCGATTACGCCTCCGTCTACCACCCACAAACCAATGGTCAAGTCGAACGAGCCAACGGTCTCATTATGAGCGGCATCAAGCCTAGACTAGTGCGGTCTTTGAAAGAATCAGACAAGCACTGGGTTGAGGAGCTCGACTCCGTACTCTGGGGGCTGTGGACCATGCCCAACCATACTACCGGATACACACCTTTCTTCATGGTGTATGGCGCAGAGGCCGTATTGCCCTGCGATATTATTCACGACTCACCTTGAGTGCGTATATACGAAGAGAAAGAAGCCGAGCTTGATCGGAAGGACAGCCTAGATGCCCTGGAGGAGGAACGCGATGTCGCAAAAGCCCGTTCAGCATTCTACCAACAGCGGGCTCTAAGATACCAAAGCAGAGAAGTACGGGCCAAGACTTACAATGTTGGTGAACTCGTTCTACGCCTGCCGGAGAAGAAAAAGGACAAACTCAAACCCAAATGGGAGGGTCCCTTCATAATTTACGAAGTTCTCACCGGAGGAGTGTACCGTCTTCGCGATGCATCAGACAATCTCCTCGAGCCGAACCCCTGGAACGCGGCCAGACTACGAAGATTCTATGCCTAGCGCTGAATTCTTTGTTCGTCTCCTTCTCCCCTATAATTTCCATTATTTTTTCTCTCTTTTCCGCTTTTAATTTTTCGCTTTTAAGCTCTCATATGGCTCGACCGTACACCACCTGACGTACACATCTTCAAATATGTATGTCCATTATACCTGGGGGCTTCTTGGATAGAAGCTTTTTATTATTATTCCTCGAGCATCAAGCTCTTCACATATGAGTTCTTCCATATGTACCTTTTCTTCACCACTATATGCATCGATATGACTTAAGTTTTGGCCAAGCTGCGTTGCCTGGATCCTTGCTTATGCCCTACGTTCCCGTTAGTTCGGCTAGGGCATAAAGGGAGCACCTCTGCGATCGTTACTGCCGGGTCATCCGGATGTGTACCTCAGACTGGGTGAAGCCGAAAGCTAGCGTTCTTAAGGGAATATTCAGTCGTTGAATTAAAGATGTTTTTGTGATTACTCCATTGCGAACCCCCAGAAGTTACATACACTGCGATTTTTTCCATTACAATTCGGACATGTACATTAATACATGCACGCCCAAGGAAATGAACCCTTAACGGAACTATTCTCTCTAGAAGATGTTTCTTACGATCTCAGTGTAATATAACATAACTAGCAGAATACAACTTGTCTGTTCAAGAAACTATGACCCCTATGCCTAGTTTTCAAGGCATACCCCGGTATATTCGGCCGCGAGGGTATTCGGAAATACTCCGCACCCTCGGGTCCGGAGGTTGAAGCGAAAAGGTCTGCCATGACAAATGCTATACAATTCAGCGATAATTACATAGGGTAAGGAAAGTACATAGTCACTTGGACTCAAACACTTCCAACTCTATACCATCCAACAGGCAGTCTAACTTACAATCCTGTTGGAAATATTTGGCGGCCAACTCTACTTGGTCATATACCAAACTTACGGGAATTTCTTCCCCATTTGACCCTAGCGGTCCGACCCGGGCCATGTGATTAGGATCCAACTTGGTATATCGCGTTTTCACCATGGCCCAGGCCTCTCGCGCACCCTCTCGGCAGGCCGATATCTTCCATAGTCGGATATGACGATGTGCTCCCTTGAACAGCTCTACAAGCTCCTCCATAGTTCCCGGAGGGGAGGCGGATGGTCATAAGGCCTTGGCAACACTCCGCATAGCTAGCCGAGCATCCTCGTGCACTTGCGACAGTCTTTGCAGCAGATCACTTGACGATCCGGACACCTCCTCTTCAGGACGGCCCATCAATATACCTCCAATCATAACTATATCAGTTCCATTTATCTACGAAATACTCTAAAAATAGTTCGGATACATACTGAATATGCCGCCCCACAGCTTGTTGTTCTCCTTCACGAAGTCGGCTAGCTGGGCCCGCACATCTTTCAACTCCTCACCCAATGTAGTGTTGAAATCATGTAGCTTTTTTTTCTCGTCCCTGACGTTGGTCAGCACACGCTCGCCTGCGGCATGTTGCCTTTTCACCTCTCTTTCTCCCTCTTGGGAGATCTTCAACTTCTCTTCAAGTTGATCAGGCGACCCTATTATGCGATCAGCAGCAGTATTAGCACAGTTGGTATACAATTATTGTTCCTCGATGGGGGGGAACGTTACCAGAAGACGACTTCTAGAAGTTTTCCTGTTCGGCGGTAGCATCATTTAGCTACGCTCGACACTGCTCCAGCTCTTGAGCTAGCAGGCCGTTCTTCTCTGTAAGGACCTGGTCGTACAACGATCCTTAAATCAGTTGTGCCAACTGCTTTCAGTCTCGGGGGCTACTGGCATATGGTTATCATATTTTAGGCACAGTAAAATTACCTGCACATCTGTTAAATTCTGCTTTGTGGATTTGCTAAGCCCGTTTCGAGCAGCTCGGATGTATGCGTCAGCCGAGCTGAATGCATTGAATGCCTCTTCCGAGAACTTGGGGTCTCGTAAGACCGCCCTACAGCGCCGATGATTCATGGCGCTCTCTACCTCCGAGTTGGTAACGGACATATTTTCCGAACCTCGGCCGAGGGATAGTCCGGCATTGTTCCCACACTGGCCCCCATCTCTCCGACTGGATCTAAATCACAGTTGTCGGGAACACGACCGGTCGGGCCTCCGGACACAGTTCGGCGAACCTTTTTCCTGTAATCAAACAAACGCACAGGTCACAGTTGGATGCGACCGCTGACAAACCATATTTATCCATACCTCCTTGGTGAAGGCCTGGTTGTGTCTTCACCGGCTTTCCTCTTCGAAGGCCTGCCCGACGCAGGAACCAATCTCTTCGGAATCGTCGAACGCCTCCCCTATGGAGCACGAGACAGTGCGGTGTGTGAGGCACAATAAAAGCACTCTATTAGAGAAGGTGTCTCTTGATTACTTACCTGCGAAGCAGGAAGAAGGCTAGGGTAGTCGGTGATGATGGCCACTTCTGTGCCATCATAGCTCGTCTGGTAAAAAACTCCCTCGGCAAGCACCACGAATATATCCGGATCCTCCTCAAATCCAAGATCAAGCTCCCGGTTGTGGTTCTCCGGCTGTGGGGCGGGACTATGAAGTCCTTCGGTGACCTTTCGCCAGTGCTGTCATAACAAATGGTTTTGAAATTTATCAAAAGTAATCCGCAAGGGAAGGAGTGAAACAAAGGGGTGGAAGCCTACCCAACTGGGAGGATCATACATAGAATACCCATCTTCGCGCTTAATGCGAAGAAATTCCTCTTCCTCCCCTTTAAACAGCTTGGCCAATATCTTGGCCAGAGCGGCGGGAGTATCCGGACCTTCCCGGCCACAGCGAGAGGCGTCATCCTCTCCATTGTAGTGCCACATTGGCAGCCCTCTGAATTGTAGCGGCTAAACCCCTCGCACTATGGAGGTCGCCATTACCTTGATTATTGTGAGTCTGGACTGAGCGAGCATCTTTATCTTGCTCATGAGCTGGCAAACTTATGCACTGTCATCCTCTTCATGACTCCGGGGACGCCAACTATGGCGTTTCTTCAGCGGAACGCTCGCGAACTCAGGAAGACCCTTTCGAACTGGGTCAGGAAGTCCGACATCCTCAATATAGAACCATTCGGAAGGCCATTCATCATACGCCTTCCTTGGTGTGCCGGACAGATATCCGGTATTGGCAATGCGCCGCACTTCGGCTCCGCCCACTTCAAATATTGAACCCTCATGATTGCGCGGGACAAGACAGAACAATTGCCTCCATAGCTCAAAATGGGCCTCAATGCCCAGAAATAGTTCGCATAAGGTAACATAACCTGCGATGTGTAGAACAGAGGCAATGGTGAAGTTGTGCGGCTGGAGGCCATAATATTCCAGAAGCCCTCGGAGGAACGGATGGATCGGAAATCCGACGCCTCCTAGCAGGTAGGGGTCGAAACACACCCGCTCTCCCCCGGATGGATTGGGGAAGCCCTCTGCCTAAGTCTCACCATTGAAGGAATCTAGCCCCGCTCGAATAGGGACTAGATCTACAGAAGGAGGAAATCGATGCATCTGCAGCTTCGTCAATTGGCTGTGGGACACTGAACACCTCTCCCACCCGCCTTTCTCTAGGCCGGAACGGGAGGAGGAGCTGAGAACGCTAGCCATGTTGGAATGGTTTCTCCTACCAGTCTCCGGGGATTTTTCTCTGCGGGGTGCCAAAATGGATCTAGGATCCAATCTCTTTAAATAGGCGCTCTTCCATGCCGGGGGAGGGTGCTATTTGCAAAAATACCCTGACCCTCTGCATTCGCTCGACACGTGTGGAAGACGAAGTTATTTGCCGCGTAGAAGCCAAGGGCAGCGACATTTATCAACGGCCGAATACATTACTTGGTGGTCATCGGAGGAGGAACCTGCCTTGCAATGCCGAAGACAATTTGTGTGCCGAACACTTCGTTATTGAATACTGGTTCGGGGGCTACTGAGGGAGTCCTGGACTAAGGGGTCCTCAGGCGTCCGGATGTTATCCATGGGCCGGACTGATGGGCTGTGAAGACATGAAGACAGAAGACTGTACCCATGTCCGGATTGGACTCTACTTGGTGTGGAAGGCAAGCTTGGCGACCGATTATGAAGATTCCTTCTTACGTAACCGACTCTATGTAAACCCTAGATCCCCCCGGTACCTATATAAACCGGAGGGGAAAGTCCGAAAAGGATACACATTACCATAGTCATATAGGCTAGACTTCTAGGGTTTAGCCATTACGATCTCATGGTAGATCAACTCTTGTAATACCCATATTCATCAAGATCAATCAAGCAGGAAGTAGGGTATTACCTCCATAGAGAGGGCCCGAACCTGGGTAAACATCGTGTCCCCCGTCTCCTATTACCATCGATCCTAGACGCACAGTTCAGGACCCCCTACCCGAGATCCGCCGGTTTTGACACCGACAGCAGGGGCTGGCACGACGAGCTCCAGTCTGTGTTGTGGTCCATTCGCACCACCGCCACCAAGCCAACGGGCGAGACCCCGTTCTTCCTCGTCTATGGAGCAGAAGCGGTTCTCCCTCACGAGGTCAGGCATCGCTCCACGCGGCTCTTGGCGTTTGATGAGACGCAGCAGGACGCCATGCGGGGGATGGACCTTGTGCTGGGGGAGGAACGCCGCCATGAAGCCACGCTCCGGGCGGCAAGATATCAGCAGGCGCTGCGGTGGTATCACTGTCGCAGCGTCCGCTCCAGGACGCTCGAGCTGGGCGACCTCGTCCTAAGGCGGGTGCTCTCCAGGGATGGGCTGCACAAGCTCTCGCCCATGTGGGAGGGCCTGTTTAGGGTCGCCCATGTCTCCAGGCTTGGCGCCGTGCGCCTGGAGACGCATGACGGGGTACCTATCCAGAACGCCTGGAACATCCAGGACCTCCGGAAGTTCTACTCATGAAGAAAGGCCCAGCGCCTATGAAGAAGGCCCAGTGCCTGTGAAGGTCTCCGCTCGTGACACTCTCACCTAATAATGAGTGGGGATGTACATGCCCCGGAGTCTCGGGAGTGCCGCCCTCGGGCCTCGGGGCTCCCTCCCACGTCCTAGTGGCAGCACTTAGCTCCGCGCTGGTGAGAAGACAAGAAGACTAGACTAGGTGTCGGATGCGGCTTTTCATTTGCTTTCCGTAGTTGGCTTGCCTCTCTTTAATGAAATTTTCTTTCTAGTGTTCCTTGCCGGTTTGGTTCCATCACCTTTCGCCCCCATTTCTGCCTTCGGTTCCTTGTTTTGACCTGTACTCTCTCTCGCACGCCTCGCGAGGGGGCTGGACTGGTGCCGTAAGGTTTTTTTCTTGTTTTTCACGAGGCACCCTTGTTCAAGCTCATAAGCTGGCGCACTTCTCACAATCTGTGCCCCTCACGTGCCGCAATGCGAAGCACTGGATCGTGGCCAGCGGCACCTGTGACCAGGGCTCGGAAGAATAAATGTTTCCTAACGAATTTTTGCAGTTCCTAGACGCGCCAAGGAGGTCTCGCCAGGTACTGGGAAGTGCGCGCTTCGTGAACCGAAGACTACTTCGAGGTTGTCAAGCTAAGTTATTTCTACGCGCCTACATAAAACGTTAATGCTGCAACACGACACAGGAACAATAAACATAGCATAGCAACTTGGAAACCATAGTTTGTTGCACGCCCCTACGGGGACCTATACTTGTCTCTCTCTTAATGCAGGAAGAAAAGGAAGAACGAAACAAAAGCGGCCCATGCCCCTGCAACAACTCACGAGGATGGACCGATGGCGCCCTCCTGAGCTCAGCCGGGCCCCTCCTCGCGCTTCACAAGGGCGCGGTGACGAGATGACCTGCTGCCACCCTCGAAGCAGGCACGGCGGCGTGGCGGCTGGTCGTAGCCGCCGCTGCTGGAGCTGCTGCCGGAGCGAGAATCGTCGTAGCTGGGCGAGCGGCGGCCAGCACCGAAGGCACGACCATCCTCACCCTCGTCTCGACCGTCGCCAAGGCCAAGCACCTCGTCGCCGTCGTTGTCTTCGGGGCAGCACCCGACGCGGCAGCCGTCTTCTCCAAACGCCCTCACGTAGAGGGTCGCGTTGCCGTCATATTTGAAGTGGAGGGTGCACCGCCTGCACAGGCCACGTGCGCAGGCAAACGTCTGCTAGCCGCGGGCCAATGCTGCATTACCTGCGACGGAGACCTCGACCGCGACCCACAAAGCTTTACTGTAGCAGCCGTCCGCCATCAGCCAGAGCACGCTTGGACATGTGGCCGACAGCTTGCCGGCGAAGAAGCGCCGGAGCTGAAGTCAGGTGCCGGTCTGGTTCTCCGACCACACAACGAACTCCGGCAGCACCGCCGTCGAGTGAAAGCACGACCGGGGAGGCCGTGCGACCATGGCGCGCCTCCCTTCATCGACGGGGCTGCCATGATCTGGGCGAGTCCCACCATGAGAAAAGGCGCCGCCGCGGCTGCTACCTCTTGAGCACTGCGTTGGTTTCCCCTTGAAGAGGAATGGGTGATGCAGTAAAGTAGCGTAGGTATTTCCCTCAGTTTTTGAGAACCAAGGTATCAATCCAGTAGGAGACCATGCTCAAGTCCCACGTACCTACACAAACAAATAAGAACCTTGCAACCAATGCGATAAAGGGGTTGTCAATCCTTTCACGACCACTTGCAAAAGTGAGATCTGATAGAGATGATAAGATAATATTTTTGGTATTTTTATGATAGAGACTAAAAGTAAAGAAAGCAAAACAAACTGTAATAGAAATAACGGTAGATTAATATGATAGAGAATAGACCTGGGGGCCATAGGTTTCACTAGTGGCTTCTCTCAAGAGCATAAGTATTACAGTGGGTGAACAAATTACTGCCGAGCAATTAATAGAATCAAGCATAGTTATGAGAATATCTAGGTATGATCATGTATATAGGCATCACGTCCGTGACAAGTAGACTGACTCCTGCCTGCATCTACTACTATTACTCTACACATTGGCCGCTATCCAGCATGCATCTAGAGTATTAAGTTCATAAGAACACAGTAACGCTTTAAGCAAGATGACATGATGTAGAGGGATAAACTCAAGCAATATGATATAAACCCCATCTTTTTATCCTCGATGGCAACAATACAATACGTGTCGTTTCCCCATACATCCTTTGGGATCGAAAGCACCGCAAGATTGAACCCAAAGCTAAGCACTTCTCCCATTGCAAGAAAGATCAATCTAGTAGGCCAAACCAAACTGATGATTCGAAGAGACTTGCAAAGATAACAAATATTTTTCATAGATAATCTTGATCATAAACCCACAATTCATCGGATCTCGACAAACACACCACAAAAGAAGATTACATGAAATAGATCTCCAAGAGAATCTAGGAGAACTTTGTATTGAGATCCAAAGAGAGAGAAGAAGCCATCTAGCTAATAACTATGGACCCAAAGGTCTGAGGTAAACTACTCACACATCATCGGAGAGGCTATGGTGTCTATTTAGAAGCCCTCCGTGATCAATGCCCCCTCCGGCGGAGCGCCGGAAAAGGCCCCAAGATGGGATCTCATGGGTACAGAGAGTTGCGGCGGTGGAAATAGGGTTTTGGCTCCTGTTCTGATGTTTCCAGGGTATATGAGTATATATAGGCGAAAGAGGTCGGTCAGGAGAGCTACGAGGGGCCCACAAGGGTGGGGGTGCGCCCTGGGGGCAGGCGCACCTCCCTGCCTCGTGGCCTCCTTGTTTATTCCTTGACGTCCACTCCAAGTCCTCTGGATCATGTTTGTTCCGAAAATCACGTTCCCGAAGGTTTCATTCGTTTGGACTCCGTATGAAATTCCTTTCCTTCGAAACACTGAAATAGGCAAAAAAAACAGCAATTTGGGCTGGGCCTCCTGTTAATAGGTTAGTCCCAAAAATAATATAAAAGTGTATAATAAAGCCCATTGAACATCCAAAACAAATAATATAATAGCATGAAACAATCAATAATTATAGATACGTTGGAGACGTATCAAGCATCCCCAAGCTTAATTCCTACTCGTCCTTGAGTAGGTAAATGATAAAAACAGAATTTTTGATGTGGAATGCTACTTAGCATAATTTTCAATGTAATTCTTTTTATTGTGGCATGAATATTTAGATCCGAAAGATTCAAGATAAAAGTTTAATGTTGACATAAAAACAATAATACTTCAAATGTGCTAACCAAGAAATTATGTCTTATCAAAATAACATAGCCAAAGAAAGCTTATCCCTACAAAATCATAGAGTTAGGCCATGCTTCAATTTCGTCACACAAAACGTTCTCATCATGCATAACCCCGATGAAAAGCCGAGCAATTGGTTCATACTTTTTAACGCGCTTCAGCCTTTTCAACCCTTACGCAATACATGAGTGCAAGCCATGGATACAGCACTATGGGTGGAATAAAGTATAATGATGGGGGTTATGTGAGAAGACAAAAAGGTAGAAAGTCCCACATTGACGCGGCTAATCAATAGGCTATGGAGATGCCCCTCAATTGATGTCAATGTGAGGAGTAGGGATTGCCATGCAACTGACGCACTAGAGCTATAAATATATGAAAGCTCAACAAAAGAAAGTAAGTGGGTGTGCATCCAACTTGCTTGCTCACGAAGACCTAGGGCATTTTGAGGAAGCCCATTATTGGAATATACAAGCCAAGTTCTATAATGAAAAATTCCCACTAGTATATGAAAGTGACAACATAGGAGACTCTCTATCATGAAGGTCATGGTGCTACTTTGAAGCACAAGTGTGGAAAAAGGATAGTAACATTGTCCCTTCTCTCCTTTTATCTCATTTTTTTGGGCCTTCTCTTTTTTTTTTCTTTGGCCTCTTTTTTTTCTTAGTCTGGAATCTCATCCCGACTTGTGGGGGAATAATAGTCTCCATCATCCTTTCCTCACATGGGACAATGCTCTAATAATGATGATCATCACACTTTTAATTACTTACAACTCAACACTTAGAACAAAATATGACTCTATGTGAATGCCTCCGGCGGTGTACCAGGATATGCAATGAATCAAGAGTGACATGTATAAAAAAATTATGAATGGTGGCTTTGCCACAAATACAATATCAACTACATGATCATGCAAAGCAATATGACAATGATGAAGCGTGTCATAATAAACGAAACGGTGGAAAGTTGCATGACAATATTATCTCGGAATGGCTATGGAAATGTCATGATAGGTAGGTATGGTGGCTGTTTTGAGGAAGATATAAGGAGGTTTATGTGTGATAGAGCGTATCATATCACGGGGATTGGATGCATCAGCGAAGATTGCACCGACTCTCAAGGTGAGAAAGGGCAATGCACGGTATCGTAGAGGCAAGAAAATTGTGGAAGGGTGAGAGTGCGTATAATCCATGGACTCACATTAGTCATAAAGAACTCATATACTTATTGCAAAAGTTTATTAGCTCTCGAAGCAAAGTACTAGTATGCATGCCCCTAGAGGGATAGATTGGTAGGAAAAGACCATCGCTGGTCCCCGACCGCCACTACTAAGGAAAGCAATAAAAGAACACCTTATGCGTCAAATTTGCCACACAACTTTTACCATACGTGCATGCTACGGGACTTGCCAACCTTAACACAAGTATTTCTAAATTTCACAATTACTCAACTAGCACACTCTAATATTACCACCTTTATATCTCAAAACACTTATCAAGTATCAAACTTCTCACGATATTCAATGAACTCAATATGGAAGTTTTTATTATACTCATCTTGGATGCCTATCATATTAGGACTAATTTCACATTTAAAGCAAATTACCATGATGTTTAAGACTCTCAAAATAATATAAGTTAAGCATCAGAGATCAATAATTTCCATAAAATAAAACCACCACCGTGCTATAAAAGATATAAGTGAAGCACTAGAGCAAAAACTATATAGCTCAAAAGATATAAATGAAGCACAAAGAGTATTCTAATAAATTCTGAATCATGTGTATCTCTCTCAAAAGGTGTGTACAGCAAAGATGATTGTGGTATACTAAAAAGCAAAGACTCAAATCATACAAGACGCTCCAAGCAAAACACATATCATGTGGTGAATAAAAATATAGCCCCAAGTAAAGTTACCGATAGACGAAGACGAAAGAGGGGATGCCTTCCGGGGCATCCCCAAGCTTAAGCTTTTGGTTGTCCTTGAATTTTACCTTGGGGTGCCTTGGGCATCCCCAAGCTTAGGCTCTTGACACTCCTTGTTCCATAATCTATCAAATGTTTACCCAAAACTTGAAAACTTCACAACACAAAACTCAACTGAAAATCTCATGAGCTCCGTTAGCGAAATAAAACAAACCACCACTTAAGGTACTGTATTGAACTCATTCTTTATTCTTATTGGTGTTAAACCTACTGTATTCCAACTTCTCTACGGTTCATAAACTCCATTACTAGCCATAGATTCATCAAAATAAGCAAAAAAACACGCGAAAAACAGAATCTGTCAAAAACAGAACAGTCTGTACTAATCTGTATCTAACGCAAACTTCTGTAACTCATAAAAATCTACCAAAATAGGAAGAGCTAGATAATTCGTTTATTTATCTACTTCAATTGGAATCAGTATTTTATCACGTTCTGGTGATTTTTAATAATTGTTTTCGTGAACAGAAAGTTTCTGACTTTTTCAGCAAGATCAAATAACTATTATCCAAGAAGATCCTATAGGTTTCACTTGGCACAAACACAAATTGAAACATAAAAACAAATCTAACCAGGGCTAGATCAAATATTTATTGCTAAACCGGAACAAAAAGCAAGGAACTAAAATAAAATTGGGTTGTCTCCCAACAAGCGCTATCGTTTAACGCCCCTAGCTAGGCATAAAAGCGAGGATAGATCTAAGTATTGCCATCTTTGGTATTTATCTTTTTAGTGGAGTTATGCTCGAATCTGGGAGGTTCCTTACATTTCCCTTCATACTCGGAGATTCTTAGATCTAGAGCATCCAACTGTTTGTTGCAAAGTGTAATCAAGGTATTCATGCGATTAAGGTTTCCTCCAACATTTTTAAGAGGTTCAAGAGACTTTTGCAATTCACATACTTTTTCTAAGATTTGGGTTCCCTCTTGAGTAAGAGTTGGTCCCTTTTGTGGAGGAAGTATTCCTACTACCCCCTCTATAATTTCATAAGCAAAACTAGGATCAGTTTCAATAAAATTCCCTTTGGCGGCAAAATCAAGGAGTTTTCTATGGGATAGGGTTAACCCAACATAAAAATTGCGAAGTAAAACCTTGAAATCTCCCTCTATAGTGCAACCACGATAGGATTCTATCATCCTATACCAAGCATCTTTTAGATTTTCTCCTTGTTTTTGTTTGAAGTGCAGAACTTCGAACTCGGGAGACAAAGGAGTAGATAAAGGACTAGCCATAATGATGAAGCAAGCGAAAAAGAGGCAAACGGAATAGAGGGCGAATAAAATGGCAAGGGTGAAGTGGGGGAGAGGAAAACAAGAGGCAAATGGAAAATAATGTAATGCGAGGGATAAGAGTTTGTGATGGGTACTTGGTATCTCTTGACTTTTGCGTAGACTCCCCGGCAACGGTGCCAGAAATGGCTCGTTGTCGGGAGATAAAATCTTGACTTGTCTTGGTGTAAGCCTCCCCGGCAACGGTGCCAGAAATCCTTCTTGCTACCTCTTGAGCACTGCGTTCATTTTCCCTTGAAGAGGAAAGGGTGATGCAGTAAAGTAGCGTAAGTATTTCCCTCAGTTTTCGAGAACCAAGTTATCAATCCAGTAGGAGACCACGCTCAAGTCCCACGTACCAACACAAACAAATAAGAACCTTGCAACCAATGCGATAAAGGGGTTGTCAATCCCTTCACGGCCACTTCCAAAAGTGAGATTTGATAGAGGTGATAAGATAATATTTTTGGTATTTTTATGATAGAGACTAAAAGTAAAGAAAGCAAAACAAACGGTAATAGAAATAACGGTAGATTAATATGATAGAGAATAGACCCGGGGGCCATAGATTTCACTAGTGGCTTCTCTCAAGAGCATAAGTATTATGGTGGGTGAACAAATTACTGTCGAGCAATTGATAGAATTGAGCATAGTTATGAGAATATCTAGGTATGATCATGTATATAGGCATCACGTCCATGACAAGTAGACCGACTCCTGCCTGCATCTACTACTATTACTCCACACATCGACCGCTATCCAGCATGCATCTAGAGTATTAAGTTCATAAGAACAGAGTAACACTTTAAGCAAGATGACATGATGTAGAGGGATAAACTCAAGCAATATTATATAAACCCCATCTTTTTATCCTCGATGGCAACAATACAATATGTGTCATTTCCCTTCTATCCTTTGGGATCGAGCACATAAGATTGAACCCAAAGCTAAGCACTTCTCCCATTGCAAGAAAGATCAATCTAGTAGGCCAAACCAAACTGATAATTCAAAGAGACTTGCAAAGATAACAAATCATACATAAAAGAATTTAGAGGAGATTCAAATATTGTTCATAGATAATCTAGATCATAAACCCACAATTCATCGTATCTCGACAAACACACTACAAAAGAAGATTACATCGAATAGATCTCCAAGTAATTGAGGAGAACTTTGTATTGAGATCCAAATAGAGAGAAGAAGCCATCTAGCTAATAACTATGGACCCGAAGGTCTGAGGCAAACTACTCACACATCATCGGAGAGGCTATGGTGTTGATGTAGAAGCCCTCCATGATCAATGCCCCCTCCGTGGAGATGGGAAAAGGCCCCAAGATGGGATCTCACGGGTACAGAGAGATTCGGCGGTGGAAATAGGGTTTTGGCTCCTGTTCTGATGTTTCCAGGGTATATGAGTATATATAGGTGAAAGAGGTCTGTCAGGAGAGTTACGAGGGGCCCACGAGGGTGGGGGGAGCGCCCAGGGGGGCAGGCGCGCCTCCCTGCCTCGTGGCCTCCTTGTTGATTTCTTGACGTCCACACCAAGTCCTCTGGATCACGTTTGTTCCGAAAATCACGTTCCCAAAGGTTTCATTCCGTTTGGACTCCATTTGATATTCCTTTCCTTCAAAACACTAAAATAGGCAAAAAAAATTGCAATTTGGGCTGGGCCTCCTGTTAATAGGTTAGTCCCAAAAATAATATAAAAGTGTATAATAAACCCATTGAACATCTAAAACAGATAATATAATAGCATGAAACAATCAAAAATTATAGATACGTTGGAGACGTATCAGCAGCCGTGGGGGGACGCGGCGGGGGTCGCGATGTGCTTACAGGGAAGGCCACGACCATGCTTGCGCGGCGA
Source organism: Aegilops longissima (assembly GCA_021605205.1). Lineage (NCBI taxonomy): Eukaryota > Viridiplantae > Streptophyta > Magnoliopsida > Poales > Poaceae > Aegilops > Aegilops longissima. The sequence goes on from CM038676.1 coordinate 62,765,497, forward strand.
GAGCCGGGGCCCTCTTGGCGGGCCTTCCCCTTCTCTGTAGCCGAGAACCTCTTCGTAGGCGCCATGGGGGTCGCTATTAGCAATGAAGCAGGGAAGAAGAAGCGAGTGGAGCAGGAAGAGATGAGCAATGGGGGCTCCGCCCCCTCCTCATTTATAGCGGGAGAAGGCCAACCGGCGACCCCCACGATCACAGCTAATGATGATTTTTCTCTACATGCAGTAGGGACTCGTCAAATCGGGCAGTTGCCGAGGCAGCGTGGGGAGCGGAGACGCCTACGTCCAATCAATCGCCACGCGTCAAGCGGGGCCGCAGGCTGTTGGGGCCCGCAGCACTCCGCACTTGCCCTTTGGCTGCGCCTAGAAGCCAAGTCCGAGCATGCCTTGGGCCCGGGGGCTACTGTCGGCGTCCTGGGAACGGGGGTCCCCAGACTTGCCTGCCTATGGCCCACAGCATGGCTCTACCAGCGGCCCTGTATGGCCCATCTTTACCAGCAAGCACTCAAGACCCTCGCGAGGGGCCAAGCCTCATGAGGCGAACGACGCAAGACCTCCTCAGGGGCGGCCTCACCAGGCCGGCTCGCGAGGGGCGGAGAGATCAAGGCAAGGGACACATCGCAAGGTTCCTGTGACGCAAGCCATGACGACTGGAGCCAGGCGGGCGCTAGCGCATGCAGTTTCCTTGTTTCCTCTTTGGTGCTAAAGGGGCAAGCGCAGGCGAGGAGTCCCGAGGCATCAGGCAAAGGTTTCCATATCGGTGCAAGGAGACCAAGACCAGCAGGATGACAGGACGGAGGTCACCGTGGAGCCCAAGACAGCGTCACCACTAGAGCCATTGGCAGGCGAAGACCACCTTTAGTCAGGATAACTTGTACTAGTTGTCCCCTACGAATTTGGCCGTTGTTGGATCCCTTCCCGCTCAATATTTGGGGAGAGGACCAGGGCCTCTATAAATAGGACTAGCCACCACAATAGGAGGCAACTCAAACTGATCCAGATCATCCTCAACCACACACAAGCCCACCAAGCACAAGAACACCTCTCCTCAGGAGGCTCTTCTTCCCTTGTAACTGTTCATCCTCAGCCCAAGAGGCAATCCACCACACCACACTGGAGTAGGGTATTACACCACATCGGTGGCCCGAACCAGTATAAACTCTTGTGTCTCTCTTTCTGTGGGTTCAACACGCTAAGCCCTGAGATCGCGGTGAGAGTGAGGGCGTGATTAGGTAGGGAGAGATCTTCGTGCGCACCCCAGTGTTCGAACCTCAAGGGTTTTGCCAGAACCCGAAATCCAACACTTTCTACCAGGGGAGCAGGTACAGTTATCTCGTCAAGTTCAATTTTCCTCCCACTCACTTCTTTCCAGATAAACTCCTTCTCTAGAAAGGATCCATTCTTAGCAACGAATGTCTTGCCTTCGGATCTGTGATAGAAGGTGTACCCAACAATCTCCTTTGGGTATCCTATGAAGACACATTTCTCTGATTTGGGTTCGAGCTTATCAGGTTGAAGCTTTTTCACATAAGCATCACAACCCCAAACTTTAAGAAACGACAACTTGGGTTTCTTGCCAAACCACAGTTCATAAGGTGTCATCTCAACGGATTTAGATGTTGACCCATTTAACGTGAATGCAGTCGTCTCTAAACCATAACCCCACAACGATAGCGGTAAATCAGTAAGAGACATCATAGATCGCACCATATCTAATAAAGTGCGGTTACGACGTTCGGACACACCATTACGCTGTGGTGTTCCAGGTGGCGTGAGTTGCGAAACTATTCCGCATTGTTTCAAATGAAGATCAAACTCGTAACTCAAATATTCTCCTTGATACGTCTCCAACGTATCTATAACTTTTGATTGTTCCATGCTATTATATTATCCACCTAGGATGTTTATATGCATTTATATGCTATTTTATATGATTTTTGGGACTAACCTATTTACCTAGAGCCCAGTGCCAGTTTCTGTTTTTCCTTGTTTTTGAGTTTTACATAAAAGGAATACCAAACGGAGTTCAATGGATGTGCCAATTTTTGATGATTTTTGATGGACCAAAAGAAGACCCCGGAGTAAAAGAGATGGGCCAGAAAAGTCCCGGGCTGTCCACGAGGGTGGGGGCGCGCCGGCCTACCTCGTGGATGACTCGGGCACCTCCCTGACTTGTTCCCGACGCCAAAAATTCCTATAAATACTGAAACCTCCAGAACATAACCTAGATTGGGAGTTCTGCCGCCGCAAGCCTCGGTAGCCACCAAAAACCAATAGGGACCTTGTTCTGGCACCCTGCCGGAGGGGAGATCCCTCACCGGAGACCATCTTCATCATCCCGGCGATCTCCATGACGAGGAGGGAGTAGTTCACCCTCGGGGCTAAGGGTATGTACCAGTAGCTATGTGTCTTATCTCTCTCTCGTGTTCTTGATTTGGCACGATCTTGATGTATCGTGAGCTTTGCTATTATAGTTGGATCTTATGATGTTTCTCCCCCTCTACTCTCTTGCAATGGATTGAGTTTTCCCTTTGAAGTTATCTTATCGGATTGAGTCTTTAAGGATTTGAGAACACTTGATTATGTCTTGCATGTGCTTATCTGTGGTGACAATGGGATATCATGTGATCTACTTGATGTATGTTTTGGTGATCAACTTGCGGGTTCCGTAACATTGTGAACTTATGCATAGGGGTTGGCACACATTTTCGTCTTGACTCTCCGGTAGAAACTTTGGGGCACTCTTTGAAGTTCTTTGTGTTGGTTGAATAGATGAATCTGAGATTGTGTGATGCATATCATATAATCATACCCACGGACACTTGAGGTGACAATAGGGATTTGGTTGATATGTTTCTTAAGGTGTTATTCTAGTATGACACTACTAGGGAAAAGGCTAGCAGCAGCGCGGGTTTTAAGTGTATTAGTAGCGCGGGGAGTGGCGCTACTAATAAGGCGCTACAGCTAACACATAGCAGTAGTGCATACTCACCAGCGCTACTGCTACACAAGTGTAGCAGCAGCGTGCTTAGTGGAAGCTTGCTACTGCTAGTAGCTCTAGCGCGCTTTGCCTGGATGCGCTACTGCTACCGCGGCGCTGCTGCTAACTTTTATACACTCGCTACTGCTAATTTTAGTAGTTTTTTGTTTTTTTCAGCATATTTGTTTTGTATTTGAAAGGGTTTTATAGAAGAATCTTTAGCACATACAAATGTCATCATGATACACATACAAATGCCTGCGAGACCACAAATGTAATCATAGCATATACATACAAATAGTCTCATCATAATCATCATCCAACACAAAGTGGTATCTTGTCATCATCTCGAAAATAGCGATACATGCAAGTCTCGAATACTTGCAACTACAACAACGTCATCCATCTAAACAAAGGTATACGCAAGAAGAGCTATCACTATGAGTGAGAGCAGAACTATGCAGTACATGAGGTGGCCGTTACGAGTCCTCTCTCACGCTAGCGTGAACCTCAAGTAACTAGCTTCTCCTTCTTGTCTGCTTTTGAAGCCTTTATGGCTGGCGCCCGTGAACCCATTCACTTGTGCCTGACACTCATGCCACTCGTTGTACACCCCCGGAACCTTCCCTTTGTACACGACATAGCAATTCCATCTTGCCATCAAGAAACTAGGTACCTGTTAGAGATGCATGTTCATGAAGAGGATGTACAATCATTATATGCAACAAAATATACTAGAGCAACACCGAAAAAGAAAGGGTTAGCAACTAGATGCAACATACGATGCATAAATTAATTAACTAGAGGTACGCAGGTCATCGTACGCAAACTAACAAAGTAGCGTTACGCAAGTTCAGCAGGGACCGTGGACATCACAAAGTTTCATCGCTACAAAAAGTATACAAGTTCAACCGACACATATCATCATCATCGGCATCATAAATCACTAGAAGTTCCATCCTTCCATATCATCGAGGATGGACCCTAGCTTCTTGAACGGCATGAGGTCTAGACGTTGCATGCCTATGTGAGTTCGGACGTCAGCTCGCGATAGGGCTGTGGTGGAACATCCCCTTCTCATTGACGACTTCTTTCATGATGATCGTTGCAATGTCGCTTTAGATGCCAAAGAAGTCATCTCTAAGTTTATAATCCGCTTCTCCATGAGACTCTAGCCACTTGTGGATATGATCATCATTTCGGCTTCTCATGCGAAGCTTTTGGTGATCCGTGTTGAACTGAATCATGAGATGGACGATGTAGAATCCATCCTTCTTGCTTGGTTTTGGGACATGGATGCAGGAGAATTTAGTTTTATGCGCGAAACCCATCTTCTTGTTCCTTTGTTTCCTGATCTGCATGTGGCCACCTCTAAAGTTGAAGCCTTGGAGAGCATCATCTAGAATATTCAATATGTGGGTGTAATCTTTTTTCTCGTAGTCTCTGGAAGGGTCAAAATACACGACGTGGGAGACTTGCTGGTAAAGAACGATAAGGACGATGCACCCATTGCTGCGGGGAAAAGACACCTCAAATTATTCCCCATATGAGAGACAAGGAATGATTGAAATGTACGAAAGGGTTGTCTGGAACTGACTTACTTTGGATGATAAGGCACGAGTGTCAGATTTCGGGTTCCGGCAGACCCTCTAGGTTCGAACTCTGGGGTGCACGCGGAGATCTCACCTCCTACCTACCTGCACCTCGTCGCCTCGCAAGGATCTAAAACTACACAAAGAGCAACACAAGGGACACAAGGTTTATACTGGTTCCGACCACCATTGTGGTGTAATACCCTACTCCAGTGTGTGGTGTGGTGGATTGCCTCTGGGGCTGATGATGAACAGTATAAGGAAGAACAGCCTCGCGAGGGTCTGTTCTTAGCCGGTGCGACGAACTGCTAGGGGGAGTTCGGTCGCTCTCTCTCTCTCTCTCTCTAGATTGCTTGATCTCTAGCTCTGTTCTGGATTCCAGATCCCGGACCCCCTACCCTATGGATGGCTAGTCTTATTTATAGGCGAAGGCCCTAGGCCTCTTCCCAAATATTGAGCGGGAAGGGCGCCAACAATTGGCCATTTTGAAGGGGAACAACTAGTACACTTATCCTGACTAAAGTTGGTCCTCGCCGCCAAAACTCGGCGATGGCCGGCTTGGGCTCCACGATAACCTCCTTCCTGCCGTTGTGTTGGTCTCGGTCTTGTTGCACCGAAATGGTTGCCTTTGCTTGATACTCTCTCCTGCGCTTGCCTCCTTTGCACCAAAGAGGGAATGAGGACATTGTGCGGGCTGGCGCCCGCCTGGCGCCCTTGGTCGTCATGGCTTGCGTCATGGGCACCTCGTGAGGTACCCCGCCTTGATCTCTCCGCCTCCTTGCGGGCTAGCCTGACGAGGCCGTGCCTGAGGAAGCTTCCTGTAGTCCGCCCAATCTTGGCCTCGCGAGGTCTTGAGCTTGTCTTGATGAAGATGGGCGTCTTGGGCCACCTTGAAACCACGCCGCAGGCGCAGATAAACAAGTCTGGTATCCCCTTCCCGAGCACGCCCGACAGAGCCCCGGGCCCAAAGTGCGCTGGACTTGGCTTAGCGGAAGCGAAGGGTAAGTGCGCGCGCGCGAGCCCTAACAGCCTGCGGCCTTGGGCGCCATGTGGCAGTTGATTGGACGTGGGCACCGCACCCCTGCTTCCCAGTGACGCCTTGACAACTGCGCGAATCAAAAAAAGAGCGGCACCCGTCTAGGCTTTTCCTCCTTTGCCTTCTCCAGTCATTGCCCGTATCCCCTTTCTTGCTCCTATCCTTCCTGCTTCCGAAATCCCCAGATCTGCTCCGACCCCGAGGCGATCGGCAGACGCGCCTCCTACTCCCGAGCCTCTTGAGATTGATCCCTGCAGCCGGCTCTCGGGCTTCAAGTTCGGCCGGAGGTTGCTCGAGCCCGCGAGCGATGACCAGTAAGTGCTTGACTCTCGTTTTGCTTCTTGCTTCATCGTTGAGGCTTGATATTTGTATTCCTCGGCTAGGCTGGCGCCTGCAGCGGAGAAGCTAAAGGGCGCTCCTAAGGCTTCGTCCGAGGCAGCGCCTCCATCCGCGAAAGAAGGTGACGGCAAGACATGGGCCTCTCCTGCCAGGTCATCCTCGCGAGGCCCGGCGGAGCTAGCTGGAGGGAGTTCAGCCCCCATGGCCCAAGCGACTCCCGAGGTACCCTTGCAGCGCCCTTTGCCCGCGATCGCCGGGCGCAGAAAGTCCCGTCTCATGGTGTTGTGATTACGCTGCCGTGCTCTCCTCCTACTCCGCCAACTGCCGTTTCTCCGACACCTTCTACTGTCCTTGATCATGCTGCTGCTGAACTGGACCGGCTGCGGAAAGATCTTCTGGACGCCGACCCTTGCTTGGTGGCCGGACGCTTGGAACTGGCCTCCGGCTGGGTTCGCTCTGACGCTTCGATTCGAGCGGCGCTGGTTCAGGCCGCGACGGCTTGTGGCGAGGAGAAGCAGGCCGTCCTTGGGACGAAGGCCGCTCACGATGCTGCCTTGGGGGAGGTAGCCAATGTCCGAGGTCGCTGCAAAGCACTGGAGAGCGAGCTGCAGGGCCTGTGCGACCAGCTTGCCAAGGAGGCCCGCATCCGCCAAGAGAAGGAGGAAGACATGAAGGCTCGTGGGCGGCCGCCAGGACCGGGGCGTAAGCTTGATGAGCGCCATGGCCGCTTAGGTGCGCTGGAGCAGGAGTTGGAGCCGAAGAAGATCGAGCTGGATGGCAAGGCGCGGGTCCTGGCCGAGGACCGCATGGCCTTCGCGAAGCTGGAGGTGAAGGCTCGCACCTTGCTGAGGTCGCTTTACAACAGCGGCCTGGAGAGCCCGCTGGCCGGCGCCGAGGACGGCCCCACCAAGATGCTTCCCTTCCTGGTCCGCGCCCTTGAAGATGTCACCCTTGGCCTTGGCCCCACGGCTGAGGCCGAGGCGCGTGTCCTGTCTTCTGCAGCGCTGACGCGCGTCTTGACCCATGTCTACTTTCGCGACCCCAACATCGACCTTGGCAGCCTGTTGGAGCCTGTGAGCGGCGAGCTTGCCGCTGCCGCTACTGAGGCCTTGAAGGGTCGAGCGGAGGCTCTGCTGGCGAAGTTCCGGGCCTTCAGCACCAAGCGAGGCGCTGCCGATCCTGAGGCTTCACGAGGCGAACCCGCCCAGTGCAGCTCCGCCGCCAGCGATGGTGCTGCCAACAAGTGACTCCTGCGTGGCTCCTGTCCTGCTTTCAGCTCCTGCAACATGCATCATGCCTCGTGGAGGCGTTTAAACTTGCGTTTGGCGTTGTGAAAACAGTTATGGACTGTAATATTTGCTTTTGAATTCCTTGAGATTTGCGCTTTTCCTTCCTACTTGCTCATGTTCCACGCCGGCAGAGCCCGGCCCCACGCATACCTCAGCCGCCGTTAGCCCCGACCGGAAACCAGGACGGGACTAAGGAGTGAGGGGCTACGTGACAAGTTAGGCTCCTGAGTCGTGATGCTCAGGAGTCCCCCTTAGCGCACGAACAGCAAGTAGGGAGGTGAGATGTATGGGTGAATTTACCATTCCACGTTGGCAGAGCCCGGCCCCGCGCATACCTCAACCGCCGTTAGCCTTTCGGAACTAAGGGGTGAGGGCTACATGACCAGTTAGGCTCTGAGTCGCGATGCTCGAGAGTCCCCTTAACGTTCAAGCGGCCTTCGTACCTTAGCTCCGCTAGGAGAGGCGTCTGACGGACCAGGCCCGAGGGCTGGCTGGGTGGCGTGCGTCTGGGCGTGACCCAGGCGTAGCCCGTGCCCAGCCCCCTCGCGCGGCACTCCCAAGGGAGGCGTTACGATGAGGCCAGACATTGAGCTCTGGGCTCCCTGAGGTTGATGCGGCCGGGGCCACCCTCAGTTGTTTATCACCAGCGCGGAGCATAGCGCTTCCGTATGTGTACGGGCATAGCCGCTCCTCGGCAGTGTCGTCAGCCAGCGCGGAGCATGGTGCTTCCACTGGTGCGTGGGAGGGGGCTCCCCTCCGGGAGGAGCCCCCGAGGCGTGTACAGCCCCGCCCTGACACGTGGCTGGCACGGTAGGGCCTGACGAGGTGTATCTGGGCACCCGTGAGCCAGCGCGGGACTCACGGGGCCCTACCTCAAGGCGGGTTGCGCCTGGCACTGGGCCTTAACTTGTGATGTGTTCCTGCAAATTTGGTTAGATGTCGACGCTCTACATCCTCGGGTCCCGGCCCTCGAGCGGGGCTCAGCCGTCGCTGGTATGCCAGGTCGCGATGCCGTGGACAAGGCCAGAGGGTGAGGGCTGGAGAGCTAGTAGGAGCCCATGAGTCGCGATGCTCAGGTACCCCCCCTTTAACGTGCAAGCGGCCGACATGAAGGAAGAGGGGTGCCATGGACAGGCACCAAATAACAATCATGATGGGTCAAACACATAACCCGAATAAACGCAAGAGGGATACATGCCACAGGGTCTGGCCCGAGTGGCTTGAGGATGATGTAGCCCGAGGGGCGCCCCCAATAAGGTAAACTAGAAACATGAAGCAAAAGGGATACACGCCGCAGGGACGAACCCACGCGACCTGGGAATGATGCAGCCCTGAGGGGTGCTCCCAGCTGAAAATGAAACTCGAAGGATGTCACCTGATAATGTTGAAGATGAGCGGACGCCGTGCGCTGCGGAAGCCGATCTTCATGAGCCCCCAAGCCCAGGAGCCTCGGGAGGCTCCGGAGGCGCTGGTGGCTCCTCGCGGACCATCTCCATCTCCGCCAGGACTGCGGAGCGCCTGGCCACTCAAGCCTCTAGGATGCTCCTCATGAGGCGCTGGCGCGTGGCATTCGCGCTCGGCAAACCATAAGGCATGCGAACGTAGCTGTGGGGTGGACCTTCACGGCGCCCCCAGCGTGAGGGCGAGGCGCTCTGAGGCGGCTCGGTTGAGCCCTGGTATGTCGATCTGACGCGCATCCCTCCATCCTCGCCTCGATGGGGAGCTCTGGCGGTAGTGGCGGCTGCCGATCATGACTCTTGGCTCCTGCAGCTCTGAATGATCTTCTTTGACGAACTCCACGAGGGTTTGGCCCTCCTTGCCTTGCTCCTTCCTGAGGGAAACGTGCTTTGAAACACGCCTCCAAGTGGTGCCCAAGCGCCTCACTCGTGATCTTAGCAAAGTCGGTGGACCTCTAGGAGAGAGCCCCTAAACCTTGCTCGAGGAGGGCGCCGGGCACGCCTTCCTATGCGACAGAAGGAGGTGCCCCCGGAACGGGCGCGGACCCTGAGGGGCCTGCCTCCCGATGGGTTGGGCCAGGCGATGTCTTCTTCTTCTTAGGAGCAGCCTCGGGGAGCCTCCCGCTCCTGTGATCTGGGTCTTAAATTGATGGGGCTTGAAAAGCACGCTCCAGGGAACACACTGTGTCTCTCTCTTTGCAAGGCACCGTGATGACTCCGCCGCTTCCTGGCATCTTGAGGACATTGTAGCCGTGATGGGTCACGGCCATGAATTTGGCCAGAGCTGGGTACCCGAGGATGGCATTGTATGGTGGGGGAATGTGGGCGACGCCAAAGTCGATGAGCTCGGTGCGGTAGTTGTCGCGCGCCCCGAAGGAGACAGGAAGGCGGACCTGCCCAATCGAAACCGTGGAGCCATCAGTGACTCCGTAGAAAGGCTTGGTTGGTTGAAGCTGATTGTACGGCACTTGGAGATTGTTGAATGTCTCGACGGACAGGACATTGAGCCCTGCTCCACCATCGATGAGGTCTGGTGACTTGCGTTGCGATGATTGGGGAACAAAGCATCGGGAGGACTCGGTTGTGGCTGCGCACTTGAGCTGATCCGCTGAGTTGAGCGTGATGGCGCATGCCGACCACGAGAGGCGCGTGGCCGAGCTTGGGAGGACTGCGTTCACTTGCTGGGCGAACTTCTTGAAGATGCGTTGAGAGGCTGGGGCTTGAGCTCCGCCCGGGATGCAAGCGATTGCGCTGCTCTGGAAGCCCCAGCCCCTCGTCGATGATGGTCTTCATTCCTCCTTTGCTGCAGTGGTAGAGGAGGAGGCCTGCGTTGCCTTGCGGGCGATCCTCGCGAGGCTGATCCTCCGCCTCCTTCCAGGCGTGTCCTCAACCTCCCTCGCGAGGCTGATCTTGCCAGCGGTCCTCGCGAGGTCGGTCACGCCACCCTTGGCGAGGGCCACGGTCTTCCCAACGTCCTGCGTTTCTTCCTCCTCTGTCGTAGCCTCGATCATTGCGGTCGGGGCGTCGACCGATTCGCCCTTCTCGCATGGCTCTGAGCTCTTGGCATTCGTTGGTGTTGTGGGTGTGGAGGTCGTGGTACACGCAGTACCGGCTGCCCTTGGAAGACTCGGGCTGATCCCTGCCTTGTTTGGTATCTGGTTCTGCCGCGAGCACAGCAGCCCCCTTGCGCTTCACGTCCTTGACCTTGGGCTTCTTCTCTTCTGGGTCGGCAGCCGGCAGCTCGAGGAGGGAGAGGCGTCCTTCCTCAGCCCTCGCGCACTTGGTCGCCAAGTTGAACAGCTCCAGGGATGTGCACAGGTCTTGATGCATCGCCAGCTCCTCCTTCATCTTGACGTCACGCACACCGTCGGAGAAGGCTGAGATGATGGCCTCCTCGGTCACCTTGGGAATCTTGAGGCGTGCGTTGTTGAAGCGCTGGATGTACTTCTGCAGGGTCTCTCCTGGCTGCTGCTTGATGCGGCGCATGTCGCTCACGGCAGGAGGCGGTTGCAGTGCCTTGAAGTTGGCGATGAAGCAGGTCGCATCTCGTCGAGGAGGAGATCGTGCCAGGAGCCAGGTTCAGGAGCCAGGTGCGGGCACCATCTTTGAGCGCCATGGGAAACCAGTTCGCCATGACCTTCTCGTCCCCGTTGGCGGCTTCGATGCCCAGCTCATAGAGCTGTAGGAACTCCGCGGGGTCGGCCGTGCCGCCGTAGCGAGGAGGCAGGTCTGGCTTGAACATGCCGGGCCACGCGACGCTGCGTAGCTCAGCGGTGAAGGCGCGGCAGCCTGCAGTGGCCACGGGAGGCCTTTGGTGACGTAGGGCTTGATCTTGCAGATCCCTGCGCCCCGCCGCTGGGAGCAGCGCGGGGTCTTGGCGTGCCGGAACAGGAGAGCTGTCGTGACGGGCCAATGCAGGGAGCACTCGGGCAGCTTCTTGGGGGCGAGGCACCTCTTGGCAGCTCTGCTCTTGATGCGCTGGTGCCGGACGGAGCGGGTTCCACCCAGGGGCCGCGCGCCTTGGGGCCAAGGCGCCTTCTTGAGGGGGAGGCCGCTGAGGCGCCCCTGGAGCTTCATCGCCTGCGCAAGGCGGGGTGTGGTGCAGCGAAAAGGACGGTGCGGGGGAGCCCCCTGCGGCGCGGACGAGCTCGGCGACGCGGTCGAGCCACTCCTCATAGACGTCGTCGACGAGGCGGTAGCGCAGGAGCTCGTTTTCCGCGATGAGCACAGCTCGAGCCTTCATGGGCGTGCGGAGTGCGCGAGACGAAGAACCAGCTGGGGCGAGCGAGGGAGTAGCGGTGCGGCCGCCTCGCCTCACAGATGGATGCTGGGACGACGCTTGCTACTCGTTCCCCGCCGGGCCGATGGCGGGGTTGACGGCATGCGACAAGGAATGGCGGGGGCGGCCGCCGACGGGGGCCGTCTGGGCGACGTGAGTGGCGAGAGCGGCCTGGCGCTCGGCGCAGGCCCGATGAGCATCCGACATGGATGCGATGGGCGGCGAAGAACAGGGCGGCGGAAGACGGATTCCGGTGCACCCCTACCTGGCGCGCCAGATGTCGGATTTTGGGTTCCGGCAGACCCTCTAGGTTCGAACTCTGGGGTGCACGCGGAGAAATCACCTCCTACCTACCTGCACCTCGTTGCCTCGCAAGGATCTAAAACTACACAAAAAGCAACACAAGGGACACAAGGTTTATACTGGTTCGGGCCACCATTATGGTGTAATACCCTACTCCAGTGTGTGGTGTGGTGGATTGCCTCTGGGGCTGATGATGAACAGTACAAGGAAGAACAGCCTCGTGAGGGTCTGTTCTTGGCCGGTGCGACGAACTTCTAGGGGGAGTTCGGTCGCTCTCTCTCTCTCTCTAGATTGCTTGATCTCTAGCTCTGTTCTGGATTCCGGATCCCGGATCCCCCTACCTTGTGGGTGGCTAGTCGTATTTATAGGCGATGGCCCTGGGCCTCTTCCCAAAGATTGAGTGGGAACGGCGCCAACAATTGGCCATTTTGAAGGGGAACATCTAGTACACTTATCCTGACTAAAGTTGCTCCTCGCCTGCCAAAGGCTCTGACGATGACGCCGGCTTGGGCTCCACGATGACCTCCTTCCTGCCGTTGTGTTGGTCTCGGTCTTGTTGCACCGAAGTGGTTGCCTTTGCTTGATACTCTCGCCTGCGCTTGCCTCCTTTGCACCAAAGAGGGAATGAGGACACTGCGCGGGTTGGCGCCCGCCTGGCGCCCTTGGTCATCATGGCTTGCGTCATGGGCACCTCGTGAGGTAACCCGCCTTGATCTCTCCGCCTCCTCGCGAGCCAGCCTGACGAGGCCGTGCCTAAGGAAGCTTCCTGTTGTCCGCCCCGCGAGGCTTGGCCCCTCGCGAGGGTCTTGAGCTTGTGCTGATGAAGATGGGCCGAACTGGGCCACCCCTAGAGCCACGCCGCAGGCCGCAGGCAGGCAAGTCTGGGTACCCCCGTTCCCAGAACGCCGAGAATGAGGACAATTTCCCGGTCCTTATTCTGTACCATGAAGTTTTGGACGTACTCCCTAGCAGTTTCACGCTCAAAGTCGCCGAGACTCAAGAAAGACTCATGCATGTAGTACGGATCCGCCACACAGATTTGCGAGACTTCTTCACTCTTCATGACGGAGCTCATATGTAGCGCAAAAAGGAGGACGATTGTAAAATCGAGCTGCCTTTTCAGAAACATTTCAAAGATATGGTCAAACCGCAGGAAGAACACCTCCGTGGGCTGTGTCTCGATGTAGCACTTCCCCTCAGGCGCACGAGCTGCGTATGTCGGATATCCTGGATCCTTTGAGGCTAGTAGGATTTTCTCAGTCGACAGCACATGGTCGTGTAGTCTCCTGAGATCCCCTGATAGTGCCTCCAGCGGTTTCGGCGGTAGCATCGGCTCGCCCGTGAGATGTAACATGACCGCACCTTTCACGGGTACATGCTCTTCAGAATGCATCGTCTGGCTTCTTTGTGCTCTGGCTTGTTTGGAGGCAGCTATCTTCCCCGATCTCTTCCTCTCCTTTTTCTTAGGCACACCTTCCAGACCCTTCCTGAACCCCTGCCCTAGTGTTCCCGGGCTAAGTACTGTATGACCCTCGCGCCCGGCTAGTTGAGCATGTGTTGAGGCGGCATCTTCAGGCGTGTCCTGTGAGGATTTCATGAAGAGAGACTTTTTGCAATCCCTGCTACGACCCTACCCGGGCATATCATCCATATCCTCATTAGCAAGCTGATAGCCCGATTCGTCATATGGTTGACTCATCATATCTATGTCACAGTCATACGCGTTTATATTGAGGAAATCCATAGGGTCGACCTCCGTCTCATCATCCATTCTCTGTTCTACATGACAAATTACATCAGCCAGTACTATTTCACCCCTTCATCATGTCATCCGCCGCTCTCACCCGGCACTACAGGAGCTGGTAATTGCATAGGCGGGATGGTGGTCTCCGCACATGCTTGTTGATGTGTGGTTATTGGTGTGCTCTCGGCCGGCTCCAGACGAATAAGATTCTTCGGCCTTAGCAACACCCAACCCTTGCAACTTCCAATCCGCGGCGGGGTCTCGTCGTCCGCTCCCACATGCTGTACTAGAGGAGGCAAATCCTCGTGCCCCGATTTCACACTGGTCAAGCTAACCCTGAAGTGCCCAGCGGGGATTGGCTGGTTGTGGAACATGGGTTGCGAGGGGTCCATTATCATCCCCTTTCCCACGTCCACCTTCTGGCCTTTGATCAAGTAGAGTATGGTGCAGGGGTTTCTTTTCTTTGCAAACACATATATCGTGGCGTAAAACAACCGAAGGCAACAAAAATGGAATATTATATATATATATATATATATATATATATATATATATATATATATATTGGTGCGACTTGTAATTACCGTGGTGGCGTCGAGCTCAGCTAAAGGCGAAGGCCCACCTAGCGCGCTGAGACCGAGGGCGGGCTGCTATGAGTGGGAGCGGCTGCGAGAGGAGGCCAGGTTGCGTGAGCAAGTGATGGTGCGATGGTGTTGTTGTTCATGGAGTTGCTCCCGATGAAACTGGGCAACGAGAAATCATGTACCGTCTTGTCTAGATTTTCCTTCGTCCAGTTGATGATAACTAGAACCAAGTTAGTAGCGAAATCATTTTTGCAGGCAGTTACAACTGCATTGACTGCCTGCTGTAGCAACTCATATTTGTCCTCGGCTGCTTTTTTCGCGTCCTCAACTGCTTTATTCTCGACCGCAAGCTTCACCTTCGCGTTGATGTCCACCTGACTAAACTTCTTTTTCTGCTTCTTGGCCTCCGGGCCCTCATTGTGAAACACCTTCCACGTGGCGCCGTCTCCAGCACCGTGCACATGACCATATTGCGGCCGCTGGCCCAAAGGGAGTCCCTTAAGTTCGTTCATGGCCAGGTTGAGAGGGGTGTCCCACTTGGGCCTCATCGGAGAAGTAGGGCTTTCGGCTGCAAGCTGGTGTTGCTTCTCCAGTAGTCTAATCAATTTCCTTGTGATCTTGTCCGTGTAAAAAACCGTTTTCTCCTAGTCCCACTTGTAGCGGGCCCTGATGAAGTCACGCTCCAAGGGGTTGGTGAACTTCACGAAGGGGTCTAGGAGACCCGTGGCCTCACGTTTCACGTCCTCCTTATCCCATATGGGCCTTTTACCGAGGTAGCCATGGCTTCTGAGGAGATGCTTCCCCGTGTTCCTTTGCTGAAGGCTCTTGAATTTCGCAGACTTAGCCTTGGCTGCCTCGGTAGCGCAAGTGTCCTTGAACTTTTTGAACTCCTCTTCCGTAAGTGTCGGATTTTCCTCCAGAATCTTGGACAGGGGTTCATCAGCCTCAATAGCTCGTTTCACCCTCCCTTTCTAGGAGGCCAAATCATTGCTGAACATGCCCATGGCGTGATTGTTAATCTTTTTCATCTTCGGATCATCCCACGGTTGTTCTATGTTATCATCCCGGTCGGGGAACTTGAATCTCTTGTGCAACTTTGTTAGGAGCAACTGCGTCAAATGTTCTTTACTCCTTAAGTCATCATCGTTGATGCTCGCGCATTCCTGTAGGATGCATACTACTTGGTTCCCATAGCACTTGCGAGGTTCTTCCGGCTCTAACGGCTCAAACTTGCCAGGTGCCATCTTTGTGATCACAAGTCGTCCAATCCCTAGTTTGTTAGGTTTTCGTATCCTCTGCTTCTTATGCTTCCTCTTTTCGGTAGCGGCATCGGGGCCGGTACCTTCCCCGCCAGTATCTTCCCCACCGGTCTCGGCGCCACCATCGGTGCCGGCGCCGTCGGTGTCGATGTCGGCGTCAGTACCATCATCGAGTCCGACCTGCAAACCTTGCTTAGCAGTCAAATAGTCGAGGTACTCTTGTTCACCCTCATAATCCATCTGCGTCGCATCTTGGTGAGAAGGCCCGGTTTCTTCGTTGTTCGACATGTTTCCTATGATTAAGTGTCCTCATTTATTTCTAAAAGTATGAATAAATGAGAAATGACATAAAAAGAAATCTATGTGCCAGCACTCGATATGCCAACTATGTGGCACAAATCATGCCTTTATTCACGGGAAATTTCGGCATATCGAGCGCCTTAAATTCACCGGAACGGAAATGAATCAACATTCCGGCGTAACATAGGCCACTCGGATCATTTTCCAAACATGACATGTCCAAAACATGACATATCCACATATCACATGTCCAGTTCAAATTTGCATATAAATTCAGTTAATTTTGAAACCCAGCTAAATTCATAACTAAATAGATAACCTAACTAACATACTGCCCTAACTAAAACCTAAGTAAATTTACCAAAGAACCCTAGCAGAGAGAGAGATGGGGGTTCTGAGGGTGCAGGGCGAGGAGGCAGGCCCGACGACGGCCGAGTTTGGGAGGAGGAAGAAGAGGAGGAGGCGAGGCCGACGGGTCGGGGCGAGCGCCTGGTCGGGGCGAGTGCGGCGCTGGGTCGGGGCGAGGGCGGGTCGAGTGGCCGAGCGAGGTCGGGTCGGGGCGAGGGGCCAGGTCGAGGCAGGCCTGGGGCAGTCAAGCCGGTCTGACGGGGAAGAGAGAGTGGGGATTTGGGGGGAAGAGGCGGGATGAAGCAGGGAGAGTGAGAATTTTGGGTTAAGTGGACGTAGCAGTAGCGCGTTTGCACAAAACGCGCTGCTACTACCTTCAGTAGCTGTAGCAGTTTACATGAAATGCGCTACTACTACCTTCAGTAGCTGTAGTGGTTTAGACAAAACGCGCTGCTACTACCTTCTCTACTACCAGTTTTCCTTTTTCTTTTCCTTTATTTTCTCCCACTTTTATTTCCTGAGAGAAGTGAACGAAGGGAGGGCGATATATATTGCATCATTTGACGGTTAAGTATGTATGAAAAATAGGAACATATATATTACATCATTGGACCCATGCATAATAATGGCTAAGTGTGTATACAAAATAGGAACATATACATACATACATATATATATATATATATATATATATATATATATATATATATATATATATATATATATATATATATATATATATATATATATATATTACATCAGTTAACCGAATAACATACGGTTCCTCAACGCTGACGTTTTCGTTTTTGAGTCAGCTTCTTTCCCTTCTTGTTCGTCGAAGAATAATTGAGCCCCTCATTGTGACTTTGCCTTTTCCATGGAGTACGATTTTTCTTAGGTAATACAGTATTGATTCTTCTTTTGACGTATACTTCATCATCATCGTCATCTTCCCTCATTGGGTTGTCGTACTGATCATAGTCTTCCTCGTTGGCGACTCCATCCATTCCAATGACGTTCCTTTTGCCTCTCCTAACGACAACACGACTGGGATTGCATGGGTCGGTTATGAAGAAGCATTGTGTCACGTGCTTAGCATGTACCCATGGCTCGTTTTTGCGATAGCGTTCATGGTAGCGCTCTTGGCGTCAGGTATAGTCATGGTAGTGAAAATCCGGTTTTCTCTTTCGACATTCTTAGCCCATCTGACACGGAACATTGTCATGTTGTGCAGTTGATACGTCTCCATTGTATATACTTTTCCAAACACGTTTGCCCTTGTTTTGGACTCTAACTTGTATGATTTTAATGGAACTAACCCGGACTGACGCTGTTTTCAGCAGAATTGCCATGGTGTTGTTTTATGTGCGGAAAACAAAAGTTCTCGAAATGACCTGAAACTCCACGGAATATCTTAGAATAAATAATAAAAAAATCCTCGCCAAAGATGAAGACCAGGGGGCCCACACCCTGTCCACGAGGGTGGGGGCGCGCCCCTCCCCCCTGGGCGCGCCCCCCTACCTCGTCGGCCCCCTGGATGCCCTCCGACGCCAACTCCAACTCCATATATTGGCTTTCGGGGAGAAAAAAACCAGAGAGAAAGAATCATCACGTTTTACGATACGGAGCCGCCGCCAATCCCTAATCTCTCTCGGGAGGGCTGATCTGGAGTCCGTTCGGGGCTCCGGAGAGGGGGATTCGTCGCCGTCATCATCATCAACCATCCTCCATCACCAATTTCATGATGCTCACCGCCGTGCGTGAGTAATTGCATCGTAGGCTTGCTGGACGGTGATGGGTTGGATGAGATTTATCATGTAATCGAGTTAGTTTTGTTAGGGTTTGATCCCTAGTATCGACTATGTTCTGAGATTGATGTTGCTATGACTTTGCTATGCTTAATGCTTGTCAATAGGGCCCGAGTGCCATGATTTCAGATCTGAACCTATTATGTTTTCATGAATATATGTGTGTTCTTGATCCTATCTTGCAAGTCTATAGTCACCTACTATGTGTTATGATCCGGCAACCCCGAAGTGACAATAATCGGGACCACTCCCGGTGATGACCATAGTTTGAGGAGTTCATGTATTCACTATGTACTAATGCTTTGTTCCGGTTCTCTATTAAAAGGAGGCCTTAATATCCCTTAGTTTCCAATAGGACCCCGCTGCCACGGGAGGGTAGGACAAAAGTTGTCATGCAAGTTCTTTTCCATAAGCACGTATGACTATTTACAGAATACATGCCTACATTACATTGATGAACTGGAGCTAGTTCTGTGTCATCCTATGTTGTAACTGTTACATGATGAACCACATCCGTCATAATTATCCATCATTGATCCGGTGCCTACGAGTTTTCCATATACTAGTTTACGCTTATTTACTTTTCCGTTGCTACTGTTATCATCACTACAAAAATACCAAAAACATTACTTTTGTTGTCTTTACTTTTGTTACCGTTACCACCACTATCATATTACTTTGCTACTAAACACTTTGATATAGATATTAAGTTTCCAGGTGTGGTTGAATTGACAACTCAGCTGCTAATACTTGAGGATATTCTTTGTCTCCCCTTGTGTCGAATCAATAAATTTGGGTTGAATACTCTACCCTCGAAAACTGTTGCGATCCCTATACTTGTGGGTTATCAAGACCCTTTTCTGGCGCCGTTGCTGTGGAGCATAGCTCTATTCTTTGAGTCACTTGGGATTTATATCTGCTGGACACTATGAAGAACTTGAAAGACGCTAAGACAACAATTTACCCCTCAACTACGAGGGGAGGTAAGGAGCTGCCATATAGCTCTGCACTTGATTCACCTTCTGTTATGAGTAAGCTAGCGACACCTAAACCTGCAACTGCTATGAATTCTGATATGTCGCATGTTATTGATAATGCCACTTCTGCTATGCATGATACTTATGATCAAACTACTTCTATGCTTGATACTACTGTGCCTCTTTGTGCATTCTAGATGAACAAATTTCTAGGTCTAGAGAAAGAGAAATTATTGAAACTGAACACGATGATGTTAGTGATGATGAAAATAGACCTGTTATTCCTGAGGGTTACCTTTTTAATGCTGAATCTACTGAAGCTATTCTTGCTTGCCAGGATAGTCTTGAACATGATAGGTTGCTAGTTAAATGGAGCAAAGAATCTTTTATAGATAGGATGAGACCCGACCCTGCTTTTGCTACTTCACCTATCTGTGTTCCTGATCAGGATTATTATGATTTTTTTGTTGATCCAGATATAGTTACTTTGGTTGAATCTGATCCTTTTTATGGCTATGAATCTGAAACTGTTGTGGCACATCTTCGTTAGTTAGATGATATAGCTGCCCTGTTTACTAATAATGATAGATCGCGCTACCTTTATTTACTCAAAATATGTCCGTTCTCATTAAAGGGTGATGCTAAGATATGGTTTAATTCTCTTGATCCTGGTTGTGTGCAAAGTCCCCAGGATATGGTTTATTACTTCTCTGCTAAATATTTCTGTCGGTGTACTAGAGTAGGGGTACCCTAGTATCTCGAACACGTGCACGGGCAGTTGCAGCACCCCGCGGCAAGGCTTGCCTGGTGATCGCCAAGGTCCTCCATGGTTCCTTTGGAGCCATTCAAGAACAAAGTATTTGAGCCAAGGAGACAAGACCCCGGCAAGAGGAGCTTGCCGGGAAGGTTCGGTGAGCGACAAGCTCCCCGAGCGACAAGATTTAGCTTGTGCAAGGCGCTTGCCGTGGCGAGCAACCTCTCTTCATCTCCGCTCCAGCTCACCCACCAACGTGTCGCCTGGGACCATTCCGGCGTGCGTGTCAAGAGGCTGTGCAGCCGGCGGAGAGCAGCGGTAAGCGGCGCCGACAGAGTGCCATCGTGGCAGCGGTGGCGCCTCGACGCCAGTCCCTTTCTGCACTGTTTAGGCGACATGGACGGGCATTTAATGCTTTTGTCCCTTGCCGTCAGAATTAGGTAGAGTACACTGTACAAAGTAGCTGTACCAACCACAAGTCATTTTTCCCATTTTGCCCTCGCCTACGTTGCCACCTGTTGGTGACCCCTTGAGCCTATAAAAGAAGGCCCATGCGCAACGTAGAGGAGGTTCGGCTGGTTCGACTCATTCGAAACTAGAGACACTCATGCTAGGTTTTGTAGCTCTCTGTGCTCCCTAGCAAGAACACAATACAATCAGACAAGCAGCAGTAGGAGTATTATCTCTCCGGAGAGCTCCGAAGCTGGGTAAACTGCTCGTGTGTTTCGCCTCGATCTGCTCTTCGTGCGACCTCTGCCCCCCACCGAACCGAAAGGGGCTCGGTCCGCCGGTCCCATAGGTGTTCGTGGGTTAGGCAAGCTTGCCGGGGAACATCAAGCTCCGGCCGAGCCGCAGGTTCTTGCCGTCGAAGCGTATGTTCCCGCAGCAGCAGATGTGCCTTTAGTCCTTGTTGTCGAGCCACAAGCTCCAGCATGGGCACAGCAGATTGTCCATTTCCTTCAGACAGGAGAACTTCCCGAAGAGCAAGAAGAAGCGGAGAGAGTAGCCCGCAGTCAAGTATGTACCAGTTTGTTGACAGCACGCTGTACAGAAGAAGACTCAACGGTGTGAAATTGAAGTGTATTCACCGGGAAGATGGACAGAAGCTGTTGGCGAGATATACGGAGGCATATGTGGTCACCACATTGGCGCAAAGCACTTGCCGGCAAGGCTTTCCGGCAAGGTTTCTTCGGCCGACAGCCCTCCGTGATGCAACTGCACAAGTAACCAAGTGTGAAGCGTGCGGTTCCATTCCAAGCAGATACACCAGCCAGCTCAAGCTCTCGGACGATCTCTTTATCCTGGCCATTTTGATGCAGGGGCTCGACATCCTCGGCCCCTTTCCCGTGTTGTCGGAGGCTTTGAGTACTTGTGCGTCGCAATCGACAAGTTCACAAAGTGGCTGGAAGTGGAAGCGAGTGAGGAAGGCGACAAGACGCGATCAGCGATCAAGTTCTTGGTCGATTGTTTGCCGTTTTGGGATTCCTAACAGGATCATCACCGACAACGGTACACAATTCACGAGCCGCACCTTCATGCAGTACGTCCAAGATCTTGGCGCCAAGGTCTGCTTCACTTCTGTTGCTCATCCGAGAAGCAACGGTCAAGCGGAGAGGGCAAATGCTGAAGTGCTGCGTGGGCTCAAGACCAGAACTTTCGATAGGCTGCACAAGTGCGGAAGAAACTGGATTGAGGAGCTGCCGGTGGTTCTTTGGTCGATCAGGACGACGCCAAATCGAGCCACTGGCCAGACACCTTTCGCTCTAGTCTATGGAGCAGAGGCAGTTCTCCCCACGGAACTCAGATCTGGGTCACCTCGAGTACTCGCTTATGATGAGCTTGAGCAAGAGCAGCTGCGACAAGATGGCCGACTGCTCCTTGAGGAGGACCGTCTTGAGCTGCTGTCACGAGCAGCTCGTTACCAGCAAGCTTTGCGCCGCTACCATAGCCGCAAAGTTAGTGCCAGAAGTTTCGAGGAAGGCGACCTTGTTCTTCGGCGCGTTCAGTCCGCCAAGAATTCCAACAAGTTGACGCCGAAGTGGGAAGGCCCTTATCGGGTGAAATGAGTCACTAGGCCTGGCGCTGTCCGCCTTGAGACCGAAGATAGCATTCCGGTGAGCAACTCCTGGAACATTGAGCATCTTCGTAAGTTTTACCCATAGGGCGCGGTTGCCGGAACCAGTTCCGGCAACCACCTTTTGTACAAGTCTTGCCGATGTTGCATGTAATCCTTTGTTTAAAGCCGGACGCAGACCCCGTGCATAAGTAAAGCTCATGTGGTGCGCACAACTTGTCAACTACATGCTTTCATAATCCTTTTTGCATGTGTTATCTAACATTTTGTGCAGAAGCCACACCCGGTAAGCAATAACGAGCCACAAGGCTCCATAACTTTATTTTCTCTTCTTTCTCTTTCTCAAAGAAAGGAAGGTTCATCCACCCACAAGTTAGCCGGGAGGAGAAGATAATGGTGTGGGCCACCAAGCGTCGCTCGAGGAAGTGTCGCCTTGCCGGGAAGCAAGCGATAGAAAAGCTAAGTTGCCAAAGTTTGAGCAATCAGTTTTAAATTTTTAAGTTATCTTCCTCGAGCGATAGTACTTTGTATGGAAAACCCTGTGCGGAGGAACCAACTCGTAGCTAGTTTGCGCCCTTACTTTGTTTCGAGTCCGCTCAACAACTTAAGTGAGCTGCAACTAGTTGCGACAAGGTTGCTTGTCAGAAGCCACCAGCAAGCTGCTGACGTTCCGCACTCAGCGCTCGCGGCAAAGGTGCCCGCGCCGACAAGTTCCCTAAAAGCGTAGGGCACAAACATACAAAGGAAGGAATCAAGTAAAGGAAATAACATTGCAATCGTTGCCTAAGATAGAGTATATTACAAAATAACTTGTCGCAGATCTAATAAATTGTTCTCCTAAACATGATCAGCAGCGACAAGGGAAAGATAAATTTGGCGGCCTAGTCTACGCGGTCGCCATCAACCCGCTTGATCTTGCCCACCTTGTCCACAATGGGTGCGACAAGGGCTTTGAGCGCCTCCACATCGGCATCTGGCGGCAAGGATCTGAGGACGCCGTTGAGGTTGAGGCCTGGATTCCGGAAGGCCACCTTCATCAACACCTTCTGGAGAGCTCCCGCACAGATCTGGCGCGATTCCTCGGCCAGCTGCTTTGGGATCTCTTCCCGGAGCCGCTGGAGAGCCGTCACCATGCCCTTGAGGAACAGGCTGAGCTTGGCGCTGGGTTGGAGGCGCTCGTCGGTGGGGTACCCGAGATCCACCATCCCCAGCTCCGTCAGCTCCTTGTCGATGGCGGCGGCAGTATCCACAAGACCCTCCGTCCAGTGCATCACGTTCTCTCTGAAGGTGTTACGGGCGGTCGTGGCACTTTCGTCGGCAGCTCCTCGTTGGTCTTGATCGTCTCCAACAGGGCACCTCCGCTCCTTGGCGCCGTCCAGCGTCTCCATCGAGGTGGTGGCTTCAGCTCAAGGTCTGCCTTGGAGTCCTTGGCGGCATCGAGCTCTTTGATCCTTTCAGCGAGACGGCCCTGCAACTCGCCAAGAGTGTAGGCGTCCTTCTCGCGCTCGTGCTTCAGCGCGGCAAGCTCCTCGCCGCTCTTCTGGAGGTTGGCCTCCAGCTGAGTCACCTTCGTTTCCAGCTCTTTCTTTGCGGCCTCGGCAGCTGCGGCAGCATCCTTTGCTTCCTTGAGAGCTCCGCCAATTGATTGCTCGCGCGCGGCAAGCTCTTCCTCATAGCTGTCAAGGTTGATCTTCCGCTGCACCAACTCGCCTTCTTGCGCAGATAGCTTCTCGGCAACAAGCCGTTGCTGCTCCTTGACCTCAGCCTTCTCAAGGATGTAGGCTGTGCGCTCTTCGGAGAGTTGCTCCCGCTCTTCTGCTACGTTCCGGAGAGCTTCTTGATTGGCGCCCCGGAGCTCTTCTGCGCGCTTCTCCATGTCTGCTCCCGCCCTTGCGACAAGTGCTTCCCGGTACTCCAACTTGGCTTGTCGGGCGCGGTAGAGCGACAGCAGCTTCTTCAGCAGCTGCTCCTCCTCAGACTCGCCACTGCTGCTGCTTGGCGCGTCAAGCAGCGACAGCCCAGCGGAGGCGAGCAGCTCTTCGTCAAAGATCTCCCCTTCGACCAGCGCCCTGGAGCTTGACGCCCAGGGGAGCTTGATAAAAACGCCGTCGCCGGCCTTCAGATAGGCGCCGGGCTGGGGCTCTTCGGAGCCTGACGCTGCACCGGTGGCGGAGGGATCGGCGGTCGGCGTAGCGCCTGGCGTTCCTGCGGCCTCAGGGTCGTCAGTACGATCGCCAGACCCCTCGCCAGCCTTTGCAGCGGCAGCCTTGGCGGCCTCCTCGCCGGCGGACCCATCGGCGCCAGCTTCTTCCTCCATGGTGGCGACGTCGTCAGTGTTGCCGCGTGCGTCCTCCTCGCCGGCGACCTCAGTCTCCATCGGCTCCGTGGCAGATGGATCTGACGATCAGAAAAAGAAAGAACAGTCAAGCAAATGTTCGAAAAGAAAAACAGAAGAAAAAGAGCCCAAGGGAAATTTTCAGTCAAAGGGATTACCTGCGATGGGATCTGTGGCCGCGGTCTAAACCACCGGAGGATCACCGGCGCTGCCCCTTGTCGGAGAGGCATCCCTTGCCGGAGAACGCTCCCTTGCCGGGGAATCCTCCCTTGGCGGTGTAGTCGAAGCAGATGGCATTTCGGGAGCGGCTTCCGGGCCCTCCTGATGAGGCTGCTCTGCTCCTACACAAATCAACAAGTCGGATATCAGCAAAGAAGGAGCACCCATGCACGCCTAACCGTAAGAAATAAACCATATTCTTACGCTGGGGGCTGTGCTGGGGGCTGCTTTGTGGAAGGGTTGCCGGGTCCGGCAAGGGGGTCTCATACGCGCCTCCTGTCGCCATGGGGGGATCGTCTTCGATGACAACCACCGGGGTCTTGGCTCTTTTCGACGCTCTCTGGACCAGCGCCCTGAAAAGGAAAGAGTTCAGAATGAAGCAAATCAGATACAAGACAGAGCAACCAAATTGAAGAAATACAAACACAGCATAGAAGCTTACTCTTCTTCTTCTTCCTTGTCGGAGCTGAGCGCGGAGAGATCAAATTCCGGCTCGCCTCCGGTGCGAAGAGGTGGAGGAGTAGGTTCCCTTGGCCGCTTGGCGGGGGTGGCAGCGGTGGCCTGAGAAGATCCCGCCTCAGTTGTTGCAGCGGTGTGGGGTGCTCCCGCGGCAACAGTGCTTGCCGCGGTGGAGCGTGTCGCACGGCGCTGCAACTGTTGGCCCGTCTGCCGCCCCGTCACTTCCCCGGCCTTGCGGAGACGCCTTCTTGGTGGAGCTGCGGGCTCCGCTCGCGGCAAGCTACTCGAAGGTGTGGAGGAGGCGCCCTCGGCGGACTCGCTCGGCTCAACTTCGGGCTCGGCCTGCTCCTCCTCGCCGGCAAGCTCCTCTCGATCGGCATGGCTTGCCGCCTCTGCTGCCTCTGCCTCCTCCACGGTGAACCCGAATTCGCCAGCGGCAGCAGCTGCTGCCGCCTCCTCCAGCCTGGTGGCAATGCGCTGCATCTCGGCGTCGGTGGTGTCGCGGGTGAGCCACTTCTGCGATGTCGTCCGCAGGCTCTTGCCAGGTTGGAACGATCCCATGCGAATCGCACAAGGGCATCATGGCGCGAATGCGGTCGAGCGAAGAATTGTTGCACAATGGGACGACCCCCCTCGGCAACATAAACCACTCGGGGTGACCGGGGTCGTGCTTGAACAACTCCAGAAGCATTGCGTCCAACTCCAAGACGGTGAAATTCCAGTTGAGGCCCGGCGCAACCTCATGATATCCGCCGGGTTTTGGAACTCCCAAGCAGGTCTCCTCCTCTCCTGCAAGGAAGCGATGCGGCGGCGAAGGAAATCTGCGCCAACTACGCCTACAGTGAGTCCGGCAAGCCCGAGGCGCAGGATCCGGGTCACAGCAATCTTCAACCTAGCATCCTCCGGCGCCAAGTTGCTCCAATCATTGCCGCGCACTATGGGAGTTTGGCGCTGGGCAGTGAAGGGCTGCGGGTTCTCCTCAACGATCCAACACCAATCGGCTCTCCACTCCTCCCATTTGCTGCGGAGCTCTCCTTCCAGATAGGATTCTTTCTTGCCGATCCTGGAGATCCAAGCAATCCCTCCGGCAAGTGGCTCTCCTCTCTCGACGCGGGGCATGAAGAAGTGGCGGAAGAGTGCTACGTTTGGGTGGACTCCGACAAAGTTTTCGCAAAGGTGTGCGAAAACTGCCATGGTCAGGACAGCGTTGGGGGTGAAATCAAGGAGACGAAACCCGTAGGTGTTCATGATATCGCAGAAGAACTCAGAGAAGGGCCGGCAGAGCCCGCAATAGAAGAAGAGCGCGGAGAAGGGGTACCCGCTCGAAGCTGACTCTGATGCGGCGGCGGAGAGTACCTTCGTGCGCGGATGCGCCCGTGTCTCCGTCGACCAGAAGAGATAGTAGCCCTCCCTCAGCTCCTTTGCGTCGAGCTAGGGCGGGAAGAGGGCCCGCTCCTTTCGCAGCGCCACTCGCCGCTGCGCCTCGGCCAACTTCACGCCCTTCCCCTTGTCGGCTTTCGGAGCCATGGCGGAGGTGGTGGAGGAGACCGACGGCGTTGATGGCGCTGGTGGCGATGGGGGGCGGAGCGCTGCTCTCTACGGATTAGAGAAGAAGGGGGGAGCGGCGGTGGTTTTCGAGATGGGACAGCAAATGGCGAGGTGGGCGACCTGCCCCTGTTTCCCCTGTTTATAAGGAGGGAGAGGGGCGGACGTTCCGCTTTTCCAATTAAAGAAACCCCCACGATCTCTCCCACGACGCCACGTTCGGCGCGTGCTGTTCGTGGGAGACGTGGTGGGTCCAGAGCAAGTTATGGCGTGATCTAGGCCGTGCGTGTTCAAGACACTGCTTTGTTTTGGGCCTGGCCCAACAGCGCTTGGCACCGTGTGTGGCCCAGGCCGGGGCTCTGCCGGTGTACTAGAGTAGGGTACCCTAGTATCCCGAACTCGTGCACGGGCAGTTGCAGCACCCCGCGGCAAGGCTTGCCTGGTGATCGCCAAGGTCCTCCATGGTTCCTTTGGAGCCATTCAAGAACAAAGTATTTGAGCCAAGGAGACAAGGCCCCGGCAAGAGGAGCTTGCCGGGAAGGCCACTCAAGGCACGCAGAAGACAAGACCCCGGCAAGAGGAGCTTGCCGGGAAGGTTCGGTGAGCGACAAGCTCCCGAGCGCGACAAGGATTTAGCCGCGGCAAGGCGCTTGCCGCGGCAGGCAACCTCTCTTCATCTCCGCTCCAGCTCACCCACCAACGTGTCGCCCTGGGACCATTCCAGGCGTGCGTGTCAAGAGGCTGTGCAGCCAGCGGAGAGCAGCGGTAAGCGGCGCTGACAGGAGTGCCATCGTGGCAAGCGGTGGCGCCCCTGACGGTCCCTTTCTGCACTGTTTAGGCGACATGGACGGGCATTTAATGCTTTTGTCCCTTGCCGTCAGAATTAGGTAGAGTACACTGTACAAAGTAGCTGTACCAACCACAAGTCATTTTTCCCATTTTGCCCTCGCCTACGTTGCCACCTGTTGGTGACCCCTTGAGCCTATAAAAGAAGGCCCATGCACAACGTAGAGGAGGTTCGGCTGGTTCGACTCATTCGAAACTAGAGACACTCACGCTAGGTTTTGTAGCTCCCTGTGCTCCCTAGCAAGAACACAATACAATCAGACAAGCAGCAGTAGGAGTATTATCTCTCCGGAGAGCTCCGAAGCTGGGTAAACTGCTCGTGTGTTTCGCCTCGATCTGCTCTTCGTGCGACCTCCGCCCCCCACTGAACCGAAAGGGGCTCGGTCCGCCGGTCCCATAGGTGTTCGTGGGTTACGATCAGCTTCCCCGACAATTTCCCTGCTCATAAGAAACAAGATGCTTTGAGGGATATATATAATTTTGTGCAAATTGAAGAAGAGAGTCTCCCACAAGCTTGGGGGAGGCTCCTCAAGTTACTTAATGCTTTGCCTGATCATCCTCTTAAGTAACCTGAAATACTTGATATCTTTTATAATGGACTAACCGATGCTTCCAGAGATTACCTGTATAGTTGTGCTGGTTCTCTTTTGAGGGAAAGAACACTGGATGAAGCTGAAATTTTATTGAATAATATGTTGACTAATGAAAATAATTGGGCACCTCTGAGCCAACTCCCGAGCCAGCTCCCGAGCCAACCATCGAGCCTATTCCTAAACCAACTCCAAGAAGAGAGGTGTTCTATTTCTCAGTCCCAAGATATGCAAGAGGCAAAGAAATCTATGAAAGAAAAAGGTATTAAAGCTGAAGATGTTAAGAATTTACCTCCTATTGAAGAAATACATGGTCTAAATTTACACTTTGTTGAAGAAGTATATGATCTCAATTATTATTTATCAAGAACCTCCCGATATCCCGGCTGGAGGTAGTAGAGGTAAATTCTCTATAGATATGATAAAGCTGAAGTCCCTCCTACTAAAATTGCTAGTCGTTGCTTGGATGAGTTTGATGACTTTATGTTTAAGCAAGATGACTTTAATGCTTATTTTGGTAGACAATTAAAACAGAATACCTTTATGATTAAACGCTTGAGTGATTATATGGCTGATATTAGAGGTGAACTTAAACTTGTTAGCAAACATGCTTCTATGGTTACCACTCAAGTAGAACAAGTACTTAAAGCTCAGAAAGAAATACTTAATGAAATGAATAGTAAAAAATGATTATGTTGTTAGAGTGGCTACTAGAACTGGTAGAATGACTCAGGAACCTTTGTATCCTGAAGGCCACCCTAAGAGAATCGAGCAAGATTCTCAGAGAAATAATACTGATATGCCTAGTTCTTCTAAAAGGAAGAAAAAGAAAAATGATAGAACTGTGCAAACTTCTAGTGAACCTATTGCTGAACCACCTGATATTCCAAATGATATATCTATGTCTGATGCTGAAACACAATCTGGTAATGAACATGAAACTAGTGAAAATGTTAATGATAATGTTCATGATGATGTTCAACCTAGTAATGATAATGATGTAGAAGTTGAACCTGCTGTTGATCTTGATAACCCACAATCAAAGAATCAACGTTATGATAAAAGAGACTTCGTCGCTAGGAAACATAGTAAAGAAAGTGAACCATGGGTTCAGAAACCCATGCCTTTTCCTCCCAAACCATCCAAGAAAAAGGATGATGAGGATTTTGAGCGCTTTGCTGAAATGATTAGACCTATCTTTTTATGTATGCGATTAATCGATGTGCTCAAAACAAATCCTTATGCTAAGTATATGAAGGATATCATAACAAATAAAAGAAAGATACCTGAAGCTGAAATTTCCACCATGCTTGCTAATTATACTTTTAAGGGTGGAACACCAAAGAAACTTGGAGATCCAGGAGTACCTACTATACCATGCTCAATTAAAAGAAATTATGTTAAAACTGCTTTATGTGATCTTGAAGCCGGTGTTAGTGTTATGCCTCTCTCTTTATATCGTAGACTTGACTTGAACAAGTTGACACCATCTGAAATATCTTTGCAAATGGCTGATAAATCAACTGCTATACCTGTCGGTATTTGTGAGGATGTGCCTGTTGTGGTTGCAAACGTTACTATTTTAACGGACTTTGTTATTATTGATATTCCCGAGGATGATAGTATGTCTATTATTCTTGGAAGACCTTTCCTTAATACGTCAGGGGCTGTTATTGATTGCAACAAAGGCAATGTCACTTTTCATGTTAATGGTAATGAGCATACGGTACACTTTCCGAGGAAACAACCTCAAGTTCATAGTATCAACTCTATTGGAAAAATTCCATCGATTATATTTGGAGGTTTTGAATTTCCTCTCCCTACTATCAAGAAGAAATATGATATACTTATTATTGGGGATGTCCATATCCCCGTTGAGGTAACATAGTGTTATTCGAAATATCTCTGGTTTCATGTTAATCGGAATGAGTTTGTTAACAAGACTTGATCAACCTTGTTAGTGGATTCCTTTTGATGAGCATGAGATGGATGAAACTAGAAGCACAACCTTTTGTACCCTCTTTATATTCTCTGTTACTTAGTAGAAATAAAGTAAAATAGTATTTTTCTATCTGTCTCCCGACTTATCCGTGCAATATAAAAATATCCCGAAAATAGAAGTCCTCAGAATGCCATGCCAATTTAATATGATTTTTTCGGGAATATTTGAGGATTTACTGTGCAAAAATTACCGCGGGGGAAGCTGCCACCTGGACACGAGGGTGGAGGGCGCGCCCTCCCCCCTGGGCGCGCCCCCCTGCCTCGTGGGCCCACGGTGGCCCTCCTCCACTTATCCCTGCACCCATCTTCTTCCTCTGTCTCACACAAACCCGAAAATCCAACTCAAGCTCGTGTTCCAGCAACTTTTGCTGCGATTTTCGATCTCCTTGCTCAAAGCACCTCTCGTAAAACTGCTTGGGGAGATTGTTCCTTGGTATGTGACTCCTCCATTGGTCCAATTAGTTTTTGCTCTAGTTCTTTATTCTTTGCAAATTTGTGCTGCATAGGTGACCATGTTCTTGAGCTTGCATGTAAAATTTAGATGGTTCCAAGTAGTTCTAATGCTTGATATATGCTCTAGGCACTTGTATGAGTAGTTGCTATCAGTTTTATTGAAGTTGGTTCACTTTTATTTGAAGTTACTAAAAATTTCAGATTGTTTCAGAAATAATGAAGAAATTTTTGAGGGGCTCGTCGAGCCGAAGCTCTAAGGAAAAACAAAAGAAAGAAGAACAGAAGCCCAAATTTAATTTGCCTCGCACCGCGGAGGTCCGTCCGTGTGAATGGCCTTCCGATGACTTCTTGAGGAGAGCCGGGATTTATGAGGATTTCTATCAATTGATTGAAAACGCCGGCCTCACCAACTTCCTCCCGACCAACATCATCAGTATCTCTTACTCACAAATACTTTTGTGCAGAACTTTTACTTTTCCCTAAGAAATCACCTCCATCAGTAGAGTTTCATTTATATGACGTTGTTAAGGAAATGCCATTAGCTGAATTTTGCGAGGTTTGCAAAATACCCTTTGAGGGCACCTTAGATGAACCACACCGTAATGAAGTAGAAGCTTTCATTGACAGTATCACTGTGGGAGAAACCAGGAAGGTTTCTGATGCAAGAATCACTAGCATACATTTTCCTGTTTTATGTTGTTTTGTCTTATTTGCTAGTCGTTGCTTGATTGGACGCGGGAACTGTGGGAACCTTAGCATTCCTGATATTATCATTTTGTTCCATGGTTTATACCGCAATAACTCTGTTAGTATGGGTGGAATTGTTGCTAGACGGTTAAGTATGAACCGTACTAAGGGCCCCATCTTTGGAGGCATTTATGCTTCACGCCTAGCTGAATATTTTGAGATACCTATTAGGCATGAGGAGAAAGAAGAAACAGCGCTGCCCCGTGCTTATTTAGATTATAAGAGTATGCTAGCGCATGATTTTCTTGTTAAGAGTCGCGAAGGGGAGCTTAAATATAAATTGTACTTTGATAAACATCACCCTGTGACTATTACTTTTCCTGCTCCCTCTTTGTTTAACTTGTCTACAGGTCTTTACATTGTTCCATGGGTGGTTGTTCAAGCCTATCGGAATCCTGCACCAGCCCCAGAACCGGGGCCACAAGATGAGCCTCCACGAATGTCTTTTTATTCTTGGGATCCTGAGGCGGTTGCCAGCCAGTGGCAGTCAGAGTCCTCTTCATCACATTATGATCCCAACTATTCTTCATCGCAGTACGACCCCAGCTACACCTACGGGTATCCGCCAGGCTATCCCTGGCAATAAACCAACTTAGGCCAAAAGCCTAAGCTTGGGGGAGTACGTATTTCTCACCGACATTACATTTATGTTCACACACACTCATTGCTACATGTCGGTGCTCATACTCTTTCACTGTAATATCCATGCTAGTTTATTTTCTTTCTTCTTGTGTGTTTGATAAACCTTAAGAAAAAACAAAAAAATTAGTTAGTCTACTTTCCTTGCTTGTAGTAGAATTAAAAAGAAAACCCAAAAATATTTCCCGTTCTTCTTTTGCTTGTTGGGAGCTTTCCCGTGTAAATAGTTTTTATTTATTTTCCTTTCTTTGGGGGTCGAGAAGACTATATTGAAAATGCTTAGTGGCTCTTATATGCATTATTGTTTATCTAACTTAGAGCCCATATTACTTGTCTTCTCTCTTGAGTTGAATGCTTGCAGATTCTAGCTTAGTCCAATGCACGTGCACTCTTATTATTATTCACACCGTTCGGTCATGCAAGTGAAAGGCAATAATGATGATATATGATGGACTTATTGGGATGAGAAAAGCTGGTATGAACTCGACCTCTCTTGTTTTTGTAAATATGATGATTCATCTTTCCTGATTCAGCTATTATGAAGTAAACATATTTGCAATGACATTTAGAGATTATAGTTGCTTGTGTCATGCTTGATTAACTATGAGTTATAATGGTTTACCTTGCGTGCCAACATGCTATTGAGATGATTATGATGTGGTATGATAGGATGGTATCCTCCTTTAAATGAATTGAGTGACTCGACTTGGCACATGTTCACGCATGTAGTTGAATCAAATCAACATAGCCTTCATGATATTTATGTTCATGGTGGATTATATCCTACTCATGCTTATATTCGGTGTAAATTAATTTTAATGCATGTTTACGACTGTTGTCGCTCTCTCAGTTGGTCGCTTCCTAGTCTTTTGCTAGCCTTCACCTGTACTAAGCGGGAATACTGCTTGTGCATCTAAACTCCTTAAACCCTAAAGTTATTCCATATGAGTCCACTATACGTTCCTATATGCGGTATCTACCTGCCGTTCCAAGTAAATTTGTATGTGCCAAACTCCAAACCTTCAAATGAAATTTTGTTTTGTATGCTCGAGCAGCTCATGTGCAACTAGGGCTGCCTATATCTTCCATGCTAGGTGGGTTATTCTCAAGAGGAGTGGACTCCGCTCCTCATTCACGAGAAAGGGCCGGTAACCGGGATGCCCAGTCCCATGATCCAAAAAGATCAAAGCAAATCAAAATAATTAAACAAAACTCCCCTTTGGACCCGTTGAATGTTGGAGGCACTCGTTGTTTTGAGCAAGCCATGGATCGATGCTTGTGGAGGAGGGGGAGTATAAACCTTTACCATTCTGTTTGGAAACTGCCTATAATGCATGTATTATGGAAGATACAGCCATCTCATAGTTGTTGCGTTGACAGTGAAAGTATGCCGCTCAAAATATAATTTATCTCTATTTCAAAATCGAGCTCTGGCACCTCTACAAATCCCTGCATCCCTCTGCGAAGGGCCTATCCATTTACTTTTATGTTGAGTCATCACCCTTCTTATTAGAAAGCACCATTTGAGAGCACTGCTCGTCGTTTACATTCATTATGATTGGTTTATATTGGGTATGACTTGATTGGATCTCTTTACCATGAATTACAATGTTTAGTCAGTCCTTGATCTTTAAAGGTGCTCTGCATTTATGTTTTATGTCTCGTAAAGGGCTAGCGAGATACCATTTCGTTATATCATGTTATGATTATTTTGAATAAGTGTTGTCATCCAAGTTTTATTATTCTGGCTCTCTAGCTGATTATGCTATTGATTTGAGTAATTGTGAGACCTACGTGGTATTGTGAGTATGGTTAGTTCATAATAATTGCTGAAACTTGAATGCTGGCTTTTCATGTTTACAACAACAAGAGCAAACAGAGTTTGTAAAAGTTTTTCTTTTTCTCTTTCAGTTTGTCAACCGAATTGCTTGAGGACAAGCAAGGGTTTAAGCTTGGGGGAGTTGATACGTCGCCGTCGTATCTACTTTTCCAAACACTTTTGCCCTTGTTTTGGACTCTAACTTGTATGATTTGAATGGAACTAACCCGGACTGATGCTGTTTTCTGCAGAATTGCCATGGTGTTGTTTTATGTGCAGAAAACAAAAGTTCTCAGAATGACCTAAAACTCCACGGAATATATTAGAATAAATAATAAAAAATCCTCGCCAAAGATGAAGACCAGGGGGCCCACACCCCCGTCCACGAGGGTGCGCCCCCCTACCTCGTGGGCCCCCTGGATGCCCTCCGACGCCAACTCCAACTCCATATATTGGCTTTCGGGGAGAAAAAAACCAGAGAGAAAGAATCATCGCGTTTTACGATACAGAGCCGCCGCCAAGCCCTAATCTCTCTCGGGAGGGCTGATTTGGAGTCCGTTCGGGGCTCCAGAGAGGGGGATTCGTCGCCGTCGTCATCATCAACCATCCTCCATCACCAATATCATGATGCTCACCGCCGTGCGTGAGTAATTGCATCGTAGGCTTGCTGGACGGTGATGGGTTGGATGAGATTTATCACGTAATCGAGTTAGTTTTGTTAGGGTTTGATCCCTAGTATCCACTATGTTCTGAGATTGATGTTGCTATGACTTTGCTATGCTTAATGCTTGTCACTAGGGCCCGAGTGCCATGATTTCAGATCTGAACCTATTATGTTTTCATGAATATATGTGTGTTCTTGATCCTATCTTGCAAGTCTATAGTCACCTACTATGTGTTATGATCCGGCAACCCCGAAGTGACAATAATCGGGACCACTCCCGGTGATGACCATAGTTTGAGGAGTTCATGTATTCACTATGTGCTAATGCTTTGTTCCGGTTCTCTATTAAAAGGAGGCCTTAATATCCCTTAGTTTCCAATAGGATCCCGCTGCCACGGGAGGGTAGGACAAAAGATGTCATGCAAGTTCTTTTCCATAAGCACGTATGACTATTTACGGAATACATGCCTACATTACATTGATGAACTGGAGCTAGTTCTGTGTCACCCTATGTTGTAACTGTCACATGATGAACCACATCTGGCATAATTATCCATCATTGATCCCGTGCCTACGAGTTTTCCATATACTGGTTTACGCTTATTTACTTTTTTGTTGCTACTGTTATCATCACTACAAAAATACCAAAAACATTACTTTTGCTGTCTTTACTTTTGTTACCATTACCACCACTATCATATTACTTTGCTACTAAACACTTTGCTACAGATATTAATTTTCCAGGTGTGGTTGAATTGACAACTCAGCTGCTAATACTTGAGGATATTCTTTGGCTCCCCTTGTGTCGAATCAATAAATTTGGGTTGAATACTCTACCCTCGAAAACTGTTGTGATCCCCTATACTTGTGGGTTATCAGCAGTCCAGAGTAGTCAAGCTCCCAGATCTCCTCGACCCTTCCATAAAATCATTCAGTTGCGCCGTTGTCACTGCCGGTCATGCATTCCATCGTCACCCCTGAGTTCTGATCATCATTGTCCATATCTTTGGCCTCCGTGTAGAACGTGTATCCGTTGATATCATATGCCTGATAGGTTACGAGGTTGGGCGAGGGGCCATGTGCTAAGGCGTATATGAGCAATCCATCCTTAGAGCCCTCCTCCAGGGGATTAGCAATAATATGCTCTTTGAACCAATGCAGGAAAGTGGAGTTGTGCTCTCTAGTAACTTCAGCGTTCATCCTGCATACCCCCCGGTCACGATACTTCTTTGCGATAATTTCTTTGTGCAGTGCCACGAAAGAATCTACCTCGTCTAGGTGTTGTAGCACTACCAAGTTTGCTTTGTCAAAGTCGCTGCGTCGATCTGAGTATGCCACGTGCAGTTCCCTGCGATCGTTGCAGTGACCATCTCCTTCGAGCCTCCCATTGTGCTTGTTAACGGGCAAACCAACACTAACACTAGGCGGCTGTTCTGCGCCATATAGAAAATTCTCATAGAAAGAGATGCACTCTTGTGTCAAATAGCCCTGGACGATGCTTCCATCCGGACGGGACATGTTACGAACGAATCCTTTGATAATCCTATTCATCCTCTCAAACGGCATCATGTTGTGCAGGAATGACGGCCCCAGGTCTATTATGTCATCCACAATATGGACACACAGATGCACCATCACGTCAAAGAACGCGGGCGGGAAGTACATCTCAAGCTCATTCAGTATCATAACGATCTCTTCCTATATCCTTCGGAGCTGCTTCACACTGATCGACTTTTGAGAGATGACGTCGAAAAAGTTGTAGAGACCAATAAGCGTGTCACGGACGTGCTTGTCCATTATCCCTCTAAGGGCAACAGGTAGTATCTGAGTCATCATCAAATGACAGTCATGAGACTTCTTCCGGCTGAACCTTTTCTTGTCCGTGTCTAGATATCTGCTTATCTTGCCACAGTAACCGGAACTAACTTTGACTCCGGTAAGGCACTTAAAGAATTGATTGATCTCAGCCTGACTTAAGGTGAAGCAAGAAGGGGGGCAATTTCTTTATTTTCTTGCCCATCTTCTCTCGTGCCTCTGTCTCCGTCTCTGTCTCGTCTGACATTTTACGGGGCGGCATGTGCATATCTTCCCTGATTTTCAAATCTTGCAAGTCTTTTCTTGCATTCGGCCCATCCTTGGTCTTATCCGGCATGTTCATTAGTGTTGCGAGCAAGCTCTCAAGGACATTCTTACATATATGCATTTGATCAAGGCAATGAGGTGTATCGAGTTTGTGCCAGTACTCCAAGTCCCACAACAGACCTCGTCTTCCATACCTTCAGCAGCGGCTACGGGGCCTTTATCATCGTCTTTCCCAGCGCGGGGCACTCCTTCCAGTTTTTCAACAGCTCATCGATTTCGGCACCCTCCACTTACGTGGAGGTCCTCGATGCTCAGAATGACCATTGAATAGATCTCCACGGTTTCTCCACGGGTCGTCCTATTCAAGCCATCTTCGATGCCCCATGTACACGATTTTCCCAGACCTGCCATCTTTCCTTGACGTTAGCTGCTGAGACATCGTATCATCCATTGCGTGCATCCGCAATATCCATGGCACACCTGGCCTGCCACGTATCCGTAACCGAGATAGTCGTGCACTGTCATGATCAGCGCGGCTCTCATGTTGAAATACTCGCCTTTGCTGGCGTCCCATGTCTTGGCCGGTGTTTTCCATAACGTGTCTAACTCCTCTTGAAGTAGCCCCAGATACAAAATAATAATATTTCTTGGTTGTTTCGGCCCTTGAATAAGCATGCTCATGTGAATGTACTTCGATTTCATGCACAACCAGGGGGAGGTTGTACATCCATACAAACACGGGCCATGTGCTATGGTTGGTGTTCTGGTTGCCAAACGGATTCATGCCATCGGTACACGCGCCAAGCATGATGTTCCTTGCATCACATTCAAAATACCGATAAAAGCTGTTCAACGCTCTCCACTGGCTTCCATCCTTCACGTGTCTCAGCTTCGGATCATCTCCATCGTCGGGCTTCTTCCTCTCCGCGTGCCAGCGCATTAGCTTTGCTTCCTTGGGATCTACAAAATACCTCTGGAGACGGGGAGTGATTGGTAAGTACCATAGAACTTTCTGGGGACATTTCTTCCCGGCCTTCTTGTATCGACAAGCATTGCACACCGGACAGCTTGTTTTTTCCGCGTGCTCCTTCCGATAAATTATGCAATCATTGATGCATGCATGGTATCTAACATGTGGCAGATCAAGAGGGCACACGATCTTATTGGCCTCATCAACACTAGTAGGACATAGATTACCCGCGGGAAGAACATTCTTTAGGTACTTGAGATGCTCATCGATGCTAGTGTCGGTCCATTTGTTTTTAGCATTCGTCTTCAGGAGTTGGAGCGTGAAACTCAAGCGGGTCACCTCAGGATTGCAACCATCATACAATGGAGTGTTCGAGTCTACCACGGTTGCTCCAGCTTAGCCTCCTCTCTAGAAGCAGCTCTCTCAAGATTGCCTCTCCTTGCGGCAATGCTTGAACATGAGGGTCCCTGCACGATTGAACTTAGTACCGACGAACTCTGCTGCGTGGAGTCCATGTCATTCTCTCCGCCGCCATGTCCGGCCCCTTCTCCTCCGCCATGTCTGGCCCCTTCTCCGCCGCCATGTCCGGCCTCTTCCCCGCCGCTATTATCGATCATCTCTTCGTCTTGCCCTGTGTCATCATTGCCTGCCCCGTCGGCATCCTCAACATCGTCATCCTCATCTTCAATTATCCACCGAGTATAGCCATCCATGAAACCAGTCATGAGCAGGTGCGCTTCGACACGACCATCGTCATAGGGGTCGAGCCAAACTATTCCTTTGCATTTTCGACATGGACATAAAACCTCTGTCAGGTTATTTTCTTTCATGTCCTGCACCGCCGACCGCAACCACCTGTCCACCATTGTTCCACTGACCATCATGAACGTCTGCACAGTAATAATAAAACAAATTTATTATAAAAATGCGTGCATGCATCAAAGTCATACAAAAATTCTGCTTGACCTTCCCTAAAAATAGGACATATATGGATCTAGAGTTTGCCCGTAATTCGCCCAAACGGAAATAAATCGACATTTTGGCAAAACATAGGCAACTCAAAAGCACAATTTGGCATCAACTCATGCCACACACACAATTTCCATAAACATGTCACACACACATAAACATATTTCCATTTTGCAAAAGCATGAAATTTTAATCACCTCTATCTCGAGATCGAGCACACGGTGGAGATGATGTTGTAGGGAGATCGAAAGTGCACAAAGCTCTTCTTGACAAAGATAGATCTAGTTAGGGGGCAAATAAGTCACTTAACTAAATCCTACATCTACCTAGCTAATTTGGGAGGAGACAACTTCAACTAGTGGAGGGGGAAGGAAAAAGAGAAAGGAAATGCATTAATGTTGGTGGTGTAGTTAGGTAGGAGTAATGAAGAGAGAGAAAGGTAGATATAAGAGGGAGAGTAATGGGGGAGAAGTATTGAGGAAGAAGAAGAGTGAGAGTGGGAGCATGTGGGAGGTAGGGGAAAGGGAAGAGAGGAGGGGGAGGGGGAGGGACGGGTGGGGAAAAGGTGGTGGGTTGGTGCGGATTAGCAGTAGCGCGGGAGCTAAAACGCGCTGCTGCTAAGTAGCAGGAGCGCGCTTTGGGCAACGACGCTACTGCTAACCAGGACCAAAAAGTGTGCCGATTTGAAATTTAACAGCAGCGACCTCAGAAAAAGCGTGCTACTACTACATCCATAGCAGTAGCGCGGCTCGCGGCACCACGCTGATGCTAAATGGAGTTTGGTGGACACCGCTGGTCAATATTTGTAGCAGCGCGGTTTACACCAAGCGCGCTACTGCTAAAAACTTGTCAGTAGCAAGTTTCCCGCACACGCGCTGCTACTAATTAGCAGCAGCGCTCCCTTTTGAGCTGCGCTGCTGCTAAGATTATGTGTATAGGCTTTTCCCTAGTAGTGTGAACTCTATGATAGATCGAACGAAAAGAATAGCTTCGTGTTATTTTACTACGGACTCTTGAATAGATCGATCAGAAAGGATAACTTTGAGGTGGTCTCGTACCCTACCATAATCTCTTCATTTGTTCTCCGCTATTAGCGACTTTGGAGTGACTCTTTGTTGCATGTTGAGGGATAGTTATATGATACAATTATGTTATTATTATTGATAGAACTTGCACTAGTGAAACTATGAACCCTAGGCCTTGTTTCAACGCATTGCAATACCATTTGTGCTCACTTTTATAATTAGTTACCTTGCTGTTTTAATATTTTCAGATTACAAAAACCTATATCTACCATCCATATTGCACTTGTTTCACAATCTCTTCGCCGAACTAGTGCACCTATACAATTTACCATTGTATTGGGTGTGTTGGGGACACAAGAGACTCTTTGTTATTTGGTTGCAGGGTTGTTTGAGAGAGACCATCTTCATCTACGCCTCCCACGGATTGATAAAGCTTAGGTCATCCACTTGAGGGAAATTTGCTACTGCCCTACAAACCTCTGCACTTGGAGGCCCAACAACGTCTACAAGAAGAAGGTTGCATAGTAGACATCACTCCTCAACGATCAGATCGCAGAAACTTTATTTTCTTGTTACGATGATTTTCCACTTCACTCTGAAATTCTTTGAACTTTTCAAATGTTAACTTATGTTTCATCAAGTAGATATACCCATATATGCTCAAATCATCTGTGAAGGTCAGAAAATAACGATACCTGCCATGAGCTTCAATATTCATCGGACCGCATACATCAGTATGTATTATTTCCAATAAATCTATTGCTCGCTCCATTGTTCCGGAGAACGGAGGTTTAGTCATCTTGCCCATGAGGCATGGTTCACAAGTAGCAAGTGATTCATAATCAAGTGACTCCAAAAGTCCATCAGTATGGAGTTTCTTCATGCGTTTTACACCAATATGACCCAAACGGCAGTGCCACAAATAAGTTGCACTACCATTATTAACTTTGCATCTTTTGGCTTCAATATTATTAATATGTGTATCACTACGATTGAGATTCAATAAACCATTTATATTGAGTGTATGACCATAGAAGGTTTTATTCATGTAAATAGAACAACAATTATTCTTTGACTTAAATGAATAACCATATTGCAATAAACATGATCCAATCATATTCATGCTCAACGCAAACACCAAATAACATTTATTTTAGGTTCAACACTAATCCCAAAGGTAAAGGGAGTGTGCGATGGTGATCTTATCAACCTTGGAATCACTACCAACACACATCATCACCTCGCCCTTAACTAGTCTCTGTTATTTTGCAACTCCCATTTCCAGTTACTACTCTTAGCAACTGAACCAATATAAAATACTGAGGGGTTGCTATAAAAACTAGTAAAGTACACATCAATAACATGTATATCCAATATATCTTTGTTCACTTTGCCATCCTTCTTATCTGCCAAGTATCTAGGACAGTTCCACTTCCAGTGGCCATTTCCTTTGTAGTTGAAGCACTTAGTTTCAGGCTTAGGTCTAGCTTTGGGTTTCTTCATGGGAGTGACAATTTGCTTGCCATTGTTCTTGAAGTTCCCTTTTTTCCCTTTGCCCTTTTTCATGGAACTAGTGGTCTTGTTAACCATCAACACTTGATTTTTTTCTTGATTTCTACCTTCGCCGATTTCAGCATCGCGAATAGCTCGAGAATTGTTTTCGTTATCCCTTGCATATCATAGTTCATCACGAAGTTATAGTTACTTGGTGATAGTGACTAGAGAACTCTGTCAATCACTATCTTATCTGGAAGATTAACCCCCACTTGATTCAAGCGATTGTAGTACTCAGACATTCTGAGCACATGCTCGCTTGTTGAGATATCCTCCTCCATCTTGTTGGCAAAGTACTTGTCAGAGATCTCATACCTCTCGACATGGGCATGAGACTGAAATATCAATTTCATCTCTTGGAACATCTCATATGCTCCGTGGCGTTCAAAATGTTTTCGAAGTCCCGGTTCTAAGCCATAAAGCATGGTGCACTAAACTATCAAGTAGTCATCATACTGAGTTTGTCAAACGTTCATAACGTCTGCATCTTCTCCTGCAATAGGTCCGTCACCTAGCGGTGCATCAAGGACGTAGTACTTCTGTGCAGCAATGAGGATAATCCTCAGATCACGGACCAAGTCCGCATCATTGCTACTATCATCTTTCAACATATTTTTCTCTAGGAACATATCAAAAATAAACGGGGAGCTAATCATGAGCTATTGATCTACAACATAGATATGCAAAACTACCAAGACTAAGTTCATGATAAATTAAAGTTCAATTAATCATATTACTTAAGAACTCCCACTTAGATAGACATCCCTCTAATCATCTAAGTGATCACGTGATCCAAATCAACTAAACCATGTCCGATCATCACGTGAGATGGAGTAGTTTTCAATGGTGAATATCACTATGTTGGTCATCTCTACTATATGATTCACGCTCGACCTTTCGGTCTCAGTGTTCCGAGGCCATATCTGCACATGCTAGGCTCGTCAAGTTTAACCCAAGTATTCTGCATGTACAAAACTGGCTTGCATCCGTTGTATGTGAACGTAGAGCTTATCACACCTGATCATCACGTGGTGTCAACGGTGCATACTTAGGGAAAACACTTATACCTTAAAATTTAGCGAGAGATTATCTTATAATGCTACCGCCGTACTAAGCAAAATAAGAAGCATAAAGGATAGCCATCACATGCAGTCAATATAAGTGATATGATATGACCATCATCATCTTCAGCCTTTGATCTCCATCTCCAAAGCACCATCATGATCACCATCGTCACCGGCTTGACACCTTGATCTCCATCTTAGTATCATTGTCGTCTCGCCAACTATTACTTCTCCGACTATCGCTACCACTTAGTGATAAAGTAAAGCAATTACATGGCGATTGCATTTCATACAATAAAGCGACAACCATAAGGCTCCTGCAGTTGCCGATAACTTTTACAATACATGATCATCTCATACAACAATTTATATATCATTAGTCTTGACCATATCACATCACAGCAAGCCCCTAAAAAAACAAGTTAGACGTCCTCTACTTTGTAGTTGCAAGTTTTACGTGACTGCTACGGGCTTAGCAAGAACCGTTCTTACCTACGCATCAAAACCACTACGGTTTTTCGTCAAGTGTGCTGTTTTAACCTTCAACAAGGACCGGGCGTAGTCACACTAGATTCAACTAAAGTTGGAGAAACAGACAACCACTAGCCACCTGTGTGCGAAGCACGGCGGTAGAACTAGTCCCATGAACGCAGTCATGTAATGTCGGTTTGGGCCGCTTCATCCAACAATATCGCGGAATCAAAGTATGACATGCTGGTAAGCAGTATCGCTGTTATCGCCCACAACTCTTTGTGTTCTACTCGTGCATATAATATTACGCATAGACCTGGCTCTGATACCATTATTGGGGAACGCAGTATTTCAAAAAAATTCCTACGATCATGCAAGATCTATCTAGTAGATGCATAGCAACGAGCGGGGAGAGTGTATCCACGTACCCTTGTAGACCGAAAGCGAAAGAGTTAAGTAACGCGGTTGATGTAGTCGAATGTCTTCGCGATCCAACCAATCAAGTACTGAACGCACGTCACCTCCATGATCTGCACACGTTAAGCTCGGTGACGTCCCTCGAACTCTAGATCCAGCTGAAGACGAGGGAGAGTTTCGTCAGCACGACGACGTGGTGACGGTGATGATGAAGTTACCGGCGCAGGGCTTCTCCTAAGCACTACGATGATATGACCGACGTGTGTAACTGTGGAGGGGGCCACCACACAGGGCTAAAACAAATCTTGAGTGCCTTTGGGGTGCTCCCCTCCCCGAATATAAAGGAGGGAGGGAGAAGGCGGCCGGCCTAGGGGGTGCGCCCAGCGTAGGGAGTCCTACTAGGACTCCAAAGTCCTAGTAGGATTCCCTTTCCTATTCGAAGTAGGAGAGAAGGAAAGAGAGGGAGAGGGAGAAGGAAAGGGGGGTCGCGCCCCCACCCCTTGTCCAGTTCGGTTTGGGTAGGGGGGAGGAGCACGCCACCTCTTGGCCCTTCTACCCTGTCTCCACTAAAGCCCAATAAGGCCCATTACTTCTCCCGGCGAATTCCCGTAAGCCCCGGTACTCTGAAAAATACCCGAATCACTCGGAACCTTTCCGATGTCCGAATATAGCCTTCCAATGTCACAGCCCTAGAATTGGTTGTAATTAGGTTCATCAGCATCCATGCATCATGTTTAAACTTATTGAAAATTGAGATGGGGATTGCCTAAACCCTAGCATTAAAGGAACTCAAATAGGTTCAACCAAAAATATTTTTCAGTGAATTCAAATGGATTTAGAAAATGTTCATCATTTCTGGAAAACTGCTATAAACCATAACCAGAGGTGCTGCACATTTTCATGACATATTTGGTCACTGGATTAAATCATATGGTATTTG
Source organism: Aegilops longissima (assembly GCA_021605205.1). Lineage (NCBI taxonomy): Eukaryota > Viridiplantae > Streptophyta > Magnoliopsida > Poales > Poaceae > Aegilops > Aegilops longissima. The sequence goes on from CM038676.1 coordinate 62,808,923, forward strand.
CATTTGGGCATTTAATTGTTAAATAATATTTTAAATGCTCAAATAATCACAAACTGAAATGTTTGTTGTTGGAAATATTCCAAACAGTGACATTGAGCAGTTTCATGATTTTTGGAAACGTTTTAGTATTTATAATAAAGCCCAACATTTACAGAAATATAGAAAAGCAAACTAAATGAAAAAAAGAGAGAGAGAGAGAGGAAGGCCACAGGCCACTTACCTGGTTGGGCCGGCCCACCTGGCTCGTGCCAGTCATCACCTACCTCGCCGATGGCGGAGGAGGGATAACGACGGCTGCTGCTGGCGCCACGCCACCAGGCTGCCTGCCTGCGTCGCCTGGCCACCGCGACGCCTCGCGTCTTCTCCTCGGCGCCGCCCCGACCCCCTGGACCCCCTCGCTCTCTCCCTCTCCCTCGTTCCCCTCCTCTGTCTCGTTCTCTCTCGCACCACCGAACGCGCCCGCCGCCGCCGACGTGCACCACCGCAGCCACTGCCTCCCCCTCGACCTTCTGAGCCGACCACGAGCTCCGTCACTCCGTCCTCGACCTCCTCACCAAGCCAAGCATCGCCGGACGCCCTGCATCACCGGCATCTTCCTCGTCTTCAAGCTTCGGCAACGCCGACCATCGCCGTCGATCCGCAGCAACTGGAGCGTCCCCGAGCCCCTGAGCTACCCTGCCGCCTCCCTGTGAGCGCCCGCTTCGACTCCCCATCTTCCCCGGCCTCTCCGCGTCCTTTAGGCCGTAGTTGCACGGACGCCGAAACTCCGGCCGCCGCCGTTTTGGTCGCCACCGTTGGTCCTAGCCACCGCAGCTCCGGCCACCACCACTGGTCGACGCAGCTCGCTCCCAGGAACACGTAGGAGCAAACCCCGCCTCAAACGGTGCAGCACAGCGGTTTTCCGAAGCGCCTGCCGCCGCGGCACCTCGCCGGCGGCCTAACTCCGGCGAGAACGCCATTAGGCACTAATCTAATGACCCTCTGGGTCACTTACATGTGGGCCCATGCCTCACCGACACTTTTTAGTTAGGACAAAATTAGCACTAACAGCCTTTGTTAATTAACTAGGACACTCACATGTGGGGCCCACCCTCAGGTTTGACCTGGAACCGGTCTGTTGACTGCTGACATCACCATGATGCGATGCTGATGCAATAAATCATTTACTAGACTTATTCTTATACAGAAAATTATAGAAAATTGTATAAACTTCTAAAATTCATAGAAATTCAACCGTAACTCCAAATGAAATAATTTATATATGAAAAATGATCAGAAAAATCCAATCTATCCATCTGTACCATTTTCATGCATGTTAGAAAAACTTATAGCTGCTGTTTAGCACAAATCATATAAATGACATTTGAATTTCACATATGGAGTTTGGTATTGAACTTAGGGTTCAAACCAACTTCATTTAACCTGCTACTAGTTGCATTAGCTCAAACCACATCATATTGCCATGTCATCATCATGCATCATATTGTGCATTGCATTGATGGTGTTTCTTCTTTGTTTGTCGGTGCTTGTCCCCTCTCAGCAGACGACGTACCAACGATGTGATCGATGACACCGATGAAGAACTATATTATCTTCAGAAGTGCCAGGCAAGCAAAACCCCCTTGTTCATTCCGATATAATCCCACTCTCTCGCTCCTGCTCTATTTTACTACATTAGGACAACAACGACTCATGTGTTACTTGCTGCAGTAGCTGAACCCCTTTATCCTCTGCATGACCTGTCATTCCACAGTAATTAGATGAAACCCACTAGCATTAGTAGGAGTTGTTTGAGCCCTGATGTGCCTACTCATTCATGATTTGATTGTCATGCCTGCTATTGCTTTGAGTTGTATCAGGTCTGATTCATCGGGAATGAATTGGAAAGTGGTGAACATGTCCTACTGTGTGTGAGCTAAGTGTGTGAACACGATTTGGTAAAGGTAGCGGTGAGAGGCCATGTAGGAGTACATGGTGGGTTGTCTCATTGCATCGTCCTCGTGAACTGAGTTACGTGTTTGTGATCCATGAACAGTTACTACCACACATTGGAATGCTTAAGTGCCCCTCTCGACTTATTAATCAACTTGATCTCTGTCCAGGAGTTGCAACTAGTTTCTGGTGTTTGTAGGTAGTGTTAGTAGTCTACCAAGTGGTTCCCGGTACAGGTGGGCTTGGGACAGACTAGGCTCCGTGGCACGGTGTACCAAGCGTAGATCCACCCGTCGAGGTGGGCTTGGGAACCCTGCACACATCGTTTGGGGCCGTGAGCGACACCCCGGCCGGATCTACTTGCGGATGGAACCCGAATAGGCGATAAACCTGGACTAGAGACTTGTGTGGTTAGTCGGTCGTGGCCGACTCCTCGCCAAAGCTTCCGCTTGAAGGTTGCCGAGATACACAAGGTGTACATGGCGGTAAGTGGCGAGAGCGTGTGTGAAGAAGTACACCCTGCAGGGTTAATATGATCTATTGAATAGCCGTGTCCATGGTAAAGGACTTCGGGTTGCCTATAACAGTTCATAGACAAGTGAAAGTGGATACTCTAAAATGCGCAAGATAAGCGTGAGTGCTATGGATGGCGTTCTCGTAGGGAGACGGAGCGGATCCATTTTGGTGTATTGATATGGTGAATATGTGGACTCGTGCGCCACCTCAAAAGAGTTACTTGCAATCGTAGTTCAGATAGCCACCGAGTCAAAGCTGGCTTGCTGCGGTGAAAATCCACCACCCCTTTTGATAATGATGCATATGTAGTTAGATCTGATGTAAGTCTTGCTGAGTACATTTGTACTCACGTTTGCTTATTTTATGTTTTGCAGAGAGACGTCAGTCTCGCTAGTAGTTTCGCGTGGCCTTCGACGTTTAGCTTGTTACCTCAGCTACGATCTTGTGCCCTCGGCAGGATCTGGTAGATAGTCAGGCTTCTCAGCCTTTTCCATTTGTAGATGTCTGTACTCAGACATGTTAAGCTTACGCTTGTGCTTTGACTTGTATGCTCTGAGTGTTGGGTCATGAGACCCATGTTTGTAATATCTAATAAATATTCGAGTCGTAGAGTTATGTTGTGATGCCATGTTGTATTTACACATATTGAGCATATTGTGTGTATGTTTGAAATGCTTGGTATGTGTGGGATCCGACAATCTAGTTGTTTATCCTTGGCAGCCTCTCATATGGGGAAATGTAGTCTAGTGCTTCTGAGCGATAGTAGTCCGCTACAGCCCGGTTCACGGAGTCCTGCTAGCCAAAGACTACTGCTTTGGACACTTGACTGGCGGCATGTGTTTCAGTTTGTTCTCGTGGTTACATCCCTTCAGGAAATGTCACTTGTGACGTCCGAGTCTGCCTAGCTGCTACAGCCGGGTTACCGGAGTCTGTTAGCCCAGTGCTACAGCCCGGATTCACACGTTGATGACCGACATGCTCGATGTGATTCATGTATGCCTGTCCCCATGGGTTAGTGCCGCTTTGGGTTCACGACTAGCCATGTCGGCCCGGGTTCTCTGTCATATGGATGCTAGTGACACTATCATATACGTGAGCCAAAAGGCGTAAACGGTCCCGGGCCATGGTAAGGCGACACCCGTGGGAATACCGTGCGTGAGGCCGCAAAGTGATATGAGATGTTACCGTCTAGATCGATGTGACTTGGAATTGGGGTCCTGACAGCGTTGGTATCAGAGCCTGACTGCCTGTAGGATTACCAAGCCAGACTGGTCGAAGTTGTGTCTAGAAATGCTTTAGTTATGTAAGGGAATTGATTGTGGAAGGGAACGTAAGGCTCTTTTTACTCCTTATACCTCATGGCGTTCTGATCTGAGTCATCCTCTTCTCTTCTACGGGGATTAAGAACTAGGCTTCTCATCTATCTATCAGGATGACGTGTTACTAATCCATAGACCTTTAAGATTTTTGGTTTTAAGCCCCAGTTCAGTTCCTACTATTTCTGTATGATAATTGTTGATCTCGGAACCTTGATATTGTGATGTTGAGTGGTTATGCCACCATTTTTGCAGGTGTCTCAAATCATTTTGAGCATTTACAGCCGTTATGCTGTCCGAGTCATCCTGGTCTCTAAATAGTCGATGCATTTGCAAATCCCTTCTCTCCATTTCTAATGTTCATCTGGGCCGATTAATCACACAAATTAGTATGTTGAGGTACTCCGCTGCCTCAATATATATGTTGGAGTTGTTGTTATGACCTAGGTGTTTTAGGAAGTCACCTAGTAAGTTAGCAATGCTTTTGTATCCCCAGTGTGATGATTCTGGCCACTACTCTTGAAAGCATCCCGTGATGTTATTAGTTAGTAGGCAATCTATTCCTGGGTTCTTGAACCCGAGATTCACCCTATCTCATGTTGTTAGTATTTGCTAGTTCCTTTAGGATATTAGTAACCATTGCATTAGTCCTCGAGGTCCGTGGTATTTCCTTCTTCCAAATGCTATGAACCGCTTATGGCAGAAGTTCCTCGCTGAACGGAAGGATCACAACCAGGGTGCTCTTGAGGAGTACTCCATTCCATATTGTGAATCTGCCAGTTCTACTTTCCTGCATGGGTTATCCGGAAGAAACCTGTTGAACTTTATTCGACATACTAACCTATGCATCCACAACTCAGAAAGTTATATGCTCCTCGAGTTGTTCCTCTTTAGTTGTATTCCGACCCCCGTCTGTCAATTGATAGTCAAGGGTATGCGTGCATTCGTTTATCGATGCCTATTACTCTTGTGGTCCGTCAAGCCATTCTATCCTGAATGACTTGGAGAAACAAACTCCAGTACCTCATCCATATCTAGGATTGGGTCAAAGCAGTTGTATTCCGCAGATCAAATGCCAATCCAGCTTTTGATTCGGTTCCACCCCGAAGTATTGCCCTCTTTATGTCAGGATTGTCATGAGAATTGCACCATTTCTCATGAATTCTTGACGTAGTAATACCTCTCACCATCATCATTCATTCCTCGGTCCTCGTGTTGTTGTAACCGGATTGCCGACAAGTGAATTGTGATGTGTGAAATCAATACTCCTAGCAACCTCGTTGCTTGGTAGTAAATGGACAATATTCTCATTCTTAGCGTGTTGGTTATTGAATCATCATCCTAAGATTAATCATGCTACCTAGTCCTTAGTTCTGGTGCACTCTTCGATCTATGAGTTAGGATTGTGTCAATCCCTCACTCTTTGATCATATCGTCTTGCCCTGAAAAGCAAGATTGTTCTCGAGCTTAGTAATATATCGGTGGTTCGTGACTTTCCAAATATCTTCTTGGAAGTGTTGCCAGGTTGTCACCTGACCGCTATGTTGAGTTCGTGATCATATTGGTTTTCCTCTAAACCACCCATTCTCCAAGACTCTGTGTTGGATATCCCTGAACTAGTTGGTTGAGCTAGACAACAACTTGGAGAGTTGGAAGATAAAGCTTGCTTAACTTAGTTCATCTCTAAGGGATATCTTCTCTGCGTGTGTGTGTTGAAGAAAGACGATATCTCCATTGATTGGTCCTCGTGATCAGTTGTTGGATCTATTGCCTTGTCAGAACTTTGACTTGAGTATGGGCTATCGTCAAGTCAAATTAGAACCAACGATATTCGCAATGTTGTCTTACTCGTGGTTGATCCCTTGAGCATACACCATTACATCTTTTGGTCTGATCAATGCTATCACCGTGTTCACATGATGGTGGAAGTCCAGTGATATGGAAATTCCGGTGAGTTGTTGTTGAGCCCATCAGCAGCATTTTGTCTCCCCCATGATTCATGTTGAGAATCAACCTAGTGTTGGAAACTTTGTAAGCATTGCCTTCGTGTTCCGCTCATGAGGTATATGTTTTGGTGAAAAAAGTGACTTTCTCGAATTCATGTGCTTTAGGTGTAAGTTGCCGCCATGAATTTGAGAAAGGTTTGTTTCGTTTCCCTTGGAATCATCCCAAATCAGTTATGCACGTGCGAAGTATTCTATGGTTTGGTAGATTAATTACCTCCACTCCATATGAGTTCCTAGCACACAAAGCCACTGATTGACTTGTTCAAGGAAAAGAAGTCTATGCTTGGGATCTAATCCATGGACTTGCGTAAAGACTTCGATATCCTCGATGATGGTTCCCCACCTGAACTCGGTAGTGTTTTATGATAAGACTACTATGTGGTCATTCTTGTCTTGGACAACATGTTCACATGTTAGTAGCAGAACCAGCTCATGTTTTGGAGCTTGCTATCGTAGTTCATTCCCGAGAATCTCGCAACATCTTCTCGTCGATTTGTGTTGCAGACTTTCATTTTTCTTTCTAGACTCGATAAGTCTGGAATGTCCTGCTACCAACCAGATCTGAATCTCAGGCAGATATGACGGTTGGACCGTTCCCAGCATTTGCATTTGGTTCCCAGCTTACACCGCCATTGTGCCAACTTCCATGGGCTGCCCTCCTCAGCAGTTGTTGTTCAGGATCATCTTCAGAAGTGGTCCTACCATGGGTTCCATCCATTCCCGGTGATAAGCAAAAAACATCCATTGCGTTGTCTTCAACAAGGTAGTCCACATCATCCATTCTAGTCTGGGTATGCCATTCCTTTGCACTCCACCAAACGATTGTTTGTGATTGCCTTAGGCTGGTATAAAGAGTTTCAATGATCTTTGTATCAAAAGTAATTCTTTTTGCCACTTAAGGGAATAATTCTACGAGTCACCTTTCCTAAGGCGTCCCGTTATGGAATCATGGCAATCATCTCCTTGTTACTTTGAAACCATGCACCATTTTACTTAAGCGTGGAACGGTCGCCTACCAATTTGAACCTTCGTCATCCGTTTCTTTTCCATCATTCCTACTGTGTGTTTGGTGTCTCAACTCAAGAGATGTTCTTACGTCTCACCCCATGAACTGATCTTGAGTTGCTCGATCTTTAAGAAGATCGATTCCTGCAGAGTTCCTCTCTGTCGTTGTCGTGTTGGATGAACTTCTCGAAAGCAAAGACGTCAAGATCAATATGAAGCAATGAATCAACATCTTGAGAAGGACAAATGGATCATGAAGATTGTGATAGTTTTGCGACTTCCCTTTTCCTCTTACCTCACGTCTTGAATCTCGGGGCGAGATTCTTGTTTAGTGGGGGTGAGTTGTCACAGCCCCAGAATTGGTTGTAATTAGGTTCATCAGCATCCATGCATCATGTTTAAACTTATTGAAAATTGAGATGGGGATTGCCTAAACCCTAGCATTAAAGGAATTCAAATAGGTTCAACCAAAAATATTTTTCAGTGAATTCAAATGGCTTTAGAAAATGTTCATCATTTCTGGAAAAATGCTATAAACCATAACCAGAGGTGCTGCACATTTTCATGACATATTTGGTCACTGGATTAAATCATATGGTATTTGCATTTGGGCCTTTAATTGTTAAATAATATTTTAAATGCTCAAATAATCACAAACTGAAATGTTTGTTGTTGGAAATATTCCAAACAGTGACATTGAGCAGTTTCATGATTTTTGGAAACGTTTTAGTATTTATAATAAAGCCCAACATTTACAGAAATATAGAAAAGCAAACTAAATGGAAAAAAGAGAGAGAGGAAGGCCACAGGCCACTTACCTGGCTGGGCCGGCCCACCTGGCCCATGCAGTCATCACCTACCCCGCCAAGATGGCGGAGGAGGGACAACGCGCAGGCTTGCTGGCTCCACGCCACCAGGCTGCACACTGCGTCGCTGGCACACCGCGACGCCTCGCGTCTTCTCCTCGGCGCCGCCCGACCCCTGGACCCCTCGCTCTCTCCCTCTCCCTCGTTCCCTCCTCTTTCTCGTTCTCTCTCGCACCACCGAACGGCCCCCGCCCGCCGCGTGCACCCGCAGCCACTGCCTCCCCTCGACCTTCCGAGCCGACCACGAGCTCCGTCACTCCGTCCTCGACCTCCTCACCAAGCCAAGCATCGCGGACGCCTGCATCACCGGCATCTTCCTCGTCTTCAAGCTTCGCAACGCCGACCATCGCCGTCGATCCGCGCAAGCTCGGGCGCCCCGAGCCCCTGAGCTACACTGCCGCCTCCCTGTGAGCGCCCGCTTCGACTCCCCCTCTTCCCCGGCCTCTCCGCGTCCTTTAGGCCGTAGTTGCACGGACGCCGAAACTCTAGCCGCCGCCGTTTTGGTCGCCGCCGTTGGTCCTAGCCACCGCAGCTCCGGCCACCACCACTAGTCGACGCAGCTCGCTCCCAGGAACACGTAGGAGCAAACCCCGCCTCAAACGGTGCAGCACAGCGGTTTTCCGAAGCGCCTGCCGCCGCGGCACCTCGCCGGCGGCCTAACTCCGACGAGAACGCCATTAGGCACTAATCTAATGACCCTCTGGGTCACTTACATGTGGGCCCATGCCTCACTGACACTTTTTAGTTAGGACAAAATTAGCACTAACAGCCTCTGTTAATTAACTAGGACACTGACATGTGGGACCCACCCTCAGGTTTGACCTGGACCTGGTCTGTTAACTGCTGACATCACCATGACGCGATGCTGATGCAATAAATCATTTACTAGATTTATTCTTATACAGAAAATTCCAGAAAATTGTATAAACTTCTAAAATTCATAGAAATTCAACCGTAACTCCAAATGAAATAATTTATATATGAAAAATGATCAGAAAAATCCAATCTATCCATCTGTACCATTTTCATGCATGTTAGAACAACTTATAGCTGCTGTTTAGCACAAATCATATAAATGACATTTGAATTTCACATATGGAGTTTGGTATTGAACTTAGGGTTCAAACCAACTTCATTTAACCTGCTACTAGTTGCATTAGCTCAAACCACATCATATTGCCATGTCATCATCATGCATCATATAGTGCATTGCATTGATGGTGTTTCTTCTTTGTTTGTCGGTGCTTGTCCCCTCTCAGTAGACGACGTACCGACGATGTGATCGATGACACCGATGAAGAACTATATTATCTTCAGAAGTGCCAGGCAAGCAAAACCCCCTTGTTCATTCCGATATAATCCCACTCTCTCGCTCCTGCTCTATTTTACTACATTAGGACAACAACGACTCATGTGTTACTTGATGCGGTAGCTGAACCCCTTTATCCTCTGCATGACCTGTCATTCCACAGTAATTAGATGAAACCCACTAGCATGAGTAGGGGTTGTTTGAGCCCTGATGTGCCTACCCATTCATGCTTGATTGTCATGCCTGCTATTGCTTAGAGTTGTGTCAGGTCTGATTCATCGGGAATGAATTGGAAAGTGGTGAACATGTCCTACTGTGTGTGAGCTAAGTGTGTGAACACGATTTGGTAAAGGTAGCGGTGAGAGGCCATGTAGGAGTACATGGTGGGTTGTCTCATTGCAGCCGTCCTCAGGAACTGAGTTCTGCGTTTGTGATCCATGAACAGTTACTACCACACATTGGAATGCTTAAGTGCCCCTCTCGACTTATTAATCAACTTGATCGCTGTCCAGGAGTTGCAACTAGTTTCTGGTGTTTGTAGGTAGTGTTAGTAGTCTACCAAGTGGCACCCGGTACAGGTGGGCTTGGGACAGACTAGGCACCGTGGCACGGTGTACCAGCGTGAGATCCACCGGTGAGGTGGGCTTGGGAACCCTGCACACATCATTTGGGGCCGTGAGCGACACCCCGGCCGGATCTCCTTGCGGATGGAACCCGAATAGGCGATAAACCTGGACTAGAGACTTGTGTGGTTAGTCAGGTCGTGGCCGACTCCCTCGCCAGGCTTCCGCTTGAAGGTTGCCGAGATACACAAGGTGTACATGGCGGTAAGTGGCGAGGCGTGTGAAGAAGTACACCCTGCAGGTTAATATGATCTATTCGAATAGCCGTGTCCACGGTAAAGGACTTCTGGGTTGCCTATAACAGTTCATAGACAAGTGAAAGTGGATACTCTAAAATGCGCAAGATAAGCGTGAGTGCTATGGATGGCGTTCTCGTAGGGAGACGGGAGCGGATCCATAGTGGTGTATTGATATGGTGAATATGTGGACTCGTGTGCGCCACCTCAAAAGAGTTACTTGCAATCATAGTTCAGGATATCCACCGAGTCAAAGCTGGCTTGCTGCAGTTAAACTCCACCACCCCCTTTTGATAATGATGCATATGTAGTTAGATCTGATGTAAGTCTTGCTGAGCACATTTGTACTCACGTTTGCTTATTTTATGTTTTGCAGAGAGACGTCAGTCTCGCTAGTAGTTCCGCGTGGCCTTCGACGTTTAGCTTGTTACCTCAGCTACGATCTTGTGCCCTCGGCAGGATCTGGTAGATAGTCAGGCTTCTCAGCCTTTTCCATTTGTAGATGTCTGTACTCAGACATGTTAAGCTTCCGCTTGTGCTTTGACTTGTATGCTCTGAGTGTTGGGTCATGAGACCCATGTTTGTAATATCTCGCTCCTCGGAGCCTAAGGAATAAATATTTGAGTCGTAGAGTTATGTTGTGATGCCATGTTGTATTTACACATATTGAGCATATTGTGTGTATGTTTGAAATGCTTGGTATGTGTGGGATCCGACAATCTAGTTGTTTATCCTTGGCAGCCTCTCATATGGGGAAATGTAGTCTCGTGCTTCTGAGCGATAGTAGTCCGCTACTGCCCGGTTCACGGAGTCCTGCTAGCCCAAAGACTACTGCTTTGGACACTTGAATGGCGGCATGTGTTTCACTTCATTCCTGTATGCATTCCTCGGGAAATGTCACGCGGTGACGTCCCGAGTCCTGCCTAGCCTGCTATTGCCGGGTTACCGAGTCCTGTTAGCCAGTGCTACAGCCCGGATTCATACGTTGATGACCGACATGCTCGATGTGATTCATGTATGCCTGTCCCCATGGGTTAGTGCCGCTTTGGGTTCACGACTAGCCATGTCGGCCCGGGTTTTCTGTCATATGGATGCTAGCGACACTATCATATACGTGAGCCAAAAGGCGCAAACGGTCCCGGGCCATGGTAAGGCGACACCCGTGGGAATACCGTGCGTGAGGCCGCAAAGTGATATGAGATGTTACCGGCTAGATCGATGTGACTTGGAATCAGGGTCCTGACATCCAATATATGAATCTTTACCTCTCAACCATTTCGAGACTCCTCATCATGTTTGTGATCTCATCCGGGACTCCGAACAAACTTCAGTCATCAAATCACATAACTCATAATACAAATCATCATCGAACGCTAAGCGTGCAGACCCTACGGGTTTGAGAACTATATAGACATGACCGAGACACATCTCTGGTCAATAACCAATAACGGAACCTGGATGCTCATATTGGCTCCTACATATTCTACGAAGATCTTTAGTGGTCAAACCGCATAACAACATACGTTGTTCCCTTTGTACTCGGTATGTTACTTGCCCGAGATTCGATCATCGGTATCCTCATACCTAGTTCAATCTCATTACCGGCAAGTCTCTTTACTCGTTCCGTAATGCATCATCCCATAACTAACTCATTAGTGACATTGCTTGCAAGGCTTATAGTGATGTGCATCACCGAGAGGGCCTAGAGATACCACTCCGATTCACAGAGTGACAAATCCTAATCTTGATCTATGCCAACCCAACAAACACATTCGGAGACACCTGTAGAGCATCTTTATAATCACCCAGTTACGTTGTGACGTTTGATTGCACACAAGGTGTTCCTCCGGTATTCTGGAGTTGCATAATCTCATAGTCAGAGGAACATGTATACGTCATGAAGAAAGCAATAGCAATAAAACTAAACAGTCATTTATGCTAAGCTAACGGATGGGTCTTGTCCATCACATCATTCTCTTAATGATGTGAGCCCATTCATCAAATGACAACACATGTCTATGGTCAGGAAACATAACCTTCTTTGATTAACGAGCTAGTCTAGTAGAGGCATACTAGCACTAGTGCAGAACCGGGATATAGCACCGGTTCGTAAGGGCCTTTAGTGCCGGTTCTATAACCGGCACTAAAGGGTGGGGACTAAAGGTCCCCCCCTTTAGTACCAGTTCTGCACGAACCGCCGCTAAAGGGCCACCACGTGGCACGAGCCAGCGCCGGGGGCGGGGAGCACTTTAGTACCGATTGGTAACACCAACTGGTACTAAAATGTTTGTGGGGTTTTGGATTATTGATTTCTTTTTCTTTAATTTTGTGTTTTCTATTTAATTCATTTTCGTTTGCTGTTATTTTACGATACTACATATTGTCGGTGTACAAAAAGAGGGGCACGCTTTTGTACCCCTTTACCTGTGCATGGGCAGTCAGAGCCGCGCCAATGACCACACCAAGCAGAACAGGGGAGGTGAGCGAAGGTAAGACCAAATCCCAAGACAATCAAAGCAACGCCAATGCCAAGACCACAAAGAGCAGAGGGACGAAGAAGGTTCCCCCGGCAAGACCCTTGCTGGGCGACCTCAGCGGCCCTGGCAAGACCCTTGCCAGGACAGCTCGCCCCACACCAACAGAGCGAGCCACCCTTGAGCCCACGATCCCCAACACCATCATCCACGTGGGGCCAGGGCTCGGGAGGCAGCTCCGTGGTGGCATGCAGATCTTAGTGAAGACATATTCAAGATCAGATGAGGATTAGAAGACGACGATCCTCAGCAAGATCCTTGCCGAGGAAGGCTACCAGACCCCCAACAAGACCTTTGCCGGGGACGACAGCGCGCCACGGCAAGACCCTTGCCGGGCCACCCGGCAAGGCCCTCGCCAAGGACGCCAGCGGGACCACCGCAAGGACCGCGCCAACCAAGCTTCCACCGCCGTTCCCATGCAGCTGCCAGCACAACCAGCTGTGCGGCACCTGCATGGCAACATGCAGCTCCCAGGCCAACTCATCAAGCGCCTGCGTGGTGCATGCAGATCTTCATGAAGGCTCCACCACCATGCCACCCAGCTGCCTGCCTGCCTACATGGCACCGCACGCATCACTGGCCGGGGCGCGTGTCGAAGCGAGGAGGAGCGGCAACGGACGGGACGGGCCTCGACACCTAAGCCACACATTAAATGTGTCTTGTCCTATAATACGAGCGATAAGCTCAGGGCACTGTACGCCTTTCCGCCTCCCGCGTGTCACTGTGGCAGCCCCTTTCAACTATAAAATGAGGCCCATGGCATAATGGAGGGGGATTCGGCTCTTTTGAACCACGCACTAACCACAGCTAGTTCGAGAGCTCAAGAACTCTCAGAAATACACCCACCAAAGCAGGACTAGGGTTTTACGCATCCTCGCAGCCCGAACCTGGGTAAACGATACTTGTGCTGTCTACTGGCCCTGCTCTCCTTGCAACCCTACGCCCCGGCAACCGTAGTAGGGATTCTTGTGATCCCATAGGTGTCGTTCCGCACCGACATCTTTGGCGCGCCAGGTAGGAGGCGTAATTGTGAGAATCTGGTCTGGTAGTTAGCCTAGCGGTTCTTCATCGATTTCAGGTTTCTGAGAAGAAGGCGGCTAGAGGAACGACGTCGGCTCGGCGACAGAAAAGCTAAGTCATTCAGAGCCTTGGATTATTTCCTTTTTACACTTGAGGTTATCGTCCTCGGAGATCTGGCCTATGTATGGGAGACCTGCACGCAAATGGGCCCTCCCGCAATTGGCAACGCCCTTGTTCTGTTTTGAGTCCGCTCAACAGCTCAAACCGGCCGCGTCGAAAGTGGTGGGGTAGCCTTCCGCACCTGGCAACGCTCCCAACTCTGACTCGAGTCAAGATCGACAGTTTGGGCGGCCGCGCTAAGGGCGACAAGGTGGTTCACCCAGCAGCAAGCACACCCGGCAGGCCAATGTGGATCCGTCCCCAAGACGCCGCCTTGGGTTTACGAGCCGGCGAACCTACCCAGTAACGTAGGGAGGACATACAAAGGAAAATCGAACAGGAAAATAACATGCATAATACTGATAGTGCTGCAGAGTTATATTGCATCAAATTGTTGCTGCGGTTCTAACTAGAGATAGCGATTGTCTTGGTTGTGGACCTGCAGCAGCGATAAAGAACGGGATGCCTAATCCCAGCGCTGGCCCTCCACCCTCACAATTCCGCCGACACGGCTGATGATGGGCTTGATGCGCTCCCTGAGCGGCACGAGGTCAGTACCCTCCAGCAAGCTCTCCAGCGCGGCGTCAAAGTCGAGGTCGGGGTACCAGTGAGCCACCTTAGTAAGAACCTTGGTCATGGCACCCTGGCAAAGCCTCCGGGACTCCTCGGCCAGTGAGGTCGCCCGATTGGCGTGGAGCCGCTCCAGAGCACCGATGACCCTCTCAAAGAACATGGTCAGGCTGCAATTGGCGCTCACGCTCCGCTCTGGGACATACCTCACGTCTGGCATCCCCATGATGGCTAGCTGCGCGGTGGACTGGTTGGCGACGGTGGCGAGGCGATCGAGCCAATGGTTCTCGCCCACCACATGATCCGCGAAGTTGAGGCCCTCGTTCGTCCACAACTGCTTCTCGGCCTCCAGCTCCTTGGCCAGGGTCCCCTCTCAGGTTTTGGCCTCCGACAACACCTTCTCGAGACCCTCCAGCTTCAGCTGGAGGTCTTTGATGGAGTTGTTGGCCTCGGAGAGCTCCCCAGCCTTGCTGACGGCCGCGCCCTGCGCCTCTGTCAGGCCACTGTTAAGCGTGTCCCTCTCCTGGGATAGGTTCAGGGCCTGCTCCTTTAGGCCGTCGCGCTCCGCCTCCAGCTCATCCACCTTGCCGGCGTGAACTGGGCTTGGGCATTGAGTGCCTCTTCGTGCCTCTGCTCCAGCTCACTAGTCCGCTGCAAGACAAGCTTCTCCACCTCGGCATCCTTGCCGCAAAGCATGGCGGCGAGCTTCGCCTCGCGTGCGGCAAGGTCCTCCTCCTGGGAGTTTAGCGCGGCCTCGCACTGGGTCCGAACGGCTTCGGCGGCCACTGCCAAGTTCTTCGCCGTCTCCTAAGCATTCTCGGGGTCGGCGAGCCTCATGGTGAGCTCCACGTCGCGCTTGGCCTGCTCACCTTGGGATGTCTTGAGCTCCTTGTGGGCCTCGCGGAACCAGTCTTGCCCCTCGGCAACGCGCTTCTCGAGGTCCGCCTCCGCCTTGTCCACCACCGCCGTCCTGGCCTTAGTCTTTTCCAGGCAGGCGCGGTGGAGCGCCTGGAGCTTCCGGAAGCTGGCGCCCATGGCGTGGAGTGATACGTCTCCAACGTATCTATTATTTATGAAGTATTCATGCTATCATATTATCCATCTTGGATGTTTTATGGGCTTTACTATGCACTTTTATATTACTTTTGGGACTAACCTATTGACCCAGAGCCCAGTGCCAGTTCCTGTTTTTTCCCTTGTTTCTGTGTTTCGAAGAAAAGGAATATCAAACGGAGTCGAAATGGAATGAAACCTTCAGGAGAAGTTATTTTCAGAAAGAAAGCAACACGGGAGACTTGGAGTCCACGTCAAGAAAGCAACGAGGAAGGCACGAGGCAGGGGGCGCGCCCTCCACCCTTGTGGGCCCCTCGTGGCTCCCCTGATGTACTTCTTCCTCCTATATATATATATATGTATATATATCCATATACCCTAAAACAATCTGGGAACATAATAGATCTGGAGTTCCACCGCCGCAAGCCTCTGTAGCAACCAAAAACCAATCGGGACCTTGTTCCGGCACCCTGCCGGAGGGGGGAACCCTCACCGGTGGCCATCTTCATCACCCCGGCGCTCTCCATGATGAGGAGGGAGTAGTTCACCCTCGAGGCCGAGGGTATGAACCAGTAGCTATGTGTTTGATCTCTCTCTCGTGTTCTTGATTTGTACGATCTTGATGTATCATGAGCTTTGCTATTATAGTTGGATCTTATGTTTCTTCTCCCCCTCTACTCTCTTGTAATGGATTGAGTTTTCCCTTTGAAGTTATCTTATCGGATTGAGTCTTTAATGATTTGAGAACACTTGATGTATGTCTTGCCTTGCGTATCTGTGGTGACAATGGGATATCACGTGACTCACTTGATGTATGTTTTGGTGATCAACTTGCGGGTTCCTCCCATGAACCTATGCATAGGGGTTGGCACACGTTTTCGTCTTGATTCTCCGATAGAAACTTTGGGGCACTCTTTGAGGTTCTATGTGTTGGTTGAATAGATGAATCTGAGATTGTGTGATGCATATCGTATAATCATACCCACGGATACTTGAGGTGACATTGGAGTATCTAGGTGACATTAGGGTTTTGGTTGATGTGTGTCTTAAGGTGTTATTCTAGTACGAACTCTAGAGCTGTTTGTGACACTTAATAGCCCAACGGATTGATTGGAAAGAATAACTTTTAGGTGGTTTCGTACCCTACCATAATCTCTTCGTTTGTTCTCCGCTATTAGTGACTTTGGAGTGACTCTTTGTTGCATGTTGAGGGATAGTTATGTGATCCATTTATGTTATTATTGTTGAGAGAACTTGCACTAGTGAAAGTATGAACCCTAGGCCTTGTTTCCTAGCATTGCAATACCGTTTATGCTCACTTTTATCATTAGTTACCTTGCTGTTTTTATATTTTTCAGATTACAAAAACCTATATCTACCATCCATATTGCACTTGTATCACCATCTCTTCGCCGAACTAGTGCACCTATACAATTTACCATTGTATTGGGTGTGTTGGGGACACAAGAGACTCTTTGTTATTTGGTTGCGGGGTTGCTTGAGAGAGACCATCTTCATCCCTCGCCTCCACGGATTGATAAACCTTAGGTCATCCACTTGAGGGAAATTTGCTACTGTCCTACAAACCTCTGCACTTGGAGGCCCAACAACATCTACAAGAAGAAGGTTGTGTAGTAGACATCATGGAGGAGCCGCTCTTCCTGTGAACCGTCGCCGCTGACGATCGGCTCGTCAGTGACTTCAAGCCCGACAGCGGCAAGCACCTCATCGTCGTACACCTCTCCCTCAACGGGTGTCCTAGTGCTCGACGCGCCTGGAAGGTGGACGAACAGGTCGTCGCTCAACCTCAGGTACTTGCCGGAGCCGGTAGCAGCAGAAGAGGAAGGCATACGGAGGCTTCCGAGATTGGGGTTGCGTGAAGTGTAAAGGGAACAGTGCGCCCGCGGTTATCCCTTTTTATGGGGAAGCCACGGGTCGCGCTGCCCATTTACTGTGATGTGACGCATGCATGCAGGAACCGCCCCACGCATGCCGCCCACGTCACGCACGCCTATCAACGCCGCACCGCGCGCGCGGGTCGTGGGAACAGGAGCGCGTGAAGAGTCTTACCACGGTAAAAACCGCCCCACCTGCCCGTGCACCATTTTGGGCCTGGCCCAACAACGTGTCGCGCTTATGTATGGCCCAGGCCCGGGGGCTCCTGTCGGTGTACAAAAAGTGGGGCACACTTTTGTACCCCTTTACCTGTGCACGGGCAGTCAGAGCAGCACCCACGACCACACCAAGCAGAACAGGGGAGGTGAGCCAAGGTAAGACCAAAGCGCAAGACAATCAAAGCAACGCCAAGGCCAAGACCACAAAGAGCAGAGGGACGAAGCAGGTTCCCCCGGCAAGACCCTTGCCGGGACAGGTCACCCCACACCAACAAAGCGAGCCACCCTTGAGCCCACGATCCCCAACACCATCATCCACGTGGGGCCAGGGCTCGGGAGGCACCTCCGTGGTGGCATGCAGATCTTTGTGAAGACGTATTCAAGATCAGATGAGGATTAGAAGACGACGATCCTCTGCAAGATCCTTGCCGAGGAAGGCTACCAGACCCCTGGCAAGACCTTTGCCGGGGACGACAGCGCGCCACGGCAAGACCCTTGTCGGGCCACACGGCAAGACCCTTGTCGGGCCACCCGGCAAGGCCCTCGCCAAGGACGCCAGCAGGACAACCGCCAGGCCCGCGCCAACCAAGCTTCCACCGCCGTTCCCATGTAGCTGCCAGCCCAACTAGCTGGGCGGGCACCTGCGTGGCAACATGCAGCTCCCAGGCCAACTCATCAAGTGCCTGCGTGGCGGCATGCAGATCTTCATGAAGGCTCCACCACCGTGCCACCCAGCTGCCTGCCTGCCTACATGGAACCACACGCATCACTGGCCGGGGCGCGTGTCGAAGCGAGGAGGAGCGGCGACGGACGGGACGGGCCTCGCCCCGTCCCTGATAAAGCAAGGAGACACCTAAGGCACGCATTAAATGCGTCTTGTCCTGTAATACGAGCGATATGCTCAGGGCACTATACGCTTTTCCACCTCCTGTTTGTCACTGTGGCAGCCCCTTTCAACTATAAAAGGAGGCCCATGGCATACTGGGGGGTGGGGGGGATTCGGCTCTTTCGAACCACGCACTGACCACAGCTAGTTCGAGAGCTCAGGAACTCTCAATACACCCACCAAAGCAGGACTAGGGTTTTACGCATCCTCGCGGCCCGAACCTAGGTAAACGATCCTTGTGATGTCTACTAGCCCTGCTCTCCTCTCAACCCTGCACCCCGGCAACCGTAGTAGGGATTCTTGTGATCTCATAGGTGTCGTTCCGCACCGACACATATTGTACACGTTATGCATATACTAGGTTCCTGGGCTCCTTATTTGGATCCAACCCGTTAACACATTTTATACATATAAATAATCACTAGTGTCTTCCAAATAATTTACTTTCCATCTTGTGCTTGCATGCACTAGTACTCATGACCATTAATTGCATGTTGGTTTCCAAAATAAATGCATGCGATTGAATTCTTCATAAAGGATTTATTTTATTAAGAATTTTACTATAGTCCTGTTAAAATACTCTGAACACTCGTACATGGGCACATATATACCTGTCGTGGTTCTAAGTCTGACAGTAGAATGGGGGGTAGGAATGGAGAGGCAAGATCCTAGCTATGGAGTAGTTGTATACACAAGGGATTTACGAGTTTAGGCCCTTCTCGGAGGAAGTAACAGCCCTACGTCTCAGAGCCCGGAGGCGGTCAACTGGATTATCTGTGTATGTGTTACAGTGCGAACCCTTCTACGTGGAGGGTGGCTTATATAGAGTGCGCTTGGGACCCCAGCCATCCCACGTAGTAGAGGGTTTAAGGTGCGTTAAAGCTAGGCGTTCTTGGTAGCACTTACATAAAGTGTCATTAAGGACATAAAGACTATTTAACTTCTGCACCGTTTGGATGCAGGTGGCTCTTGGACTCCTGGTGGTCGAGTGGATCTTCGTGGTCGAGTGTCTTTGAATCTGTCAGTGGATACCTACGGTCATTTGGAAGGTTGCTTCTCTTGTGAGTCTCCTTGTGGAGGGTACCTTTGGGCAGGTCTATGACCCTACCCCGGTATATGACTTCATCATTAGCCCCGAATGGATCGAGGTTTGAGTGAGGAAGGAGTTGATAATCTTTCCGACCTGTTCTTCGTGTTGTGAGTGCGTCTCACTGTGGATCAACGACCTTTTAGTGATGGCATCAACTTCTCTTTCAGTCGCCTTGTTCCATTCTCCACGTTTGTCGAGTGAACTTTGTGAACCTGAGGATTTTCGAGCGACGGATCGGAGGAAATCTGTTGTCTGACGAGTTGTTCTGCGGTTAGCGGATTTTGCGGGATCTGAATTTTGGGAAGCGCGCGAAGCGGAGAAAACCGCGGCACTCGGATGGGATAAGACGATGGCGCCTCGATCTTGGGCCGCCTTTTTCGCCATGTATCGGCGCGCGCTGTTGCGGGATTGCGGCGGATTGCTTGGGCCTACCGGTCAGCCACTCGAAGCGGCCCCATATAAAGCGCTTGTCGGGGTATTTTGAGCAGGCGACCTCGACTTCCCTTCTCTCCGCCTCAAACCTTCTCGCCCGCGCTCTTCGTCATCCCAGCGCCGATGCTCGGTACTTTTCTCGCTTGGCGACCATGGTGAAGGACAAGATCGCCGCCACAGAGCGGGTGAAGAAGGAGGCGGCGAAGGCCAAGGGGAAACCCGGTCAGGCGGTTCCTCTTCGAGGTCAAGCTGCCGCAGGGCTGGGTCCAAGGAGGCTGGATCGATCGACCATCACCGAGAAAGATCTCACCGATCCGTAGCGAAGGACTGATCCCCCATGGGTCGGCGAGGCTTCAAGACGCGGAGTGGCAACCGCAGCTGAAGAGGGTGAGTCGTCGTCCTGCCACCCACGTAGATAGGGGTTTTCTCTGCCGCCAAATCCTTTTTTCGGGGTTTCTGAACTTTTTGGGCGCAACTCCACCATTTCCTCAAACTCCATTGTGTATCTTGCTGCTTTCGTTTTAGCTCTGCGAAATTTCTTGGGTTGTCGACCGCACTAGGGTCTCTTGAAGCACATATTCACTGTCGCTCTCGTGACGGTGAAGAAAGCGAGCCCGAATGAGCGAGATGACCGAGTAATCCAGATGTGTGGGGACTCGGGGTCGATGATGGGGAAGAGCGCCTTTCCAGCTATGACTCTCCCGACTCGGTTAGAGGGTGGCGATCGACCTGGTTTTACTGCCAAGACCAGGTGGCCTTGGGGCGGTCATTGGGCTCCCTCCTTTCTCCATGAGTCGAGTGAACAAGCCATCTTCCCTGAAGGTGTTACCAGAGGAGAAGGCCCAAGTAAAGCTGCTGATGGAGCGTGTAGTCCAGCTTATTCGCGATGGGGTGACCTGCATGGATCTCCTGGAGATTTTTCTCCGACGGCGTATTCAGCCACTCCAATACCGAGGACAACCAATGTGGATGTACTCTGGTACGGATGATACCACTCGGGTACATCCAGAGGAGGTCGATGGCGCCACGCTGGAGAAGTGGATGACTGCCATCACAGGAAACAAGGACAACCCTCGCGGAGCTAGGAGGATTCCACCACTCAACCAGAGTTACCAACCAGACAAGGTATAACCGCTTATCTCCGACTGTGATTCTGCTGCATTCATTCTGTTTTGATGCCAATTCGTCGACTGACTTTCACCTTGTTTTTTTGTCTTCTAGTTCACCACCGAGATGTACTCGATGCCCAACGGGGCGCAGGAGACAGCCGAAGAAGAAGAAGGAAGTGGAGGTGAAAGTCCGGAGGAATGGGAGTCCAACGGCGAGGAGGATGCGGAGGATGATGGCTCTGATGATGATGATGAGGAGGAGGACGAGGAGGAAGACGTCGATCCTCCTCGTTCGGAGGGAAGGTCCAAGTTGGCCTTACGACTCGTGGCGGGCGGCGGAAAGCTGTTGTGCCCACAGGCAGTCGGATTTAATCGACCTAGGACAACTTCTCCCGCGCCGGTGAGAAACCGCGAAGCAACCTCGTCGGCGTCGTCAAAGCCGGCGAAGGCCCTGCCCAAGATGCGAATGGTCATCCCCACCATCTCCGGTAACCGGCAGAACCATGTATTTCCTTTTTCAACATGAGTGAACTTTTGGTCGACTTGATGGTGATCAGCCGACTCTTGAAATCTAACACCGCTACCTCCGAGACTTCAGCCAAGCACGATGATCGGGAAATGGAGGATGCGGCCACTTCCAACCTTGGTAAGATCTCTGAGGTTTCGCTTTTAGTCGACTGGAGCTTTTTAGTCGATTGGGCTTCCATGTTTACTTCTGGATCTCTCTTGTAGTTCCGCCTCACGTCATTGATCTCCCCGATGATGACGAGGAAGCACCATTGAGGAAGAGGAGGAACAAGAAAGTGCCTGCTGGCAAGGCTGCTCAAGTCGCGGCGATTCCTGAGACGCTGATTTCCGAGGGAGGCAACCCCACTCGGACTTCTGTATCTTTCGCTGTACCGCTGACAAGTGCCAGACCCACTTCGTCGACTGCTGATCCACCATCTCTCTTTGCTACACACCACGTCCCGGAAGACCAAGTAAGTGCTGCTAAGGAGGCCATACGCCATGCAGGGATCATGATGGAGCAGGTGAAAGCGGCTCAAGAGGCTAGTCAGGTGGCCTATGATGCCAGTTCAGCTCTCCAGAGCAATGTCCAAGTAAGTCAGTCGTCGCTTGCTTTGTTAGGATATACTATCTGAAACTGCTTTCTTCTGGAGATTTCCATATCTGTACACCCACTGGGTGTGTGTGTTGTTTGAACTTTTGTGGGGGCACGCTGAGTGCACCCACTGGGTGTAGTCCCCTAGACTATGGTCGACTACGTGCAGTCGGCTATAGTCTTTATGCTGTGATCTTCTTCATTCGACCGGACGGACCAAGTCGAATGGGCTCAGAAACCGGTGGGGGCACGCTAAGTGCACCCTTTGGGTGTAGTCCCGAGACTATGGTTGATCTGCGTGCGATCGGCTATAGTCTAAAGAACTGGTTTTTATATGCGGCTGACCACGACAATTAGCCATGTTTTTAGAATCATAACCTTTTGCCTCTTTTGGTGATTGATCGAACCAAATTGGTAAACTAGTGGGGCACGCTGAGTGCACCCGCTGGTGTAGTCCCGAGACTCTCGTCGAATGTTTTATTCGACCATAGTCTTAGAAATGCTACTATTTTTCCTTAGTCACTCGGAAGTGATCTGTCTTTAATGTCTTTCGTTGGTTGACTCTTTGTAGAAATCTTGCGAGCTTGTGGCTCGCTATCTTGAGATTAGAGAAAAGCAGATTCAGCTCAACCTCGATTTGAAGCTTGCTTTCGGAGAATTTGCGAAGGCAAAGGGTGAAGCAAAAGGTATGGCTGGTGAGAATTTTTGACGATTGCCTCTGTTTTTCTGCTCATTCTCAACTCTATTCTCATTGTTGCTTTGAGATAAACTGGAAGAGACTTTGAAGAAGAAGGACCTTGACCTTGCAGAGGCACAGAAGGCGGCTTTGGAGAAAACAAAGCTCGTTGAAGAGAAGCTTGCCTCAGTCGACAAACTCGAAGATGAAAATGCCAAGCTGAAAGCCTCTCTTGACGCGGCTAACAAGGAAGTCAGTCGACTGAAGAACGACAAGAATGTTCTGTCTGACAAGGTTGGCCAGCTGGCGGGGAAGCGAAACGACCTAGAGATTTATCTTGGAGGGTTCGCCAAGAAGCTGTTTCTCATGCTTGAAGGTAATCTCTTTTATTCGACTGTCTTGCTCTCACCGGCTCATCACATGATCTTTATTTTGAGTCTGAGTTGTGTTTTCAGAATTCTGACAAAACTTTGAAGAAGAAACCAGTCGAATGGAAACCAGCTTGGACCCCATCAACTCTCCTGTGAAGGACGAAGCTGCTATGAATGTGCTCCGACTGGAGTCTCGTGTTGCTAGCGTGGTGGATTATCTTGCTCGACTGAAAGTTGCAGTGTCGCGGATCGACTCGACTCTCTGGTCAGAATAGACTCTCTAGAATGATCTTGAATCCCTGATGACTCGACTGAATGAGATTCCAAGTCGAGTGCAAGAATGGAAAAAGTCATCTGCCAGGGGTGGTGCTGATGTTGCTCTATCTCTGGTTCGTGTCCACTGCAAAGAAGCGCAAGAGGACAAGGTGGTGTCTCTCAAGGTTGCCAATACCAGGAAGCACGACTTCAGATCTTTCATGGAGACTTGCATCGCTGCTGCTACCCGTATTCTTGACGGAATCGACCTTGACCAGTTTGTTGCACCTTCGGTCCTCCGCGGAGGAGTAAAAACTTCTAAGTCCCACTTTAAATTTGCCTCGAATGCCGAGTGGTTTCAGAATCGATAAACTTTAATGTGCTTAACGCTGGCGCCTTTGGATCCGTGGGACATTTATCGAACTTGATTTTTCCTTTAACATGCTTTGCTTGCCTTGAGAGAACTTTATTCCTCATTGGAAGATATTCCGTTGAAATTCCAATCGACTTGTGCTTCATCTATCCTGCAGGTTGAGGTGGAACACAGATCGCGGTCGACCTTGTCGTCCTTACAGATCGGGACGAACCGCGTTGTGCTTACGGCGAAGCTCGAAGGAGGAGGTTGCGATCGACCTGCACCTCGTCGTCCTTGTGGATTGGGATGGACCGCACGTTGTACTTGTGGCGAAGCTCGAAGGAGGAGGTAGCGATCGACCTGCACCTCGTCGTCCTTGCGGATTGGGATGGACCATACGTTGTACTTGTGGCGAAGCTCGAAGGAGGAGGTAGCGATCGACCTGCACCTCGTCGTCCTTGCGGATTGGGATGGACCGCACGTTGTACTTGTGGCGAAGCTCCAAAGGAGGAGGTAGCGATCGACCTGCACCTCGTCGTCCTTGGATTGGGATGAATTCCTTACTTAGGCGAGCACTGGGCTGCAGCTAAGCCCCCGAGTGGGAGGTTTGCTCTCCACTCGGTAGGATTTTTATTACTTAGGCGAGCACTGGGCTGCAACTAAGCCCCCGAGTGGGAGGTTTGCTCTCCACTCGGTAGGATTTTTATTACTTAGGTGAGCACTGGCTGCACTAAGCCCCAGTGGGAGGTTTGCTCTCCACTCGGTAGGATTTTTATTACTTAGGCGAGCTTGGGCTGCAGCTAAGCCCCAGTGGGAGGTTTGCTCTCCACTCGGTAGGATTTTATTACTTAGGCGAGTCTTGGGCTGCAGCTAAGCCCGAGTGGGAGGTTTGCTCTCCACTCGGTAGGATTTTTATCACTTAGGCGAGCACTGGGTTGCAGCTAAGCCCCCGAGTGGGAGGTTTGCTCTCCACTCGGTAGGATTTCTATTACTTAGGCGAGCACTTGGCTGCAGCTAAGCCCCCGAGTGGGAGGTTTGCTCTCCACTCGGTAGGATTTTTATCACTTTGGATATTTTAAGGCGAATCCTTGGGCTGTTATAAGTCTCACCACTCGGTAGGATTTGAATACTTAATCGAGTACTTCGACTGCAGCTAAGCCTCCGAGTGGGAGGCTGGCTCGCCACTCGGTAGGATTATGTATACTTAGGCGAGTACTTGGACTGCAGCTAAGCCTCCGAGTGGGAGGCTGGCTCGCCACTCGATAGGATTTTGTATACTTAGGCGAGTACTTGGACTGCAGCTAGCCTCCGAGTGGGAGGCTGGTTCGCCACTCGGTAGGATTTTTGTATACTTAGGCGAGTACTTGGACTGCAGCTAAGCCTCCAGTGGGAGGCTGGCTCGCCACTCGGTAGGATTTTGAATACTTAGGCGGCGGATTCGCAGCTAAGCCCCGAGTGAGAGACTGGCTCGCACTCGGGATTTTTTACAAGCTTAGGCGAATCGGATTCGCGACTAAGCCACCCATCGGGGAAATTTCAACAAAAACAATAACAATCTTTGGGAAAATTATAACATTCTTGTCTTGGATAAACAAACTTCAAAAGCACTTTTATTACATCTCAACCGAGTGAGTTTTAAGTGTAAAAGGCGGAGCAGCTCCACGTTCAAGCTCGAGGCTCGTCGATCTGGCGATCAACGTTGTAGAGATGATATGCTCCGTTGTGGAGGACTCTCGTGACGAGAAAGGGACCTTCCCAAGTGGGAGCAAGCTTGTGTGGTTTCTGTTGATCCACTCAGAGGACCAAATCTCCCTCTTGGAAGGCTCGACTCTTCACATTTCTGGCATGGAATCGACGCAAGTCTTGCTGATAGATAGTTGAGCGGATCAAGGCCATCTCTCTCTCCTCTTCCAAGAGGTCGACTGCATCTTGCCGGGCTTGTTCCGCTTCTTCTTCAGAGTATAGCTCGACTCGAGGCGCATTGTGAAGCAGGTCACTCGGCAGAACTGCTTCAGCTCCATAGACCAGGAAGAATGGAGTTCTCCCAGTCGACCGATTAGGAGTGGTCCTCAATCCCCAGAGAACTGATGGAAGTTCGTCGACCCAAGCTCCTGCTGCGTGTTTGAGATCACGCATCAGCCAAGGTTTTAGCCCTTTGAGAATGAGGCCGTTTGCACGTTCTGCTTGTCCATTCGACTGAGGATGAGCAACTGAAGCATAGTCGACCCGCGTGCCTTGAGAGGCGCAGAAGGCTTTGAACTTGTCATTATCGAAGTTTGACCCATTGTCGGTGATGATGCTATGCGGAACTCCATATCTGAATATCAACTCTCGATGAAACCGATAGCGAGTGCATGCATCGAGGTTCTTGATGGGCTTGGCTTCGATCCACTTGGTGAACTTGTCGACTGCTACTAGCAAATGGGTGAAACCGCTTCTGCCAGTTCTGAACGGTCCAATCATGTCCAATCCCCAAATAGCGAAGGGCCAAACGAGTGGAATGGTCTTCAAGGCCGAGGCTGGCTTGTGCGACATGTTGGAATAGAACTGACATCCTTCACACTTGTTGACTATTTCTTTTGCCATTTAATTTGCTTTCGGCCAGTAAAATCCTGCTCGGTATGCTTTAGCCACAATGGTCCGAGAGGACGCAAGATGGCCACAGGTCCCCGAGTGGATATCCTCAAGAATTATCTGACCTTCTTCTGGCGTGATACACTTCTGGCCGACTCCAATCGCGCTTTCTCTGTACAATTGTTCCATGATCACTGTAAAGGCCTTGGATCGACGGACGATCTGTCGAGCCTCTTCTTCATTCTCTGGGAGCTCTTTCCTTAGGATTATGCGATGTACGGCACTGTCCAGTCGGGAGTGATGACCACAACTTCCATAATCAGGTCGACCACGGCTGGGACTTCAACTTCAGTCGGATCATTGGCACTCTTTTTCTGCGGGGCTTCTTCTGTGAAAGGATCCTCCTGCACTGATGGAACATGAATGTGTTCCAAAAATACATCACTGGGAATGGCTTCCCTCTTGGACCCTATCTTCGCCAAATCATCCGCAGCTTGATTTTTCAGTCGGGGTATATGATGAAGCTCTAACCCCTCGAATTTATTCTCCAACTTTCTCACCGCATTACAATAACCTGTCATAGCTGGGCTTCTGACATCCCACTCCTTCATCACTTGATTAACAACCAGATCCGAGTCGCCATAGACCATAAGGCGACGGACGCAGAGTGAAATAGCCATGCGCAACCCATACAGGAGTGCTTCATATTCTGCTTCGTTGTTGGAAGAATCAAAGTGAATCTGGAGAACATACTTGAGCCTATCTCCTCGGGGGGAAACCAATACAACCCCTGCACCAGAACCGTTCAGCATCTTGGAACCATCGAAAAACATAGTCCAGTGTTCCGAGTGGACTTGGGTCGGAAGTTGCTGTTCAGTCCACTCGGCGAGGAAATCTGCTATTGCTTGGTACTTGATGGCTTTCTTTGCCTCTAATTTGATATCAAGGGGAAGGAGTTCAATCGCCCATTTTGGCACTCGACCAGTTGCATCTCTGTTATGAAGAATTTCCGACAAAGGGGCGTCGCTGACGACTGTAATGGAATGATCAGAGAAATAATGAGCAACCTTCTTCGTGGTCATATAGATCCCATAAACAAGCTTCTGATAGTGAGGGTATCTTTGCTTTGATGGGGTCGAGATTTGAAAGATAATAAACTGGGCGCTGAACTTTGAAGGTTTTTCCGTCTTCTTCCCGCTCGACCGTAAGTACGGTACTGACGACTTGTCCAGTGGCTGCAATGTAAAGCAGCAAAGGCTCCTTGCTGATTGGAGCAGCAAGCACCGGCTGGGTGTAGAGCAGAGATTTGAGCTATGCAAACGCTGCATCAGCTTCTAGAGTCCACTCGAACTTGTCTGACTTCTTCATCAGTCGGTAAAGAGGCAATGCCTTTTCACCGAGGCGAGAGATGAATCGACTTAAAGCGGCCAAGCATCCAGTAAGTTTCTGGACATCGTGCACACGCACAGGGCGCTTCATTTGGAGTGTGGTGCCAACCTTTTCTGGGTTAGCATCGATTCCTTGCTCAGAAACGAGAAAACCGAGTAACTTTCCACGGGAACTCCAAATGTACACTTTGATGGATTAAGCGATATTATACCTCACGAGATTGGCAAATGTTTCAGCAAGGTCGGTCAACAAGTGGGAACCCTTTCGTGACTTGACCACTATATCATCCATGTATGCTTCCACATTCCGACTGATTTGAGTGAGCAAACACTTCTGAATCATCCTCATGAATGTGGCTCCGGCATTCTTGAGACCGAATGGCATGGTGACATAACAGAAGCACCCGAATGGAGTGATGAACGCTGTTTTAATCTCATCGGGTCCATACAGACGGATCTGATGGTACCCGGAATAGGCGTCTAAAAAAGACAACCTCTCACATCCCGTAGTTGAATCAACTGGTCGATGCGAGGAAGAGGGAAATGATCTTTCAGGCAGGCCCAATTGATATGCTTGAAATCGATGCACATGCGCAACGACTTGTCCTTCTTGGGGACCATGCCAACGTTGGCGAGCCACTCGGAGTGGTAGATCTCTCGGATGAACTCTGCTGCTAAGAGCCGAGCCACCTCCTTGCCAATGGCCTTTCTCGTACGGACGGACCGACCAAGATACTCTTTAACTGGTTTGAATTTTGGGTTGACTCGTAGGCGATGCTCAGCCAGCCCCCTGGGAACACCCGGCATGTAAGCAGGCTTCCATGCAAAGATGTCCCAGTTCTCACGGAGGAACTGGATGAGCGCTTCTTCCTATTTTGAGTCGAGTGTTGTTGAGATGTTGGTCGGAGCAGCATCGGGATCAGTCGGGTGAATGTGAACCTGTTTCGTCTCGCTAGTCGACTGGAATGCTGACTCCGTAGCGGGATTCTTAGCTCGCAACAAATCACTCGGATCTGCAGTTTTCTGATACTCTTGTAGCTCTACCACTGCCAACTGAGCATCGGCGATCTTAGAGCCTTTCTGGAAGCACTCTTCTGCCTTCTTCCGATTGCCCGTGACAGTGATCACGCCCTTGGGACCAGGCATCTTCAGTTTAAGATACACGTAACATGGTCGGGCCATGAAACATGCATAAGCTGGTCTCCCCAGAATAGCGTCATAAGCGCTCTGGAAATCCACGACCTCAAAGGTCAACTTTTGTTTCCGGAAATGCTTTGAATCACCAAAAACTACATCAAGAGCAATTTGGCCGAGTGACTCAGCCTTCTTTCCAGGAATGACTCCGTGGAAGCTCATGTTACTGGTACTGAGTCTGGACATCGGAATGCCCATCCCTTTCAACGTCTCCGCGTATAATATATTCAAACCACTACCACCATCCATCAGGACTTTGGTCAGTCGAGTGCCTTCGACAATTGGGTCGACCACCAATGCTTGCCTCCCAGGGGTGGCAATGTCGTCGGTGATCGGTGGTCGAATGTGATGGCGGTCTGGGACCATTTCAGATAATTGGGAGTCGCCGGAGCAACCAAGTTTACTTCCCGATTGATAACCTCCAATCGACTTTTGCTTTCGACGTCAGCAAAAATCATCAGGGTGGAATTGACTTGGGGATATCCACCATCACTGTCATCTCTGTCCTCAACTTTGTCTATCTCCTTATCCTTATCCTTGGGTTGTTTCCCTTGGAACTGCTGAATCAAGAGCCGACACTGTCGAGTGGTATGTTTCGGGTAAATGAGTTTACCCTCTTCATCTTTCTTTGTATGAATATGACATGGTAAATCCAACACGTCGTTCCCATCCTGGTCTTTCACCTTCTTAGGGTTCCAAGGACCCTTGGGTTTCCCCTTGAACTTTCCTGGGGTCACTGCCAAGGCCTCTCCGGGAGCCGCTGGCTCGCTTTTGCTTCGCTTCGATTGGAATTTCCTCCGCCGGTCTCATTGGCGGCGGTTTATATTTACCACTCCGAGCCGATCCTCTTCTTCACCATTTGCATATTTGGTAGCAATCTCCATCATCCGACTCAGGTCATATCTCGGTTCGACCAAATTTCAAACTCAATTCTCTCGTCTTGACACCTTCCTTGAAGGCACAGATCGCTGGTGATCGATACATTCTCGATTGTGTGGTGCAAAGTGATCCACCTCTGGATATAATCTCTCAAAGTTTCACTCGACTTTTTATGCACGATCGCAATCATCAAACCTGCTGGTGGTTTGCAAGTTACTTCAAATGTCTGAAAAACACTCGGGCAAGATCTTCCCAAGTGTAAATCTGCTTGGGTGCTAATCGATTCAACCACATACTGGCTGAACCCTCCAACATAAGAGGTAAATGCTTCATGGCTACCTCATCATTGCCACCGCCGATCTGAACCGCCACTCGGTAATCTTCAAGCCAAGTGTCAGGCTTGGATTCTCCAGTGAACTTGCTGACTCCAGTCACCAACCTGAAGTTGGGAGGAATCACTGCGGCCCTGATGGCTCTGCTGAAACACTCTGGTCCCGAGACATGAACTCTACTACTGGAAGGAACATCTCTATCATGGTCATCACAGTGAGCTCTGTTCCTGTCGACCAAAACTTGAACGATAATAGATCTCGCATCAAAGCCTGGTTCCCTGGGATCGACTGGAACTCTTCGCCCAGCACTGTTTTGGCGTCTGTCGTCCTGCTGCCGAGGAGCGTATGATCCACCCCTTGCGGGAGGAGTGGGCACTCGACGTCGATCGTTGCGATCGAATCGGTGCTCATACTGCTCGCGGCCCTTGTATTGATCATCATGTCGGCCCCCACGTTCCTCACGCCTCAGGGGCGATCTTGGACTATGGGCCGACTGGAATGAATTCGCAGCGACGGATCGGCTGTGAACCCTGTTCCGCGACTGGGATACAACTGAGTTTTGATCTCCTGCCGCCCGGGCAAATCCCTGATTTGCTGCAAACCTCTACCTGCCTCCCACTGGAAAGGCTGAATTGACTCTGCTATACGGGCGGCAGCTGCTAAATTCTGAATCGGAGTTTGATATACCTGGGTTGGCGGTTGAAAGAGCTGGCGTCGACTGGATTCTGGAACCCTCGGTCGCGTACGCTCGTCGAGTACTCGCTGAAGATTCTCCAGTCGAGTGCGCTCAGCCAGGTTGGCCAAGCACGCATCCTCCAAGGCGCGAGCCTCGGGGGTTTCTCCAACAATAGGAGTGTGAAGTGCATCCATGTTCCGACGACGAAGCTCCTCCCTCTGGAGCGAAGTGAGGGGCTCGGGCAAGTACTCTTCGTGGGCTTGCACCGTATCGCCTCCACCGCCACCTTCGTTGGTGCGGGTGAATCCAGGAGGACTGCGTGGTCCATCGACCATCAGAACCTCTGCCGCCGGGTCACTGCTATCGCATTCGGACGCAGTCTCTACGGAGCCAGTCGACCGGTCGAACAGGCCGTAGAGAGATTCGTCGGGCTCGATCGCCGCGACTTGGGGGATGGCCGACTGGCGGGCCACCGCATGCCTCACCCACCGCTGAAGCCTCGACCGACCGGAACGCTTGCGCCGGTGGGAGACTGGGAGTGAAGACAGCGCAGGAGCCGACCCATACTGGGTCGACGGTTGCCGCAGGAGGACGCCGCGGACACACGCGCGAAAGTGCGTCGCCCCGCGGATGGGGAGCGCGTCCACGTCGAGTGGAGCCTCCTGAAGCCAAGCGGAGTCGTCGGCGACGAACGTGAGCGCACCGAGACGGATCTCGTGGCCGTCGACCAGAACTCCACCTGAAACCATGATGCCGGAGATCGAAAGAATCCCAACTTCTCCAACAATTCGCTAGAACACCTGCCCCACGGTGGGCGCCAACTGTCGTGGTTCTAAGTCTGACAGTAGAATGGGGGTAGGAATGGTGAGGCAAGATCCTAGCTATGGAGTAGTTGTATACGCAAGGGATTTACGAGTTCACGCCCTTCTCGGAGGAAGTAACAGCCCTACGTCTCGGAGCCCGGAGGCGGTCGACTGGATTATCTGCGTATGTGTTACAGGAGTGCGAACCCTTCTACCTGTGGAGGGGGGTGGCTTATATACAGTGCGCCAGGACCCGAGCCAGCCCACGTAGTAGAGGGTTTAAGGTGCGTTAAACCTAGGCGTTACTGGTAACGCCTTACATAAAGTGTCATTAAGGACATAAAGACTATTTAACTACAGACCGTTTGGATACCGAGTGGCTCTTGGACTCCCGGTGGTCGAGTGGATCTTCGTAGTCGAGTGTCTTTGAATCTGTCGAGTGGATACCTACACGGTCGACTGGAAGGTTGCTTCTCTTGTGAGTCTCCTTGTGGAGGGTACCTTTGGGCAGGTCTATGACCCTACCCCAGGTACATGACTTCATCAATACCAAATAGTTTATTTTTGACTTTTTATACCTACATATGTATTCAATATATTTTATAGTGTATATACTCAAATCCCCGCAAAAAAAATAGTGCATACTCAAGATATTTCTCTGTATGTATATACATCGATGTGAATTTTTTGTATATACCCATACATGTCAGATTTGTAATTTGTGGTATATGTACCTGAGATACCCACGTGTACATATTATTAGACTGAGATATTATAGTTGGTGCATATTATACCTAATATTATGGTCTAATAATAGATACCCATGTGTACATATTATTAGACCGTGATAAAAAATACATGTTGGTGTTATACCCAATGAAAATACATAGAACTAATGTATTATACCTAATGAAAATATACACATACTGGGGCCACTATATCAAATAAAATACACATATACTAGAAGTATTATACCTAATGAGAATATACATATACCGGGTATTATATGTACTAAAAAATGTAAACATAGCCGAGGTATTATAACTAATAAAAATTGGATATACATCGGTTATTCTACACAAAACGAAGGTTGAATACCCAACCGTGATATCTCTTGGTGCATATTGGAGTCCCTAAAAAAACTCAAAATATTTATGTATGTACATACCTCGATGTGTAATTTATTGATATATACCCATAAATGAAACTACCTTTTGATAGGAGGATACATGTACATAAATTAAATACCTCAACATATGATACGTACATTACAATAAATATGAAAAACTATACAACATTACCCGATACAGATATTTGAGTAATATAATAATAAGTATGATTATCACATAGTACACGTACATGCACTATAATTTGGTAACTTTTATGCATTGATGAGTATTTATTACAATAAATATGAAAAACTATACAACATTACCCGATACAGATATTTGAGTAATATAATAATAGGTATGATTATCACATAGTACACGTACATGCACTATAATGTGGTAACTTTTATGCATTGATGAGTATCTATTAGTAGTTTCCATGCATGCATGCATGCTTGCCATTACTATTGATTACTGCCATATATATACCCATAACGGGTTTACCCACTAGTACTTGAATCAACGGTAGCAAGTCACCATCTAACGGCTAGGAGGTAAGGTGCCAGGCACCTAGGTGTCCCAAATGGTCGTGTGGCACCTAGGTGCCTCGGCTCCTTATTTGGATCCAACCCCTTAACACATTTTATACATATAAATAATCACTAGTGTCTTCCAAATAATTTACTTTCCATCTTGTGCTTGCATGCACTAGTACTCACGACCATTGATTGCATGTTGGTTTCCAAAACAAATGCATGCGATTGATTGCTTCATAAAGGATTTATTTTATTAAGAATTTTACTATAGTCCTGTTAAAATACTCTGAACACTCGTACATGGGCACATATATACCAAATAGTTTATTTTAGACTTTTGATACCTACATATGTATTCAATATATTTTATAGTGCATACTCAAGATATTTCACTGTATGTATATACCTCGATGTGATTTTTTGTATATACCCATACATGTCAGATTTGTAATAAGTGGTACATGTACCCGAGATACCCATGTGTACATGTTATTAGACCGTGATATTAGTTGGTGCGTATTATACCTAATATTACGGTCTAATAACAGATACCCATGTGTACATATTATTAGACCGTGATAAAAAATACATGTTGGTGTTATACCCAATGAAAATACATAGAACTAATGTATTATACCTAATGAAAATATACACATACTCATGCCACTATATCGAATAAAAATACACATATACTAGAAGTATTATACCTAATGAGAATATACATATACCCGGGTATTATATGTACTAAAACGTAAACATAGCTGAGGTATTATAACTAAAATTGGATATACATCGGTTATTATACACAAAATGAAGGTTGAATACCCAACCGTGATATCTCTTGGTGCATATTGGGGTCCCTAAAAAAACTCAAAATATTTATGTGTATGTACATACCTCGATGTGTAATTTATTGATATATACCCATAAATGAAACTACCTTTTGATAGATGGATACATGTACATAAACTAAATACCTCAACAGATGATACGTACATTACAATAAATATGAAAAACTATACAACATTACCCGATACAGATATTTGAGTAATATAATAATAGGTATGATTACCACATAGTACGTACATGCACTATAATTTGGTAACCTTTATGCATTGATGAGTATCTATGAGTAGTTTCCATGCATGCACGCATGCTTGCCATTACTATTGATTACTGCCATATACATACCCATAACGGGTTTACCCACTAGTACTTGAATCAACGGTAGCAAGTCACCATCTAACGGCTAGGAGGTAAGGTGCCCAGGCACCTAGGTGTCCCAAATGGCCGTCCTATATATATAAAATTTCTCCTACATGTTGCATTGGTGCCTTCGGAGCACGATGACAATTGGGAGTGGGTTCACGGGGGCGGTAGCGGGTAATGGTATTCTCCTTTGGGATCTATGACCTGGTCGAGCAAAAATCCCACTATTTCCTCTTGAAGTGCTCGTATGCACTCCGTTGGTAAGAGCTGCTCCCACACGTCTTTAAAGTGTTAAGAAGGAGATCAATATGCATGTGTATTAGTTGTGTGACTAGATATCGATAATCATATAATAATTGTGAATAGTGTTCTGGCAAACGTACCCATTGCTGTCTATCAGATTTGCTCCTTTCGGACGCCATCTTGCGAATGTTCTCGCGAACGTAGTATGCACACACTTCAGTCCCGGGCGCCTGCTTCAGGGCCTTTACGAGAATAGAATTTAATCAGATAATAATTAGTCAAGCATGATAATTAATTCATGGTATTGAAACAAGAATTAAAGATATGGTAGCTAGCTAGTACTACTTAATTACTTACCTTGGGTCGAAACCTAAAGAGCTTTTGTCGCCATTTTCCTGGAGTCACCTTGATGAACTTTGCCCAAGCCTTGCCCGCCGGCAAAGAAAATGAATAAAGGGGTTATTAAATAGTTGATATCAGGAAATGATGAACTAAATAGGCCGAAATATAGTTAATAATGATTGAAATTACCTGTTGACTGTCCCCTTCAAGATGGTGAAGTCACTGTCTTTTTTAAGTAGTGAGTCCAGTACTTCAACCGTTCTTTCTTCAACTTTAATGATTAACAAGATCCAGTGGTAACTGCATGTGCACACGTTTGCATGTCTTATTAAGCGGACATGTGCATAACACTAATCAACATCTAGCTAGCTAGTAAGCAAAAACAGAATTTGTAGTACAATACAGTGTGACTCACAGGAAGTTGTAAGTAGTATATCTTAATTTGGTATTGAGGCGCTTCAAGAACTCTAGCATTTTATTCTCTACATGTGCTTTATACCAATCCAATTTCCATGTGTGTTCATTAATGGTATTTGGGTCAATGAACCCAATGCCATAGCGTCCATCTTTTTTCATTTCATACATCTTCATCCTGCATAATACCACAGAAAAGAATATAGTGAGGATAATTACAGGTATTGATCGACCAATGAGCACTACAGCTAGCTTGAGGCTTCAATTACAGAAAGAAATCACTTACATACAATAGCAACTGACGAGACATTTGTCGAGTGCTTCTTGATTGAATAACTGAAATAGTTCTGAATACTCAACGGACATAGCTAGCTTATGGAAGTAATGCTCTTCCTTGACGTTCACCATGAGGGACTCTCGATTGGAACTCTTGGTAATTTTCATGTACCAATCATGAAATTCATACATTCTCGTTGGGAGGTTCTTGACCTCCTCAGGCTCGACCAAAGTTTGGCCGCGGACATATTTCCATTTTATGTCCTCCTCTCTAAGTGGAGACATGGGCTCGATCTCGAGGAGTTGTCCAACAGTGATACCGAGCATTTTAGCATGCCTTCTATGCTCGTCGGTTATTACCAGCTGACCAGCACCGGTACTCTCATGTGTTGGTACAACAAGCGGGGGTCGATTGTCACTGTTCTCCCGGTGGGAACGGTTTTCCCGCATTTTTTCCAGCTGCTTGGCTCGAGCTCGAGCTCGACTCCTTCTGTAGTCGTGCTCGATGTGCCTTCCTGATTTGGCGCTCATGGTCTGAGTCAACAGGCTTGGGAGCTGGTGCTCTAGCCATACGAATAAAGTGGTCAATCTTTTCCTCAGGCACTTTCTCCCTTAACGGCGGTGCCGGTTTCGGTCCAAAATGGGCGTCCACTTGGGCCTTCACTATGGCTGCATTTTGCTCCTCGGTCATGTTGTAAGGCCTTTGAGGAAGAGGAGTGAGCCTTGGACCATATTTATATCGCTTGCCTCCGCCTGTACCTCCTGTACTACCTTGACTCGTACCGCTACGCACCATAGCTGCTGCGGCTCTCTTTCGCGATTGCTGAGGCGGCAGAGACGGCTGACGTGGCTGAGTTGGAGCAGGAGGAGTGGCCTGACACTATGCCGGACTTGAAGTAGGAGGAGTGGCCTGACGCGTTGTCGGACTTGAAGCAAGAGGAGTGGCCTGACGCTGTACTGGACTTGAAGCAGGAGGAGTGGCCTAACACTGTGCCGGACTTGGAGGAGGAGGAGTGGCCTAACGCATTTGTGGACTTGGAGGAGCGGGAGTCTACTGACGTGGTGGCGGACTTCGAGGAGGAGTCGGCTGACGCGGTGTCGGTGGCCTTCGAAAGATGATGCAATCCTTTCTCCATAGGACGATACGAGATGTATGGCCTCTCCCAGTGTATGCTCCTCGTCATCTCCAGGAATGTCAAGCTCTAGCCCTGAATATTGGTCCACCACCTCATCAACCACGACACGAGCATAGCTGGCTGGAATCGGGTTGCAATGGAAGGTTGCATCGGAGGGATTTGTATAAGCAATGGCGTCCGCCACCTTCATGGATATGTTCTTCATTTTGAAGTGTAGCTCACAGTTAGTGTTCTCCATGATGTCATCCACAGGGTATCTATCCAGCAGTGCGTCGCCCGGGGCGGAACCCACGCTGCTTCTCGGCATGGATGGCACAGTGTTGTCCAATGCTGGATCATCCGCCAGCTGCTGCCGCTGCTGAGACCCCCTTTCTTGGCTAAGTGAGTCGATCTGTTGCTGCTGCCGCTGGAATTTGAGTGCCAAGTCCACGTGCGTTGATTCTAGGCCTTGAAGGCGTTCTGCTTCCTGCTTCCTCTCCTCCTCGTCCAGCTTCTTCCTTCTCGCACGGCTTCTGTAGTCGACATTCCAGTCCAAAAAGACCTCATACCACGGAACAACGCCCTTGCCTTGTGTTCTTCCCGGGTGTTCAGGATTTCCCAGGGCGCGCGTAAGCTCGTCATTCTCTCTGTTGGGCATGAACACCCCCTTTCGAGCATCTTCTATTGCTTCAAGTAACTTATCTTCGGCTCCTTTAAGACATTCTTTCTTCGAAACCTGGCCTGTCTTTGGGTCCAACGCACCCCATGCGCATAGAACCAAGTTCTGCACCTTGGAGGCCAGCTCCTAGTAACTGGAGTGACATCTGCATCCAGCATCTCTTGTTCAGACTTTTCCCACTTAGGCATTGCCACTGCATAGCCACCTGGCCCCAGCCTATGGAACTGCTTCTTTTTTGCGGCATTGGCCTTGTTTTTCCTCAACAGTTCCTTAGATAATTCTCATTCCTTGAATATCACGAAAGCGGTTCAGTGTTCTCTTTGCTTCTCCAGTGTTCCCGTGAATTCTGGAGTCTTCCTTCCTCCTTTGACGTAGTTGGCCCATACAGTTTTCTTGTGGATGTTGAATGCAATTGCCATCTTGCTAAGAGCAGCGTCCTTGACTTTCTGCACATCTGCATCAGTGAAATGATCTGGTAGGGTGAAATGTTCCATGAGAGATTCCCAAAGCGTTTTTTTGCTCTATCGTCGACCCAAGTAAGATTTGGACGTTTCTTTGTTGGCTCTTGCCATTCTTGAATGGAGAGAGGGAGTTGGTCGCTCACAAGAACCTCGCACTGATGAATGAACTTGTTCGCAATGTTCTTAGGCGTGCTTGGTTTGCCATTAGTTTTGATGGCATCGATGTTGTACTTTACACCCTACTTCAAGTTTTTGCCCGGGCCTCGCACTGTCCTGCTGCCTGTAGAAGCAGATTTGCTCGATCCGAAGGGCTGAAAGTAGAAACATCGATTCATTAATATATCTTTAAATCAAAAAAACATGTGATGATCACCAGATGCCTGCTTATATAAATATACCTTGCTGGTCTCCGTTATTTCAAGATCAACATTGTCGGTGTCATCATAATCATAATCATAATCATAGTTCATGACTTCATCAATTCGGTCGTCGCGATCGAATATCATATCATCACCCTCCCCGGTATTGTTCAGATATTGGGAGCCGTCATCTTCTTCATTCTGATCATCTGGCCCGCGAGGGCTGTGTATGATCTTGAACACGACCTCTTCTCCCTCTCTGCCGGTATTGTCTGCCATACCTTTTATTTAACTAATCTAGAAGAAATATAAAACAATTTAGTATTCAAATTACAATGCATGGATGCAATCAATAGGGAAAAATTGAATCGTAGTACATAAATATGCATCGTCACGAATAATATATAATCCCGAATACATCATCTCGAATACATCGTCTTGACTATTATATATCGAATGCATCACTAGCTAGCTAGCTAATAAAGATCGAATACTACAGAAGAATCTAGGCCACTCACGGTTCCTGAGGCGCGGGCGGTGGACACCCAAGGAGAAGGAACCATCACAGGACCATAGCTCCAGTCATCTCCCCAAAGAACCTGCCAGGTATTGGTGAACCCGACGTCCATAGCAGCCATGTAGCAACGGACGTGCACGTCCTCCTCCCTGACATGGCGACGCACCACCTCCGGCGGGGCCGGCTCCCTCTGCACCGAACGTGGCCCACGCGAACGCCACCAAAGGAAATCAGGGTCGACGACGGGACCCGGGGCCGGGTTCCGCACCAAGCGGCAAGCGGCGAGCCCCTGACGGTAGCACCTCCCAGTGCCATCCCGGTGGAGCCCAGTCCCGGACATGGGTCCTCTGAAGCAGGACGTCGTCGCGAACGGGTCGACGGCGAGGATGCGGGCCGGGCATCGTTGAAAACAAATACTATATACAAACGTAACATTTTTTAAATGATTGGATTTTGATTTCTTATATGCAAATTCTAAATTTCTCTAACTAAAATTATAAGAAACTAAAAAAACATCAATCATCGTCTAAATATTTGAAATTAATCTAATTCATCTAGCTAAAACTAACATTTCTAAGATTTC
The DNA here is from genome assembly GCA_021605205.1 of Aegilops longissima. Classification (NCBI taxonomy): domain Eukaryota; kingdom Viridiplantae; phylum Streptophyta; class Magnoliopsida; order Poales; family Poaceae; genus Aegilops; species Aegilops longissima. Next base: position 62,848,147 of record CM038676.1, read on the forward strand.
TAACATTTCTATATAACTAACATTTCTATAACATTAATATATCTAAAACCTTTGACATTATACTATTTGACAGAAAACCTTTGTATAAAAAACAGAAAAAACCTTTGACATTATATTATAACTAACATTTCTATATACTATTTGACATTAATCTAATCTAATTAATTAATTCATCTAAAACTTTGTATGAAAAACAGAAAAAACACAAAAAACTAAAAACCAAAAACAGAAAAATTGTGTGTGTGTGTGCGCGCGCGTGTAGTGTGTGTCTGAGCGCGCGTGTGTGCACCTAGCTACGGCGCCGGAAGCGGTGGCTTAGATTGGAGGGAGGAGAGGGGCCGGGGGAGAGGGGCTCACAGCGCGCGCGGGCGAGGTTGAGGCGACAACGACGGTGAGGTCTAGGCGACGGCGAGGCGAGGTCCAAGGCGACGGCAACGGCGAGGTCTAGGCAACGGCGAGGCGAGGTCCAAGGCAACGGCAACGGCGAGGCGAGGGGACGGCGACAGGGGCGGCCCAGAGTCGATTGGGACGATGCGATGAGGACGGGGGCGGTACGGAGTCAACGGGGACGGCGCGATGGGGGCGGCGACGGCACGGGACGGGTCGGTGGCAGAGGGAAGTGGGAGATGAGAAACTGAATTTTTTTTGAAGTGTTTCTTATGTAGGAAGCACCTTTAGTACCGGGTGGAGCCACCAACCGATACTAAAGGCCTGTTTTGGCCAGGCCAAGCGGCGGGAAGGGCAGGCCTTTAGTACCGGGTGGTGGCTCCAACCAGTACTAAAGAGGGGGTCTTTAGTATCGGTTAGTGCCATGACCCGGTACTAAAGGGGGTGCGCAACCAGGCGAGGGGAGCAGAAGTTTAGTCCCACCTCACTAGCCGAGAGGCGCTCGGACCTGCTTATAAGCCCCCGCCGTCGTTGCTGCTCTCGAGCTCCTCTCTAAACCAGGCCTTCTGGGCCTACCTCTGCTACGATGCCCTGTTGGGCCTGCTGGGCTAGCGGGCCAGCATCCTGGCCCAACTAGAATTTGGGTTTCTAGTTGTATCCAGGCCACTGTGGCCCAGTAGGCAGGCTTTTTTCATTTAGTTTTTTCTTTTTTCTTTTCTTTTCTGCTTTATTTATTTTTTAGTTGTTTTTTTGTTGTATTTAGAGTTTCTTTGTGAGTATTTTCTTTTCTTTTTTTTCTTTTCTGCTTTTTGTTAGTGCCGGTAGTTTCAAATTTGAATAGTTTAAATTTTGAATTATTTGAAATTTGTGTGAATCACTTGTTTGTGAATAACTTAACTTTAAAAATAGATTTTTTAGTGATTCTTTTTTCTTATGTTTAATATTAGTGTGTTTTATCATTATATTCAATTTGGTAATGCTTAGGTTATTTAAAAAAATGAAATGCCTTTGTGACAGATGAGTTTTCGTCCGAAACCCTGATACTTCAAAAGAGATTGTCCATTTTGTACACGTCGTGCATCCAGTTTTTGTCGTAACCCTCTCTATTTTTTTGCGCATGCTATGTGGGTGAAATTATGATACCATGCCAACTTTCAACCTTTTCGGAGTTCATTTGAAGTGTTTTTCAATTTCAGGGTCATTTAGCTGAAAAAATCAGTAAATGCATGAAAGAATTTGTTTGCACATAAAATTTCTTCGCGTTTCAAATGCTAAAACACATAACTACCCTAACTATTACAGAGATTCCCTCCTGGGTGTGAAATACAGAAGGAAGTGATGATAGTGAAGCCGATCACATCCCAGATCTTTGGGTGTGAAACTTTTTCTTCGCGTGTGTCCCTTTGCACCGTAACCATGGAAAATCTTCATCATTTAATTGGATGCTCGGGTCAATATTCACTGTGAATGGAGCAATTTCATCAAAGTTTTCGTAATCTTCTGACATGTCTGTCTTGTCATCCACTCCCACGATGTTTCTCTTCCCAAAAAGAACTATGTGGCGCTTTGGCTCATCATATGATGCATTCGCTTCCTTATCTTTTCTTTTTCTTGGCTTGGTAGACATGTCCTTCAGATAGAAAACTGTGCCACATCATTGGCTAGGACGAATGGTTCGTCTCCATACGCAAGATTATTGAGATCCACTGTTGTCATTCCGTACTGCAGGTCTTCCGTTACCCCGCCTCGTGTCATATTGACCCATTTGCACCGAAACAAAGGGACCTTCAAACCACGTCTATAGTCAAGTTCCCATATGTCCTCTATGTAACCATAATATGTTTCCTTTCCCGTCTTGGTTGCTACATCAAAGCGGACACCACTTTTTTGGTTGATGCTCTTCTTATCTTGGGCGATCATGTAAAATGTATTCCCATTTATCTCCTACCCTTTGAAAGTCATTATATTCGAAGATGGTAACTGGGACATCAAGTACAGGTCATCTTCAATAGCGGCGTCATGCATGGCACGTGTCTACAACCAGCCAGCGAAAGTCCCTGTTTGTTCACGTGTAATCAAGTCATCAGACCGCTCCGGGTGTCTGGAGCGTAGAAAATTCTTGTGTTTTTCCTTATACGGAGCCACCAAAGCGGAATTTTGTAGAACTGTGTAGTGTGCTTGAGTGAGAGAATGTCCGTCCATACACTACTAGAAAAACAACTATAGCCAATATGGACACTAATGGCGCACTATACATGTGGTGCGCCATTACTAAATAGTAATGGCGCACCATGTGTAGGTGCGCCATTAGTAACCAAAACAGTAATGGCGCACTAGGTGAAAAGTGCGCCATTACTAAGTTTGACCAAGGTTTGACCCAGTCATACACATAGTAATGGTGCACTTTGTATAGGTGTGCCATCACTAAGTTGTCATAGTAATGGCGCACCTTTACAAAATGCGCCATAACTATGTGTATGACTGTGTCAAACCTTGGTCAAACTTAGTAATGGCACACTTTGCATAGGTGTGCATTACTATGTCAAACTTAGTAATGGCGCACCTATACAAAGTGTGCCATTACTATGGCGCACCTATACAAAGTGCGCCATTACTAACTTTGACCAAGGTTTGACCAAGTCATACACATAGTAATGGCGTACTTTGTGAAGGTGCGCCATTACTAACTTTCTAGGTGGCCGAAAATTTCACCAAATGCACCCCCTGGACCGCCTTTTTAGTTAAAATAAAAGAAAAGAAAATGATGAGAATGTCAAAAAAATAAAAGAAAATAAGTTTCCCATGTGATATGTGGTCTAGGTGTTGGGAAAATTTACAAATATGAATTTCGACTTTATTTGCAAAATCACTCTGGAATTTAGTAAAATGGGCACAACGTTTGCATACAAACTCAGATTAAAAAAGTTTTTTATATGAAAAATCATCTATTCAAAAAGTTACGTCCGAATTCAACTCGGGAACCCAGTTGAAGATTTTTAGAATCCCCAAAAACCTAACAGAATAAAAGATACAGGGCTTTTAAGATCTAGAGCTGGGAAATGGAAAAAAATTCAAACTTAGTAATGGCGCACCATTTGCTAAGTGCGCCACTAGTAACAGAAAAAAATTTGGTTTTGAAATTTTTTTTGGAAAAAATGTTCAAAATATGATACGTAATATGACCGGGAAGTTTGAAATATTTTTTCAAAATTTCATCACACTCATGAACATGAACAAAGTCCTAGACATCAACAAGGTTTAATAGGATTGATATGATAGATATATCAACAAGTGCCTGTTAAGTGAGCTGGTGCTGGGGTTGGATAGAATTGAGAAATTAAGCATGCTCAGGCTGGAGTAGTGTGAGGATGGGTGACCTTCTGGGAAGTTTGACCACGGAGTGCGATTTGACTTGAGATTAAGCATATTGACCCGAGATTAAGCCATAGTGACCCGAGATTAAGAAAAAAAGAAAAAAAATTCTAAAAAAATTGAAAAAAAATTCTGGAAATTTTTTTTTAAAAAATTGTTAGTAATGGCGCACTTCTATGTGGTGCACAATTACCAAGTCAGATAGTAATGGCGCACCGAATGTGCGTCATTACTATTTGTTACTAGTGGCGTGTTAATAGTGGCGCACCTATAGTGCGTAATTAATAGCAAAAACTGGTGCGCCACTAACAACCTTTTTTCTAGTAGTGATACATATTATTTGATCCCCTCCTAGCATGCCTTTTCCATCCAGTCTGCCCTTATGCTGCGATTCAGGAACACCAATCGACTTAAGGTCAAGAATAAAGTCAATACAAAACTCCCTTGGAGATGCTTCCTTCTGGCCTAGGACGATTATTAACATATTTCTTTAAGACTCCCATGAACCTCTCAAAGGGGAACATATTGTGCAGAAATACAGGACCCAAAATGTTAATCTCTTCGCATAGGTGAACTAGGACGTGCGTCTTGATGTTGAAGAAGGATGGTGGGAACACCAACTTGAAACTGAAAAGACATTGCACCAAATAATTCTCTAACCTTGGTATGGTTTCTGGAACGATTACCTTCTGAGAGATTGCATTGAGGAATGCACATAGCTTCACAATGGCTAATCGAACATTTTCCGGTAGAAGCCCCCTCAATGCAACCGGAAGCAGTTGCGTCATAATCACGTGGCAGTCATGAGACTTTAGGTTCTGCAACTTTTTCTCTGCCATTATTATTATTCCCTTTATATTCGATGAGAAGCCAGACGGTACCTTAATACTGAGCAGTCATTCAAAGAAGATTTCCTTCTCTTCTTTGGTAAGAGCGTAGCTGGCATGACCCTGATGTATGCCGTCTTTTCCGTGCATACGTTGCCGGTCCTCCCGTGCCTCCGGTGTATCTTTTGTCTTCCCATACACGCCCAAGAAGCCAACCAGGGTCATGCAAAGATTCTTCGTCACGTGCATCACGGTTATTGTGGAGCGGACCTCTAGATCTTTCCAATAGGGCAGGTCCCAAAATATAGATTTCTTCTTCCACATGGGTGCGCGTCCGTCAGCGTCATTCGGAACAGGTTGTCGGCCAGGACCCTTTTCAAAGACTACCTTCAAATCCTTGACCATATCATGTACATCAGCACCAGTACGGTGCTGAGGCTTTGTCCGGTGATCCGCCTCATATTTGAAATGCTTGCCTTTCTTTATTACGGTGGTGGCGGAGGCGTGGCGGAGGCGCCAACCGGAGAGCCATGGCGGAGGCGTGGACACCCCTAGACAGCGGTGGCAGAGGCGTGGACACGATGATCTAATCTGGTTCCGGTGGCGGCTGGGGAAGCGGAGGCGCCAACCGGAGAGCCATCGCGCGAAGCCGGGTGATGATGGATGTGATGGCGTCTCTCTCCCTGGGGCGGCTAAGCGGCCGCCAAAGCTGCAAGTAACCAGACCATTTGAACAAAGCGTCAGTAGCACGACGAAGACGAATACGCTGAATCACAAGTTTATTCCTAACAGTCCACAACGTCCAGGCAAGGACCCCAATGGTCAGCCACCTAATGTGGCGCAACGCGGGTGGGATCGCCTGGAGTTCGGCAAAGAGAGCGGGGAAGTTGTTATGGTCCCAGCTTCCACCCACAATCTCGCGGAAACAGCTCCAAAGGAACTTCGCGGACACGTAGGTGAAGAAGATGTGGTCCGTGTCTTCTTCAGGCCTGTAAAGCGGGTAACGCCCATCCCTAGGGCCATTGCGCTTCAGAACCTCTATGCCCGAGGGGAGGCGGCCGCGAATCCATTGCCACAAGAAGATCCTAATTTTCAGGGGGAGGCAAATCTCCCAAATGGAGGAGAGCGACTCATGTCCAAGCGAGGGGGCGATGGCCAGGTAGAGAGATTTGGTGGAGAATTGTCCAGAAGGCTCTAGGCGCCATCTGGTGCGGTCATCGTCCGTCGTGAGATCAGGCTCGTGGAGTGCAATACTGCCGAGCAACTCTTGCCAGTCCGCGTTCTCAGCCGGGCCAAAAGGTCTCCGGAACGCGAGTTTCCCTAAGTCAATAAGGGTGGTCGCCACGAAGATCTGCGGGGCAACCGCGATGGAGAACAGGTCCGGAAAGCGGGCCGCAAGGGGCGTGTCACCAGCCCATCTATCGAACCAGAACAGTGTGGCGGTGCCGGAACCAATATCGATCGAGGTCCCGATCCGGAGGACCAGGAGGAGCTGAATGATGCACTACCTGAACTGGGAACCCCCAGACCGCTGGCAGAAGGCGAGAGGCTGGCCACGAAGGTATTTCTGCTGAATAATGCAAAGCCACATGCCACCATCTCCGTTGGCAATCCGCCAGAGCCACCGAGTTAGAAGGGCAATGTTCATGCGTTTGGAGGACATGATCCCGAGTCCGCCCTGGTCGCGAGGTTTGCAGATCTTAGACCACCTGACCATGTGGTACTTCTGCTTATCGCCCTCGCCGGCCCAGAAGAAACGCCCCTGAACGGTGGCAATCTCGTGGTGTAGAGTTTCGGGAAGGCTGTAGAAGCTCATGATGAATAATAGCAGGCTGGAGAGGGATGAGTTAATGAGCACCGTGCGGGCCGCTTTCGAGAGCCACCGACCCTGCCAGGGCTCAATACGGTGTTGAAGCTTTCCCACCGTGGGGCGCAGCTCGGCCACCGTAAGCCTGGAGTCGCTAATGGGTATCCCCAGATATGTCGTGGGGAAGCACCCGAGTTGGCAGTTAAGCCGATCTGCTATGCTCTAGTGCTAGTCTTGGGTGTAGCCCGAGACCATCACCTCACTCTTGTCGAAGTTGATCCTAAGGCCGGACATTTGCTGGAAGCACAGAAGGAGGAACTTGAGGTTCGAAATATCACTCTCCGACCCCTCCACCATGTTAATGGTGTCATCCGCATATTGGAGCAGGGAGATCCCGTTCCCCCCAACTAGATGCGGCACTATCCCCTTAATGTGACCCGCCGCCTTGGCCTTATCCAGGATGGCCGCCAGAGCATCGACAACCATGTTAAACAGGAATAGGGAGAAGGGATCGCCCTGACGTACCCCATAGAATGTGGGGAAGAATGGGCTGATCTCCCCATTAATGTTCACCGCGGTGCGACCCGAGGAAACCATCTGCATCACCCTAGTCACCCACCGGTCGTCGAAGCCCTTGCGGAGTAGACATTCCCGAAGAAAGGCCCAACTGACCGTGTCATAGGCCTTGTGGAAATCCAGTTTCAGGAAGACTACCTTGAGGTGTTTGGAGTGCACCTCATGGAGAGCTTCGTGGTACACCAAGACTCCATCAAGGATATATCAGCCCTGGACGAAGGCCGACTGATCAGGGTGGGTGATCCAGTCTGCTATAGGGGCCGCCCTAATGGCGTACCACTTCTGGAGGATGCGGAAGATGACATTAATCACCATAATCGGTCGAAATTGTCGGATGTCGGAGGCCCCAGTAACTTTGGGGATGAGAGTGATTACCCCATAGTTCAGCCGGGCGAGGTCAATGGACCCAACAAAGAACTCGTCAAATAGGGCCATCACCTCAGGTTTGATCACCTCCCAGAAAGTCTGGAAGAACTTCACTAGTAGGCCATCCAGGCCAGGAGCCGAGGATGGATTCATGCTCTTTATTGCTGCCCATACTTTAGCCTTAGAGAACAGGGTCGTGAGAGCCGCGTTATCCGCAGACGAGATGCAACAGTGGGCAAGCCAAATGTCTTGCGCTAGGGCAAGACCTCCCGAGGGGAGGCAGAGATTAGGTCTCTGTAAAAGCCGTCTACATGGGCCCGGATGTCCTCTGGCCGCTGCAGGAGGGTCGCTCCGTCCCACAGGAGGGGGATGGAGTTACGGCGTCTGCGACCGTTAGCGATGGCCTAGAAGTAGGCAGTGTTGGCATCCCCCTTGAGGCCCCAATTCTATGTACCCCGTAAGCACCAGTATGCCTCCTCGTCAGTGTAGATGACTGTGTGCTGGTCTTCCAAGTCGTACCTAAGCATCCATTCGTCTGCCGAGAGGCCAGCGGCGTCAGCCCGCAGATCGAGGGCCTGGATGCCCTCAAGGAGGGTTTTCTTCTGCTCACGGATGTCTCGGCCCACGTTTGCGCCCCACCTTTTCATCAATTGTTGTGACCGTTTGGCGCAGAAATGCCAGGAATCAACGGCTGAGAGGGCACGGTGGGGGGCTCACGCGCCTCGGGCCACCTGGCGACCACCGCGGCAGTAAATCCAGATTGACGTAACCAGAAGGTTTCAAAGTGGAAGCGGGGCGGCATGGGTGGACGCTCGTTCTCCGAAGAGAGGAGTAGGGGGACATGGTCTGAACCAATCCGCGTAATCGCCCGGAGCGAAGCTAGGGGGCACCGAATGTCCCACTCAGGAGAGGCGAAGACCCGATCGAGGACCGAACGAGTCGGATCAACTTGGTGGTTTGTCCAAGTGAACCTGGCCCCGACTCGACCGAGCTCACGCAGCCCCATGTCAGCAATGCAATCATTGAACATTTACATCCAATGAAAGTACACTAAATTGTTGCTCTTGTCTTCTTCCGTCCGAATGAGGTTGAAATCGCCGCCCACTACCACCGGTAGCTGGGCGGATGCTACCTTCCTACGGAGCTCAGCGAGGAAGGCCTCAGAACGGCGGTGATCGGCCGGGCCATAAACCGCAATGATTTCCATTTGAAGTTTAGAGCCCGCTCGAAGACCTCCATGCTAACGAAGAACTCGCCCCGATCCATGCTTCCTACCTCAAAGGTGGCGTCCTTCACTCCTAGGAGGATGCCACCCGAGTGGCCTGCACTCCCACTAGAAGGGAGCCAGTGCCAAGCGAACAAGTCGGAGCTCAAATTCTCAAGTTCCGACAGGGAGAATTCTGCGCACATCGTTTCTTGAATGGCCACAATGTCGATCCGCTCGGTTCACATGTATTCTATGAGTTGGCGGCGTCGACCATCTTGGCCGAAATCCAGAAGAGGTCTCGCATCACGCATCCATCGGGGGGGCTGCTTGACAGCAAGACACGTGAGGTGCTCTAGGCGCAGAGGGGTGCGGTACGGGAGCGGGTGTGTCCCCGGATCTCACCCGGGGCGGCCGCGCGTGGGGATGGGCGCTCGGGGCGGCCCCGGAAGTAGTTTTTAATTAACTGCACTAGCGAGGAGGAGTAAATATTACATGCACAATTGGACTCTGGATCAGAAACATGCAGTTTTGTCATGCTGCTGTATATATGGTAAATGAATTTTAAACCGGCGAATAAAATGAATTTTAAACCATAATGTGCTTTCCATCGTAGTTATGCAGAGATCAGGTGGTTGTCCATGCATCATGCATAGCATCCCCTTAATGCTACATTTTGAGTTAATAAAAGCACTCTTAAGAAAAATGTATTTTTCACATATACTAAAGTAGTAGTGTCAATAAGAAATATGGGAAAATGAATTAGCAAAAAATGAGTTAGACTTGCACTAGTGCAAAATGTGTAACCATTCCAATTGATGGTATATTCATCACATTAAAAGATTGCAGTTATATAGTAGAAAGGTACCAAACGACAGAACATATATGCCTAAAATGTGAAGTAATTTCTTGTGGTATTACTCAGGTGTTTCTTTTCTCGGGCGGTTACCCGTGTCCGGCTCTACAGCCCCCCTCCCATTACCCCATAGAGAAGGATACCCACCGGTATTTACCGATTTTGGAAAAGTTTGCTCAGATTCAAAAAAAGAGATGAAATTTTAAAATTGGATTGAATAATTCCAAGCAGTATTTTGACCGCTATTACTGGTAGCCGGTGGTAGCCGCTACCTACCGACATACTTTCCGAACCAGAAAAAAACCTTGTTATCTCTTGTAACCAAGAATTGCTCCATGTGAGGAGATGTCAATTCCGACGCAATGACTCGCCATTGCATGAGCTTTGGCAGGGTCACCTACACAAATTCTCTGTTTTTCCTCTCCCAAACACCACACATTAATCCCATAACGTGTAGAAACTTAGCAGATCCTTTGGGGCACAAAAATTATCGAACACGGCCTACTAATGTTGTGTCACAACCACTATACATTGATACATTTTCTACTCTTGTCTTGGGCTTAGTTTGCGGCCGCTAAACTATATTGCGGCATGCTTATTTTATAATACGATGTGAAAAATAGGAACACAAAAAGGCAAAAGCAAGCCAATCAAATGCTAATAGAAAAACAACTTGGCAGTTAAGCTAGATTATCATAATACATGCATGGCGAAACACATCCTTAACCACGACGGCGAAAAGTATGTTCAGCTGCACATTTGCTAGAATGCGGGTGGTCCATGGGGAGCGGCGTTGCAGAGGCCGAGCGTCAGGTAGCTCGGTATCCCCTTCGTGGGAAAGGGCTTTGCAATTCATTCCTGTCAGCGTTTTGGAGGTATACGGCCCAATATACATAGTACTGCCGTACAGAATAAGTGTGCCCCGTCTGCCAAAGTTGCAGCAGCAATAAGGCCCTGTTTGGATCATGAGGTTAGAGCTAATTTAGGTTAGTTGGGGGCTCAAATAACCCAAAAGTATCCAAATAGGCAGGGTTAGAGTGAGTTAGTTCCATCTAACCCAACTATCCCGGTGGAGAGGTGCTTATTTCGGTTAGAGTGGGTTAGAAAATAACTCTAACTCTAACTGTGCACTGGCCCAACGAACAGGCAACTTCAAAAAGTATCAATTTTCTATTCGGCTATTTTCTATGTATGTATCGTCGGAGCATTTCTCTTTTTATATAAACTAATCTTCAAATTAGTGTGCAATTAGCTGCTGTTTGTTTAGCAAACAATTAACTAATGCATGCGTTTTTTTAAAGAGCTCTCTTAAGATGGTTCCTCTTGCCCCTTAATTGGCAAGAGAAATATTTCATTTGTCCATTCATCAAGGATATATTTGACCACACAGAAAATTATAATATGGTAATTACTTGTCACAAATGAATGTTTAAATTATTTCCAACATGTCTTTTCAATATAACAAAAGTTAACATTTGAACCCCGTACGTATGTGTTGTATCTACCATATTGTAACGCCCGGATCCCCGGTTCTGTTATTTTAGTTAATCGTGGTTTCGAAATCTGTCAAAAAAATAAAATAAAATTGAAGCTGGGAGGGGGATAAAACCCCAAACCGCCCAAAGAGCCGCCCCCCCCCTCTCCCCCTGTGGCCCATCTCCTTCTCCCCCGACCAGCCCCTTTGGGCCACCAGCCGGCCCACTGGCCCCCTCTCCCTTATCCCCGAGGGAACCCTAGCCCTCCCGCATCCCCACTCTCCCCCACTCGCGCCCCACCTCCCCGATCCGATCGGGATCGGGCCTGGCCCCTCGCCACCGCCCGCCTCCCGACGGCGACCCCCCCCGCCGCCTTCAAGGCCCCCGCCCTCGCTCCTCCCTCATCTCACTGCCCGGGCAGCCCCGCCCTCCTCCTCAGCGCTTCCCCTGAGGCCGAGCCCGGCCTGGCCTCGGCGCGCCCTCGCCACCTCGGGCCAAGGTCCCTCCCCGACCCTCCCTCCCGGACTGCCCTGAGCTCCTGGCGCCCAAGGCACCGAGACCTCAGAACCCCGTGAGCTCGACCTCTCTCTCCTCCCTCGGCGACGTCCCTCCCCCTCCCTCCGGTCCCCTCCGACCGCCCCGCGAGCTCCGACGCGCCTCGACCCTCTCCCTTCATGGCCCACACAGACTCATGATTGACCCACTGGCGCCCGGGACCGTGCCGCTCGCCCTGCCACCGTGCCCCCCTCCCTGTTCCTTCTCCTCCCCTCGTCGTGGACAAGACGCTGCGCGCAGCCTCAACCCCCAAGGCCCCTTTTCCCCAGATTGGCGCCCTCCGCCGCCCGTCCCTGCCCTCGATTCCCTTCCTTCCCGACAAGGCCGGCCCGCCCGAGCCTCAAGACTGCCTCCTGTCGCCTCACTGGCGTGGCTTGGCCCGGCTGGCAACGCCAGGCAACGCCGCCGCCAGCCTGACCGGCTGGTCATGCCTGACGGCGAAATACCAAGACAAGCCACCTCAAGCGCCATGGCCAGAGGCCACGTGTGCCCAAGCATCGACCACGGGCCCCACCCCAAAAACGTTTTAGAAAATGTTTTAAATAAATGTAAACGAAAATGGATTAAAAGTAATTAAAATAATTAACTAATTAATTAATTAATTAATTAATTGATAATTAATTAAACTAATTAATTTCGATTAGTTAAACCTAATCATTAGCTAATTAATTGGGTAATTAATTAAACTAATTAATCGGATTAATTAATGCTAATCATTAGTTAACTTAATTAACTAAGTTTAATTAACTGATTAGGTTAATTAAGCTATTAGGTATGACAAGTGGGACCCACTCGGCAGGGTTGACTTAGTCAACCCTGTTATCGATGACGCCAAGATGACCTCATGCCGATGTCATAAATGTTTTTCAAATTAATTAATTAATTAATTAATTCCAGAAATTAATAAAACCTTTTATAAATCATAACTTTTAACCAGAGTCGGATTAAAATAATTTCAACATGAAAGTTGCTCGTAACGACGAGACGATTCCGGACACGCAATCTGCTCGCCCACCGCACGCCTCTAACCTATCGAACCTGCAAACTTTCTCCTCCGTTCATCTCGTCTGACAGACGTCCGGGAACCGGATAAATTCCTGATACCTCCCCTAAACCAAGACTTCTCTTACCACGTTAGGGCACGCCTAGCATCGCTTCTTGGCATGTCATGCATCGTTTTGCATCCGTTATCGTATTCATTGTTTCTTCCCTCTTCTCTTGGTAGACTACGAGGCCGACGCCGCAACCGCCGCTCGACCACAAGGTCGACGATCACTCTCTTGCCAGAGCAACCGTGCAAGCCCCTTTGATCATCCCGATATCGCCCATTCCATTCTCTTATTGCTTGCACTAGATTTTGCTATGTTAATGTTTGCTCCTATTCTGCTGTATAGCCTGCTTATTGTAACTCGCTATTGTTACCTACCGCTTATCCTAAACCGCTTAGTATAGGTTGGTTAGATACCCATCGCTGACCCCCACCTTGTCCTTGTTGCCCTCGCTTCATCATTGAAGACCCGATCAACGGATCGAGACCAGCCCCGACACCGCACATCACTTCCCTTAGTTGCTCGACACTACTAGGTTACTATCAAGTACCGAGGGTGAAACCTCTACAAAGACTTCCGATATTAACCTCAGAGTATAGTTACCGGTTGTGGTCATCGAGGGTGATTCCTCTTAACCACTTCCGACACGACTGTCAGGCAACCCTCAAGTGTGGACCTCGAGGGTGAATCCTCTAATGTTCACCTTGATGACTACATTGAGTGGATTTACCGGGGTGATTCCTCGTGTTTTCCCTTGATGTTTGGACTCACAGCTACTTGGACTTACCATCGTTATTTGAAAGACGGGTCGACCTCGAGGGGTACCAGCGTGCTTAATTGCGAGTGATGTGGAGACGGGTTGACTGGAGGGTGCCCGCGAGATAATTACGAGGCGTGGCCGGCATTCCTAGCCCTTGCCACAAGTCCTCGAGACGGGCAACGGGTCACATCTTTCGTGAGTTACGCTTGTTACCGCTGCTCCTAATCCACTACGATTTGGATATTTGATCCGAGGGGCCTCGCCCGATAGCACTAACCATCACGTGGGCTAAGTATGGGCGCTCGCGTCAGATACATCACCGAAGCTTATTAGACGTCGGCGTCGAGCGCCGCCGGATTGGGCTGGAACGCTGTTAGGCTAGGTCTGCTTCGCCGCCTCGCAACGCAGGAGTTCCTGGGAGATGGCCCATGACCCCGGGGCATAGGTTTAGTCCGCGGCTGGCCTCTATTAAGCCTAGGTCGGGTTGCGGCGTATTGTTTGACCGAGGCCGGCATGACCCGGAAAGTGTGTCCGCCGAGTTAAGCGAAGTGGTGGGTAAGTTGGTGCACCCGCAGGGAAGAAAACATCTATCGATAGCCTGTCCCACGGTAACGGACGCTGGAGTTGTATCCCGATCGATACAACTAGAACTGGTTACTTGAGATGAGACATGGATATGAGCAATGGATTGCGATGAATTGGATTGTGATAATAATCGGATAGTATGGCTCGGGATTTCTTTTCGCAGGAGTCGAGAAAGGATCTCGCCGAGGTTGATAACACTCATCGCTACTTTAAGTTATGTTACTCTACTCCCTCTTGTTTGCTGCAAGATGGTGGTTTCCTAAGATGCTAGTCTTCGTTAGGACTAGGCCTTCTCTCTATTCTCGCATTCTGCAGCTCAGTCCACCGATATGGCCTTTACACATATATCCTTGCATATGTAGTGTAGCTCCTTGCTTAAGTAGTACTTTGGATGAGTACTCACGGTTGCCTTGTTCCCCTTTTTCCTATCTCTACTCGATTGCTGCAATCGCACGATGGAGACCAGGATCCGCACGCCACCGCCACGCATTTACTACTACTCCGAGGCGCCTACTACTACGCAGCAGCCCACCGACGACCACTGTGAGTGACCTAGGAGGATCCTGCAGAGGCCTGTCCTCTTCGATCAGATCCCAGCTTTGTGCTAGCCATCTTATGGCACCTTGTTTAACTTATGTCCAGACTCAGATATTGTTGCTTCCACTGACTCGCCTATGATCGAGCACTTGTATTCGAGCCCTCGAGGCCCCGGCTTGTATTATGATGCTTGTATGACTTATTTTATTTGTAGAGTTGTGTTGTGATATCTTCCGTGAGTCCTTGATCTTGATCGCATACATTTGCGTGTATGATTAGTGTACGATTGAATCGAGGGCGCCACAAGTTGGTATCGAGCCGACCGCTGTAGGAATCCCCTTCCACACTCCTTGGTCAAGTCGAGTCTAGACATTGCAAAACTTTTACTAACATGGCTGTGTGTCTTATGGGCACACGCCGCCATTGGGTGGTATTAGGATCTTTTACTCCTCGACCTTTACTCGGGGCTCAACTCTCTTCTACTCGGGTTAAACGATTTTACTAACTATCACTAGGATCCCGTGACCGCATTCACCCCAAGTTGGATATAGCCCTAGTTGTTTTTGGAATTGTATTTGAACAATTTCCACACCGTCATTTGACTCCTTTGAAACGCCTTTGTTTTCAGATGGAACCCACGAGGCAGGTCGTGCGCCACACGACGGCCATTGGTGCTCGGGATCACTGCGGTGCTAGCCGAGATGATGACCTATCCGGTTATCGCCGCACCCCGAGTACACCGCCTATGAGGAGTACCAGACTACAACCAGGAGCAGATGCCGCCATCGCCCACCTTTACTCTCGGAGTATGAGTCCACCATCGGTTGCACACCGCACATGGTGTTGGAGTGACCATCGATATGGCAGTCCACGATGCTGCTTATGCTGACCGACACGCCTTCGCAGAGTATCGAGAGTTGGACACCTCCCCTTCGTGCACATTGCTATCGCGCTCGATGTTGGTGAGGAGGGTTACTACACCGCTGCCTACACCACTCGCTACCAGAGAGCTTTTCCACCATCGTAACTTTGTTACGCATGCCGATGGGCTGGATCGAGCTAACCGAGCTCTTTCGCCACGAGTTGTACATCACCCGTCAAGACTCTACTGTGCCTCGACGCTGATGCACCCTTTGTCCGCTCGAGAGCTGCGCTCGCGATCTACCCCGCCAGACCGTGATGCCCTGTGGAGTTGGTTGGCGACGACGGGAGGCTACTCTCCCGACTTGGTCCTTTCCCGCCACCGACGCCGGATTCAGCACCAGAGTATCCGCGCCCTCGTGTCACCGACGTGGAGGACTATCCACCGCCAAGACTACCAGCTTTCAAAGCTCTACTACCTCAGCATCGCTGTGGGACTGATGTAGGCTTGCTTGTTAGCATTTGATGTATTCGCCATGAGCTCGTGCCGCCTATGATGTAGTAGTCTATGTACTGGACTCTATGTATCGAACTCTATGCATGTTTCCTTTTGTAAGATATGCCAACTACTATGTAGTTTCCATCATGCTGCTTTCATTATGCGTGTTTCATCATGAATGATTCTTGTCTCTTGCTTATCTTCTCAAATGCTGAACTACCCTCGTTATTTAATAGCAGGATGGTTAGGCCAGCAGGTCGTGGTCGTGGTGCCAACCTTCCACCACCGCCGAGTACATGGCTGGTATGATCCAACAGCTCGAGATGAATCGCCAGTTCATGGAGAATATGATGGCTCAGCCTCGCCCCAATATGAACCAGCACCCAAACGGGACAACTCGCAGAATTCATACGCTGAACCCCAGCGTGTACCGCAGCTCAACTCAGCCATCGGATGTCGATGATCGCTCCGTGACATCACCTATGAGATGGAGTCTGCTAATGTCCCCCGCCAGCTATGTCACCTTTGCTTCCTTCTTCCCAAGGGACCCGCAGCTCAATGGTGGGACAGCCACCGTCAGACGCCAGCTTGGGACACTCATCACCGCCGACTTCCAGCTGCCTTCCGCGCCCGCTTCATTCCTCAAGGGGTCATGGACCGAAGAAGCGTGAGTTCCGCAACCTCACCCAAGGCAACAAGACTGCTAGTTCATCATCAGAGTTCTTGGACTTGTCTCGCTATGTCAAGAGGATATTGCAACCGATGCACGCAGACAAGAGAAGTTCCGTGACGGACTTCAAGTCGACATCAAGCTCGCACTTCTAGTGCACGACTTTGCTGATTTCGCCACCTTGGTGAACAAAGCTATCAATGTCGAAACTGGTCTGCAGGAATACCAGAGCTCTAACAGCGCAACTGTGACACCGCTCATCTTCGGCCCGCCTCGCAGGCGCAAGATATGGATTCCCAATAGCATGTACCAGCCCAATGCATCCGCTTCAAGCGTAACTATGCTACACCTCGCTCGCTTACAACTAAGCAGCCAAGCTTCCAGCTCCACCACCCCAAGCCCTGCTCCCACCCCAATAATGGCTTATGCTTCAAAGTGACAGCCGTGGCACCTTGCAAGAGAATGCAACCAGAACGTAAACAGCTGGCCCTTCCAAAGAATCGGCCGTGGAAACAACCGTAACCGCAACAACACCGGCAAGTCTTATGGGAAAGCTCAAGCCAACCACGTTGAACTGAATGAAGCTCAGACCAGCCTGCATCGTGATGGGTACCTTCTCAGAAATTCAGTAGACCAGATCTGTTTTATTCGATTCAGAGCATCACATTCATTCATGTCTCAAGATTTTGCATTCATGCATGGCCTTAAAAGCTAAGACATGAATGCTTCGCTATTAGTACACACCTCGCGGGCCAATGTCGGACTTCCATGATTTGCAACGACGTCCCTGTTGAAATCAAGGAATGGAATTCCTTGTCTCTCCTATCGTGCTAAAGTCTTGTAGCATTGACCTCATTTTGGGATGGATTGGTTGAAAGCGATACGGCGACAATCGCTTTGCGCCACTAAGACCGGCCCATCTGCTGCACCCTTTCGATGAAATCGTAGCTACAATGCTCGTCTCGTTCAAAATGCCGAGGCAAGGCTCTATGCATTGAATGCATTGAACGCCGCACCCTCGAGGGAATTGAAAACATTCCCGCTGCTTATGCATTTCCAAGACGCTTTTCCTCAAGAACTTCCAGGATTCCCTCGCTAGAGCTGTCAATTCGCCATCGACTTGAAACCGTGCACCACTCCTATAGCCAAGCGCCCCTACAAGATGCCGCCGCATGAACTCCTTGAGCTAAAGGAGGAAATCGACAAATCTCTTCAAAGTGGTTTCATCCGCCCAAGTTGCTCTCCTTGGGGAGCACCTCTCTTTGTCAAGAAGAAGGATGGGACAAACCGATTGGTTCAAGACTACCGCCCTATAAATCAAGCTACCATTCGAATAAGTATCCTCTTCCTCGATCAATGATCTTTATGATCAACCTGGCTGGTTCGTCGCTGTTCTCGAAACTCGACTTGAGGTTGGGTTACCACCAGATCCGTGTTCGCGAGGAGGATATCCCCAAGACCGCATTTGTGACTCGTTATGGTTCATACGAGTACACCGCCATGTCTTTCGCTTAACCAATGCTCCAGCCACCTTCTCGCCTCGATGAACTATATATTCATGGATTACCTCGACAAGTTCGTCGTGGTTTATCCGGATGATATCCCGATCTATTCCAAGAATGAAGAAGAACATGTCGAACATCTTCGCCTCGGCCGAAAAGCTACGAGAGCATCAACTCTATGCCAAGTTCTCCAAATGTGAATTCGGCTTCCCAAGTAACCTATCTTGGGCATGTCATTTCTAAGGATGGTATTGCCGCCAACCCCGAACGAGTTCAGGCTATTCTCGATTGACTCTCAAGAACGCATAAGTCGAAGTTTTTCGGTCTCGCCAACTATTGCCGCCGATTCGTCGAGAACTTCTCCAAGATTGCCAGCCTCCGACTAATCTATTGCATAAAGGCCAAGTTCCAATGGATGATAAGTGCCGTGAAAGTTTCAGAACTCAAGGACAAGTCGACAACCGCCCCCTGCTAGCTCCTCCCGATACTAAGAAGGACTTCATTATTTATCGCGACGCTTCTCGTCAAGGATTAGGCGGTGTCCTAATGCAAGATCGCAGTGGTTGCTTATGCCTCTCGACAGCTCGCGCCTCACGAGGAGAACTACCCAGTTCACGACCTTAACTTGCTGCTGTCATTCATGCGCTAAAGCAATGGCGACATTACCTTCTCGGTAATCGCTATGTAGATCTACACCGACCACCAAAGTCTGAAGTATCATTTACTCAGCCTGCACCTGAACCTCCGCTGCCAGAGATGGATGGAGACTGCAGACTTTGACTTGGGAATCTCCTATACTGAGCAAAGCTAATGTGATGGCTGATGCCTTGAGCCGCAAGTCTTCTCGCAACCACCTTCAGTTCACAAAGTTCAGCCTCACTTGTTGAAGAATTCAGCAGTCGAACCTCCATATTGTTCCTCCGTGCACTCGCCCCTCCTCCCGAGTCCGCAAGATGAATCTCCGTGTTGTTCCCTCAGGATCCTCTTTACCCCGGCTGTTGAACCCGATCTCTTGGGCACCATAAAGACAATGCAGGATCTCGACTCGAGGTCTACAAGCTTAAACAAGAAGTCGAAAGGAAATCCTCATCCTTCACTATTGCCGATGATGGCGCCTTGTACTTCAAAGGCCGCTTAGTGGTACCTTGCAAGCAGGACAACCTGGATATGACTCGTAAGGTTATGCAAGAAGCTCATGATACGCCTCTATGTATCCACCCCGGCAGTACCAAGATGTATCAAGACATTCGCCGAGATTTCGTGGTCTAATATGAAGGTGACATTGCTCGCTATGTTTCGAGTGTGACGCTTGCCGTCAGATCAAAGCAGAACATCAAAGGCCCGCTTTGGAACTCGCAGCCTATCTCTATTCCCGAATGGAAATGGGACCATGTTGAAATGGACTTCGCCACCGGTTTTCCCAAATCGCAGAAAGGTAATGATGCTATTCTGGTCGCCATCGACCGCTTTCTAAAGTTGCACATTTTCCGCGGTCAAAGAAACGATCATCGCTAGCCAGCTTGCAACGCCTATATGTCCAGAATTGTTTCACTTCACGGTATTCCACCGTTATCGCTCGACCGTGGCAGCTTATTCACTTCAAGATTCGGGCAAGTTTCAAGAAGCTATGGGGACTCATTTATCTTTCAAGATCGCTTTCATCCGCAGCCTCAAGGGCAAGTTGAACGTGTCAACCAAATTCTCAAGACATGCTTCGAGCTTGTGTCGCCTCATTCGCAAGAAATGGGAGGAATCTCTCCGATGCTGAGTTCTCTTATAATAATAGCTTTCAAGCTAGTCCAAGATGGCCCCTTCAAGTGTTATATGGACGAAAGTGCCAACCCTCCGAACTGGTCAAATCGGGAACGCCCACTCTTCGTCCGGATATTATCCAACATGCCAAGAACAAGTCCGCATTATTCGCGAGAATCTCAAGACTGCTCAACAAGTCAAAAGAGTAATTATGACCGTCATCACAAAGACATGGTCTATCAACTGGCGAAAAGGCCTATCTTCGCTACACCAATGAAGGGTGCTCACCGCCGAATCAAGGGCAAGCTAGCTCTCGCTATATTGGCCCTTTCACTATTCCGAAAGGCGGAAAAGTGGCTTATCAACTCGGAGCTTCGTCGAACCTTTCTCGTGTTCACGATGTGTTTCACGTGTCCCAACTCCGACGCTGCTTCAAGGACCCAATCCGAGCAAAGGACCATGAAGTGCTCGAATTGCAACAGACCTCTCCTATAAAGAGCATCCGTCCGCATTCTCGACCAAGCTGAACGCCGCACACGTCAGAAGGCGATCAAATTCCTCAAAGTCCAGTGGTCGAATCACTCTGAAGATGAAGCCACCTGGGAACGCGAGGATCGTCTACGAGATGAATATCCCGCACTCTTTCCTTCTACCTCCTAAATCTCGGGACGAGATTTCTTGTAGTGGAGGAGTTTTGTAACGCCCGGATCCCCGGTTCTGTTATTTTAGTTAATCGTGGTTTCGAAATCTGTCAAAAAAATAAAATAAAATTGAAGCCGGAGGGGATAAACCCCAAACCGCCCAAAGAGCCGCCCCCTCCCCACTCCCCCCGTGGCCCATCTCCTTCTCCCCCCCGGACCAGCCCCATGGGCCACAGGCTGGCCCACCCGGCCCCCTCTCCCTTATCCCCGAGGGGAACCCTAGCCCTCCGCATCCCCACTCTCCCCCCGCGCCCCCACCTCCCCGATCCGATCGGGATCGGCCTCAGGCCGCCACCGCCCGCCTCCCCGACGGCGACCCCCCCCCGCCTTCTCAAGGCCCCCCCGCCCGCTCCTCCCTCATCCTCACCGCCCGGGCAGGCCCCCCCTCCTCCAAGCTTCCACTGAGGCCGAGCTGGCCTCGGGCCCCGGCCTCGCCACCTCACTGGCCCCTCCCCGACCCCTCCCTCACGGACGCCTGAGCTCCCTCAGCGCACGCCGAGACCCCTCTGAAACCCCGTGAGCTCGACCTCCTCTCTCTCCTCCCTCGTCGGCGACGTCCCCCTCCGCTCCTCCGTCCCCTCCGACCAGAGCTCCGACGCCCTCGACCTCTCCCTTTCCCCATGCTGCCCCTCACACAGACTCATGGTTGACCTCACATACCTGGACCGTCGCCATTGGCCTTGCCACCGTGCCCCCTCCTGCTCCTTCTCCTCCTCCTCTCGGCGGCGCTGCTGCAGGCCAAGCCCAACCCCCAAGGCCCCTTTTCCCTCTGCCGGCGCCCACTCCCGCCCGTCTGCCCTCGATCCCCCTTCCTCCCGACAAGGCCGCCCGCCTGAGCCTCAGACTGCCCTCCGTCGCCCCTCACCGGCGTGGCTGGCCACGGCTGGGCGCGGCTGGTGGCAACGCCGCCGCCTGGCCGCCGACCGGCCGGGTCGCGCCTGACGGCAGCGCCACAGACTCAAGACCTCAAGCGCGCCATACCAGAGGCCACGTGGAAGCATCGACTACGGGCCCCACCCCAAAACGCTTTTAGAAAATGTTTTAAATAAATGTAAACGAAAATGGATTAAAAGTAATTAAAATAATTAACTAATTAATTAATTAATTAATTAATTGGATAATTAATTAAACTAATTAATTCGGATTAGTTAAACCTAATCATTAGCTAATTAATTGGGTAATTAATTAAACTAATTAATCTCGGATTAATTAATGCTAATCATTAGTTAACTTAATTAACTAAGTTTAATTAATCTGATTAGGTTAATTGCTATTAGGGTATGACAAGTGGGACCCACTCGCAGGGTTGACTTAGTCAACCTCGCTGGTCGATGACGCCAAGATGACCTCATGCCGATGTCATAAATGTTTTTTCGAAATTAATTAATTAATTAATTAATTCCGAAATTAATAAAACCTTTTATAAATCATAACTTTTAACCAGAGTCTTGATTAAAATAATTTCAACATGAAAGTTGCTCGTAACGACGAGACGATTCCGATACGCAATCCGCTCGGCCCACCGCACGCCTCTAACCTATCGAACCTGCAAACTTTCTCCTCCGGTTCATCTCGTCTGACAGACGTCCGAACCGGATAAATTCCTGATACCTCCCCTAAACCAAGACCCTCTTACCACGTTAGGGCACGCCTAGCATCGCTTCTTGGCATGTCATGCATCGTTTTGCATCTGTTATCGTATTCATTGTTTCTTCCCCTCTTCTCTTCGTAGACTACGAGGCCGACGCCGCACCGCCGATTCGACTACAAGGTCGACGATCACTCTCTCTTGCCGAGCAACCAGCAAGCCCCCTTTGATCATCCCGATATCGCCCATTCCATTCTCTTATTGCTTGCACTAGATTTTGCTATCGTTAATGTTTGCTCCTATTTCGCTGCATAGCCCGCTTATTGTAACTCGCTATTGTTACCTACCGCTTATCCTAAACCGCTTAGCATAGGTTGGTTAGATACCCATCGCTGACCCCCACCTTGTCCTTGTTGCCCTCGCTTCATCATTGAAGACCCGATCAACGGATCGAGACCAGCCCCGACACCGCACATCACTTCCCTTAGTTGCTCGACACTACTAGGTTACTATCAAGTACCGAGGGTGAAACCTCTACAAGACTTCCGATATTAACCTCAGAGTATAGTTATCCGGTTGTGGTCATCGAGGGTGATTCCTCTTAACCACTTCCGACACGACTGTCGTGGCAACCCTCAAGCGTGGACCTCGAGGGTGAATCCTCTAATGTTCACCTTGATGACTACATTGAGTGGGATTTACACCGGGTGATTCCTCGTGTTTTCCCTTGATGTTTGGACTCACAGCTACTTGGACTTACCATCGTTATTTGAAAGACGGTCGACCTCGAGGGTACCTGCCGCGCTTAATTGCGAGTGATGTGGAGACGGGTTGACCTGGAGGGTGCCCGCGAGATAATTACGAGGCGTGGTCGGCATTCCTAGCCCTTGCCACAAGTCCTCGAGACGGGCAACGGGTCACATCTTTCGTGAGTTCTCGCTTGTTACCGCTGCTCCTAATCCACTACGATTTGGATATTTGATCCGAGGGCCTCGCCCGATAGCACTAACCATCACGTGGGCTAAGTATGGGCGTTCTCGTCAGATACATCACCGAAGCTTACTAGACGTCACGAGCGGCGCTACGGATTGGGCTGGAACGCTGTTAGGCTAGGTCTGCTCCGCCGCCTCGCAACGTGTGGAGTTCCCGGGAGATGGCCCATGACCCCGGGGCATAGGTTTAGTCCGCGCTGCTGGCCTCTCTATTAAGCCTAGGTCGGGTTGCGGCGATTGTTTGACCGAGGCCGGGCATGACCTCGAAAGTGTGTCCGCCGGAGTTAAGCGAAGCGTGGTGGGTAAGTTGGTGCACCCCGCAGGAAGAAAACATCTATCGATAGCCCTGTCCCTACGGTAACGGACGCTGGAGTTGTATCCCGATCGATACAACTAGAACTGGTTACTTGAGATGAGACATGGATATGAGCAATGGATTGCGATGAGAATTGGATTGTGATAATAATCGGATAGTATGGCTCGGGATTTCTTTCTCGCAGGAGTCGAGAAAGGATCTCGCCGAGGTTGATAACACTACTGCTACTTTAAGTTATGTTACTCTACTCCCTCTTGTTTGTCTGCAAGATGGTGGTTTCGGAAGATGCTAGTCTTCGTTAGGACTAGGCCTTCTCTATTCTCGCATTCTGCAGCTCACCCATCGATATGGCCTTTACACATATATCCTTGCATATGTAGTGTAGCTCCTTGCTTAAGTAGTACTTTGGATGAGTACTCACGGTTGCCTTGTTCCCCTTTTTCCTATCTCTACTCGATTGCTGCAATCGACGATGGAGACCAGGATCCGCACGCCACCGCCACGCATTTACTACTACTGGAGGCGCCTTACTACTACGTGCAGCCCACGACGATTTACCACCAGGAGTGACCTAGGAGGATCCTGTGCAGGAGGCCTGTCCTCTTCGATCAGATCCCAGTTTGTGCTAGCCATCTTATGGCACCTTGTTTAACTTATGTCTCAGATCAGATATTGTTGCTTCCGCTGACTGCCTATGATCGAGCACTTGTATTCGAGCCCTCGAGGCCCCCGGCTTGTATTATGATGCTTGTATGACTTATTTTATTTGTAGAGTTGTGTTGTGATATCTTCCCGTGAGTCCTTGATCTTGATCGTACACATTTGCGTGTATGATTAGTGTACGATTGAATCGAGGGCGTCACACATATCAAGATGAATAATTCTCGCGTTGTAAAATATGATACCTATCCATGTGATCCTAAAAAGAGAGCCAATAAGGAAAATAATTATAATTCTCTAGATTGCAACATAATAATCATCATTAAGTGTACTCGCATCATTCTAAGAGAGCCAATAAGGAAAATAAATGTACACAAGCCATGCTAGAAACCTATATGACTTTTTCTTGTGTGAGAAATATGCAAAACATTCTCTGTTATGCATTATATTCTCTAACAGAAAAAACAAACGTGTTACCCCTCAAAAAAAAAGTGCAGGAACACTGGTACACATGGTTGCCTTGTTACATAAAAATTATGGTGGTATTTTGACTGCTTTTTGCTATGAATTTGTCATTCATTTTTGGTGTTTTCTAAAAAGAAATTCTATGTGTTTAGCTCCCAATTGAAAAAATAAAACAAGCATATAGACATATATGACAGAACATGACAAACTTCTTATTTCGTTTGTTAGACATGATGATAAGGTATGTTAAGCAAAAAAAAAAGTTGGAAACAAAATCTGGAATTAATTAGCTCTGATTATTTTATTTTCTTATATACTCATGGCTTAAAAGGAAAGGAAGAAATTATAACAGTTTATTTTCTTAATTATACCGCAACAATGTCCATACTAACCCCCACGCCATCATTAATGGAATATTACCTCGTGTTACCTGCTAAGAGGTACTCCCCTATTTTTATTTACTCAGCATATTATCTTTGACTGAAGCCAAACTTTATAAAGTTTGACCAAGTTTGTAGAAAAAATAAGAACATTTACAATAATAAATTTATATGATGTGAAAATATGTCCAATTACTTAATCCAATGATATTTATTTGGTGGTGTGTATGTTATTATATTTTTCTATAAACTTGTTGAAAGTTTATAAAATTTGACTTTATACAAATCTAATATAAAAAGTAAATAAAAACGGAGTGGGTAATAGTTATATCAGCCATTAGATAATAAAATTTAACCGTCTATATTGCTTTGGACCACCTTCAAATTTCTCTAAAATGAAGTTGTGCCGCTGTTCAAGTGATAATAACACAAGTTCATCGCCGATTTATCTGTTTCTATAAAACTAATTCTTAAATTAGTGTGCAAATAGATGCTGTTTTTGAAATAATTAGCTAGTTGTGCCTCTTTTCTTAAAAAAATGTTGTGCCTTCTTGTGCTAATAACACACTTTCATTGCGGATTTCTCTGTTTCTACAAAATAATCCTCTAACTAGTGTGCAATTAGTTATTGTTTTCTAAACAAATAATTAGATAACTGTTCCGCTTTTTTAATGTGCCTCCTTAACAAAGCTTGCCTAAGTCCAACGGTCTCAAGTGTATCCAAAGATTAAACACAAATACGTACATGTGTCGTACTGCGGAAAACAATGAAGCCACAGCAGTGGCATGTGCCTGTCGCCAGCCCACTTGTTCATGCATGTACGGCATGGGGCCTACTCAATACAGTAATATACGGCCTTTTCAGGCCATATTGCAATACATGCAATACACCCGGCGGCACACATCCCCGTGCTTGTTCGGCGGAGTGGATTAAGAGCGGCCTGCAGACCGGCCTCTGTAGTGCTTTTTCAGTGGTCCATGACTCTATACACGTTACTTTTGCTACTTATTACGGTCCGCTTTGTCCATTCAATAATGTGACATGATCGAGTCATTGCATGACAGTGTGAATCTTCCATTATTCCATGTGGTCAATGGAATAGGACATATGTACATCGCTGTTTTTATATGGCAATCAAGACAATAATAAGATAGTTCTGTCACTGAGAATCTTCATTTCGTTGATTGATCTTGGTTGAACTTTCTAACGAATTTCTGTGGTTCACCTCGCTGGTTTGCTACTCGGTGGTAGGAAATACACGCAGACAAATGGATACTCTCTAGTCTACACTTGTACGTGCGAACATGGAATTTCTTCTTAGAGACATCTGTAAGGCACATGTGCAAGCATTTGACGAGGACATGCATACTTGGCCGGGTTACTTCTCTTGGCCACCTGTGCTAGATCATGGCACCACTGTATTCACTTGTTCACTCATACATGGTGTCACTATTTTCTTTGTTTATTCCGTTCTCTCTTGATAATGGAATCCGGTCCAATTTTTGGGATCAAACAAAAAAAAAACTAATCCATGGCGTGGCCTACGTATTTTATTCTCTCATGTGGCCCACGAGTTGCCACTACAGGGACCGGTTCCAACTGAATTCATGACTATTACATGTACACATTTAGGCCTCGTTTGGTTCATAGAGTAGGAAAATCGTAGGAATAGGAAAGTTATAGGAAATGAGATGACATGTATCTTAAATCCTATGAGTAGGAATAGGAAAGGAGATGCCCTTTGATTCACATCATAGGATTTTTTCCATTGAGTCTAGGCTAATGTTTATTTTCCTATGAAATGTGGAGGACCTCCATAGAAATAGGATTCCATTCCTACAAACCAAAGGGCTCTAAAGGATTTTTTCCTACAGAAATCCTATCCTATGAAATTCCTACAAGATTCCTCTAAACCAAAGGAGGCCTTAGAGTCCGTATTAAACCTCGTGGTTATATAGCTGGATGTGGTGGAGCTC
Source organism: Aegilops longissima (assembly GCA_021605205.1). Classification (NCBI taxonomy): domain Eukaryota; kingdom Viridiplantae; phylum Streptophyta; class Magnoliopsida; order Poales; family Poaceae; genus Aegilops; species Aegilops longissima. The sequence goes on from CM038676.1 coordinate 62,874,866, forward strand.
ACCGCCATGCAACATAAGTACCAAAATGGAGCACTCAAACACTTGGACGGGCTACCGGGTCACTGGTTGGTAAAAAAAACGCGACCCACTTGAAGGCCTTAAACTGCCCTCAAATGTCCGGACAGAATGGCACTCACGTGTCTAACCAAATCTGGGGCGGATATGGGAAGGCCTGGGCGTGATCGGGCGCGTCTGCCACGTCGGATCCGACCCATACTGGCTCACCCGGCCCCATATATTGGTCTCTATCCTCTTGCCGGACTAAATCCTAGCCACTCCACTCCACTCCCCTCACATTCGCTCCGTGCCCCAAGCTCACTTCCGGCAAGATCCGGCCTTCTCGGGCATGGCGGATAGCGGATCTGACTCCAACCACACTCTGGATCCGTCGACTGGGTGTCGTCCCATGCGGGATGGAGGAGGCTATGACCGTCTACATTGCCCTTAGCTGCTTCCGGTCTCGGGAGGATTGCGTCGGTGCAACGGATGCTCGGATCTCCCGATGCTGGAGCCTCGTGGTCCGTTAGCCTTCCAATCTCCGTTCCGCCGGAGTATGAGTGGTACAGGGACCGATGTGCCCCTCGTGGGAAGGAGAGAATGGTCCATAGTAGCAAGTTGGTAGAATATGCCAAATTTTGGTAGGCCGATGGCATGTGCTGATTTAGACAGACGATTTGTGTTGCATCGATTACATTGCACATGTTTGTGCAGATTTGAGATTTGCTAACTGAAGTGTCCGGTTGTGCAAAAGAATATTTGAGGTATGACCGGTCACTATCCGCGGACGTGACTGGACGCGCCTACAAGTGTTTGTGGGCCCGGATTTGGTGCCTGTGACTGTAGATGCTCTGAAACTAGCTATAGATAGATACAGAAAAGACAACATACGATGAGTTAGGCTGTGTGTAATATACTAACATTGCACTATACTATATGCAGTATGTCAGGGAAGCGGAGTTTCTGCACTCGAGGACCAATACTCTATTTATCTGGACCAGGGAATATAGGGTATTTTAAATGCAGTTTTACTAACTCTCATCTAGATAAAAATTAGTCATGTCACATCTAAGTTCCCCACCACACCATCAAATTATGTAATTTCAGTGCAAATCTGATCAATCGCTAGGGTGTTGCTTCATTTCGCTGTTTCTGCGCGCGTGCAGCCCCTTGCTTGTTTTCTGTTCGCAGTTTTTTTCTATCCTGGCTTGGTCTTTGTACGTGTCTGGGCCTCGTCTGTGTGGCCTCTTTTGTGTTTTGTGCCCTGCGTTGAAATTGGAAGACCGGGCTGATCATTTTTCTTCGAGTTTTTTGTTCCTGACTTTTTTGTCCTATTTGTAAGTTAATCATTGACTCGCAAATGGGCACACCCCTTTGTTTTATACTAGTTGTAACTTACAACCATTGATTCATAATTGGGCTCTGGATCTTTGTTTCTGCTGGACAGTTTATAAGTCAACTGGCGACTTGCAAATGGGCCTGGCCATTTTCCGTCTCAATTACAAGTTCACCATGAGCATGCAACTGGGCTCTGAGTTCTTTTTTTTTTGTGTCAGTTGCAAGTTCATCCATGACTCGTCCGTGGGCCGACTTTTTTTTTATCCAATGGCAAGTCCACAATTAATCAACTCACAGAGGAGAACTGCAGCGAGCCATGCGCCATGGCTCCCGCGACCCAGCGCCCCCGGCCGGCGGCTCCACACTGATCAGAACTGTGTCTTTCTACGAGCATCGGCGATGGTATTCAATCACATTGATGACCCCCCCCCCCCCTCCCCTCCCCCACACTTGAAGCTTTGGCTATAAGGAAAGCATTGGCGCTTGCTGATGATCTGTATATTCGACGCGTCTATATTGCTTCGGATTGCAAGGTGGTAATCGATGACATGAAACGTGACAGCCGTGCTTCTTATGGTGGGCTTGGGACCAGCCGCCGCCATTGTTTGGGCGTCCCTCGTCCACGACCTCTGCTACGCCTGCATGTCGCTTCGACCGCTGCTTGCCGACACGCAGCCCCTGCCTCCTCGCCGGGCCGCTCGTCTGCCCTCCACTCCCGCTCAAGGCGATCATCTCCGACTCCTACCGCATCAAGATCGGGTTTGGACACGGAGCCACCTATTTTGTGGAGCCCCCTTGCCGACAGTGAAGAAGATGAAGATGACGATGAGCTGGCCCCGCGGACGCCATGGTCGGCTACCAAATCCTCCATTCCGGTTGCTCAGTTGGGCCTGGGCAGCATGCGATGCCCGACGTCGCCAGCCCCTGCATGGGCTCCCCGTCCGGTCCCCGCTTGGCTTCATGGTAGATGTTGCAGATGCCTCTATCCTGGACACCATGCGGCGGATTGCAGAGATCCGTTTAGGTGTTTTCGGTGCCTGCAGAATGGTCATCGAGCGCGTGGTGTTGCAACGCCTGGTGTCCCTTTAGCTTATTGGGAAGCGCTACTGCGTCGATGTTGCCCCGCCTCCCCGCCGGGCACCATCAAGCTCCAGTTCCTCGTAAGATCCAGATAGAAGCCTCGCTCCCCTCGAAGACGGCTTGTCATGATTCTTGGGCATCGATCGTTACTGCTCCTGCTGGCTCTATGGCGTCGACGGATACGCTGGTGCAGTCTGCCTTGGATGGGCAGGTCGAGCTGCTGCGCTCTGAGCTCCTTGGAATGGCTTCCTTCCAGCTTGAGAAGACGATTCAGCCTCTGCGCGATGTCGTTGACTCCATGCAGGGTTGGATGCGGCAGATGGGGAGCTTGTTGGAGCGGGCTGAGGCTGCATTGAACAGTCTCTCCCTGGCGCCACCTGTGTTGCAGACTGCTCATGTGTCGTGCCCTTTGGTTCTGCCTGATGTCAGCTTTGAGCTCGAGAGGGGAGCCGGGCTTCATGGCTGTTTCTCCCCTCGTGCAAGCACCAGCTCGTTGTTGCCAGCCTTTGAGGGACCAGACACTGATGTGGCTGTTACTGCGGTGCTGGAGATCATTCCTGAGCTTCTGGACCTGTGTGGGGCTCCGGTTTTGCCTTTGTCCGTCGAACAACTAAAGGTGCGCCAGCAGCCTTGCAACTGGCAAGCTGTTCGGCATCTACTTCGAGCCGAGTTTTCGTCATGCGGCGGTAAGAAATTAGATGAAATGTAACAACTATTTTATTTTTAGTGTTGGCATTACTGTATTGCTGATCGTCCCATGCAATGTGACGTTGAAATTCAACAAGCTGACAGGAGACACTGTGACATTTGAGGCTCCTGGGGGGCGTACACTATGGAGGTCGAGAAAGGACGCAATATGTCGCAGATTGGAGGAGATGGATGGGCCCGTTTCCTCGCCCGCATGCGTCTTACTGGTGGTGAGTTGATCAGCTTCTCCTTCAAAGAAGAAAGACCCAAGATGGCTGTCATTTATATCAACTTGGTGGAAGATGATGAAGATGACGAAGATGATGAAGATAATGAGGACTCAGTCGATGAAGATGATGAGAACCCACTTCATGAAGCCATCGTAGCTCAAAGAATGAGACTGAGCGAGGAGGAGGTGTGCAACCTATGGGACATAATTCCGCCACATGATGACTTTGTCGGGGTGCCATTCGTGACCCGCCTGACAAGTACCATGGTCGGTCGGCATGAAATGGTATGCTATACTGACTGTAGTAATTTGATGATATATATATATATATATATATATATATATATATATATATATATATATATATATATATATATATATATATATATATATATATATATATATATGCTTTATTGTTATATCGACAAATGCAAATTATCCGATGATATGCTTAGTGAATCCGATGATATGCTTAGTGTAGAGTCCAATGATATGTTGTGTGGAATCTAGTCGATGATATGCTTTAGTGTAGAGTCTGATCACATGATTATTAGTGTAGAATCCAAGGAACTATTAATAGTGTAGATAATCCATATATACTTATAAGTAGAATTCATGCTTAATTAGTACAAATGCGTAGTACTGTGTCTTTTGATAGTGTAGAAATCTATACTTAATAGAAATATATTTGCAAGAGTATGTGCGAGGCTATTTATTAATTGATATGTTTTTCTTATTCAGAAATTGCCAAAGAACCTATCTGTGAGTTGTGGTATCGAGTCTGATGAAGAAGGCTCAGCTGGACTACGCCTTACCTCAAGGGGCTCCGTCACCACCTGTACTTACCGCATGGACACAGACGGTCCCACACACTTAAACTCGGTTGGATGGAAGAGATTCCTCGTTGGCAAGAATCTTCGTGTTGGACAGGCCATCCTAATTACTATCAGGAACACCCACCGCCCAGGCTTCAGGATGATGATCGTCGTCGACATCATCTAGATCTACATATGAGTGTGTGTGTGGCTATATCATCTAGAACTACATATGATGATCGTTGTCGATATCATCTAGAACTACATATGATGATCGTCGTCGATATCATCTAGAACTACATATGATGATCGTCGTCGATATCACCTAGTACTGTTTGTGGATGCATGTTGACTATATATGAAATTGTTATCTAGTACTCCCAATACCTATACCTATAATGATTTGGAACGGAGGGAGTACTACCCAATACCTATAATGATTTATGAAATTGATATCTGGAAATTGCAGATATATAGTAGTACCTAGTATCTGGAAATTGCAGTTTATTGAAACTGAAATGGGGTTGGAAGAGGGGGAAAATGATGAAAGATATAGTAGTAGAGCGGGGCTAGGAAAGCGCTACAGCTAAGTAATGGTAGCACGTTCTCGAAAAGCGTTGATGTTATAGTCAATATTAGTAGCGCGGGTACATACAGCGCTACGACTAACAGTTAGCTGTAGCGTCGTAGTAGTAGCGCGGCTGCCCGCGCTGCTGATAGCCTCAAAACCCGCGCTACTACTAGGGTTTTCCCTAGTAGTGTTACTAGGAGCGGTTTCGGACGTGGGCCTAGATGAACCCGAGCTTAGCTCATTGATTGAGCTTACAGCATCCGGACGTAAATCAAAGGCTGCAAGTTCAAAAAAAAGATAGTAAGTCCCATAAGAGGGTGAAATGTTCTAAATCTCCTATTGTTTCCTCATGAATGGAATCTTTTTTAATAGCAGAGGTCTTCGTGACTTGGCTAAACATTTATTCATTGCGGAATGTAATTGGCAATTTAATTTAGATTTTTTGGCTATCTCTGAAACACGGAGACGTGCTTTCTCAGTAAGTCTGCTTAACCGTGTTTCTGGCGGGATAGACTTTACTTGGGTTTCACGACCGCCTAGAGGTCATTCTGGGGGCATTCTACTTGGCGTAAATACAGGGACTATGGATGTTTTGGCTAGTTCGGATGGTGAGTTTCACGTTAAACTCCATATTTGCAACAAGGTCGACAAATTCACATGGACTCTTGTCGCCGTGTATGGGGCAGCCCAGGATGAGTTCAAGGCCGATTTTCTCCATGAATTGGTTAATCTGGCGAAAGATAATCCCTACTGTTGGGGAACGTTGCAGAAAATAAAAATTTTCTACACTTTCACCAAGATCTATCTATGACTTCATCTAGCAACGAGAGAGAGAAGTGCATCTACATACCCTTGTAGATCGCGAGCGGAAGCGTTCAAGAGAACGGGGTTGAGGGAGTCGTACTCGTGGTGATCCAAATCACCGATGATCCTAGTGTTGAACGGACAACACCTCCGCTCAACACACGTGACGGTTGAGGAAGACGCTCCTCCTTCTTGATCCAGCAAGGGGAAGGAGAGGTTGACGGAGATCCAGAAGACGACGGCGTGGTGGTGGATGCAGAATGATCCCAAGCAGGCTTCACGAGCTTCTACGAGAGGGAGAGGTGTAGCAAGGGGAAGGAGGCGCCTATGTCATGGGTGCGGCTGCCCTCCCTCCCCTTTATATAGGCCCTCTAGGGGCGCCGCCCCGGGAGATGAGATCTCCGGGGCGGCGGCCAAGGGGGAGGCTTGGCCCCAAGGCAGTCGAGGCGCCCCACCCTAGGGTTTCCAACCCTAGGCTAGGGGGCCTGGGGGGGCGCACCAGCCCACCAGGCTGGTTCCTCCCCACTTCAGCCCACGGGCCCTCCGGATAGGTGGCCCCACCCGATGGACCCCCGACCCTTCCGTGGTCCAGTACAATACAGTGACCCCTTAAACTTTCCCGATGGTCAAACTGCACTTCCTATATATAATTCTTCACCTCCCGACCATTCCGAACTCCTCGTGACGTCCGGGATCTCATCCGGACTCAACAACTTTCGAGTTACTGCATACCATATCTCTACAACCCTAGCGCCATCGAACCTTATGTGTAGACCCTACGGGTTCGGAGACATGCGACATGACCGAGACGCCTCCGGTCAATAACCAACAGCGGGATCTAGATACCCATGTTGGCTTCTACATGCTCCTCGATGATCTCATCGGATGAACCAAGATGTCGAGGATTCAAGCAACCCCAGATACAATTCCTTTGTCAATCGGTACGCATTTGCCCGAGACTCGATCGTCAAGATCCCAATACCTCGCTTAATCTCGCTATCGCAAGTCACTTTACTCAGACAAGAATGTGATGATCCCGTGACTGCACACTTGGTCACATTGAGCTCATTTTGATGATGCATTACCGAAAGTGGGCCCGTAGATACCTCTCCATCATACGAAGTGACAAATCCCAGCCTCGATTCGTGCCAACCCAACAGACACTTTCGGAGATACCCGTAGTGTACCTTTATAGTCACCCAGTTACGCCAGACGCTTACACACCCAAAGCACTCCTACGGTATCCGGAGTTGCACAATCTCATGGTCTAAGGATATGATACTTGACACTTGGAAAAGCTCTAGCTAAACGAACTACACGATCTTTGAGCTATGCTTAGGATTGTCTTGTCCATCACATCATTCTCCTAATGATGTGATCCCGCTATCAATGACATCCAATGTCCATAGTCAGGAAACCATGACTATCTATTGATCAACGAGCTACTCAACTAGAGGCTTACAAGGGACATGTTGTGGTCTATGTATTCACACGTGTATTACGATTTCCGGATAACACAGTTATAGCATGAATAACAGACTATTATCATGAACAAAGAAATATAATAATAACCATTTTATTATTGCCTCTAGGGCATATTTCCAACACCTACCCCATTCTTATAGGTGGGGATTTCAATTTTCTTCGATATCCAAATGAGAAAAGCCGCGGTAGGTTTGATAATCATTGGCCTTTCCTTTTCAATGCTGTCATCGACAGTCTAGACCTGCGAGAGGTTTCCATGATTGGAAGACATTTCACTTGGGCGAACAGTCTTCCGAACCGGCATATGAGAAATTAGATCGCATTTTAATGGATACCGACTGGGAATCTAAATTTCCCATGGTGTCTGTTCGTGCTCTACCTTGTATTGAGGCTATAGCAGACCACGCACTCATTCTCCTAACTGCTGGTTTGCCACGATCACAACATAGACGCAAGTTCAAGTTCGAACTTGGGTGGTTGCTACGGGATGGCTTCTATGACATGGTCAAGGAGGTGTGGGAGAAACCGGTGGCCGGGCTCACCCCAATTCACAAATGGAATAACAAAATGCGTGCATTACGCAAATTCCTTGGTGGTTGGGCTAGGCATACGGTGGGTATCCTCAAAAAGGAGAAGCTTCGTCTTTCATCTATTATTGATGAATTAGAAGCTTTGGCAGAGATTAGACCTCTATCTGAGCATGAAATTGAGATCAAAAGTCATTCAAATGCATAGATAGCTAGCATGCTGCGTGAAGAGGAACTCAAATGGTACCAACATTCTAACTCACAATTTATCCTAAAAGGTGATTCGAATACTAGATATTTTCATGGAGTCGCCAATGGGAGACACCGGAAAAAAATTATTCATTCCTTACAACAGGATGAGAGCACGATTGAGGGGCATGAGCAACTTAAATCGTGTATCACTAACTATTATAAAAATCTGTTCGGAGCCCCAGAGGAAGGAAATTTCTCGATGGATGAGTCCCAAATAGATGACATCCCGCAGGTCTCTGATGAGGAAAACAGCCTTCTAACAGCCCCATACTCTGAGGAGGAAGTTAGAAAGGCGGTTTTCCTAATGGAGTACAACAAAGCCCCGGTTTCGGATGGTTTTCCCGCTAAGTTCTATTAGAACTTCTGGGAAGTCATCAAACCGGATCTAGTACTTTTGTTTAGCGACCTATATGTTGGCCAATTAGAATTGTTTCGCTTAAACTTCGGTGAGATTATTTTATTACCTAAGGTTAATGAGGCTGAAAGGATACAACAGTATAGACCTATTTGCATCCTTAATGTTAGTTTTAAAATATTCATGAAGGTTGAGACTATTAGGCTAAATTCAGTTGCTGAACACGTGATTTGTCCTTCACGGACTGCTTTTATGCAAGGCAAACACATCCTAGATGTAGTTGTTATCCTTCATGAAACAGTCCATGAATTACATCGGAAAAAGTTGAATGGGGTGGTACTCAAAATAGACTTTGAAAAAGCTTATGACAAAGTCAAATGGCCATTTCTTCAACAAACTCTCAGAATGAAAGGATTTTCTACAGAGTGGTGTGCTATGATCCATAGCTTTGTTTCTAGAGGTAGTGTTGCCATTAAAGTCAATGATGATGTTGCCATTAAACTCGGTACCGCCCATGCTATTCAATATAGTGGCAGATGAAGGAAATATGCCCTAGAGGCAATAATAAAGATATTATTTATTTCCTTATATCATGATAAATGTTTATTATTCATGCTAGAATTGTATTTACCGGAAACTTAGTACACGTGTGAATAAATAGACAAACAGAGTGTCACTAGTATGCCTCTACTTGACTACCTCGTTGAATCAAAGATGGTTAAGTTTCCCAGCCATAGACATGAGTAGTTATTTGATTAACGGGATAACATCATTAGAGAATGATGTGATTGACTTGACCCATTCCATTAGTATGTTGCTATTGCTTTCTTCATGACTTATACATGTTCCTATGACTATGAGATTATGCAACTCCCATTTACCGGAGGAGCACTTTGTGTGCTACCAAACGTCACAATGTAACTGGGTGATTATAAAGGTGCTCTACAGGTGTCTCCAAAGGTACTTGTTGGGTTGGCGTATTTCGAGATTAGGATTTGTCACTCCGATTGTTGGAGTGGTATCTCTAGGCCCACTCGGTAATGCACATCACTATAATCCTTGCAAGCATTGTAACTAATGAGTTAGTTGCGGGATGATGTATTACGGAACGAGTAAAGAGACTTGCCGATAACGAGATTGAACTAGGTATTTGAAGGAAATATGACCTAGAGGCAATAATAAAGTTATTATTTATTTACTCATATCATGATAAATTTTTATTATTCATGCTAGAATTGTATTAACCGGAAACATGATACATGTGTGAATACATAGACAAACTTAATGTCACTAGTATGCCTCTACTTGACTAGCTCACTAATCAAAGATGGTTATGTTTCCTAACCATAGACATGTGTTTTCATTTGATTAACGAGATCACTTCATTAGGAGAATGATGTGATTGACTTGACCCATTCCGTTAGCTTAGCACATGATCGTTTAGTATGTTGCTATTGCTTTCTTCATGACTTATACAAGTTCCTATAACTATGAGATTATGCAACTCCCGTTTACCGGAGGAACACTTTGTGTGCTACCAAATGTCACAACGTAACTGGGTGATTATAAAGGAGCTCTACAGGTGTCTCCAAAGGTACAAGTTGAGTTGGCATATTTCGAGATTAGGTTTTGTCACTCCGATTGTCGGAGAGGTATCTCTGGGCCCTCTCGGTAATGCACATCACTATAAGCCTTGCAAGCAATGTAGGTAATGAGTTAGTTACGGAATGATGCATTACGTAACGAGTAAAGAGACTTGCCGGTAACTAGATTGAACTAGGTATTGAGATACCGACGGTCGAATCTCGGGCAAGTAACATACCGATGACAAAGGGAACAACGTATGTTGTTATGCGGTTTGACTGATAAAGATCTTCGTAGAATATCTAGGAGCCAATATGAGCATCTAGGTTCCGCTATTGGTTATTGACCCGGAATGGTTCTCGGTCATGTCTACATAGTTCTCGAACCCGTAGGGTCCGCACGTTAAGGTTTTGATGACAGTTATATTATGAGTTTATGAGTTTTGATGTACCGAAGTTTGTTCGGAGTCCCGGATGTGATCACGGGCATGATGAGGAGTCTCGAAATGGTCGAGACATGAAGATTGATATATTGGACGACTATATTCAGACACCGGAAGTGTTCCGGAGAAGTTTCGGATAAAACCGGAGTGCCGGAGGGTTATCGGAAACCCTGGGGGAACTAATGGGCCTCGATGGGCCTTAGTGGAGAGAGAGAGGGGCGGCCAGGGCAGGCCGCACGCCCGCTCCAACTCTGGTCCGAATTGGACTAGAAGAGGGGGGTGGCGCCCCCCTTTCCTTCTCCCTCTCCCTCTCCTTCCTTCCCCCTCTCTCCCTTTAGGTGGAAACCTACTAGGACTTGGAGTCCTAGTAGGATTCCCCTCTTGGGGGCGCACCATAGAGGGCCGGCCGGCCTCCCCCTTGATCCTTTATATACGAGGGCAGGGGGCACCCCAAAGATACAACAATTGATCTCTTGATCTCTTAGCCGTGTGCGGTGCCCCCCTCCACCATAGTCCTCGATAATATTGTAGCGGTGCTTAGGCGAAGCCCTGCGACGGTAGAACATCAAGATCGTCACCACGTCGTCGTGCTGAAGAAACTCTTCCCTGACATTCTGCTGACGAACGTGTGCTAGAACTCGGAGGTGTCGTAGTTTTGGTGCTTAATCGGTCGGGCCGTGAAGATGTACGACTACATCAACCGCGTTGTTCTAACGCTTCCACTTCCGGTCTACGAGGGTACGTGGACAACACTCTCCCCTCTCGTTGCTATGCATCACCATGATCTTGCGTGTGCGTAGGAATTTTTTTGAAATAACTACGTTCCCCAACAGTGGTATCCGAGCCTGGTTTTATGCGTAGATGTTATATGCACGAGTAGAACACAAGTGAGTTGTGGGCGATACAAGTCATACTGCTTACCAGCATGTCATACTTTGGTTCGGTGGTATTGTTGGATGAAGCGGCCCGGACCGACATTATGCGTATGCTTACGCGAGAACGGTTCTCCCGACGTGCTTTGCACAGAGGTGGCTAGCGGGTGTCAGTTTCTCCAACTTTAGTTGAACCGAGTGTGGCTACGCCCGGTCCTTGCAAAGGTTAAACAACACTAACTTGACAAACTATCATTGTGGTTTTGATGCGTAGGTAAGAACGGTTCTTACTCAGCCCGTAGCAGCCACATAAAATTTGCAACAACAAAGTAGAGGACGTCTAACTTGTTTTTGCAGGGCATGTTGTGATGTGATATGGTCAAGACGTGATGCTATATTTTATTGTATGAGATGATCATGTTTCAGAACCGAAGTTATCGGCAATCGGCAGGAGCCATATGGTTGTCGCTTATTGTATGAAATGCAACGCATTCTGTAATTGCTTTACTTTATCACTAAGCGGTAGCGATAGTCGAGAAGCAATAGATGGCGAAATGACAAGGATGCTATGATGGAGATCAAGGTGTCGCTACGGTGACGATGGTGATCACGACGGTGCTTGGAGATGGAGATCACAAGCACAGGATGATGATGGCCATATCATATCACTTATATTGATTGCATGTGATGTTTATCCTTTATGCATCTTATCTTGCTTTGATTGACGGTGGCATTTTAAGATGATCTCTCACTAATTATCAAGAAGTGTTCTCCCGAGTATGCACCGCTATGAAAGTTCTTCGTGCCGATACACCATGTGATGATCGGGTGTGATAGGCTCTACGCTCAAATACAACGGGTGCAAAACAGTTGCACACGCAGAATACTCAGGTTAAACTTGACGAGCCTAGCATATACGGATATGGCCTCGGAACATGGAGACCGAAAGGTCGAACGTGAATCATATAGTAGATATGATCAACATAGTGATGTTCACCATTGAAACTACTCCATCTCATGTGATGATCGGACATGGTTTAGTTGATTTGGTTCACGTGATCACTTAGATGACTAGAGAGATGTCTGTCTAAGTGGTACCTGATAGTATTTTGCTTATCTATGTTTGTTGCAGATAGATGGCTCATGCTGTTGTTCCGTTGAATTTTAATGTGTTCCTTGAGAAAGCTAAGTTGAAAAATGATGGTAGCAATTACACGGACAAGGTCCGTAACTTGACGATTATTCTCATTGCTGCATAGAAGAATTACGTCCCGAAGCACCGCTGGGTGCCGTGCCTGCTGCGCAGATGTAATCGATTTACGTTAAGAACGTCCGCGAGCAAAGCTGATGACTACTCGATAGTTCAGGGTGCCATGCTTTACGGCTTGGAACTGGTCTTCAACGACGCTTTGAACGTCATGGAGCATATGAGATGTTTCAGAGTTGAAGTTAATATTTCAAGCAAATGCCCGGATTGAGAGATATGAAGTCTCCAATAAGTTCTATAGCTGTAAGATGGAGGAGAATAGTTCGTCGCTGAACATACACTCAAAATGTCTGGTATAATAATCACTTGATTCAACTGGGAGTTAATCTTCTTGATGATAGTGTCATTGACAGAATTCTTCAATCACTCCCACCAAGCTACAAGAGCTTCGTGATGAACTGTAATATGCAAGGGATGGACAAGACTATTCCCGAGCTCTTCGCAATGCTAAAGGCTGCGGAGGTAGAAATCAAGAAGGAGCATCAAGTGTTGATGGTCAATAAGACCACCTGTTTCAAGAAAAAGGGTAAAGGGAAGAAGAAGGGGAACTTCTAGAAGAACAGCAAGCAAGTTGCTGCTCTAGAGAAGAAACCCAAATCTGGACCTAAGCCTGAGATTGAGTGCTTCTACTGCAAGCAGACTTGACGCTGGAAGCGGAACTGCCCCAAGTATTTGGCGGATACGATGGATGGCAAGGTGAACAAAGGTATATGTGATATACATGTTATTGATGTGTACCTTACTAATGCTTGCAGTAGCACCTGGTATTTGATACTGGTTCATTGCTAATATTTGCAACTCAAACAGGACTACGGATTGCGAAGATTGGCTAAGGACGAGGTGACGATGCGCGTGGGAAATGGTTCCAAAGTCGATGTGATCGCGGTCGGCACGCTACCTCTACATCTACCATCGGGATTAGTTTTAGACCTGAATAATTGTTATTTGGTGCCAGCGTTGAGCTTGAACATTATATCTGGATCTTGTTTGATGCGAGACGGTTATTCATTTAAATCAGAGAATAATGGTTGTTCTATTTATATGAGTGACATCTTTTATGGTCATGCACCCTTGAAGAGTGGTCTATTTTTATTAAATCTCGATAGTAGTGATACACATATTCATAATGTTGAAGCCAAAAGATGCAGAGTTTATAATGATAGTGCAACTTATTTGTGGCACTGCCGTTTGGGTCATATTGGTGTAAAGCGCATGAAGAAACTCCATCTCGATGGACTTGGAATCACTTGATTATGAATCACTTGGTACTTGCGAACCGTGCCTCATGGGCAAGATGACTAAAACACCGTTCTCCGGGACTATGGAGAGAGCAACAGATTTGTTGCAAATCATACATACATATGTATGTGGTCTGATGAATGCTGAGGCTCGTGGCGGATATCGTTATTTTCTCACCTTCACAGATGATTTAAGCAGATATGGGTATATCTACTTGATGAAACATAAGTCTGAAACTTTTGAAAAGTTCAAAGAATTTCAAAGTGAAGTTGAAAATCATCATAACAAGAAAATAAAGTTTCTACGATCTGATCGTGGAGGAGAATATTTGAGTTATGAGTTTGGTCTACATTTGAAACAATGCGGAATAGTTTCGCAACTCACGCCACCCGGAACACCACAGCGTAATGGTATGTCCGAACGTCGTAATCGTACTTTACTAGATATGGTGCGATCTATGATGTCTCCTACTGATTTACCTCTATCGTTTTGGGACGACTAGAGACTGTCGCATTCACAACAAAAATCCGTTGAGACGACGCCTTATGAACTGTGGTTTGGCAAGAAACCAAAGTTGATGTTTCTTAAAGTTTGGGGCTGCGATGCTTATGTGAAGAAACTTCAACCAGATAAGCTCGAACCCAAATCGGAGAAATGTGTCTTCATAGGATACCCAAAAGAGACTATTGGGTACACCTTCTATCACAGATCTGAGGGAAATATTTTTGTTGTTAAATTCGGATCCTTTCTAGAGAAGGAGTTTCTCTCGAAGGAAGTGAGTGGGAGCAAAGTAGAACTTGATGAGGTAAATATACCTACTCCCTTATTGGAAAGTAGTTCATCACAAGAACCGGTTCCTATGACGAATCAGTGAGGAAGCTAATGATAATGATCATGAAACTTCAGATCAAGTTACTACCGAACTTCGTAGGTCAACCAGAGTGAGATCCCCACCAGAGTGGTACGGTAATCCTATTCTGGAAGTCATGTTACTTGACCATGGCGAACCTACGAACTATGAGGAAGCGATGATGAGCCCAGATTCCGCAAAATGGCTTGAGGCCATGAAATCTGAGATGGGATCCATGTATGAGAACAAAGTATGGACTTTGGTTGACTTTCCCTATGATCAGCAAGCCATCGAGAATAAATGGATCTTCAAGAAGAAGACTGACGCTGATGGTAATGTAACTGTCTACAAAGCTCCACTTGTTGCGAAAGGTTTTCGACAAGTTCAAGGGGTTGACTAGGATGAGACTTTCTCACCCGTAGCGATGCTTAAGTCTGTCCGAATCATGTTAGCAATTGCCGCATTTTATGATAATGAAATATGGCAAATGGATGTCAAAACTGCATTCCTGAATGGATTTCTGGAAGAAGAGTTTTATATGATGCAACCAGAAGGTTTTGTCGATCCAAAAGGTGCTAACAAAGTGTGCAAGCTCCAGCGATCCATTTATGGACTGGTGCAAGCCTCTCGGAGTTGTAATAAACGCTTTGATAGTGTGATCAAAGCATATGGTTTTATACAGACTTTTGGAGAAGCCTGTATTTACAAGAAAGTGAGTGGGAGCTCTGTAGCATTTCTGATATTATATGTCGATGACATATTATTAATTGGAAACGATATAGAATTTCTGGATAGCATAAAGGGATACTTGAATAATAGTTTTTCAATGAAAGACCTCGTTGAAGCTGCTTACATATTAGGCATCAAGATCTATAGAGATAGATCAAGACGCTTAATTAGTCTTTCACAAAGCACATACCTTGATAAAGTTTTGAAAAGGTTCAAAATGGATCAGGCAAAGAAAGGGTTCTTGCTTGTATTACAAGGTGTGAAGTTGAGTCAGACTCAATGCCCGACCACAGCAGAAGATAGAGAGAAAATGAAAGATGTTCCCTATGCTTCAGCCATAGGCTCCATCATGTATGCAATGCTGTGTACCAGACCTGACGTATGCTTAGCAATAAGTTGGGCAGGGAGGTACCAAAGTAATCCAGGAGTGGATCACTGGACAGCGGTAAAGAATATCCTGAAATACCTGAAAAGGACTAAGGATATGTTTCTCGTTTATGGAGGTGACAAAGAGCTAGTCGTAAATGGTTATGTCGATGCAAGCGTTGACACTGATCCGGACAATTCTAAATCACAAACTGGATACATGTTTATATTGAACAGTGGAGCTGTCAGTTGGTGCAGTTCTAAACAAAGCGTCGTGGCGGGATCTACATCTGAGGCGGAGTACATAGCTGCTTCGAAAGAAGCAAATGAAGGAGTCTGGATGAAAGAGTTCATTTTCGATCTAGGTGTCATAACTACTGCATCGGGACCAATGAAGGTCTTCTGTGACAATACTGGTGCAATTGTCGTGGCAAAGGAATCCAGATTTCACAAGATGACCAAGCACACCAAGAGACGCTTCAATTCCATCCGGGACCAATTCCAGGTGGGAGACATAGAGATTTGCAAGATACATACGGATCAGAATGTTGCGGACCGGTTCACTAAGCCTCTTCCACGAGCAAAACATGATCACCACCAAGACTCCATGGGTGTTAGAATCATTACTGTGTAATCTAGATTATTGACTCTAGTGCAAGTGGGAGACTAAAGGAAATATGCCCTAGAGGCAATAATAAAGTTATTATTTATTTCCTCATATCATGATAAATGTTTATTATTCATGCTAGAATTGTATTAACCGGAAACATGATACATGTGTGAATACATAGACAAACTTAATGTCACTGGTATGCCTCTACTTGACTAGCTCATTAATCAAAGATGGTTATGTTTCCTCACCATAGACATGTGTTGTCATTTGATTAACGAGATCACTTCATTAGGAGAATGATGTGATTGACTTGACCCATTCCGTTAGCTTAGCACTTGATCGTTTAGTATGTTACTATTGCTTTCTTCATGACTTATACAAGTTCCTATAACTATGAGATTATGCAACTCCTGTTTACCGGAGGAACACTTTGTATGCTACCAAACGTCACAACGTAACTGGGTGATTATAAAGGAGCTCTACAGGTGTCTCCAAAGGTACATGTTGAGTTGGCATATTTCGAGATTAGGTTTTGTCACTCCGATTGTCGGAGAGGTATCTCTGGGCCCTCTCGGTAATGCACATCACTATAAGACTTGCAAGCAATGTAGCTAATGAGTTAGTTACGGAATGATGCATTACGTAATGAGTAAAGAGACTTGCCGGTAACGAGATTGAACTAGGTATTGAGATACCGACGATCGAATCTCGGGCAAGTAACATACCGATGACAAAGGGAACAACGTATGTTGTTATGCGGTTTGACCGATAAAGATCTTCGTAGAATATGTAGGAGCCAATATGAGCATCCAGGTTCCGCTATTGGTTATTGACCCGGAATGGTTCTCGGTCATGTCTACATAGTTCTCGAACCCGTAGGGTCCGCACGCTTAAGGTTTCGAAGCCAGTTATATTACGAGTTAATGAGTTTTGATGTACCGAAGTTTGTTCGGAGTCTCGGATGTGATCACGGACATGACGAGGAGTCTCGAAATGGTCGAGACATGAAGATTGATATATTGGACGACTATATTCGGACACCGGAAGTGTTCCGGAGAAGTTTCGGATAAAACTGGAGTGCCGGAGGGTTATCGAAACCCTGGAACTAATGGGCCTCGATGGGCCTTAGTGGAGAGAGAGAGAGCGGGTGGCAGGCCGCGCCTCCAACTCTGGTCCGAATTGGACTAGGAGAGGAGGCGGCCCCTTCCTTCTCCCTCTCCTCTCCTTCCTTCCCCCTCTCTCCCTTTAGGTGGAAACCTACTAGGACTTGGAGTCCTAGTAGGATTCCCCTCTTGGGGGGCGCCATGGAGGGCCGGCCGGCCTCCCCCTTGCTCCTTTATATACGGTGGCAGGGGGGCACCCCAAAGATACAACAATTGATCTCTAGATCTCTTAGCCGTGTGCGGTGCCCCCCTCCACCATAGTCCTCGATAATATTGTAGCGGTGCTTAGGCGAAGCCCTACGACGGTAGAACATCAAGATCGTCACCACGCCGTCGTGCTGATGAAACTCTTCCCCGACATTCTGCTGGATCGGAGTCCGGGGATCGTCATCGAGCTGAACGTGTGCTAGAACTCGGAGGTGCCATAGTTTCAGTGCTTGATCGGTCAGGCCGTGAAGACGTACGACTACATCAACCGCGTTGTTCTAACGCTTCCGCTTTCGGTCTACGAGGGTACGTGGACAACACACTCCCCTCTTGTTGCTATGCATCACCATGATCTTGCGTGTGCGTCGGAAATTTTTTGAAATTACTACGTTCCCCAACAGTATTGAGATACCGACGATCGAATCTCGGGCAAGTAACATACCGATGACAAAGGGAACAACGTATGTTGTTATGCGGTTTTACCGATAAAGATCTTCGTAGAATATGTGGGAGCCAATATGAGCATCCATGTTCCGCTATTGGTTATTGACCGGAGACGTGTCTCGGTCATGTCTACATAGTTCTCAAACCCGTAGGGTCCGCGCACTTAAAGTTCGATGACGGTTATATTACGAGTTTATGTGCATTAATGTACCGAACGTTGTTCGGAGTCATGGATGTGATCACGGACATGACGAGGAGTCTCGAAATGGTCGAGACGTAAAGATCGATATATTGGACGACTATATTTGGACACCGGAATGGTTCCGGGTGAGATCGGGATAATACGGGAGCACCGGGAGGTTATCGGAAACCCCCGGGAGGTATATGGGCCTTAATGGGCTTTAGTGGAAAGGATGGGAAAGGAGCAAGGGAGGGGGCGCCCCCCAAGCCCAATCCGAATTGGGAGGGGGCCGTCCCCCCTTTCCTTCCTCCCTCCTTCCTCTTCCTTCCCTCTCCCTCTCCAAATAGGAAAAGGAGTCCTACTCCCGGTGGGAGTAGGACTCCCCCCTTGGGCACGCCTCCTCGTCCTGGCCGGCCCTCTCCTCCCCTCCTTTATATACGAAGGAGGGGAGCACCCCATAGACAAAAAAATTGATCCCATGGATCTCTTAGCCGTGTGCGGTGCCCCCCTCCACCATAATCCACCTCAATAATATCATAGCGGTGCTTAGGCAAAGCCCTGCGTCGGTAGAACATCATCATTGTCACCACACCGTCGTGCTGACGGAACTCTCCCTCAAAGCTCGGCTGGACCGGAGTTCTAGGGACGTCATTGAGTTGAACATGTGCTGAACTCGGAGGTGCCGTGTATTCGGTACTTGATCGGTGAGATCGTGAAGACGTACGACTACATCAACCGCGTTGTGCTAACGCTTCCACTTTCGTTCTATGAGGGTACATGGACACATTCTCCCCTCTCGTTGCTATGCATCACCATGATCCTGTGTGTGCGTAGGAAATTTTTTGAAATTACTACGTGTCGGGGGTTGGGTGCGACATATGCCAAAGGATGGCTTATCATGGAGGAGGCGAGTAGAACGTCGCCGGTGCCTGGAAACGGGATGAGGCGAAGGCATGCACGCCGGCGAATCTTACCCAGCTTCGGGCTCTCCAGAGATAACACCTTATCGCTGCTCATGGGTCTCCGCATGATCACTATGGCAAAGTGGGTACAAGGTTGCTCCTTGAGCTGTTCGTGGTGAGGAAGGAGAAGGGCACGGCTAGCTCCTCTCTTCTCTCTATGTGTATCTAAAGCTATTAGGGTCCAACCTCTTGCATGGGTGCCCCGGGTTTATATAGGCCTACCCCGGGTACAATGGTAATCCGGCTGGCGCAGGTCCCAGCCGTCGCCTCTCGTGTCGCCGTCTTCTCCACGACTTCGGGGCCCGCCGACTAGTGGGCCCCACCGACGGTCCAACATGGGGCCGACAGCCCTTGTCACTTGTGGCGGGTCTTGCCGGCTGCGGATTACTATAGCCGTGCTTCTAATGACACGAGCTTGGTCATGGGGTCATGGCAACAGTGCCGCCGCCTGACGGGCGATCACTGTTGCCATCCCCTGTCTTGTCTGGTTAATGACGCGCGGAGCCCGTGTGAGGGGCCGGCCGACTCTGGGAAGCCGACTCCCAGTCGGTCCATCTGGGGGCGCTCTTGCCGTCTTCCGCACTCCCGCCGACAGGCGGGTCCCGCCATCTTCGGGTCGTACAGACAGGTCGTCGTGGGTACAGGATCTGCCCATTGGGGCTGATGTCGGGGGCCAGGTGTATGAAGCAGGCCGGACGGAGATCTCTGTCAAGACGGGCGCTCTGGGCATGCTCGCCCTTTGTGAACGGGCAGGGATGGGCTCGAGGCGGCCTCATCCCATCCGTCCGAGTCGCGACAGGCGGGGAGGCGGTTGGAGTCGGGCCGACTCCCATGGCCGGCTTCCGGGAAGTCGCTGGCTGGGAGTCGGCTTATCTCGAGGCCGTCTCCGGGACTCGACGAGGGAAGCGATCGGCTGCTGCCGCCGACCCTCTGGCGCCTCTTCGTCTTGGGGTCTTGAGGGGCGCAGTCTGCCCCGATGTTTTGAAAGGTCCTGGGGCTCGGGTTTGCCTACCCGTGGCCCATTACTCCGACAGTAGTCCCCGAAGCTGGTGAGGCGCCGAGGGCAACATGTCGAGGGTCCTCAACAGTTTCATCCCTCTAACGGATGAATCTGGGCTTGGCTTGCCGTCTCTCTCTTGAGCCGACTACCTGGAGTCGGCCTTGGAGGAGGCCGTCTTGCTCCTCAAAGGCTTTGAAGGTCGTGGCGGGATCCGGGCAGCGTGCCTGATAAGCTTCCAAGCAGCTGCCCGTTCTGCGGGCCCTTGTGGCGCCACGCGGCAGGGCGATCTGCCCTCCCCGCGTGGTGATCTACAGGCCCGTCGGCGGGGCCCTCCACTACGCGCCTCGGCGCCAGGCGGATCCGTTGCGGCTGCGCGCTGGCGAAGAGTTCCCCACGTCGTTCTTATCGCGCATAACGTCGTGGGTTAAATCGTGGGCGTGGGGTACAGGCGCGATCAATCCCACGCCCGCCCATCGGCTTCTAAGCCTGGCGCCTATAAGTAGGCGGGAGGAGGGCGGCGCGCGACGCGCACCCATCTCCCCATTCCCGCTTCCTCTTGCTCTTCTCCTCCTTGCTTCGTCCTCCTCTTGCCTCCGCTGCCGAGACCACGCCACGCCATGGAGATGAGCTCCTCCTCCGCCTGCGCCTCCCGCCTTGGCGCCCGGCGTGTGGGACGGCTCCGAAGTGGACGACGACATCATCGAGTTCCTCCGCCAGACGCGCCGCATCCCCAGCACAAACTTGGTGCGGACCCGCATCGCGCCGGCGGGAGAAATAACGCCGGCGCCGGAGGAGGGCGAGCGGGTTATATTCTGTTCGCACCTCATGCGCGGTCTGGGGCTGCCGGCGAGCGGCTTCTTTCGCGCCTTCCTGGAGTTCCACGGGCTCCAGCCGCACCACCTCACTGAAAACACGGTGGTGCTGCTGGCCGCCTTCGCCTCCTTGTGCGAACGCTTTCTTGGCGTTCTCCCCACCATCGAGCTATGGGGGGAGTTCTTCCAGGCCAAGCTCGGCACACACGTCGCCGGCGTGCCGGCTCTGTGCGGCACCTTCATCGCAATGAGGAGGCCGGTGGCCGACAACCCCTTCCCTGCCATCCCACTGATCAAGTCGGTGAAGATATGGCAGCTCATATTCTCACGGAAGAACATCGCCTCGAGAAGGCATCGGGTCATCTGCCGCCTTCTGGCCGACGAGTTGGCGGGCGACTCCCGGCCAGTCCCGTCGGGCAGGGCTGACTCCTGCAGGCGCCGCCGCCATCAGCGACTGAGTCTTGGCCGACGCAATCGGAGGGCCTGCCCCAGGGCCGACTTGCTGGCAGCTTCATGGCGCGCCGAGTCCTTCCTCTCAAGGCCGACCTCATCGACCTGTCGGATGGCGCCACCGGACCCCAATCGGCTATGCTCCAAAGACATGCCCCACGCGGAGGTGGCGGACACGGTGAACTTCTGGCGAACTGCGGTCTCACGGAGGAATGGCAGTTGGGCAAGGAGCCGTGCTTTGCCGCCAAGCCCCGCCTGTGGTAAGTCATCTCTCTTGCTTTTACATTTTCCTTCTTCAGCCAATCCGACTCTGATTTTCTTTGGTTTTTCGAGTCAACCCCTCATGCAGCCCTCGGCCCGGCACCACGGGCCGCCCGTGAGTCGCCCCCGACGGGTGGAGAGCGACGCCGATGACCCCGACTTGGGGTGGCAGCGATGGAGGCCGACGCCAAGGAGGGAGGAGGAGGGCCGACGACTTCAGGCCCTCGGCGACCTTGGCGGCTGGCCTGAAGATGACGGGCGAAGGGAAGTCGTCCCCGCCGCCAACGAAGGTCGGCCATCCAGCGCGAGTTCCTCCGCCCGGCTTGGGTGGTCGGGCGGCGCAAAGCGCGGGCCGGGCCGAGCTTGCCAGCGGCCGGGCGAAGAAGTTCGGGGGACGGCAGCTGCGACCCAAGCAAGAGGCGGCAAAGGCTAACCGCTCCATAAGGAGGTGAAGAAGCCGCCGCTGGTCTCTGCGTAAGTGCTTCTTATTTTGTCTTGTTTTCTTTTGGTTTGTCTTTGTCCAAGTCTTTTATATGTCTTTTTCTCATCAGGGCTCCTCTCACCTTGGAGAGGGCGCGCCCGCCTCGAATCATGGGGTCGGCAGAGACGTCCGCCAATACTCGGCAGATTGATCCTGCCGCCGACCTCCGAGAGGCGACAGAGCGGAATGCGCAAGAGAAGCGCGATGAGGAGGAGGCCTCCCGCCTGGAGAAGGCGGCAGCTTCCGCCCAGAAGAAGTTGGAGGAGGCCGAAGCCGCCGTCGCAGCCAAGAGGCGAGCCGAGGAGGCCGCGCCTCCGGTCGGCGCCGCTCGTCACTGCTGAGCTCTGCTCTTGCGCCGCCCGGAGTTCACGGGTCAGACGGAGGGAGTCGGCGGCGAGTTTCCCGTCGCGGAGAGGGAAGGTGGCGAGGCCTCCCTGTCGGGCAGGGCCGTGCCGCCCCCGCCGTTTCCACCGCAGTCTGAGAGCGCGCGAGGCAAACAGCCGGGCGGACCCGCTGTGCCGCCGACCGGCGGCGAGGTTGTGGAGAGGCTGCTCCTTCAAGTTTCTCGCCAAAGGCTGCCGTCTTGAAGGCGACTTGGCGCCGCGCCCTTCTGAACCGGCGCGCCCTTTCGGCCATTCCAGGCGCCGGAGCGACAAGCGCCGCGCCCATTGGGTGGGTGCGAGGAGGCGGCAGAGCCCGCTGAACACGCGCGCTCTGGGCGCCCGTGCGGCTGCGGGCTGAGGATGCACGCCATCAAAAATGCACCAAGGCACACTGGCGTCGCGAGCCGCCCGTGCGGGTATGTTTCCTTTTGAGTTTTTCTTGTTCTTCTCCATGGGGCTCGCCAAGCGCACCCACGGTGTAGACCCGAGTTTGGGCCGTCGTGCACTCAGCGACTCGGAACTCTATCTGATGATTTCAAATTTTTACCTTTGTCCGAAATTCTTATCGCAGGAGTATCACAACCTCCGCGCACGCTTTGCCTTCAACATAGCGTTGAGGAGCTGGGCAAGCGGACTGCCGACTTGTCGAGGAGCCGAGGTGAGTCTTCTTTCTTCGCGAGGTGCGGCCTTTTGCTGGGCTGTAGTCCCGAGATTGGAGGCCGATCGCTGAGCAGTCGGGCGGATCTTCTAGCGACCTTCTAAGCTGACGGCTTCACGTCCTTCTTCTTTTTATTATTCAGAGGCCAACGCCACTCTTCGACGGCAGCTGGGTACAGCCAACACCGCCTTGCGTGCCAAGGGAGAGGAATGCAGCAAGCTCGCCGCAGAGCGCGACCTGCTGGCTACGCAGCTGGCGGAGCAGAGGAAGCTGCTTAAGGCGGTGCAGGACGAGGCGGAGAAGAGAGAGGCTGCTCTCCTGGCCGAGTTCGAGAGCGAGCGCTCCTCCTGGACCGACAAGGAAGCGCTGCTGACCTCCAAATTCCATGAAATCGAGGACATCGTCGATGGTGAGTTTGTTTTTTACTTCTTCCTTTGGGCCGCCGACTATAGGTCGGGCCGACTCCTGGTTTTTTGACTTGCTTCTTCTTCGTCTTGGCAGACTTCTTCCCGACCACACGCAAGCGCCAATCAAGCTTATTGAGGCTGATCGCGAGCCTTGAAGGGCGAGTGGTCTTGAGATCGCTGCCAACCCCGGACCCTTGTGAGCAGCTCCTAAGCATTGAGGCTCGTCTGCGGCCGCCCATCGGATCCGCAGCGGCAGCTGCGGTCGGCGCCCAGCGGTCGCTGCCTGTGGGCCGGACATGCCGGTTCAAGCCTCCAGCCGGTCGCCGACCGGCTGGAGGTCATGATTGGCCGTCTTGAGGCTGGAAGGGTTCAGCGGCTGGCTGGAGCGCCTTGAGCCTTGGAATTCGTCAAGGCATGGTATCGTGGCTGGATCTGGACCGCTGGCGCGTTCGGTCGAGGCTCGGCGGAGCTACTGGCGCGGAAGACGCCCTCGTCGAGCATCTGCGGCGATCGCCGACTACACGGACAGCGTCTTTGTCCCCGAAAGCGGGCTGAGGACGGCGGGAGGCGCCGCCGAGTGGTTGAGGATGAACCGGACTCACGACGAGGACTCGGCGGAGGTGATCGGCTCTAGCGCCGAGGGAGGAAGGCGAGGCGGAGGACGGAGATGAGATGGAGGTGCGGAAGGCGGAGCGGCAACCAGCTCGGCTTGACCGCGCCCCCGAGCGAGCGTCCGTCTGGGCCGGCTGCCGCCGGAAACGATCAAGCCGAGACTACCCAGCCGGCCGCTGTCTCCTCCGGCCTTCCGACCCCGTCTGCCGCTTCCTAGGCCGCTGTCTCGCCTTCATTTTATCTGCTTTGATAGTCTTTAAAAAGAACTTGTTAATTCGCACAATTCCACCCGCGGGGTGTACTTTGAACCTCTGCCCGAAGATCTGGCCAAGGGCCTATGCTGTGTAAATATTATTTTAATTCTATCTTTCCTTGCTTATTGCTCATACGGCTTTTTCCTTTGCCGCCTTCCCTTAGTCGCCGCCTTGCCCATCGAGCAACCGCTCTGCGGACTGCCGTTTGGGTCAAGTGCTTGGCTGCCTTTGAGAAGGCAAGTACTTGGCCGTTTTTTAGAGTCTTTTAAACAAGTTGGGTAGAAAACAGCAAGCCGACTACTTAAGAGTCGGTTTTTGCAAAAAGGGGCTGGAAGCCGGCTTAAACTATGCTTATGCTTTGAGTCCTTAGCCATTTTTTCGTGTGGGCGCCCGTTCTTCCTTACTCCTGCCCACCAAACAGTCGCTCTGCGAGCTGCGGCTTCTGACAGGAGACGGCTTAGGCACCACACATTACTTGTCTGACTGCAGGAAGCATTTCATAGCCCAAGTCGGCGAGTCCCCGGGCCGACTAGTCGAGCCCGGTGCCAAACAGCATAACAAAGAGTAATATACTCGAAGGCATAATTCTTATCATCTGAGATAGCAAAGAGGCAGTCCCCGAGCTCATCTCGGGGCGAAGTCTTGGTACTTTAAACACAAAAGGTAGCGTGGTACATACTGCATCAACTGTAAAATCTTCGGAGGAGATTCGCATTCCATGGCCGTTCCATCTCCTTGCCGGAGTCATCCCTCTTGCGTGCTCGGGGCTTCTGAGCATCGATCAGGTAGTAGGAGTCATTGGCTAGCACTTTGTTGACAATGAATGGGCCTTCCCAAGGCGCCGAGAGCTTGTGCTGGCCGGCTGTTTGCTGGATCAGCCGGAGCACAAGGTCGCCCTCTAGGAACGATATTGGCTTGACCTTCTTGTTGTAGTAGCGGCGCAGCTCTGCTTTGGTAGATCTTTGGACCGGCTGAGTGCCAACAAATGCCCTCTTCCAGCAGATCGACGCCGCCTTGGCGTGCTTCTTACCTTCCTCTTGATTGTACATGGTGATTCGCGGGGAGTCGAACTCTATATCCGTCGGGATGACGGCTTCGGCACCATAGACGAGGAAGAAAGGTGTGAAGCCAGCTGACTTGTTTGGAGTCATGCGTAGACTCCAGAGGACGGCTGGCAACTCCTCAAGCCAGCAGCCGGCCGAGCGCTCCAGAGGTTCGACTAGTCGACGCTTGATGCCGGACAGGATAAGGCCGTTCGCTCGCTCCACCTGGCCGTTTGACTGCGGATGGGCAACGGACGCTAAGTCGAAATGATGCCTTGTGTCGCGAGAACGGGCGTAGCGCCTTTGGCAAAATTTGTGCCGTTGTCGGTGATGATGTTGTGTGATACCGCGTGCCAGTCGTGATGTCGGCGATGAAAGTCACCGCAGAGGACCATTCAACTTTTGATGGGTTTTGCTTCTATCCACTTGGTGAACTTGTCCACCGCGACAAGTAAGTGAGTTAGGCCGCCTCGTGCCTTTTTGAATGGTCCCACCATGTCCAGGCCCCAAACAGCAAAGGGCCAGGCGATGGGGATAGTCTTGAGTGCAGAAGTCGGCTGAAACGGCTTGGAGCGGAACACCTGGCACCCCTTGCATCTTTGAACTAATTCCTTGGCCTCTTCTAGTGCAGTCGGCCAGAAGAAACCGTGTCGGAAGGCTTTGGCAACAAGTGCTCTTGAGGCCGCATGATGGCCGGACTCGCCTTGATGAATGTCTTCGAGAATCGCTTGGCCTTGCTACTCGCTCGGCCTGTATTTGGTAAACACCAGTGACGCTGCGCCTGACTAGCTCTCTATTGACTATAGTGTAGGCTGCCGCTCGGCGTTGTACTTGTCGAGCCAAGGTCTCATCGGTTGGTAACTCTCAACTTACTAGGAACTTGGGATGGGCTGGGCCCATGAGGGTGCTGCTATTTCTTCGATCGCCAGTCTTGCTACTTGGACGAGGTAATTTGGGCTGAGGCGGCGGTTGGAGTCCATGACATCTTCTTTGGGTTGAAGAAGTCCCCGGCCGGTGGCGCAATCCCAGTCCGAGTCTTGGAGTCTTCGCAATGGTCGCCCTTGATCCCCGGCAGGTTACGAAGTCCCCGGGCTTCGACCGCAGCATTCTTGGGGTCGTCTGCAAGAATTCTCGTGCCGTATCTTTGAGGCTGTGGAGTCGGATCGACTTCTTGGGGGCCGGCATGAAAATGGAATCGACTCGGTGGCTTGAGCAGATGGCTTGAGGAGGCGCCAAGGGCGGCGCCGGATGGTATTACTGGCGGGTGGAGCCGATTCTTGCCGTGGTATCTGCTTGGTCGTTATCGTTTCTTGGCACATGGAGGAACTCGCACCTCAAAATATCCACTCAATTGTTGTACCAGAAGCGGTAGCTTCGCCATGTTTGCGTCTCTGGCGTCCCAAATACGCGGATGATTTGTTGGACCACCAAGTCGAGTCGCCATAACACAGATTCGCGAATGCCAAGCTCTTTGGCAAGCCGGAGCCCATGAATGAGCGCCAGATTCGTGGCGTTGTTGGAGGCGGCGAAATGGATCTGCAGCAGCGTGCTTGAGCTTGTCGCCTTTTGGGGAGGTGAGGACAACGCGGCTCCCAAGCGGTGCGCATCTTGGAGCCATCGAAGTGCATCCGCCGAAAGGTGGAGTCGGGCGGTGGCGTGTCTGGTCTCGGCCTACGGTCGGGAAGTCGGCCGTTCTTGTGACTTGATGGCGGTGCGGGGCTGGTAATAGATGGTGTAGGGGCCAGCTCTATGGCCCATTTGGCCACTGGCGAAGCATCTCGGCCGATGATCTCGGCTAGTGGGGCTGTGCAAACCATGATGATTTTCTTCAAGCGTGGGGCCAAAGACGGGGAGTAGTCAGCATTTTCTTCAACTGGAGAAAAGCTTCGTCCGCCTTGTGGTTCCATTCGAAGAAGGTGGTCTTCTTCATGAGCTGGTTCAAAGGAAGAGCTTTCTCGCCCAGCCGGCTAATGAATCGGCTGATGGACGCCAAACAGCCGGTGAACTTTTGCACATCTAGCAGTCGGCGGGGCACTTCCATCCTCTCAATTGCCTTGATCTTCACGGGGTTTCTCTCTATGCCACGTTCGGAGACCAGGAAACCAAGGAGTTGGACGGCTGGTACTCCGAAGACGCACTTCTCTGGGTTGAGCTTGATCTGGAATCGGCGCAGATTTTCAAAGGTCTCTTCGAGGTCTTCCAACAATGTTCCTCGCTTTTCCGTCTTCACCACCACATCGTCCACGTAGACGTGGGTGTTTCTGCCAAGCTGCTTGAGGAGGCACTTCTTCATGCAACGATGAAAGGTGGCGCCGGCATTCCTTAAGCCGAACGTCATGGTCAGGTAGCAGAAGGCTCCAAACGGCGTGATGAAGGTGGTCTTCAATCTGTCGGCCGGGTTCAGCTTGATCTGGTGATATTCTGAGTATGCATCTAAGAAGCTCAACAGCTCGCATCCGGCTGTGGAGTCTATCACCTGGTCAATTCTCGGCAGAGCGAACGGGTCTTTGGTGCAAGCTTTGTTGAGGCTTGTGTAGTCAATACACATCCGCCACTGCTTGTTCTTCTTCAGTACCAAGACCGGGTTTGCTAACCACTCTGGAAAGAACACTTCCATAATGAAACCGGCTGCCAGGAGCCGGGCTATCTTTTCTCCAACAACTCTTCTCTTCTCTTCTGACAGGCGGCACAAGGGCTGCCTGACGGGCTTCACATCAGATCGGACATGTAACTTGTGCTCGGCGAATTCTGTCGGTACACCTGGCATGTCTTTAGGGGACCATGCGAAAATGTCCCGATTCTCACGGAGGAAATCGACAAGCTCGCATTCCTATTTGCTATCAAGGTTTGCACCTACGACAGCGTACCTCTCCGGGTGCTCTGGGTCCAAGGGTATCTTCTTTGTTTCTTTGGCCGGCTTGAACGAACCCTCAGCTTCCGACTCTTTGGGGTTGGGCGAAATCTCTGGCTGCTTGCCGGCCATGGCCACCACCCGATCAAGAAGCCGCTTCTCAGCCACAATCACCAGGGACTCGGCCAGCCGACCGCGGCAGCATAAGCGGATGACTTTCTGAGTCGCGGCCACGGTCAGAATCCCTTGGTACTCGGCATCTTCATCTTGAGGTAGGCGAGGTGGGGACCGCCATGAACTTGGCCAAAGCAGGTCGGCCAAGCGGAGCATGGTACAGGCTTTCGAGGTCCACCACTTGAACGGTGACCGCTCGCGAAAATGATCTTTGTCCCCAAAGAGGATGTCTATCGAGGATCTTGCCGATCGATGAGCAGGAAAGGCCAGGTACAATGCCGTGGAACACAGTCCGGCTGTTCTGAAGCTGTCTTTGCTTGATTCCTAACTTCTCCATTGTGTCCTTGTACAGGATGTTGATGCTGCTGCCTCCGTCTATCAGCACTCGCGAGAAGCGAGCGGCCCGCCTATCCGCGGCAAGGGTGGCTCCCAAGACCAGGGCGTAGGAGCCCGGATTCGGCATCACCTCTGGGTGATCAGCCCGACTCCAACTGATAGGTTTCTCGGACCAGTGCATGAACTCTGGGGTATCTGATGCTACTGCATTCACTTCTTGCTGCTGCAGCCGCCTGCTGCGTCGGTCGTCGGCCACACTGGTGAACACTACATAAGCTCCATGCTTTTACGGGTAAATCTTGTCTTTGTATCAAGGCCGACCGGCTCGACACCGCTGAAGGCGATGGTGGAGGCGGCAGCCAGTGGCGAGGAGGCAGAGCCGTCTCCTTGGCGATCTGGTGAGCGATGGCATTTCCGGGTGGTGTGGTTCGACGACTTCGCGCCGCTATGGAACTTGCAGGGACCATCTAGAGTCTGCTCGTAAGAGAAGGCCGGCAACCAATTGGATTTGCCGCCTTTCTGTCGCTTGGCCGGAGGCTGCCCCTCTGGCTGTTGGTCTTCAACTGTCGCCACCTACCGGCTGTTGGAAGCCGGCTGCGGGGCCTTGCGCTTGTGATCATTCTGCTGCTGTCGCCGACTGGTGTCGCCAACCGGAGTTCTGGGAGCCTAAGGAGCCACCTTGCCAGTCGCACTGACTTCAATCTCCGCCTTCATGGAGGAGTCGGCTGTGGCGTACTTGTCTGCTATGATCAGATGCTCGTCGAGGGTTTCCGGCTCGTTGCAAAGGAGCTTGTGCTTGAGGAGGGTGCCTTCTCTGCACCCGGCGGTGAAGTACTCGATTGCCTGCACCTTGTGCACTCCCTCGCAGGAGTTTCGGAGCTCGGCCCAGCGCGTGAGGTAGTCGCGAGTGGACTCGTTGGGGCCTTGCACGCACAAGGAAAGCTGGCGAGGCTTGGGAGGTCGCTTGTATGTGCTCGTGAAGTTGCGGATGAAGGCCTCGGTGAAGTCGACCCAGCTGTTGATGCTGCGGGGCTTCAAGCTATTCAACCATGTCCGAGCCGTGCCCTGGAGCATGAGGGGAACATATTTTACAGCAACACGCTTGTTGCCGTTCGCTATGCTGACGGCCGTGGAGTAGTCTACTAGCCAGTCCTCCGGCTTCATGGAGCCGGTGTATTTGGGTGTATCTCGGGGGAGGGTGAACCCTCTGGGGAAGGGCTCGTCTCGGATGCGAGGTCCGAAACACGGAGGGCCCAACTCGCCTTCCTCTTCCAGCGCCAGGGATCAGTGGAGTCGGTCGATCCGGTGGCGGGCGTCGTTTTCACCGACTCCCTCTCGGTGGCCAAGGCGGTCGCCGACAGTCGGATGCTCGATGGGTGGCGAGGAGACTCGCCTTTCTCAGCGGGGAGGAGGAGGCAGATAGTCGTCCCGCCGCTCCACTACTCTTGGGCGACCGTCTTGGTCGCGCTCGATGGAGATGTGAGTCCGACTGTGGCTGACAACCGGATCCTTGTTTTTTCTTCCACGAACACCGCCAGTCGGCGTCCGAGACGTCGCGCCGTGATCTCGGCGGGAAGGCAAGTCGCCGTGTTGTCGTCGCGGCGCCTCCGTCCGGCAGCCGGATTCGTCTTGCGCGGCAGCTGCGTCGAGGAGCTGCTGGACTCGCTCCGTCATCAGGCGGCGCTCCTCGCCCTCGAAGTTATCCAGCTCGTCCGCCACCTCTTGGGCGGCGCGGATGTTCTCCGCGGGCGTAGCGTACACAGGGCGATTGTCCCCGAACAGGCTGGCGATGGCTACGCCGCGCTGCTGGACCGCGCCTAGGCGGCTAGGCCCAGTCGGAGCCGGCGAGCCGCCCACGGCGCGATCCATCTCACGCTGATAGGCTTCTGACAAGCATCTCATGCTTGCCAGCTTCTTCGCGCCTACGAGGAGCTGAAGGCGGCGTGCCTCCAGCGCCCCGGCGTCAGCGTCTTCCGGAATAGGCGCGGTCAGGTCTTGCAGAACCGCGTCGAGAGGGTCATGAGCTCCCTCACCGGAAGGCTCGCTATGGACGATGACGAGCACCTCCGTCACGGTGCTTCCGCCGCTCTCCGCGCAAGGGAGCGGCTCATCGTAGACCACCACATTGGTGGGGAACGCGTCGAGCGACTCGGTGTCGGAGTCGATCAGCATCGGGTCGGTGGAGCCTACGGACTCCAGGTCGGTGGCAGGCTCGCCGGCGACATGGAGTTGCTCGAGGAGGCCCGCGAGGAGGCTCTCGGGGCCCGTGCCTGCGTCGGATGCAGGCTCGTCGAGAGGCGAACCTCGCCGACAAGTTGGCGAGGCAGCTGGTCGCCATGGCGATCTCAGCGCCATGTAGCAAGGTCCGCGTGCAGACTCCGTCTGGCGTGCCGGGCTGGCTGCGCTCGCCAGGGAGGAAAAGGGTTCCCGTCCAGAGCAGGTCTCCGGACCACGGTGCACCTAGCCCCATGGTGGGCGCCAAATGTCGGGGGTTGGGTGCGACATATGCCAAAGGATGGCTTATCATGGAGGGGGCGAATAGAACGTCGCCGGTGCCTGGAAACGGGATGAGGCGAAGGCATGCACGCCGGCAAATCTTACCCAGCTTCGGGGCTCTCCGGAGAGATAACACCCCTACTACTGCTCTGCGGGGTCTCCGCATGATCACTATGGCAAAGTGGGTACAAGGTTGCTCCTTGAGCTGTTCGGGGTGAGGAAGGAGAAGGCACGGCTAGCTCCTCTTCTCTCTATGTGTATCTAAAGCTATTAGGGTCCAACCTCTTGCAAGGGTGCCGGGGGGTTTATAGGCCTACTTCGGGGTACAATGGTAATCCGTGGGCGCAGGTCCCAGCCGCCGGGCCTCGTGTCGCCGACTTACGGGGCCCGCTGACTAGTGGGCCCTCACGACGGTCCAACATGGGGCCGACAGCCCTTGTCCGCCATGGTGATGGTCTTGCCGGCTGCGGATTACTATAGCCGTGCTTCTAATGACGCGAGCTTGGTCATGGGGTCATCGCAACAGTGCCGCCGCCTGACGGGCGATCACTATTGCCATCCCCTGTCTTGTCTGGTTAATGGTGCGCGGAGCCCGTGGGAGGGGCCGGCCGACTCTGGGAAGCCGACTCCCTGCCGGTCCGTCTGGGGTGCTCGCCGCTCTCCGACTCCACGCCGACAGCGGGTCCCGCCATCTTGTCGCATGCAGACGGGCCGTCGTGGAGTCTGAGGATCTGCCCACAGGGCTGATGTCGAGGCAGCGTGGGCAGCTGGCCACGGACGGAGATCTCTCAAGACGGGCGCTCAGGCCATGCCTGCCCTTTGTGAATGGGGCAGGGATGGGCTGCGAGGCGGCCTCATCCCATCCCGTCCGTAGTCGCATAGGCCGGAAGCGGTTGGAGTCGCGGGCCGACTCCCCATGGCCGGCTTCTCCGGAAGTCGCTGGCTGGGAGTCGTCTTATCTCGAGGCCGTCTCCGGGACTCGGCTGGGAGGGGCAGTCAGCGGCTCTGCCGCCGACCCTTAGAAGGCAGCTCTTCGTCTTGGGGTCTTGAGGGGCGCAGTCTGCCCCGATGTTTTGAAAGGTCCTGGGGCTCGGGTTTGCCTACCCGTGGCCCATTACTCCGACACTACGTTCCCCAACAGTGGCATCCGAGCCTGGTTTTATGCGTTGATGTTATATGCACGAGTAGAACACAAGCGAGTTGTGGGCGATACAAGTCATACTGCTTAGCAGCTTGTCATACTTTGGTTCGGCGGTATTGTTGGATGAAGCGCCGCACCGACATTACGCAGACGCTTACGCGAGACTGGTTCTACCGGCGTGCTTTGCACACGTGTGGTCGGGCGGGTGTCAGTTTCTCCAACTTTAGTTGAACCGAGTGTGGCTATGCCCGATCCTTGAGAAGGTTAAAACAGCACTAACTTGACGAACTATCGTTGTGGTTTTGATGCGTAGGTAAGAACGGTTCTTGCTCAGCCCGTAGCAGCCACGCCAAACTTGCAACAACAAAGTAGAGGACGTCTAACTTGTTTTTGCAGGGCATGTTGTGATGTGATATGGTCAAGGCATGATGCTATATTTTATTGTATGAGATGATCATGTTTTGTAAACGAGTTATCGGCAACTGGCAGGAGCCATATGGTTGTCGCTTTATTGTATGCAATGCAATAACCCTGTAATTGCTTTACTTTATCACTAAGCGGTTGCGATAGTCGTAGACGCAATAGTTGGCGATACGACAACGTTGCTACGATGGAGATCAAGGTGTCGCGCCGGTGACGATGGTGATCATGACGGTGCTTCGGAGATGGAGATCACAAGCACAAGATGATGATGGCCATATCATATCACATATATTGATTGCATGTGATGTTTATCTTTTATGCATCGATTGACGGTAGCATTATAAGATGATCTCTCACTAAATTTCAAGATAAAAGTGTTCTCCCTGAGTATGCACCATTGCCAAAGTTCGTCGTGCCCAGACACCATGTGATGATCGGGTGTGATAAGCTCTACGTCCATCTACAACGGGTGCAAGCCAGTTTTGCACACACAGAATACTCAGGTTAAACTTGACAAGCCTAGCATATGCAGATATGGCCACGGAACACTAAGACCGAAAGGTCGAGCGTGAATCATATAGTAGATATGATCAACATAGGGATGTTCACCGTTGAAAACTACTCCATTTCACGTGATGATCGGTTATGGTTTAGTTGATTTGGATCACGTGGTCACTTAGGTGATTAGAGGGATGTCTATCTAAGTGGGAGTTCTTAAGTAATATAATTAATTGAACTTAAGTTTATCATGAACTTAGTCCTGATAGTATTAGCATATCTATGTTGTAGATCAATAGCTCGCGTTGTTGCTTCCCTATGCTTTATATATGTTCCTAGAGAAAACTAAGTTGAAAGATGATAGTAGCAATGATGCGGATTGGTTCCATGATCTGAGGTTTATCCTCAATGCTGCACAGAAGAATTATGTCCTTGATGCACCGCTAGGTGAAAAACCTATTGCAGGAGCAGATGCAGATGTTATGAACGTTTGGCTAGCTCAATATGATGACTACTTGATAGTTTAGTGCACCATGCTTAACAGCTTAGAATCGGGACTTCAAAGACGTTTTGAACGTCATGGACCATATGAGATGTTCCAGGAGTTGAAGTTAATATTTCAAGCAAATACTCGAGTTGAGATATATGAAGTCGCCAACAAGTTCTATAGCTAAAAGATGGAGGAGAATAGCTCAAGCAGTGAGCATGTGCTTAGATTGTCTGGGTACTACAATCGCTTGAATCAAGTGGGAGTTAATCTTCCAGATAAAATAGTGATTGACAGAATTCTCTAGTCGCCATCACCAAGTTAGTAGAACTTCGTGATGAACTATAGTATGCAAGGGATGATGAGAACGATTCCTGAGTTTTTCATGATGATGAAATCGATGAAGGTAGAAATCAAGAAAGAGCATCAAGTGTTGATGGTTGACAAGACCACTAGTTTCTAGGAAAAGGGCAAAGGGAAGAAGGGGAACTTCAATAAGAACGGCAAGCAAGTTGCTGCTCAAGTGAAGAAGGGGAAGTCTGGACCTAAGCCTGAGACTAAGTGCTTCTACTGCAAAGGGACTGGTCACTGGAAGCGGAACTGCCCCAAGTATTTGGCGGATAAGAAGGATGGAAAAGTGAACAAAGGTATATTTGATATACATGTTATTGATGTGTACCTTACTAGTGTTTATAGCAACCCCTCAGTATTTGATACTAGTTCAGTTGCTAAGATTAGTAACTCGAAACGGGAGTTGCAGAATGAACAGAAACTAGTTAAGGGCGAGGTGACGATGTGTGTTGGAAGTAGTTCCAAGATTGATATGATCATCACCGCACACTCCCTATACTTTCGGGATTAGTGTTGAACCTAAATAAGTGTTATTTAGTGTTTGCGTTGAGCATGAATATGATTTGATCATGTTTATTGCAATACGGTTATTAATTTAAGTTACAGAATAATTGTTGTTCTGTTTACATGAATAAAACCTTATATGGTTACACACCCAATGAAAATGGTTCGTTGGGATCTCGATCGTAGTGATACACATATTCATAATATTGAAACCAAAAGATGCAAAGTTAATTATGATAGTGCAACTTATTTGTGGCACTACCGTTTAGGTCATATTGGTGTAAAGTGCATGAAGAAACTCCATGCTGATGGGCTTTTGGAATCACTTGATTATGAATCACTTGATGCTTGCGAACCATGCCTTATGGGCAAGATGACTAAGACTCCGTTCTCCGGAACAATGGAGCGAGCAACTGACTTATTGGAAATTATACATACTGATGTATGCGATCCGATGAGTGTTGAGGCTTGCGGCGGGTATCATTATTTTCTGACCTTCACAGATGATTTGAGCAGATATGGGTATATCTACTTGATGAAACATAAGTCTGAAACATTTGAAAAGTTCAAAGAATTCACGAGTGAAGTGGAAAATCATCGTGACAAGAAAATAAAGTTTCTACGATCTGATCGCGGAGACAAATATTTCAGTTGCGATTTTCGTCTTCAATTAAAACAATGTGGAATAGTTTCACAAATTCATGTCACCTGGAACACCACAACATAATGGTGTGTCCGAACGTCATAACCGTACTTTATTGGATATAGTGCAATCTATGATGTTTCTTACCGATTTACCACTATAGTTTTGGGGTTATGCATTAGAGACAGCTGCATTCACGTAAAAAAAGGGCACCATCTAAATCCATTGAGACGACACCGTATGAACTGTGGTTTGGCAAGAAACCAAAGTAGTCATTTGTTAAAGTTTGGGGTTGCGATGCTTATAAGAAAAGGTTTCATCCTGATTAGCTCAAACCCAAATCAGAGAAATGTGTCTTCATACGATACCAAAAGGAGATAGTTGGGTACACCTTCTATCACAGATCCGAAGGAAAGATATTCGTTGCTAAGAATGGATCCTTTGTAGAGAAGGAGTTTCTCTCGAAAGAAGTGAGTGCGAGGAAAGTAGAACTTGATGAGGAAACTGTACCTGCTCCCTTATCACAGAAATCTGTTCCTGTGACTACTACACCAATTAGTGAGGAAGCTAATGATGATGATCATGTAACTTCAGATCAAGTTACTACTGAACCTCGTAGGTAAACCAGAGTGAGATCCGCACCAGAGTGGTACGGTAATCCTGTTCTGGAGGTCATGTTACTTGACCATGACGAACCTACGAACTATGAGGAAGCGATGATGAGCCCAGATTCCACGAAATGGCTTGAGGCCATGAAATCTGAGATGAGATCCATGTATGAGAACAAAGTATGGACTTTGATTGACTTGCCCAATGATCAGCGAGCCATTGAGATTAAATGGATCTTCAAGAGGAAGACGGACGCTGATAGTAGTGTTACTATCTGCAAAGCTAGAATTGTCGCAAAAGGTTTTCGACAAGTTCATGGTGTTGACTATGATGAGAGTTTCTCACTCGTACCTATGCTTAAGTCTGTCCGAATCATGTTAGCAATTGCCGCAGTTTATGAAATCTGGCAAATGGATAAACAAAACTGCATTCCTTAATGGATTTATTAAAGAAGAGTTGTATACGATGCTACTAGAAGGTTTTGTCAATCCTAAAGGTGCTAACAAAATATGCAAGCTCCAGCGATCCATCTATGGACTGGTGCAAAGCATCTCGGAGTTGTAATATACACTTTGATAAATTGATCAAAGCATATAGTGTTATACAGACTTGCGGTAAAGCCTGTATTTACAAGAAAGTGAGTGGGAGCACTACAACATTTCTGATAAGTATATGTGTATGCCATATTGTTGATCGGAAATAATGTAGAATTATTCTGCAAAGCATAAAGGAGTGTTTGGAAGGAGTTTTCAAAGAAAGACCTCGGTGAAACTGCTTACATATTGAGCATCAAGATCTATAGAGATAGATCAAGACGCTTGATAAGTTTTTCCAATGAGTGCATACCTTGACAAGATTTTGAAGTAGTTCAAAATGGAACAGTCAAAGAAAGAGTTCTTGCCTGTGTTACAAGGTGTGAAATTGAGTAAGACTCAAAGCCCGACCACGGCAGAAGATAGAAAGAGAATGAAAGTCATTCCCTATACCTCAGCAATAGGTTCTATAAAGTATGCCATGTTGTGTACCAGATCTATTGTATACCCTACACTGATTTTGGCAAGGGAGTACAATAGATATCTAGGAGTAGATCACTGGACAGCGGTCAAAATTATCCTTAGTGGAATAAGGATATGTTTCTCGATTATGGAGGTGACAAAAAGGTTCATCGTAAAGGGTTACGTCGATGCAAGTTTTGACACTGATCCAGATGACTCTAAGTCTCAATCCGGATACATATTGAAAGTGGGAGCTATTAGCTAGAGTAGCTCCGCGCAGAGCATTGTTGACATAGAAATATGCAAAATATATACGGATCTGAATGTGGCAGACCCGTTGACTAAATTTCTCTCACAAGCAAAACATGATCACACCTTAGTAATCTTTGGGTGTTAATCACATAGCGATGTGAACTAGATTATTGACTCTAGTGAACCCTTTGGGTGTTGGTCACATGACGATGTGAACTATGGGTGTTAATCACATGGTGATGTGAACTATTGCTGTTAAATCACATGGTGATGTGAACTAGACTATTGACTCTAGTGCAAGTGGGAGACTGAAGAAAATATGCCCTAGAGGCAATAATAAAGTTATTATTTATTTCCTTATATCATGATAAATGTTTATTATTCATGCTAGAATTGTATTAACCGGAAACTTAGTACATGTGTGAATAAATAGACAAACAGAGTGTCACTAGTATGCCTCTACTTGACTAGCTCGTTGAATCAAAGATGGTTAAGTTTCCTAGCCATAGACATGAGTTGTCATTCGATTAATGGGATCACATCATTAGTGAATGATGTGATTGACTTGACCCATTCCGTTAGCTTAGCACTTGATCCTTTATATGTTGCTATTGCTTTCTTCATGACTTATACATGTTCCTATGACTATGAGATTATGCAACTCCCGTTTACCGTAGGAACACTTTGTGTGCTACCAAACGTCACAGCGTAACTGGATGATTATAAAGGTGCTCTACAGGTGTCTCCAAAGGTACTTGTTGGGTTGGCGTATTTCGATATTAGGATTTGTCACTCCGATTATCGGAGAGGTATCTCTGGGCCCACTCGGTAATGCACATCACTATAAGCCTTGCAAGCATTGTAACTAATGAGTAAGTTGTGGGATGATGAAGAGACTTGCCGGTAATGAGATTGAACTAGGTATTGAGATACCGACGGTCGAATCTCGGGCAAGTAACATACCGATGACAAAGGGAACAACGTATGTTGTTATGCGGTTTGACCGATAAAGATATTCGTAGAATATGTGGGATCCAATATGGGCATCCAGGTTCCGCTATTGGTTATTGACCGGAGACGTGTCTCGGTCATGTATACATAGTTCTCGAACCCGTAGGGTCCGCACGCTTAAAGTTCGATTATGAGTTTATGTGTATTGATGTACCAAAGGTAGTTCGGAGTCCCGGATATGATCACGGACATGACGAGGAGTCTCGAAATGGTCGAGACGTAAAGATCGATATATTGGACGATTATATTTGGACACCAGAATGGTTCCGGGTGAGATCGGGATAATACCGGAGCACCGGGAGGTTATCGGAACCCCCCGGGAGGTATATGGACCTTAGTGGGCTTTAGTGGAAAGGAGGGGAAAGGAGCAAGGGAGGGGCGCGCCCCCCAAGCCCAATCCGAATTGGGAGCCCCCCCCCCCTTTCCTTCCTCCCTCCTTCCTCTTCCTTCCCTCTCCCTCTCCAAATAGGAAAAAGAGGAGTCCTACTCCTGGGAGTAGGACTCCCCTTGCGCGCCTCCTCCTGGCCGGCCCTCTCCTCCCCTCCTTTATATACGGAGGAGGGGGGCACCCCATAGACACAACAATTGATCCGTTGGATCTCTTAGCCGTCTGCGGTGCCCCCCCTCCACCATAATCCACCTCGATAATATTGTGGCGGTGCTTAGGCGAAGCTCTGCATCGGTAGAAAATCATCATCGTCACCATGCCGTTGTGCTGACGGAACTCTCCCTCCAAGCTCGGCTGGATCGGAGTTCGAGGGACGTCATCGAGTTGAACGTGTGCTGAACTCGGAGGTGCCATGCGTTCGGTACTTGATCGATCGGATCGTGAAGACGTACAACTACATCAATCGTGTCATGCTAACGCTTCCGCTTTCGGCCTATGAGGGTATGTGGACACACTCTCCCCTCTCGTTGCTATGCATCACCATGATCCTGTGTGTGCGTAGGACTTTTTTTGAAATTACTACGTTCCCCAACAGCAGATATGCTAGCGGTCATGATTGAGCGCTCCAAGATTGATGGCCAAATAGATGGGGTAGTAAATCATCAATTTGATGGTGGTCTCTCTATACTTCAATATGCCGACGATACAATTCTCTTCATGGATCATTGTCGGTGTACAAAAGTAGGGGCTCTGCTTTTGACCCCTTTACTTGTGCACGGGCAGTCAGAGCCTCCCGCAACGACCACGCATAGACATGGCAGGAAAGGGGAGCTGGAGAGGAGCCAAAGCCATGAAGACAAATGAAGCAGCGACAAGGACCAAGGCCACAAGGATCGGATGGGCTAAGCAGGTTTTCCGGCAAGGACCCTTGCTAGAGCAGCCTCAGCCGCCTGCAAGACCCTTGCCGGGCAGCTCACCAGCGCCAGCCGAGCGAGCCACCCTTGAGCCCACCAATGCTCAGACAAATGCGTTGGGACAGGGCTCGGGAGGCACCTCCGTGGTGGCATCCAGATCTTTGTGAAGACATAGAATGCTCAAGATCAAATGAGGATAAGAAGGCAACCATCCTCACCGAAGAAACCCATAAGACCCCCGGCAAGACCCTTGCCGGGGAGGCCAGCGCACCACGGCAAGACCCTTGCCGGGCCACCCGGCAAGACCCTTGCCAGGGAGGCCAACGTTCCACCGCAAGACCCTTGCCGGGCCACCCGGCAAGACCCTTGCTGGGCCACCCGACAAGGCCCTCGCCAAAGCGCACCAGCTGGACCACTGCCAGGCCCGCCCCAGATAAGTCTTCGTCGTTGTTCGCATGCGGCTGCCGACCCAACTAGCTGGGTAGGCACCTGCGTGGTGGCATGCAATCCTTCATGGAGGCTCCACCACCGCACCACCTCAGCTGTCTGCCTGCCTACATGGCACCACATGCGTCGCTGGCCAGGGCATGCGTTGAGGCAAGGAGGAGCGGCGACGGATGGGATGGCCCTCGCTCCCGTCTCCAATAAAGCGAAGGGACACCTAAGCCTCTCATTAAAGGCATCTTGTCCGGTAATATGAGGGATAACCTCGCAGACTGCATTCTTTCCACCTCCTCGCTACATCGTGGCGCAACCCTTTCCCTATAAAAGGAGGCCCGAGGTGACCAGGAAAGGATTCGCTCTTTGGAACATCGCAGCACCTAGAGCTAGTTCAAAAGCTCAAGAACACTAAATACATCCACCAAAGCAGGACTAGGGTTTTACGATCCTCATGGACCGAACCTGGGTAAAATCCCTTTGTGTTGTCTACTGGTCCCGCTCTTCTGACGATCCCCGCGCCCCGCAACTGTAGAAGGGATTACAGTGATCCCATAGGTGTCTTCCCCCACCGACACTTTGGCGCTCCAGGTAGGGGAATGGAATTGTGAGAATCTGGTCCAGCAGTTGACTTAGCTGTTCTTCATCACCATGGCTCCTCAGAAGAAGGCGACCACGGCGATCGGTTCGTCTCGAACTGGTTGGTATCGCGCAGACCGGCATGGGCCAACCATGAGAGGAACCGTGGCGCTGCCCGCGAACATCCACATCGCCGATGGTCCGGACTGGCGAAGCGATGTCGTTCATACGGGCGGCGAGCCACCTGCCGCGGGTTCGAGACGGAGTCCCCCACCTCGCAAGCGCGCGGGGCCCTCCAGGGGTGCCGCCGTCCCGCCAGGCGGCGGCACGACGATCTCCAAAACGCCAACACCGGCGCCCACGGTGCGCTCCTCTCAGGTTGTGTGTAATGAGCAGCGTCACTGTCAGGACCCCGATTCCAAGTCACATCGATCTAGCCGGTAACACCTCATATCACTTTGCGGCCTCATGCACGGTATTCCCACGGGTGTCGCCTTACCATGGCCGGGACCGCTTGCGCCTTTTGGCTCACGATATGATAGTGTCGCTAGCATCCATATGACAGAGAACCCGGGCCGACATGGCTAGTCGTGAACCCAAAGCGGCACTAACCCATGGGGACAGGCATACATGAATCACATCGAGCATGTTGGTCAGCAGCTTGTGAATCCGGGTTGTAGCACTGGCTAACAGGACTCCGGAACCCGGCTGTAGCAGGCTAGGCAGACTCGGATGTCACACAGTGACAATTCTCAAAGGACAAACACAGGAACGAAGTGAATCACAGTCGGCCACCAAGTGTCCAGAGCAGTAGTGCTGGGCTAGCAGGGACTCGTGAACTCGGGCAGTAGCGGACTACTATCGCTCAAGAAGCACTAGACTACATTTCCCCATATGAGAGGCTGCCAAGGATAAACAAATAGATTGTCGGATCCCACACATACCAAGCATTTCAAACATACACACAATATGCTCAATATGTGTAAATACAACATGGCATCACAATATAACTCTACGACTCAAATATTTATTCATTAGGCTCCAAGGAGCGAGATATTACAAACATGGGTCTCATGACCCAACATTCAGAGCATACAAATCAAAGCACATGCGGAAGCTTAACATGTCTAAGTACGTACATCTACAAATGAAAAGGCTTGAAGCCCGACTATCTACCGTGATCCGCCGAGGGCACAAGATCGTAGCTGAGGTAACAAGCTAAACGTCGAAGTCCACGCGGAACTACTAGCGAGACTGGCGTCTCTCTGCAAAACATAAAATAAGCAAACGTGAGTACAAATGTACTCAGCAAGACTTACATCATAACTAACTACATATGCACCATTATCAACAAAGGGGAGGTGGAGTTTAACAGCAGCAAGCCAGCTTTGACTCGGTGGCTATCCTAAACTACGACTGCAAGTAACTCTTTTGAGGTGGCGCACACGAGTCCACATATTCACCATATCAATACACCACTATGGATCCGCTCCGCCTCCCCACGAGAACGCCATCCATAGCGCTCACGCTTATCTTGCGCATTTTAGAGTATCCACTTTCACTTGTCTATGAACTGTTATAGGCAACCCAGAAGTCCTTTACCGTGGACACGGCTATTCGAATAGATCATTTATAACCCTGCAGGGGTGTACTTCTTCACACACGCTCTCGCCACTTACCGCCATGTACACGTCATGTATCTCGGCAACCTTCAAGCGGAAGCCCGGCAAGGGAGTCGGCCACGACCTGACTAAACACTCAAGTCCCTAGTCTAGGTTTATCGCCTATTCGGGTTCCATCCGCAAGGAGATCCGGCCGGGGTGTCGCTCAAGGCCCCAAACGATGTGTGCAGGGTTCCCGAGACACCAAACGTGCGCTCGGTACACCGGGCCACGGTGTATCTACCGCATCGTAGCCCACCCCTAGGGTTAGCGCTACGCACGGCCTCCAACACATATCCTACAAACACTAGAAACTAGTTGGAACTCCTGGACAGATATCGAGGCAATTAATAAGCCGAGAGGGGCCGAGTTACCGGAACCCAATGTGTGGTAGTAACTGTTTCATGGATCACAAACACAGAAATCAGTTCCTGAGGACGGCTGCAATGAGACAACCCACCATGTACTCCTACATGGCCTCTCACCGCTACCTTTACCAAATCGTGTTCACACACTTAGCTCTCAACAGTAGGACATGTTCCCACACCTCCGATTCATCCCCGATGAATCAAACCTGACTCAACTCTAAGTAGTAGCAGGCATGACAAACAAGCATGTATGAGTAGGCACATCAGGGCTCAAACAACTCCTACTCATGCTAGTGGGTTTCATCTATTTACTGTGGAATGACAGGTCATGCAGAGGATAAAGGGGTTCAGCTACCGCAGCAAGTAATGATAAATCGTTGTTGTCCTAATGCAGAAAAGAGAGTAGGAGCGAGAGAGTGGGATTGTATCGAATGTGCAAGGGGGTTTTGCTTGCCCGGCACTTCAAGATAATATAGTTCTTCATCGATGTCATCGAACTCATCGCCGGTACGCCGCTCATCGAGGGGGACAAACACCGCAAACAAGGAAGAACACAATCAATGCAATGCGACAATATGATGCATGAATGTGACATGGCAATATGATGTGATTTGAGCTAATGCAACTAGCAACAGATTAAATGAAGTTGGTTTGAATACAAGATTCAAATTCAAACTCCATATGTGATTATTCAAATGCCATTTAAATGATTTGGCCTAAACAGCAGCCATAAGTTGTTCTAACATGCCTGAAAATGGTACAGATGGATAGATTGGATTTTTCTGATCATTGTTCATATATAATTTAATTTATTCTGAGTTATAGATTATTTTCTATGATTTTCAGAAGTTAGCACTATTTTCTGGAATTTCTGAAAAGAATAAATCTAGAAAAGAGTTATCGCACAAGACTACGTCACCATGACATCAAGAGGTCAACGGCGGTGACCAGGTCAACCCGACCGCTGGGGTCCACACATCGCTGACTCAAAGCCGCTTGTCTCACGTAGGCGTGTGGGGCTACCAACGGCCACGCCGCGGCGTGGTCAACGCCGACGCCAGTAATACCGTGTTTAGATTAAGTCTAATCTAAACTTAACCCGAGGTTATTTAGTCGGTGGGTCCCTATTGTCGATGGTCGAGGTGATTAAACTAAATGTGATTAGGCCATATTTCGATGCCACGCCGCCGTCGCCGGGTTAATCGCGGCGCCAGCAGAGGGCACCGGAGTTGCCCTCCCGCCGCTTCCGCAACGGGAGCAAGCGGGCTGGCTTTCACGGCCGCAGCTGGCGAGGCGCTCGATTGCAGGCCATAGGCGTGTCGGGCAGCGTAGCAGCGGTGGCGACGGCCCGGGCGGCGGCCGGAGTTCGGGCAGGTGCGGGGACGCGGCTGCGGTGCCCAAGCGAGCGAGCTAGCATGCTTAAGATGCAGCACGCGATGCCCTGAGCGTAACGTACGCACGCCCGGAACCAATTGATCACCGGAGCCACGCCGACGTTGAGCTCAGGCGGCGGTGAGTATCGGCCTTGACGGAACCGCGGCTAGAGGTCGGGGAAGACGCGGGAAAGAGAGGGGGAATGCGTCGGAGCTCACTGGGAGGTCGCTGCGGAGCTCAGCGTGCCTGGGGGCGGCTCGGAGGCGACGAAATCACGGCGGCGATCTCGGTTGCACGAGGAGGAAGATTAGGGCAGAGGCGGCTCCATGGGGCGTCCGGGCTTGAGTACGTCGACGATGAGGAAGACGGAGTTGCGGCGGTTCTTCGAGACACAAAGGATGGGCGAGGGAGGGCCGGTGGCCGTGGTGGTGCTCGTCGCGGCGGCGGGTGTGTTCGGTGGTGCCACACGGAGAGCAGAGGAGGGGAAGGGGTCCAGGGGAGAGAGGGGTCGGGGGGTTGCGTGGCGTCGCGGAAGATGTCCAGGGCGACGAGGGGACAGCCAGGCAGGCAGCTGCCGGCGTGGCACGCCGTGGCGCCATGGCTAGCTTCTGCTCTGCCTTCTGGCAGGAGGAAGAATACACCCCTGCCCTCGGTGGGCCGGCCAGGTGGCTGGGCTGCCAGGTGGGCTGGGCCTGCTGGAGGAGCCTGGGCTGTAAGGGCCTGTGGGCTTCCTCTCTC
This sequence comes from Aegilops longissima, assembly GCA_021605205.1. Classification (NCBI taxonomy): domain Eukaryota; kingdom Viridiplantae; phylum Streptophyta; class Magnoliopsida; order Poales; family Poaceae; genus Aegilops; species Aegilops longissima. The sequence continues at coordinate 62,919,517 of CM038676.1, forward strand.
TCTTTGTTTATTTCTGTTTTCTATTTTTTTTTCTAACTTCAGGGCTTTATTAAAAATGCCATGGCGTTTCCAAAAATCATGAAACTAATCATGGCTACTGTTTAGAATATATCCAACGGTAAACATTTTAGTTTATGATTATTTGAGCATTTAAAATATTTTATAGCATTTAAATGCCCAAATGCAAATACTGTAGGATTTAATTCAGAAGTCCAGAAATGACCTAGAATTATGTGCATCATTTTTGCCAGAGGTTTTCACCTTTATCAAAAATCATGAACTTTTCCAGAGGACATTTTGGATTTATTGAAAAGGATTTTATTTGATCCTATTTGAATTCACTTGGTGCTAGGGTTTGGATCAATCCCCATTTCAACTTCATGAAACTTAAACATGATGCATGGATGCAATGCCACTAGTTACAAGCAAACTCTAGGGATGTGACAACTCTCCCCCACTAAACAAGAATCTCGTCCCGAGATTCAAGACGTGAGGTGAGGAGACAGAGGGGATACAAAGCTAACTTGATCCTCATGATCCAACTTGCACTTCGTAAGAACGTTGATTCGATCATCATCTTGATCTTGACATCTTGCTTTGAGAACTTCATCCAATATGACAACGAGAGGAAAGGGAGAATTTTAGAAGAATCAATCTCAAGGATCGAACAACTCAGGATTAACTCACGGAATGAGACATAGCAACATTTCTCGAGCTGAGACATGAAACATACATCCAGAGGGATGGAGTGTAACAGATGACGAAGATTCACTACGTAGGCACAATTCCGCACTTAAGAAGGTGGTGAACGGTTGTCCACGTAGCGAGGAGTTTAGTTTCCATGATACCATAACGAGACATCTTAAGGAAGGTGACCCGCAGAAATATTCCCTTAAGTGGCAAAAAGAATTACTTTTGATATAGAGATCATTGAGACTCTTTATACCAGCCTAAGGCAATCACAATCGATCATTTGAAGGAGTTCGAAAGAATGACATACTCGGACTAGAATGGATGATGTGGACTACCTTGTTGAAGACAACACAATGAATGACTTTTGCTTATCACCGGAAATGGATGGGACCCATGACAAGTCCACTTTCAAAGGTGATCTTGGACAGCAACTGCTGAGAAGGGCAGCCCATGGAAGATTGGCACAATGAAGGTGCAAGCTGGGAACAAGACGCAACTGTTGGGAATGTTCCAACCATCACATCTGCCTGAGATTCAGATCCGATTGGTGATAGGATACTTCAGACTCAGCATGTCCGAAAATAAAGGTTGCAACACAAATCGACGAGATGACGCTATGAGATTCTCGGATATGAACTACGATAGCAAGCTCCAAAACATGAGCTGGTTCTCGCTACATACATGTGAGCATGTTGTCCTGCATAAGCATGACCACGTAGTAGTCTTATAATGAAACACTACCGAGTTCGTGGGGAACCATCATCGAGGATATCAAGTCTTTACGCAAGTCCATGGATTAGAGCCCAAGCATAGACTTCTCTTCCTTGAACAAGTCGATCGGTGGCTTGGTGTGCTAAGAATACATATAGAATGGAGGCGGCCAACCTATCAAACCATAGAGTACTTCGCACATGCATGACTGACTTGGGATGATTCCAAAGGAATCAAAACAATCTTTCTCGAACTCACGGCGGCAACTTGCATCAGATGCACATGAGTTAGGGAAAGTCACTTCTTTCATCCAAACATATGCTTCACAAACGGTCATGAAGAAAATGCTTACACAAGTTTCCAATACTAGGTTGATGTTCAACATGACTCATGGGGAGATGAATGTCGCTGATGGGCTCAACAAAGAACTCATCGGAATTTCCATATCACCGACTTCCACCATCATGTGAACACGGTAATAGCATTGGCCAGACCAAAAGATGTAATGGTGTATGGTCGAGGGATCAACCACGAGTAGGACAACATTACGAACATCGCTGGTTCTGATTTGACTTGATGATAGCCCATACTCAAGTCCAAGTTTTTGCAAGACAACAGATCCAACAACTGGTCACGAGGACCAATTGGTGAAGGTATCATCTTTCTTCAACACACACACAAAAGGATATCCCTTAAAATGAACTAAGTCAGACAAGCTTTTATCTTCCAACTCTCCAAGTTGTTGTTTGGCTCAACCAACTAGCTCAGGGGTATCCAACACAGATTATTGGAGAATGGGTGGTTTGGAGAAAACCAGCATGATCACGAACTCAACATAGCGGTCAGGAGACAACCTGGTAATACTTCCGAGACGATACTCGGAACATCACGAACCACCGATATGTCTCTAAGCTCGAGAACAATCTTGCTTTTCAAGGCAAGATGATATGATCAAAAGATTGAGGGATGGACACAATCCTAACTCATTGATCGAAGAGTGCACCAGAAATAAGGACTAGGTAGCACAATCAATCTTAGGATGATGATTCAATAACCAACACGCTAAAAATGAGAATATTGTCCATTTACTACCAAGCAACGAGGTTGCTAGGAGTATCGATTTCACACACCACAATTCACTTGTCGGCATTCCGGTTACAACAACACGGGAGCCGAGAAATGAATAATGAGGGCGAGAAGTATCACTGTATCAAGAGTTTATAGAATGGTGTGCAATTCCCATGATATTCTTGATATAAATATGGTAATACTCCAGGGTAGAACAGAACAAGAGCTAGATTAGCATTTTGATCTGCGGAACACAACTGCTTTGACCCAATCCTGGATATGGATGAGGTACTGGAGTTTGTTTCTCCTAGTCATTCCGGAATAGAATGGCTTGACGGACCACATGAGTAATAGGCATCGATGAACACGAATGCACAATTACTCCTGACTATCAATTGATAGGCGAGGGTCGGAATACAACTAAAGAGGGACAACTCAAAGGAACATATAACTTTTCGAGTTGTGGAGGCCTGGATTAGTATGTCGAGAAAAGTTCAACATTTCTTCCGGATAACCCATGTGGAGAAGGTAGAACTGGCAGAGTCACAATATAGAATGGGGAACTCATTGAGAGCACTCTTGTTGTGACCTTTTGGTTCAAAGGAACTCCTGCCAAGGATCGTTCATAGTATTTGGAAGAATGAGATACCACGGACCTCGAGGACTGTCGCAAGGTTACTAATATCCTAAAGGAACTAGCAAATACTAACAACATGAAGTAGGGTGAATCTCGGGTTCAAGAACCCAGGAATAGAATGCCTACTAACTAATAACATCGCGGGATGCTTTCAAGAATAATGGCCAGAATCATCACACTGGGGATACAAAAGCATTGCTAAATTTCTAGGTGACTTCCTAAACACCTAGGGTCATAATAATAGCTCCAACATAAATGCCGAGGCAACAAAGTACCTCAACTTACCGATTAGTGTGCTTATCCTGACCCAAAGGAACAACGGGGTCGGAAGAAGGGATTTGCAAATGCATCAGACTAATTAGAAACCTGGATGACTCGACAAGATAACGGCTGTAAATGCTCAAAATGATTTGAGACATCCTCGCAAAATAGTGGCATGACCACTCAACATCAAAATATCTAGGTTCTGAGACCAGCTATGGACATACGGAAGTAGTAAAACTGAACCGAGATTTGAAACTATCAATTTATAAGTCTATGGATTAGTAATACGTCATCCCGATAGATAGATGAGAAGGCCTAGTTCTTAATCCCCGAGAAGAGAAGAGGTTGACTCGCATCGAAGGCCATGAGGTATAAGGAGTAAAAAGAGCCTTACGCTTCCTTCCACAATCAATTCCTTACATAACTAAAGCATTTCTAGACGCAACTTCGACCGGTTTGGCTTGGTAATCCTACAGCAGTCAGCTCGATACCAAAGCTGTCGGGACCCGATTCCAAGTCACATTGATCTAGCCGGTAACACCTCATATCACTTTTGCGGCCTCACAAGACGGTATTCTACTGGTGTCGCCTTACCATGGCCCGGGACCGCTTATGCCTTTTGGCTCACGATATGATAGTGTCGCTAGCATCCATATGACAGAGAACCCGGCCGACATGGCTAGTCGTGAACCCAAAGTGGCACTAACCCATGGGGACAGTATATACATGAATCACATCGAGCATGTCGGTCAGCAGCGTGTGAATCCGGGCTGTAGCACTGGGGTAACAGGACTCCGGGAACCCGGGCTGTAGCAGGCTAGGCAGGACTCCGGATGTCACCGCGTAACATTTCCCCAAATGGACAAACACAGGAACGAAGTGAATCACATGCCGGCCAGTCAAGTGTCCAGAGCAGTAGTGCTGGGCTAGCAGGACTCCGGTAAACCTGGCTGTAGCGGACTACTATCGCTCAAGAAGCACTAGACTACATTTCCCCATATGAGAGGCTGCCAAGGATAAACAACTAGATTGTCGGATCCCACACATACCAAGCATTTCAAACATACACACAATATGCTCAATATGTGTAAATACAACATGGCATCACAACATAACTCTACGACTCAAATATTTATTCATTAGGCTCCGAGGAGCGAGATATTACAAACATGGGTCTCATGACCCAACATTCTGAGCATACAAATCAAAGCACATGCGAAGCTTAACATGTCCGAGTACGACATCTACTAATGAAAAAGGCTTGAAGCCTGACTATCTACAGATCTCGCCGAGGGCACAAGATCGTAGCTGAGGTAACAAGCTAAACGTCAAGTCCACGCTGAACTACTAGCTAGACCGACGTCTCTCGCAAAACATAAAATAAGCAAACGTGAGTACAAATGTACTCAAGAAGACTTACATCATAACTAACTACATATGCACCATTATCAACAAAGGGTGGTGGAGTTTAACAAAGAAGAAGCCAGCTTTGACTCGGTGGCTATCCTAAACTACGACTGCAAGTAACTCTTTTGAGGTGGCGCACACGAGTCCACATATTCACCATATCAATACACCACTATGGATCCGTTCCCGTCTCCCTATGAGAACGCCATCCATAGCACTTACGCTTATCTTGCGCAGTTTAGAGTATCCACTTTCACTTGTCTATGAACTGTTATAGGCAACCCAGAAGTCCTTTACCGCGGACACGGCTATTCGAATAGATCATTTATAACACTGCAGGGGTGTACTTCTTCACACACGCTCTCGCCACTTACCGCCATGTACACGTCATGTATCTCGACAACCTTCAAGCGGAAGCCTGGCGAGGGAGTCGGCCACGACCTGACTAAACACTCAAGTCCCTAGTCCAGGTTTATCGCCTATTCGTGTTCCATCCGCAAGGAGATCCGGCCGGGGTGTCGCTCACAGCCCCAAACGATGTGTGCAGGGTTCCCGAGACACCAAACGGGCGCCGGTACACCGGGCCACGTGTATCTACCGTGATCATAGCTCACCCCTAGGGTCAGCGCCACGCACGCCTCCAACACATATCCTACAAACACCGTAAACTAGTTTCAACTCCCGGATGAGATCGAGGCGATTAATAAGCCGAGAGGGCCGAGTTACCGAACCCAATGTGTGGTAGTAACTGCTTCATGGATCACAAACACGTAACTCAGCCTCGAGGATGGCTGCAATGAGACAACCCACCATGTACTCCTACATGGCCTCTCACCGCTACCTTTACCAAATCGTGTTCACACACTTAGCTCTCAACAAGAGGACATGTTCACACACCTCCGATTCATCCCTCATGAATCGACCTGACTCAACTCTAAGCAAGAGCAGTGCATGACAAACAAGCATGTATGAGTAGGCACATCAGTGGCTCAAACAAATCCTACTCATGCTAGTGGGTTTCATCTATTTACCGTGGAATGACAAAGTCATGCAGAGGATAAAGGGGTTCAGCATCGCAGCAAGTAACAGATAAATCGTTGTTGTCCTAATGCAGTAAAAGAGAGCAGGAGCAAGAGAGTGGGATTGTATCGGAATGTGCAAGGGGGGTTTTGCTTGCCTGACACTTCTGAAGATAATATAGTTCTTCATCGGTGTCATCGAACTCATTGTCGGTACATCGTCTACTGAGGGGGGACAAACACCGGCAAACAAGGAAGAACACAATCAATGCAATGCGACAATATGATGCATGAATGTGACATGGAAATATGATGTGATTTGAGCTAATGCAACTAGCAACAGATTAAATGAAGTTGGTTTGAATACAAGATTCAAATTCAAACTCCATATGTGATTATTCAAATGCCATTTAAATGATTTGGCCTAAACAGCAGCCATAAGTTGTTCTAACATGCTTTTAAATGGTACAGATGGATATATTGGATTTTTCTGATCATTTTTCATATATAATTTATTTCATTCTGAGTTATAGATTATTTTCTATGATTTTCAGAAGTTAGCACTATTTTCGGAATTTCGTAAAAGAATAAATCCGTAAAAAGAGTTATCGTGGTCAAAGACTACGCCACCGTGATGTCAGCAGGTCAACAATGGGCTGACCAGGTCAACCCCGACCAGTGGGGTCCACACATCGCTGACTCAAAGGCCGGTTTGTCTCACGCATGTGGGGCCACCAACGGACACGCCGGGTGTGGTCAACGCCGACGCAGGCCACTGTGTTTAGATTAAGTCTAATCTAAACTTAACCCGAGGTTATTTAGTCGGTGGGTCCCTATTGTCCGTGGCTGAGGTGATTAAACTAAATTTGATTAGGCCATAATTTCGACGCCACGTCAGCGGTCGCCGGGGTTAATCGCCGGCGCTAGCAGAGGGCACCGGAGTTGCTCTCTCCGCCGCTTCCGCAACGGAGCAGCGGGCTGGCTTTCACGGCCGCGGGCGTGACGAGGCGCTTCGATTTGTGGCCATAGGCGGTGCCTGGGCAGCGTGTAGCAGCGGTGCCGACTTCCCGGGCAGCGGCCGGAGTTCAGGCCGGTGCGGGGACGCGGCTGCGGTGCCCAAGCGAAGCGAAGCTAGCATGTCAAGATGCAAAGACGCGATGCCCTCGAAGCGAACGCACGACGCCGGGACCAATTGATCACGGAGCCACGCCGACGCTGAGCTCGGGCGGCGTGAGTATCGGCCTTTGACGGAACCGCGGCTAGAGGTCGGGAAGACGCGGAAAGAGAGGGGAATGCGCCGAGCTCATCGGGAGGTCGCCGAGGAGCTCAGCGTGCCTGGGGGCGGCTCGGAGGCGACAAAATCACGGTGGCGATCTCGGTTGCCCGAGGAAGAAGATGAGGGCAGAGGCGGCTCCACGGGGCGTCCGGGCTTGAGTACGTCGACGATGAGGAAGACGGAGTTGCGGCGGTTCTTCGAGACACAAAGGATGGGCGAGGGAGGGCCGGTGGCCGTGGTGGTGCTCGTCGGCGGCGGCAGGTGTGTTCGGTGGTGCCACACGGAGAGCAGAGGTGGGGAAGGGGTCCAGGCGAGAGAGGGGTCGGGGGGTTGCGTGGCGTCGCGGAAGACGTCCAGGGCAACGAGGGGACAGCTGTGCAGTAGCTGGCCGCGTGGCACGCCAAGTGGCGCGCGGGTTAGCTTCTCTCTCGCCTTCCGGCAGAGGAAGAATACACCCCTGCCCTCGGTGGGCCGGCTAGGTGGCTGGGCTGCCAGGTGGACTGGGCCTGCTGGAGGAGCTGGGCTGTAAGTGGCCTGTGGGCTTCTCTCTTCGTTTATTTCTGTTTTCTATTTTTTTTGTAACTTCAAGGCTTTATTAAAAATGCGAGGGCGTTTCCAAAAATCATGAAACTAATCATGGCTACTGTTTAGAATATATCCAACGGTATACATTTTAGTTTATGATTATTTGAGCATTTAAAATATTTTATAGCATTTAAATGCCCAAATCCAAATACTATAGGATTTAATTCAAAAGTCCAGAAATGGCCTAGAATTATGTGCATCATTTTTGCCAGAGGTTTTCACCTTTATCAAAAATCATGAACTTTTCCCGAGGACATTTTGGATTTATTGAAAAGGATTTTATTTGATCCTATTTGAATTCACTTGGTGCTAGGGTTTGGATCAATCCCCATTTCAACTTCATGAAACTTAAACATGATGCATGGATGCAATGCCACTAGTTACAAGCAAACTCTAGGGATGTGACAGTCACCCTGCTGGTGACCCTGCGCGCCGCCCTGGGAAGAGTCTCGTGCGAACGTCACATAAAGGAGAGGGTCAGCATGCGCGCCGAGGTGCTACTGGAGGTGGCAAACGGCTGCGGAGCCGCGATGCAGCTCCTTCTAACGTGGTTAGGAGTCGAGGCGCATCGCGGTCCACCCAGCTTTCGCCGCCACCCACGCCAGCGGAAGCCCTAGCACGCGTGCAGCTGGTCCTCGATTTTCCTCCCGCCGCGGAGAAGCTCGACGAATGGAGGGCCACCGTCTGGAGCCTCGTCAGTATCGCCAACGACGACAGGCTGCGGCCGGCGGAACCCGTCGGTCGTCGCACCACTGGGCTGCCACCTGCTAGCGGAGGCCACGCCGGAGGTGACGCAGTCATGGTGTACTCCCCACATCCATCCCGACCGCCCCAGGCGTCGGCCCGTCACGGCGACGCTTGAGATGATATCTCCATCGCGTCGTCTGACCCGTGGACCAACCGCGATCAACTCCAAGTCCTTCGGGAGCGGGCTCACGAGGACGCTCGAACTACGATCAAGCGTCGACGTGACGCGCGCCACCAGTCGAACAGGCGGGCAGGGCCCGCTACGGACTACCCAGCGCCGGGAGGCTACGGTGGCCTACCTCACGAGGTGGGTTGTCCGGCCTTCACCCGTGAGCTGCGGCAGTTCCAGTGGCCCTCCCACCGTACGTTCAAACCCGACGTTGGCAAGAAGTACAACGGCAAGACTCACCTGTCGGAGTTCCTCAGCATTTACACCATCACGATACAAGCTGCCGGGGCCCGTGACGACAAGGTGCTTGCCAACTACTTTCCGTTGGAACTCAAGCCTAATATTATGTCATGGTTGATGCACTTGCCGGCGGATTCCATCTCTTCTTGGGCGGATCTGTGCCATGAGTTTATTGGCGCCTTCACCGGAGGTCACCAACCTCATGGCCAGGCGAGTGATTTACACATCATCCCCCAGAAGGAAGGAGAAAACCTGCGCAAGTACATCCAAAGGTTCAGCCGGGTGCAGTACAACATCCCCGATGTTCATCCCACCGCTGTGATCAGTGCGTTCCATCAGAACGTGCGCAATCGCAAAGATGCGTTAAGATCTGGCAATGAACAAGGTTAAGGATGTGGTCGAGCTCTATGTTCTAGCCGATCGGTGCGCTCGTGCCGAGGAAGGAAAGAAGTACCCCAGCGAAGATGCCGGCGCGGAAACCTACTCCACTGGCAATACCGCCACCCCAGCAAAGAAAGGCCGACGCCGTAATAGGAAGCGCAAGGGCAAGGCCGTGCTTGCCGTTGAGGGATACGACGACACCGGTACCACCAAGAAGACCACAGAAGCGACCCCGCAAAGAGATTGCCGGTGTAACGCTTGTCGGCCTTGGCGGTTGCCGATAAGCCAGAGGCTCCGCAAGCAAGATCGCAAGATCCACCGCACTAAGGGCCACGACCTCTAAAACTGCCGGCAGGTAGAGCTGCTCGCCGAGAAGCGTAAAGCCGAGTATGAGCGGCGGACAAGGAGAAAGGCCAGATGGTGCCAAGGATCCGCAGAAATGTGGCGCAAAAAGGTCCGCGCGGCAAGGAGAGTCAGCAAGAGAGGCCCGCCCGGGGCCGCGACAAGAAGCAGGAAGACGATGATCATGACGAGGACGGCGAGTCCAGCGACCACGAATTTCAGAAAGCCACAGAGGCCATGTGCGTCGTTGGCGGCGCCTCGCTGCACACATCCCACCGCCAACTCAAGCAGTGGGCGCATGAGATCACAGCGGTGGAGCCATCGTTTGACGCACGGAAGCCGCTGAAATGATCCAGCACGCCCATCATCTTCAACACCGAGGACCACCCTGACCGCACCACTACGGTCGGGTGCTTGCCATTGTTGGTTTCACCAACAATCCGCAACCTCAAGGTGACAAAGATATTGGTTGACGGCGGGGCCGGCCTGAACTTGATCTCGCCTGTTGTGGTTAAAAGGCTGCAGATCCCAGATGGAGACCCCGAGGAGACGGGTACGTTCCAAGGGGTTAACCCGGGGAGGAGCCAGCCAAAGGGAAAGATCACACAGCCCATGACATTCGGAGGCGAGCTGAACTACAGGATGGAGAGGATTGTTTTTGATGTAGTCGAGATCCCCTTGCCTTACAACGGATCCTCGCCGCCCCAAGACCGCCAAGTTCATGGCGGCTTCAAGACCACGCCTACAACACGCTGAAGATGCCCGGGCCGATGAGCATCATCACCATCCCCTCCGACAAGAAAGATGCATTGATTTGCGCTGACCAACTTTACCGAGAAGTAGTTGCAGCAGCTGCCGCTAAGGTACCTACTCCCGCCGACAGAGCCCCGGGGAGAAGAAGGCCGGCGAGACTCCTAGCACCCACTCCGCAAGCGCATTCTTCGGGTGTTGCACTCCTGCTGAGGACGCATGAGAGCTCCGCGGCAAGAGCAAGAAGTCCAGAGCCACACCACCAGAGACCAAGAAGGTGCCCGCCAAGGAGGACGGCACGGGGAGTTCTACCATAAGCTCCACCTCGACGGCAAATAGGAAAGCGAAGCCTGCCGCCTTCCTGCGGGCGTAATGTCGATGTGTTTGCATGGAAAGCCTCCGACATCCCCGGCGCTCCTGTGAAGGTGATTGAGAACCACCTTGCCGCCTGTCCCCGCGCGCGCCCGTCATGCGTAATGTCGAAGCAAGCTCGAGAGGCAGGAGTTCATCACGGAGGAAATCGAAAGCTAGAGGCGGCAGGCTTGGTGAGAGGAGTACTCCACCCAACGTGGTTGGCCAATCCGGTAGTGGTGCGCAAGGCAAATGGGAAATGGAGGCTGTGTATTGATTACACAGACATCAATAAGGCCTGCCCAAAGGATCCTTTCCCGTTGCCGTGCACTGACCAAATTCTTGAATCCACAGCTGGGTGTGACCTTTTATCGTTCCTGGACGCCTACTCAGGATACCACCAGATCTTCATGACAAAGGAAGACGAGGAAAAGACAGCATTCATCACCCAATGTGGTACGTATTGCTTTTTACGGATGCCTTTCGGGTTGAAGAGTGTTGGTTCGACCTTTGTAAGAGCAGTCCAAATTGGTTTTGAGCCCCAGCTACATAGAAATATGGAAGCTTATATGGATAATATAGTGATCAAATCCAAGGGCAAAGCAACACTTGTGCAAGATCTGGAGGAAACATTTGGGAACCTGTGCAAGATCAACCTTAAATTGAACCCTGAGGAGTGTGTCTTCGGTGTCCCGTCCAGCAAGCTTCTCGGATTCTTTGTGTCCCAGCGCGGGATTGAAGCAAACCCAGATAAGATCAAGGCTAGCGAGCAGATTGAGGCACCCAAATGGATCAAGGACGTGCGTCGGCTCACTGGCCGCGTTGCTGCCATGAGCCGGTTCATCTCTGGAAACCGCTGGAGCGTGCCCTTCTTTTTTCAAGATCTTAAAGAAAGGGCCGATGGAGGGACCCAGAGGCCGAGGCAGCATCGCAAGATTTGAAGAAATACCTCTCCTCTACCCCCAGTGCTGGTTGCGCCCAGACCACAAGAACCGTTGCTGATTTAGCTAGCGGCAACGAACCAGGTGGTTAGCGCCGCACTAGTGGCGCAGAGAGAGGTTGATGAGGAGAGAGCAGCAGCGGTAGAGTCGATGGTTGGCGGGCCGGAACCCTTCCCGGCAGAGCTCAGCCCCGGCAAGGCTGAGCCCCCGGCAAGGTTCGGCCCCGGCAAGACTGGCGCCCGTGCGACGGGACCTACGCGACCAAGTGAAGAAGCGCAGAAGAATAAAATGGTGCAGCACCCAGTTTACTTCATCAGCTCCCTTCTGCAGGGGGCTAGGTCGAGGTACTCAGGTGTGCAAAAGCTGCTCTTCGGCCTCCTTATGGCTTCGAGGAAGCTGCGCCATTACTTCCAAGCACACTAGATCACGGTGGTCACCCGCCTCCAAGGTAACGGATATCGTGATAACTCAGATGCAACAGGGAGGATTGTGGAATGGGCCCTGGAGCTGTCAAGTTTCGGTTTGAGGTTCGAGAGTACCTCGACAATTCAGAGCAGAGTCTTGGCGGAGTTCGTTGCAGAATGGACCTCGACGCCCGACGAAGAGGTACAGGAGACCACTCTCCCCGGCAACGAAACGAGTCGCAGCTGGATCATGTATTTGATGGTGCCTTCTCACTGCAAGGCACCGGTGCAGGTGTGCTGCTTGTCGCGCCCACCGGAGAGCACCTCAAGTATGTCGTCCAGATGCACTTCCCCAGGAGATGTCAACCAACAACACCGCCGAGTACGAGGGTTTACTTGCCGGTCCTAGGATTGCGGCAGACCTCGGAGTTAAAAAGCTCATCGTCAGGGGCGACTCACATCTCGTCGTTAGGCAGATCAACAAAGACTATCAAAACCCATTGATGGAAGCTTACATAGATGAGGTGAGGAAACTGGAGGAGCGCTTTGACGGTATACAAGCGAAGCATATCCCTCGGGCGGAGAACGACATTGCCGACTACCTGTCAAAACGCGCTGTCCTCAAGTTACCCGTGGAACTGTACTTTTGTGCTTCGCTAACCCAGCCGTCTGCTGAACCATCGACCGGGCAGAACAAGCGGAGGAAGCTAGGTCTCAGAAGTACTTCCCCACCGAAGCCCCGGAGCCGCCGGCGAAGATGTTGTTACAGATGCCGATCCTGCCACGGGCAACCGACCGGCAGGACTCGTGTCATGGCCGTGGAGGCGGCCGCCCCTGCAAGCGTAAGAGATGCCTTTTGTCCTTGTCGCCGAGCCGCAGGCTCCGACATGGGCATAGCACACCGCCCAATTCCTTCAAAGGAGAGCTTCGAGGAGCAGTGAAGAAGCAAAAGAGTAGCCCGCCGGTCTCGCCTGCACCAATTCGCTGACACAGATATACACAAGAAGACCGAATGGGGTGAAATTGATGTGTGAGGGAGTCCCGGATTATGGGGTGTCCGGATAGCCGAACTATCACCGTTGGCCGGACTCCTGGACTATGAAGATACAAGATTGAAGAGTTCGCCTCAGGTCCGGATGGGACTTCCCTTGGCGTGGAAGGCAAGCTTGGCGACACGGATATGTAGATCTCCTACCATTGTAACCGACTGTAACCCTAACCTATCCGTGTCTATATAAACCGGAGGGTTTTAGTCCAGAGGACTAACAACAATCATACCATAGGCTAGCTTCTAGGTTTAGCCTCTCCGATCTCGTGGTAGATCTACTTGTACTACTCCGACGGTGTCTCGGACTAGGGGTACTCACCACGCCATCTCCCGATCTATTAGATTGGGCCGAGGACCCCATGGTCAGATACTCATGGGCTAGTTCGACAGCTGCCGATACAAGGAAGATTCCACAAGACTTGGCGATCAAGACATGGACTCCTCCCCACCGGGCGATTCGCTTAGGACTCTGTTATCCTAGGCCTCGTGCATTATATAAACCGGGCCAAAGCTAGTCGATACACAATCATCATACAACAATCATACCATAGGCTAGCTTCTAGGGTTTAGCCTCTTTGATCTCGTGGTAGATCCACTCTTGTAACACACATCATCAATATTAATCAAGCAGACGTAGGGTTTTACCTCCATCAAGAGGGCCCAACTCGGGTAAAACATCATGTCCCTTGTCTCCTGTTACCATCCACCTAGACGCACAGTTCGGGACCCCTACCGAGATCCGCCGGTTTCGGACACCGACATTTGTGCTTTCATTGAGAGTTCCCGTGTGTCCGCAAAGGTCGATGGCTCGCCTGCAGTCAATCGCGATTTCGCATATTCGCCACCAGCTCGACTAGTCACCTTGTTCGACCAAGGATCGCGCCCTATCTCCGATCGTCATGTTCGGATGAGGGCCTTCGTCAACATCAGCCCGATCTCTATCAAGATCATGGAGGAATCATCCAGGAGCCCGGGCTCAACGCCAACATTGCCCTCGGACGACCGCATCGTTTTTCTCGACAGCGAACTTGCATCCGCCGCCACCGCCTCCTCGAAAGGCCGGTTTGACGATTGCTTCGTGGAATTGTGCGGAATTGAGTCTCACGACAACCCTGGAAAATTTCGCCGAGTTCGATGGAGGAATCTCCGCAATCTCCAATATACCGAGCCGCATTGAATCTGGACGAGAATCCAGACGAGTTTAGGGCGTGGTGTCCAGCTTCTAGCTCGGACTTCCTTTGAAGATCCAACCGCTGATCGGCTGCGGAATTCCTATATCTACCACCCTCAAAATTTCAGCTAGATCCGACCGCCCAAACTCCAGGAACCTTCCGATTAGTGCATCACTTTTCGGATCTGTTTTCATGCGAAAACGAATCCGACCCGAAGTTCGCTTTTTATGAACGGATTTGGGACATCCTTTTGAAGGAAGTTTTGTATGGGGTATCGTGTTTTGTTTCCAACACATCCCACTAACTTTAAGATCTTTTGAACATGATCTTCAACATCATGCTGGTGTCAAACCAGTCCGCAATATTGTTCCACGGCGCCGACCGCGCTTAGACACGTTGTCACTTTGTTGAGCCGAGCTCAACTTCTTCGATCATCATCTTGGCAAGTCAATAAGATTCCGCATCGCTAAGGATAAATCATCACCAACATCGCCGCCCCACGGATTACACAGAGCGGCATACCGCATCGCCGCACGGTCGCTTCATCAAGCCGCATCGACCATGTCACGACCTGCATCGGCAGGGCCGCACTATTGCTTCTTCAAGTTGGTGTCCTTCACGCCGACCTACTTCACTCATCGGCCGACACTCAAGGCTTCATCACGTTAGTTGGACCGGGGCTTCGCCATCTCTTCATCAACCTACTCCGACACTTCGCCACTAACCGACCAGGCAATGGGTGCGCGGATCGAGTCCCAATTTTGGGAATCACCTTCCTTCGGATTGCTACAACAAATAAACTAGGTGCTATTAATCCTAGTATTTCTTTTCGCTTGTTTGGGTTAATTTTTCCAAAGAATTATTACTCTGGTTTGTCCATCATATGTACACAGGTCTATCAAATGGTGGCCGATTATCGACGGTCGATGATGGTTCGGCTCGGCCAGACATAGTCCGCTTAACGCCAAGATCCGAACTCGAACCGACCTGTGAATTCAGGCCTTGCCATGCCTTTATCAAGATCACGCCGCCACCGCATCGACATTGACTTCGCGCCAGGCCATATTTCTTTCATTACTCACTTTGCATAAATTATTTGTTATGCAACAATTTATTATTATTATTATTACTATTATCTCTGGTTTGCACTATTTTTTGTGCACAGGAAAATGATCCAGCCGGACTATATCCTTTGACGTCACCTTGGCTGGACGGGGGGGCTTCATCAACACTTCATTACCCCAAGCCGTGTACTTCGCATCACTCTGCCTGGCCCTGCATTGACCGCGTATATGTCACCACTCGAGTGCCGAGCTCTTTGTTGCGCCACCTGGACCGGCTTGGGGATGGAACCTTATCCCAAGATCAAGCTCGGATCAAGGCCGCCAATACCGAACACATTAACCAGCTAAGTTGCCTTCATGCTCAAAGCTTTAATTTCTAACTTGTGTTCGGTTCGACTAAGCTGCTATACTTTTTGGAAAAAAGTTGCTTGTAAAAATTTTCTTGTCCAAACTTTGTTCACATACTTGACGCGCTACCCGCTACCATTATACCGGGGATTCTTTAATGTGTTTATTAATACGCCGCTTTATGCCCAACACATGTGTCACACTTCCGCATGTACCTTTTATTCACCATTATATGCATCGATATGACTTAAGTTTTGGCCAAGCTGGGTTGTTCGCCTGTGCTTACCCCCACGCTCCCGATTGTTCGGCTAGGTGGTAAAGGAGCACCTCTGCGATTGTTACCGCTGGTCACCGGATGTGTACCTCAGACCGGGTGAAGCCGAAAGCTAGCGTTTTAAGGGAATACTCGGTCGGTGAACTAAAAGATGATTTCTTACCTATTTATTTACCTATCCCCAGATGTTTTTCTCGCTTTTTCGCAGTCCGACATGCACTTTAGGGCATGCCTCCTGTGGAAAGGAACCCCTAACGGAACTATTCTCCCGGAAGATGTTTCTTACTAACCATGTAATATAACATAACTAGTTGGGCACTTGTCTGATAAAGCACTAATGACCCCTACGCCTGGTCTCCACGCATGCCCCGGTTTTATAACCGCGAGGGTATTCGGACACACTCCGGACTATTGGGTCCAGAGGTTGAAGCGAAAAGGTCCGCTACGACAAACGATCTACAATCCAGCTAGAAGGCATTCTACATGTCACCTTACATTATATAGTCAACTTTACCCAAGTCACTTGGGGGCTCTTATGTTTATTTGAGTCGTTTATACTAAGTGTTTTTCTTCTTAGTCGCTGCAAAGTTATTATTATTTATCACTCCTTTTTCGACACGAGTGTGTGGTCACTAGCCGGGAGCCTAATTTCTCTCTCAAAGCCGCTAGAGTTTAGTTTGCTAAACTGGCCTCGATGAGAAGTAATCCATTTCGGATAGGAGGTTGAAGCCGAGGCTGACCCGCCAAGTCTTGAGATAGGATGTATCATGTTAAAGCATGACAAGCCCTTCTTTTTCTAAGACCAATTTTCGGGTTGGCACCGAACACTTGATATTGTTCGGACTTCATGTTTTTACTGACGTTTCTTGGTTTTCCAAGCTTTTTGGCACTTTTAAACTGTTTGTGCTTTTTCAACACAAGTCTCGCAGTGCAATGCCGGACACCTTTATAGATTCGGCAAAAATATTCTCGGATATCGCTATATATGCATCGGTTTTGAATTGTGTCTCCGGTCAATAGTTGGGCTGTCTGCCCTGCACTTGCTTCCTACGCCCGCTTTGTTCGCTAGGGCGGCAAAGGAGAGCCATCGCGATCGTAAGCTTCCAGCTCACACGGTTAAGCACCTCAGTGGAGAAAGCCGAAAACTGACTGTCACAATAAGTGTAAACTAGTCAGTGATCCGATGACTGTGTTAAATAACAGGTCGTTCATAACATTGGCCGAAGTGTTTACAGCTTGACCTCGACTGTCGCCGAACACTACCGAGGGCTATTAACTAGCCTCCCAAACTAAATCCTCGATATTTCGCTCTTACATTGGAGCTGAGGTTTTATGATCATGCTTAGCATGACAACCCAAAGAAAGGAACCGATAGCGGGACTATTTTCTTTGGAAGACATTTCTTCTGTTAAACAGTAATATAAAATATCTCTCCGCGTAACTTTGTTTATAAAACCGTATGGCCAGATTGCCTTGTTTGTCATAAATCTTTGCCCTCATAAAGGCTTTATAAAGTAAGACAAACACTCCTTGGCTACTGGCAGAGGAGGTGGAAGCCGATGGTCGGTCAACAAAGTTTTGTACAATGCGGACCCGAGCATTAAATGACGTAAATTACTTGGATACATACAGTCATTACACACAATTTGTGATTTTACTATGGATATCGATCCTTAATTCGGCCACCCGTGCCCGCATTAAGGCTCGGGGGCTACTGGGCTTCGGGCTTATTATCTAAACATATTAAAGGGGCACATTGATCCCCTGATATGGCGTTGTCACCCGACCAGTGTCTCGGGGGCTACTGCATTGCTTGTCCAATGCAGAAAATTTTAAGTGCAATACAGTTTCCGAGGAGATTTTGATCCTCAGGTTGGTCGGCCGCACCCAACCTGAGTCTCGAGGACTGAGCACGCCGCTTTTTGTGTCCCAAGTATTCTGCCGAAGTTAGGACTTGATCCTCGATCGATTTTGCAAATCAACCCGAGTCTCAAAGAGCTATGGGGATCAGCAGTCTTATGTCATCCTTCATGGGCATCTCGGTTTTAGACCGATACCCACCTTGAGAGCTACCGCTATGTATCTCGGCAGAGAATAAATTGCACCAACAAAAATATTGACAAAAATCGCCCACATTCGGGTGGTGCACCACCGTAAGCAGTCCCGCATAAAGCTCGGGCGCTAGTGGCTAGCTCCATAGAGGGCATTTCCGGCATTAAGCTCGGCTAAACTCCTTCAAACTTCTTTGAACCTAGGTGATTTACGACACCTCGGATACAGTCCGGCGTTGGAGCTCGGATACATAGTCCGGCATTGGAGCTCGGATAGATAGTCCGGCGTTAGAACTGGGAAGCAGTCCGGCATTGGTGCTTGGCTACAAAAAACACCTCGAATGCAGTCCGGCGTTAGAGCTCGGACGCAAGAGGGAACTGCCTCCCGGGAACAACTTCAAACCTGAGGTGTGGCATAAAATAACAAGGCATTGATAAAGGCCAAAACTTAAAGGCTCTCGGATACCCGACGTAAACCCGTCGAATGCATTTCGCGATCCTCAAGATCAAGATAAAGAAGATTTGTTGAACCAGTTTTCAAGACCGACGATCAAGATGAAGAACAGTTCGAAGAATCGAGGAGCGCCCCTAACTTGAAGACCGGTTCAGGGGCTATCGACGGTGTCCGGACTAGGGGTACTCACCACGCCATCTCCCGATCTATTAGATTGGGCCGAGGACCCCATGGTCAGATACTCATGGGCCAGCCGACAGCTGCCACATACAAGGAAGATTCCACAAGACTTGGCGATCAAGACAAGGACTCCTCCCCACCGGGCGATTCGGTTAGGACTCTTGTTATCCTAGGCCTCGTGCATTATATAAACCGGGCCAAGCTAGTCGATACACAATCATCATACAACAATCATACCATAGGCTAGCTTCTAGGTTTAGCCTCTTTGATCTCGTGGTAGATCCACTCTTGTAACACACATCCTCAATATTAATCAAGCAGGACGTAGGGTTCTACCTCCATCAAGAGGGCCCAACCTGGGTAAAACATCGTGTCCCTTGTCTCCTGTCACCGTCCGCTTAGACGCACAGTTCGGGACCCCTACTCGAGATCCGCCGTTTCATAATCGACACTACCCATATCATCAATATTAATCAAGCAGGAGTAGGGTATTACCTCCATCGAGAGGGCCCCAACTGGGTAAAAATATCGTGTCCCTTGTCTCCCCGTTACCATCCTCCTAGACGCACAGTTCGGGACCCCTACCCGAGATCCGCCGTTTTGACACCGACATTGGTGACTTCATTGAGAGTTCCTCTCGTGTCGCTGCTGCCGAAGGATGCCTCATCCCGCCTTTTAAAGACGGTACTATCGCCAAAGGAGCCTTGGCCACTGGTCATACTCTTCGCTAGGTGGTTTTCTTATGACCGCCAGTTCGCCATCACTACCGACGATGACCTCTCGAGTCATCGAAACCAATCTTCATGTTAATTCGAACTTGCCGAACAGTTGATCCGATCGAGCTCCTCCGAATGAGCTCTTGATCGATCGCCGCCTCGAGTCGCCACAGATCACGACCGGATCGGGCCTAAACCGATCCGAGAGAGATCAACTCTCCCCTGTGCTACCCATCATGTTGCTGTGATAGAGGAGCAATACGGCGATTCTTCTTCTATCTTAAGGACTAGCTACGTTCGATTCCCGATCCTCCATGCCGGATTCCCGCAGAGGGACGGATGTCGATCAAGCCCTGAACTTAAAGTCAGCGGCGGTTGGATCCATTGATAGCATTCAAAATCCAAACTTCCGAAGTTCGAAACTTCTCGCCCTCGAGTCTTAAATTGACGGGTTCCGATATAGTTCCACCCGCCCACCCAAACATTAGCGATCTATCTCGAATTCGCAAGAGCCCGCTGAAACAAAGACATCATTATCGGGCCGATTCCTCCTAGTTATGGACAGGATAAAGGACTGCCGAGAGGAGGACGAATCCCACTTCTCTCGCAATAATTGCACGGACAAGGAATCCTAAACGCCATAAGTCGTCGCTAAATTACACGCTATTGACTTGGTGACCATAGTACAAAAGTATTGTGCGATGGAGAGTGCCTCGAAAACCGAAGTAAATTTTGGGATAATCCGCCCCAATACATCCCTTAGTCCGAAATAAAAGGGTGCATCATTACCAAGCACCGGGTTAAACACCAAAAACTAAAACCCCTGCTGTGGTAACGGAACTGCATCGAGGGTTGGCTAAACGGACCCTGCAAAATTCATAGCACGAGGGCGCCACTCCAACCCATAGCCTTCGAGCATGTTGGATACTACAGGTGGCCAAAAGTGGCGAAGAGCTTTTAGCTTCAGAATCCCAGCCTAGCAATACCAGTACGGTGTTAACAGTCTTCGAGACTTTGGCATCAAATAACATGCGGAAACGAACACCCGCAACCTTGCCAAGTCTACCAAGTAGCAACAATAAATCCATGGAGGACACGGCTATTACCTTTAATGCCGCTGATTTAACCCAAATTCAACAGCCCGAGCACCACCGCATTGGTCCTCATCCAATAGTGGACGCTTTCACTTTACTAAGGTACTCATGGATGGCGGCATGACTAAACCTCATCTATGAGGAAACCCTCCAAAATGGAAATAGATCTGCAACCGCATTGAGCGAAGCAGCACAACCTTTAGAGGAATAATCCCTAGCCGGAAGCATGCTGAACAGGAAAAATCACACCGACGAGTGTTCGCTCACGGACAATTACAGGTCCGAGGAGGTCACATTTCAAGTGGCCCTTTCAGCAGCGGATATCACGCTTATTAGGGCGAGAGGCATTCACAATTTTTCAAGCTATACCCCATTATGGGTACACGGCTTAAAATGCCCGGACCTAACGGAATCATCACTCGCTAGTGATCCGAACATAGCACTCGCTACCAAAACAAGACAGCTGCACTAGCCCTCGAGGCACTATCCGGCCTTAGCGCCGAGGAACTCACCGTGATGCGCCCACGGTGAACAGGACGATGTGATACTTGATAAAAGATCCAAGTCCACCTCTTTAAACCAGCGGATGAAATAGTCAAATTCCAAGTCCACCCAACGGACTCGCAAAGACGGCTCCATTGGGGCACAATTAAACCCTGATGTAGACACCGCGACTACGAGAATTTCTACGAGAAAATCGACATTTTTGCCTCGCACCCTTCGACATGCCAGAATCCCACGCCGGCTGGCCGAAAGCACAGCCTAAATATCCTAAAGGATTCAAGCTACCAAGGTGCTCTTCGGCGCTTCCAACCCAAGAGACAAAGCCATGGGAGAGGAGCTAGCCAAACTTCGGAAGCCGGATTCATCAAAGACATAAAACATCCGGACTAGCTAGCAAACCTGGTGATGGTACCAAAGAAGGATAAATCCTCGCACCTATGTGTTGATTTCAAAGACCTTAATAAGGCTTGCCCAAAGGATCCCTTCCTCCCTCGCATTGATCAAATTATCGACGCCACGGCAGGACACGACTCATTGTGCTTCCTCGACGCTGCATCTGCTACCACTAAATCAAGATGGCGGAGCTGCACTGCTGCAACAGATTCATCACTCCATACGCCCATTCTCGCTTCAACACAATGCCCTTCGGCTCAAAAACACCGCGCAACATATCAGCGCATGATTCGTACATGTCCGCAAACCAGATCGGCAAAACAAAGGAAGCATATGTAGATGACGTGGTCGCCAAAACCAAGCATGTCGAAACTCTAGTGACGACTTGAGGCTCACATTCGACAATCTTCAAAATATGACATCAAGCTCAATCCGAAAAATGCGTCTTCGCTCGAGCCGAAAGCTCTTGGGCTTCATTGTGTCCGTAGAGGAATTGAAGCAAACCCAGCCAAGATCCGAAGCTCACACAATTGATATTCCAAAAGACCTCAAACAAATACAAAATTGATCGATGTGTAGCGGCTCTAAGCCGCTTTATTTCCGCTTGGGAGAAAAGGCGCACCCTTTACCGCCTCCTCCGGCAATCAACACTTCGAGTGGATTTGATGCCGCCACGGCCGACTCAAGAAATAAAAGCCATATTGGCAACAACCGTCTCTGGCCATACCAACGTATGCAACCAATGCTATTATATATCGCCGCAACACATCAAGTTGTCAGACGGTGCTCGCCGTCAAGGAGAGGCGAACGGACACCGTTCCTCTTCAAAACCGGTTTACTATGTGTCCACCGTCCTAACTCCATGCAAGTCCCGCACCCACATTATCAAAAGATAGCATACGCGTGTTCATGGCATCCCGAAGCCGCGACACTACTTTCAAGAGTGTTCGATAACGGTAGCCTCTCAAGTACCTCTCAACGACATTATAAACAATCGCGACGCCGACGGGCTGGATTGCTAATGGGCCATAGGGCTCCTTCCATTCGACATAACCTATAAGCCACGCATTTAGCTATTAAGTCGCAGGTTTTGGCCGACTTCATGGTCGAATGGACCGAACCCAACTCCCTAAAGAGTACGGCGATACTCCAATTGATCATGCACTTTGACGGCTCCAAAATGTTGGTCTGCCTGGGTCTGGCGTTGTCCCGACGCCCCAACCGGGGACACAGTCCAATACGCCCTTCAGATAATGTATACGGACTCCAACAACGCAGCCAATACGAGGCCCTTCTGCACGGCCTCCGGATGGCAGTCTCCATGGGCATTAAATGCCTAGAGGTGCGTGGGGATTCGAATCTCGCGATATCTCAAATAAACGGAGACTTTGATGCCAAAGATCCAAAAATGGCAGCATACCGCAATGCGGTCCTAAAATGTCAAGACGATTCAAGGGCTCAATTTCATCATATAGCCCGATAACAACCAGCGGCGGACATATTGGCACGCATCGGTGCAAAACATGATGTCGCCCCGCCCAACATCTTCCCGAACGGCTGTTCAAGCCATCCGCATTATGGGAAGGGGAGTCCGAAATAACAACCGACCCAACCGCACCGCTTAACGCCAACACTCGACACAATCGGAGGCTCGCCATCGAGATAACACCTCCACCCACTAAATAATGGCGTTATCGCCTGCGGACGGAACCATTCCTAGCCTACCTAACTAGGCAGGAACTCCCCAAGACCAAAATGAGGCTCGCTGCATAGTACAAATGATCTAAAGCCTATAAAGTCCATGAGGGAGAGCTTTACAAGAAAAGCACAACAGAGTCCTTCAAAGGTGTATCTCTCAAGAGGAAGGGCTAAACCTCCCGGCTGAAATTCATGTCGGACTGGGTGGGCACCACGCCGCAGCCCGGCCCTTGTAGGCAAGGCCTTCCAGATAGGATTTTATTGGCCGACGCCCGGCAGATGCGCAGGATTTAGTCCAACGATGCGCCGGTTGCCAGCTTTTGCTAACTAAAGCCACATGACACCCACCGCCTCAAAACTATACCCATCACCGGCCGTCATGTCCGGGGCTTGACATGGTTGGACCCCTTAAGGGGGAACCCACAAGCAAAAATACCTATTGGTCATGGTGGATAAATTCACCAAATGGATAGAGGCCAAGCCTATTAAAACGGGTCAATCCGACCAGTGATAGACTTCATATCAGGGTAGTTCACCGCTACGGTGTCCCCTCAAGATTATCATCGATAACGGCACCAACTTCACGGCCGATGAGGTCAAATTATGGTGCAAAAACATGGGCATCAAGGTCGACACGCTCGCCTATCACCTCAAACCAACGCCAAGTCGAGCGAGCAAACGGTCTAATCATGAGCGCATTAAACCCGACTAGTGCGGTCCTCAAGGAATCTACCACGACCGGGTTGAGGAGCTCGACCAGACTGGGGCTGCGGACCATGCCGAATCAGACACCGGATTCACACCATTTTATGGTGTACGTGCAGAGGCGTCTTGCCTCGCGACATAATTCATGACTCACCTCGCGGCGCATGTATGAAGAAAGAGAAGCCGAGCTCGACGGCAGGACAGTTTGACGACCTGGAGGAGGAGCGCGACGTGGCAAAAGCTTGTTCCGTGATTTTATCAACAGCAGCTCAAGATATCAAAGCAGGGAAGCACGGCCAAAGCTACAACGCTATTAACTAGTTCTACGCTCGCCGGACAAGAAAAAGGACAAACTCAAGCACAAATGGAAGGTCCTTCATCATCGACCAGGTCCCGACCGCGGAGCATACCGCTCATAAACGATCGGATAACCGACTCGAGCCGAACCCATGGAACGCAGCCCGCCTCACGAAGATTCTACGCCTAACCACCGGACTCCAAGTTCGCCTCCTTCCTCCATCCACATTTTCTATTTTTGTTGTCTTTATTTCTCTCCTTCCACCCCTTTTTCTTGAAGCCTTTAGAGGCTCGCTTGCTTTATTCAAGACATATTTGATGCGCTGTCCGCGCCATTATATTCGGGGCTTTTTAATGGCTTATTTATACGGGCTTCATGCCCAACACATGTGTCAAACTTCCGCATGTACCTTTTATTCACCATTATATGCATCGATATGACTTAAGTTTTGGCCAAGCTGGGTTGCTCGCCCTGTGCTTACCCCTACGCTCCCGATTGTTTGGCTAGGTGGTAAAGGGAGCACCTCTGCAATTGTTACTCCGGTCACCGGATGTGTACCTCAGACCGGGTGAAGCCGAAAGCTATCGCTCTTAAGGGAATATTCGGTCGGTGAACTGAAAGATGATTTTTAACTATTTATCCATCTGCCCCTGATGATTTTCTGCTTTCTTAGCAGTTTTGACATGCACTTTAGGGCATGCCTCCCAATAAAGGAGCCCTTAACGGAACTATTCTCCCGGAAGATGTTTCTTACTATCCATGTAATATAACACAACTAGTTGGGCACTTGTCCGATACAGCAATAATGACCCCTACGCCTTTGTCTCCATGCATGCCCCGGTTCTTATATAACCGCGAGGGTATTCGGACACACCGGACTGTTGGGTCCCGAGGTCGGCTTAAAAGGTCCGCTATGACAAACAATCTACAATCCGCTAGAAGACATTTTTTATGTCATATTCAATTACATAGTCAACTCGACTCATTGTATTCCTCCTCAATGCCATCTAATAGGCTATCTAATTTACAATCTTGTTGAATACTTGGCGGCCAATTCTACTTGGCCGCATACTAAGCTTACATGGATCTCCTTCCCATCAGCCCCACGTGTCCGACTCGCCATGTGGTTTGGGTCAGCCGTGGTACAAGGTTTTACCATGGCCCAGCCTCCTCGGTGCCTTGACGGCAGGCCGATATCTTCCATAGTCGGAAGCGCCATTGCGTTCTTGAAGCCGCTCGCCAGCTCCCCAATGCCTTCGGCAGGGAGATAGATGGCCGTAAGGCCTGGCCGACGCTTTTCATCACCGCCAACTCGTTTCGTAGCCGACGCAGTTCGGGAAGAAGATCACCAAGAACTGGCATCTCCTCCTCAGACGACACTGTGAGCAAACCTACATACATGTTTATGTTAGTCGCTTTCCTCGCCAACTCTTTCAAAGTTCGCCAAGCACTTACTGAAATGCCGCGACGGCCGCCAATTCTCCTTACGGTCGCATAACCGCCACGAACATCCTTTAGTTCTCACCCAGCTTGGGTGTTGGCATCTTGAGGTTATTTTCTCCCGCCGCACTCGTAAGCACGCCTCGCCGCCTTTAGCTGGCGAAGAGCTGTTGCTTGTCCGGATCTAGTCCGCGCCATCTGCAATATTTTTGTCGATTTACACACCCGCCGACTTCATAAACTATTTATCTTTTGAGGCATATATTACCGAGGGGTCTCTGTGGCTCCCTCAGAGCGGCTAGTGCGGCCTCAAGTTGGGCCTTGCATTCTTCAAGCCCCGGGACAGTCGGGTATTCTTTTTGTAAGATCATGATAATAAATGATCCTTAAATCAGTTATTCTAACTATTTTAAGTCTCGGGGCTACTGCATATATAATCACAAATTTTCTCACCAGATGTCCTTTACATACCGCCTCCGTGGCTCGCTAGACCATCTTGAGCGGCACGGAGGTGCGATCTCCAATTGAAGGCATTCAAGGCCTCTTGGGAGAAACATGCTACGAAGAACTGTCCGGGCGCCAGATTCATGGCGCCTCCACCTCGGAGTTGGTGGCGGACAATCTTTCGCATCCTCTCGTCGGAGGAGCATCCGACGACGCCTCGTGCTCGCCTCCGCTTCCGACCCGCTTTGAGCCCGGGCTGGCGGAGGTTCGATTATAACCCTCCCGACTCAGTCCGCAAGCGCTTTTTCCCGAAAAGAGCACCAGCGTTAGTACGCCTTCCAGAATCAATCCTAGGAATATGGTGACACGCCATACCGCTATGGGCGGAGTTTCGATCCGACCGCACTTTTTTAGTCTCATGGGCCGCATCGCCTTTGTTGGCTAGTTGTCGGGCTCGGCTTCCTGCCTCAAGGTACCCTCGCAAACACCATTGGTATACGGTGATCAAAAATAAGCACGGTGGGTCATTATCGAGTATTGGGACCTCGCCTCGCTGCTCGTGAGGCTGGAAGTATTCGGTAATCGGCAGAATGGCAACCAAAGCATTGTTGATGCTAAGTTGGTGGAACACCCCGCCGATCAACTCCACCTTTATATCCGGATCCTCTTCGGAGGTCGGATCGAGGGACCGCTCCGGATCCTCTGATTGTGGGGCGGGCTGTGTATCTTCTCCATGGCCCGGCGCAGCTTCTCGCGCTGAAACCATGAAATGAGATATTTAACCACGGGTTCATGGATCGACAGGCCACGAAGATATTTGCTTACCCAACTTCGAGGATTATTCAAGAAAACCCGCTCGTGGGTTGACGCGAGAAAATCCTCCTCTTCTCCTTTGTACATGGCGCATAAGGTCTTCACCAGGCCGTGACCGATCCCGCCCTTTGCGGCCATGGCGGTGGCATCGCCCTCCCCGCTGAAATCCCACATGGGTGGCCCTATATTGAGCGGCTGCACTTTCATAATGCAGATTGCCATGACTCCAATCATGGTCAACCCGGCATGAGCCAAGAATCTTATTCGCTCATCAAATAAAGGACGCCCCGGTCATTTTCCTCTAGGGGCTCGCTGGCGCCACTTAAGCGCTTCAGAGGAGCGCTATAACTCCTAAGGCCGATCCAACAGATCCGCAGCGGACGCCCTCCATGTAAAACCATTCAAGGCGCTTGCCGGACGCTTCGGGGTTCCTGATAGATATCCGTCCCGGCGATGCGCTATAGTTCGCTCCGCCCACTTGATATATTGACCCTCATGAGAATGGGGTACAAGGCAGAATAATCTCTTCCACAACGCAAAATGAGCCTCGACGCCCAAGAACAGTTCGCAAAGGGCCACGAAGCCCGCGATGTGCAAAATGGAGGCAGTGTTAGGTGGTGCAATTGGAGGCAGAGAACTCCAATGCACTTTGAGAAACGGATGAATTGGAAATCCGAGTCCTCTTACTAGATAAGAGATAAAGCACACCCGCCTCCTTTAGAGGGATCGGGACACTCTCCGCTTGCTTTCCGCCTTTGTAGGTGGCAAGTCCGCTCGAACCGAACCATGAAGGCCGGGGAAGAAATCCCTTGGTTTGAGTATAACTAGCTCGCTATGCGGGACCTGAGCATCTCTCCCATTTCTAGGCCGAGGGCTGGAGAGCGAGAGGAGGAGCCGCACGACCGTCCGTGATGGAATGGGCTTTGGTCGAGGCGCCCATGAAAGCTCAAGGAGGGATGGTGTGACTCAGATCTAGATCCTCGCCTTTTATAGGCGGCTCATTTGCGCAGCTAGGGGGGTAAGTGTAAAAATACCCTGGCTTTTCGTATTCATTCAAACACGTGGAAGATGGCCATTATTGGGCGTAGAAGCCAAGGAGCGCAGCATTTATCAGAAGTCGGACACTATTCGACAAGTATGTGGAATTTGGAGAAGAACCCACCTCACAATGCTGAAGACAATCAACGCGCCGGACTCATCGTCATTGAAGCCTGGTTCGGGGGCTATTGAGGGAGTCCCGGATTAGGGGGTGTCCGGATAGCCGAATTATCACCGTTGGCCGGACTCCTGGACTATGAAGATACAAGATTGAAGACTTCGTCCCGTGTCCGGATGGGACTTTCCTTGGCGTGGAAGGCAAGCTTGGCGATACGGATATGTAGATCTCCTACCATTGTAACCGACTGGTAACCCTAGCCTATCCGTGTCTATATAAACCAGAGGGTTTTAGTCCGAGGATCTAACAACAATCATACCATAGGCTAGCTTCTAGGTTTAGCCTCTCTCGATCTCGTGGTAGATCTACTCTTGTACTACCCATATCATCAATATTAATCAAGCAGGAGTAGGGTATTACCTCCATCGAGAGGGCCCGAACCTGGGTAAAAACATCGTGTCCCTTGTCTCCTGTTACCATCCGCCTAGACGCATAGTTCGGGACCCCCTACCCGAGATCCGCCGACTTTGACACCGACAATGTGCATCTCCCGGGAGGAAGGACTAAAGCTGTTGGCGGAGATAATGGAGGCATATGTGGCTCCCACATAGGGTCGAGGGCCCTTGCCGGCAAGGCCTTCCGGCAAGGTTTCTTCTGGCCCACCACCCTCCAGGATGCGACGACACTAGTAACCAAGTGTGAAGCATGCCGCCCATTCAAGAAGCTTCATCAACCAGCTCAAGCCTCCAAACCATCCTCTCTCCCGGCCCTTCTCGGTCTGGGGCTCGACATATCGGGCCCTTTCCCCATGTTGCCGGGGCTTTGAGTACTTGTACGTCGCAATCGACAAGTTCACAAAGTGGCCGTAAGTGGAAGCAGAAGGAAGGTGACAACACAGTCAGCCATCAAGTTCTTCAAGGGACTAGTGTGCCGCTTTGGGGTGCCCAACAGATCATCACCGACAACGGCACATAGTTCACAAGCCACGCCTTCATGCAAGACATTGAGGATCTCGGCAAGAGGGTTTGTTTTGCTTCCGTGGCACATCCACGAGCAACGCCTGCGGAAAGAGCAAATGTTGAGGTCTCCGCGAGGCTTGAGGACAAGGACTTTGATAGACTACGCAAAGCCGGAGGCGCTGATTGATGAGTTGCCGGGCGGTTCCTCGGTCGATCGTAACGACGCCAAATCGAGCCACCGCCGCACACCCTTTGCCCTAGTTTACGGGCGTAGCGTTCTCCCACGGAACTCATATACGGTCACCTCAAGTGCTCGCTATGATGAGCTTGAGCAAGAGCGATTGCGGCAAGATGACGCGACGCCCTTGAGGAAGATCGCTCCGGCGGCTGTGAGAGCAGCATGTTACAAAGAAGCCTTGCGCCGCTACCATAGCCGCAAGGTTCATGCCCGGAGTTTTGACGAAGGAGACCTTGTTCTTCGCCACGTTCACTCGGCCAAGGATTCCAACAAGTTGACGCCGAAGTGGGAAGGCCCTTATCGGGTAACACGAGTCACCGTGCCCGCAAGTAGTCCGGCCGAGACCAAGATGCCATCCCAGTGAGTAACTCATGGGACATCGAGCATCGTCGCAAGTTTTACCCATAAGGCGCGGCTGCCGGGGCTCCCGGCGAGCCACCCTTTTGTACAAGCCTTGCCGGCAAGGCATGTAACCCTTTGTACAAAGCGGTGCGAGACCCCGAGCATAAATAAACGGCTGCCATGCCTAAGTTATTGTATGCATGCTAGGTTGAGTCTCTTCCTTGGTTAGGGTTGATAGTGCTTAGCGGCGGCTAACCCCTAGCTTAGAGGTCGAGTGCGCGTCTCTCTGTTCTTCTCTATCTCCTTTGGTTCGCAGGGCACGTAAGTATTCTTGCCGAGCTGTTTTGGAAGAAAAGAACAGACTGGCGGCCGGGCCCCGGCAAGCCAGAGTTGCCGGGGGCTGCAAGAACAAGGGTCCCTCCATGGCAAGCCAAGATTGCCGGGGGCTGCAGATCCAGATAAGTCATTTATCCTCTATCATACATTTCGTATGGACTGGGATACATGAAACCACGTTCTATCTCTGAGCTATCGTGCTCCCCCTTCTCGGCACCCGAGGATTATCCCCTGGGTCTGGACTTGGTTGTAGACGCGGCAACAAAGAAGAGGAATGGGGGGCCTAAGCCCACCTCATCCCTGCCTCCGCCAAGAGCGTGAGAAAGGTCGAGTGAAGTGGGGAAACGGAAAGGCCTGTTGTCGGGCAAGAAAACATTTGTCTTAAAGATAACAAGGACTCACTCCTTGTCGTGGGTTCCTCCCGCGAACGAAAATCCCGGCAAACATCCCTTTTTCATAAAAAAACATCCCGTACAGGTACAGTTCATACGAAATGAAAAACATGAGCAATGGGATTACAAGCTTTAAATTCTACTAAGGCCCGAAGGCTTACATACTAAAAAGAGATAAGGTGCCCGTAATCCCTTTCTTGTCCCTCTCCTTAGGAAATGGAACAAGAAAAGCAGGAGGGCAAAAGGGGCGCCTAGGCAAGCTACGGGTGGTAGAAGACACCAAGAGAACATCTTGGTGGCCGTCCAAGGGCTGGATGGTGATGGCGGCGCCGGAGGCAGAGCTCGAAGACGAGGCGGCAGGACGCCGAGAAGCAACGGCGCTGGTGCCCGCAGACTCCTACTTGACGGCCTTGCCGCCCGCCTCTTCCTCTTCCACAGCCTCCCAACGCCAGCCGCCCAAGGAGACGACTCGAGAAGTTCAAGGAGCCGCGACACGGATAATGGGGTCACGGTGCCGCCTGAGCGGGCGCTCGACGCCTAGTCGGACCCGCCATCCTGCCATCCGCTGGCCTCGCTGCCGCTGCCGTTGTCCTCCTCACTACTCGCCGAGGAGGAATCTCCATCATCGAAGAGCTTCCACGCAGCACCTCACAAGGGTCCTGGCGCTCAAGATTTTGACGGAGAGAAGGCCGCCTCCATTAGTTTGAAATGGAGAGCGAGCCCATCCAAGCTGTGGAGGCGAAGCGAAGGTCTTCCACCTCGGTGAAGATACATGACGGAGGGCGGGGAACTCGACGTCGACCCATGTGCCGCTGTTCCCACAACCCCTCATGTGTAGCCGCAGCGCTTGCAGCGGATCCAGCTCCATCTCCCGCGCAAATGGGGTCGGGAGGCGAAGGCGACGGCGCGGTGGATGGCGCAGCCTGAAGAAGAATTCGCAGGGGTTGTCCCCGGCGTGGCCCTCCATTGGACGAGGCAAAGCCAATCTGCCGCTCTGTCCTCCTCTGCCTCGAGCACCGCGACGGCCTCGACCTCGCCCCCTTCCCCTCCATCTAGCGGCCGGCTCCGCCGCTACGAGCTCTTGGGGAGGAGCGACGTGCTGTCTGGCCGAAACCCTCGCCGCCACCGATGAAGCGTCGCCACGCCCCCTCACCATGGCAGGAGAAGAAAGGAAGCAAGAATGGAGAGAGCCGGGTGGCAAAAGATTGAGGGGCACCGCCTCCCGCCCCTCTTTATAAAGGGCGGGGCAGGCTCGCCGCCTCTCAGCCAATCCGACTTCCCGGTGACAGCAAGCGGGCCGCCGTCCGCCTCCCCGCTTCCATTGAAGGCACGGGAATCGACCAAGACGCGGCGCGATTACCCACGCCCCGCGCGCTGCCATCGCTCTGCGTTATGCATGCGCGAACGTGGCGCAAGGGCGGGCGCAGGGACACGTGGAACGCACGATTCCGAACGAGGTAGTAATGGGAGGCGCCGCGTTTCAAAGAGACACGCAAGCCGCCTCTTTACTGTCCACCACAAGGTGACGCCAAGATGCTTCCGTCATGCGCAAGACGACGACCCCACACCGCGCGATTCAACACGGGTCATGGGGAAGCGCAGCGGACGGAATAAATGGTCATGTAAAATCCACCCCAACTGTCCGCAAGACACCGCTCGGCCTGGCCCAACAACGTTTGTGCTTATGTGTGGCCTGTGCCCGGGGCCCTGGTGCACAAAAGTAGGGGCTCGCTTGACCCCTTTACTTGTGCATGGGCAGTCGAGCCTCCCGCCACGCACCACGCATAGACATGGCAGGAAAGGGAGCCGAGAGGAGCCAAAGCCATGAAGACAAATGAAGCAGCGACAAGGACCAAGGGCACAAGGATCGGATGGGCGAATTAGGTTTTCCCGCAAGGACCTTGCTAGAGCAGCCTCGGCCGCCCGGCAAGACCCTTTGCTGGGCAGCCCGCCCGCCAAGGCCGAGCGAGCCACCCTTGAGCCCACCAATGCTCGGACAAATGCGCTGGGGACAAGGCTCGGAGGCACCTCCGTGGTGGCATGCAGATCTTTGTGAAGACATAGAATGCTCAAGATCAAATGAGGATAAGAAGGCAACCATCCTCACCGAAGAAATCCACAAGACCCCGGCAAGACCCTTGCCGGGAGAATACAAGACCACGGCAAGACCCTTGCCGGGCCACCCGCAAGACCTTTTCCGGGAGGCCAGCTGCCACATCAAGAAGACCCTTGCCGGGCCACCCGACAAGGCCCTCGCCAAAGCGCACCAGCTGGACCACCGCCAGCCCGCCCCAGATAAGTCTTTGCCATTGCTCAGAGATGCGGTGCCGACCCAACCAGCTGGGTAGGCACTGCGTGGCGGCATGCAATCCTTCGTGGAGGCTCCACCACCGCACCACCTTAGCTGCCTGCCTGCCTACATGGCACCGCATGTGTTTCTGGCCAGGGCATGTGTCGAGGCAAGGAGGAGCGGCGACGGATGGGACGGGCCTCGCTCCCGTCCCCAATAAAGCGAAGGGACACCTAAGCCTCGTGATTAAAGGCATCTTGTCCGTAATACGAGGGATAACCTCGCAAAGACTGCATTCTTTCCACCTATCGCTTGCCATCGTGGCGACCCCTTTCCCTATAAAAGGAGGCCCGAGGCGGCAGGGAAAGGATTCAGCTCTTTGGAACCTCGCAGCACCTTGAGCTAGTTCGAAAGCTCAAGAACACTAAATACATCCACCAAAGCAGGACTAGGGTTTTACGCATCCTCGCGGCCCGAACCTGGGTAAAATCCCTTTGTGTTGTCTGCTGGTCCCGCTCTTCTCACGATCCCTGCGCCCCGCAACCGTAGAAGGGATTCCAGTGATCCCATATGTGTCGTCCCCCACCGACAATCATGACCTTGAGAAAGCGAGAAATTTGAAATTAATTTTATCAGCATTCGAGCAACTGTCGCGTCTTAAGATCACTTTTCATAAATGTGAATTGTTTTGTTTTGGCAAGGCTCAAGACGAGGCTCACCTGTACGCTAAACTATTCGGATCTGGGTTGGGCCAGTTTCCAATCACATATTTGGGGATACTGATACATTATCGGAGACTCACAATGCTGAATGGAAACACGTCGAGGAGAGACTGCAAAAAAGACTTAGCAGTTGGAAAGGTAAATTGTTGTCTCTTGGTGGAAGATTGATCCTCATAGATTCAGTACTAAGTAACATGGTACTATATATGATCTCCTTCTTCCAGTTGCTGAAAGGAGTTTTACATAGATTGGATTATTTCCGATCAAGATTCTTTTGGCAAGGAGATAGTGAGAGGAAAAACTATCGACTAGCTAAATGGAGTTTGGTTTGCCGTCCCAAAGACCAAGGCGGGTTGGGCATTCATGACCTTGAGGTTAAGAATAGGGCCCTCCTTGGCAAATGGTTGTTTAGATTACTGACCGAAGATGTTGTATGGCAAACCCTCCTGAGGAGGAGGTATGTGGGTTCCAAGGCGATATCCCAAGTATATTGGAAGCCTGGGGATTCTCACTTTTGGGCGGGTCTAATGGCCACGAAGAAATATTTCTTCTCTTATGGATCCTTCTCGATTAAGGACGGCTCGGAAATTAGATTTTGGGAGGACAAATGGCTAGGAAATACCACACTCCGGGAACAATATCCGGCTCTATACAACATTGTACGTCACAAGGGTGATACTATCGCGACGGTAATGCAATCATTTCCGCCAAATGTGACATTCAGAAGAGATTTAATTGGACCTAGACTCCAATCATGGCACATCCTGCTCCAGCGGTTGTCCACGGTGCAATTGTCACATGTGTCTGATATATTTCGATGGAACCTATATGGGAATGGACAATTCTCAGTGGAGTCTATGTATAGAGCATTAATCCAGTCTGATGTGCCAGTTGAATAACAAGAAAATCTGGAAGATGAAGATACCCCTTAAAAATAAAATCTTTGTGTGGTATCTTCGTCGCAGAGTCATTCTTACTAAAGATAATCTTATTAAGAGAAATTGGCATGGAAGTCCGTAATGTGTCTTTTGTCACCATGATGAGACAATAAAACATTTGTTCTTCCAATGCAAATTGGCTCGTTCTATATGGTCAGTCATCCAGATAGCTTCTGGCTTGTATCCTCCTTGTAGTGTTGCTAATGTATTTGGCAACTGGTTACATGGGATTGATCACAGGTTTAGAGCTCTTCTTAGGGTGGGAGCGCTTGCCGTTATTTGGTCGCTTTGGCTATGTAGAAATGATAAGGTTTTCAATGATAAAAGTACTTCTCTGATGCAGGTTATCTACATATGTACCGGGACTCTTCGTTTATGGTCCTCTCTACAACGCTTGGAGAATCGAGACCTGTTTATGGAGGTGTGTACACGATTGGAGGATACGGCAAGGGATACTTTTGCCCAACATGGGTGGCAGCATGATCTTAGAATTGACCCACCTCCTCTTTAGGCGTTATACAGACTCTACATGTTTCTTTGTATTTCGCCTTTTTTTGTTGTTCGTGCGAGAGGACTTTGTTTGGCTGTGTGCATCTTAGTTATGCAGAGGCCGGGTGTAATGCTTAAATCTTTTAAGTAATAAAGCGCCCTTTTAAAAAAAAAGAAATGCTTTAAACTTGTTTGAAGTTCCCTGACTTGATTTGGAAATTCGAACTTGTCCGATTCTACACGAGTAGAATATGAAATTAACAAAATTATTAATTATTAGGAGTACCTTTTGCAAAGGTTACCTCAAACTACCGGGAGGAACGACAAGTGACATACATAACTTTTTTTTAGTAACACATAATTTTTTTGTGAAATGGTAAGACTTTATTCCTCAAATAATAGCCAGATCGTTTACAATAGCATCAGAAATAAAGTCAGGAATAGTAGATTCCGAAAACATAGAGGTTCTATTACCAAATCAATTATGCGCTAAAAAATGAGCCACCTTTTTTCTTAGGTTTTTTTAGACGACTGCTTAGCTTTTTCTTAAGGCAAAGTGAAGTCACAGTTGTCATGATTAAAAGATGGACCGGAATTAATCACAAAACTGGGCTAGCAGGATATCCCCCCATATATCTCATTGTGGCCCAATGGGGCATGGTGCCCATCTAGGCAACGTGGAGTTTCTAATGTCGGTGCATATGCAATGGGGGAGATCGAGGTTGAGGATACGGACGATCAGGCAGCACAACAAGGCAAGATCAACGGGGGTGAAGGGGTAGAGGAGGAAAAGAAGATGTTGGGTCTGAAAGAAGAGATCCAAGGGAGCAATTTGAGGAAGAAGAAGCTGCTTATGGCGATTTCTTTGGTCCTGAACCTGAACTTGCAGATCGATTTGCGGGTATGATACTGTGCAGGGCGGAGGAGGAAGAGCTGGATTTCTCGGAAGAGGTAGATGAGCTGATCAAAGAAGTTCGGTGGCTGGGCTTGTTTCGAGTCTATACCACAAGGCCATTCAGTCATTCAGCACTGCTCAATCAAATGCGGAACGCGTGTTCGGCTACCCAAGGTTGGACTTTTAATATCAAGGTCCCTAGTGCAAGAGTGTGGTTTTTTCAAGCTCGAGCTTCACGAGATCCTCTATCTAGACCGTGCATTCGCGTTGAGATTTGTGTAAGGTACAACAGCTGTCACAAGGATTGCAGGCCTACTTCAGCAGTAAACACAGCTGGATGCCTAGCCGATTAAGAAAGTGACTGGGGCTCCTTAGGGCATCTTCAGCCGCGCCCCAAGAAAGGCCTCCCCAGACGATTTTTCGGCGCGGTAAAAAAACTGCCCATCGCTACCACAGAGCCCGATTTTACGGCTTGGGCGAAAACAAGCGCCATGACCCAGCCCGAACCCGCACGCTGGGGCACCTGGGCGCCGGGCGAGCTGTTTTAGCGAAAAAAGACGCTGGCCAGCGCCGGCGACTTCGGCGCTCGTCTTTCCCTAACGCCTCGGTTTCGCGGGGAATCAATGGCAAGGCTGCCGCGGTCAAGATTGCCATTGATTCTCATCACGGGCGGCGCCACGGACGGCGCGCCGACGCCCTCCTCGCGACGCGAGTACACACGGGCGCTGCCCGGCTATAAAGCTGGCCGCCTCCACTGCCGTGCCCACACCAGCCCCCCGCCCGCCGCCCAGCCCTCCTCTACCTCTCCCGAGCCCGCCTAACCCCGCTGCCGCCATGGCGGAACGCTTCTCGAGACGCAGGCGGCGCCAACGGATTCGGCCGCCGTTCGCTCGCGGTCAGAGTCTGCCTCTGCTCAGCGAACATCCCAGCGCCACGGACATGCGCGCCGGCCAACGGGTGGAGACTCAGCTGGGGAGTGCCCATTCCCCGTTCGACGCCGCGGTGAAGCCGGCATTCGCCGAGGAGGTCGAGATCGGCGACGCTCTCACCGACGCCCAACTCTCCTCCCCGAAGACGCCGCCGACAACAACGCTGCTCGGGCGGCGATTTCGAGCGCCGCCAAGAGAGAAGCGATCGGCGTCCACCAACGACGCGCCGGTGGTCGGCGGCGGCAGAATAGCGAGGGCGCCACCTCCGCGGGCGCCCCGCCGCACACTCGAGGGCGTGTTTCACGCACTCGAGGGCGGCAACGACCGCCGTTATGCGTACTATGGGCTAAAAGGAGGTTCGGTCCTTTCCTCCTCTTCCTCCTCCCGATCCTCGTCGCACTCCTCCGGCACTCCGTACCGCCGCGTCAAGGCTAAGCCCGCGGCGGAGTCCGCTTCGGCCGGCGCACTCGCAGACCGCATTGTCATCAACGAGGCGGCCGCGCGCCTCCTCCTCGTCGGCTCTCTCCGCTTCGCTCAAGCCAAAGACGGAGCGGGCCGGCGCCGGTGAAAGACGGAGCTGTGGTCGGGCGCCGTGAAGACGGAGCCGGGTCGGGCGCCGTGAAGGCGGAGTTCGACGACGACGACGCGCCCTAGAATGGGCGCGCCAGACTCCATTGCGATGGAGAAGGCGCGCCGAGAGATGGCGAGCGCCAATACCGCCGCTTTGCGCCGCTTCGAGAGCGCCGACGCTGCCGCGATGAAAACAGGTCGTCGTCCTATGCGACAATGACGACGGCGATGACAACGCGCCGCCCGATCCTCTGGCGACGCTGGGTCAAATAGGGCGCCGTCAAGGAGGAGAAGGCCGATTTACGACGATGGCGACAACGACTTCAGCCCCTTTTTTCTTTTTTAAATTAGGTTAATGTAATGAAAATGCACGAATTTCACCGAACTTTGCCATGTTTAGCCGAAATTTAACTACTCTTTATCATAACTTCGCTGAACGGCCCTTCTTTTTTTTTTTAATACGCTGCTGCCGCAGAAGCGACGGTGACGACCGACTACCAGACCATTTTTAATACGGCCACCCTGCTAGCAGCTTTTAGACGCCCGGGGCCAACGGCTGGAGATGCCCTTAGCATCTCGGTGTTCATTCTGCCACAGTGTCTTCTTCTTTTGTCTTCATGTGGTTGTCGTTGTCAGGCAGCACAGCAACGCAACACATTGAGGGAATAAATCAACAGGAGCGTCCTATCGCCTATGCTGCTGGTGCTGGGTACTATTCCTCTATACGAAAGTAACATTATTAAAGAGAATAAGAATTTATATCCTGCATGTGTTAGCGAGTGACCACAAAAATTGAAAATCGCCCAACTTAGCTTGCAATCTGATTATAAACATAAAACATTAGTAAATACAAATTGTAATTTTAAGCTGCGCCTTGATTTCTCTCAGCATAAATTAACTAACTGTGCAGAATTTGAGAGAGAGAAAATTAAATATCTCACTTTTCTCATTGAACCCATAGGCTCAATCACTTATGTTTTCACTCACATCACATACTACAGTTCACTCTTTAAAAGCAGTGAGGAGTAGTATAAGTCGTTGAACGCCACAGGCCGGGCCACGTGAACACTGACAAAAGCTGCCAAAAAGGATGGACCCATGTAGACTAGGCTGCAGTACCTAAACCACCCTCACGTTACTGTGAATCTGGCATGTCCACTTCTGCTAATGACCCTGACACGGTCAGAGAGCTGGGCTCGGTGTGCTTTCAGCTGCACGAATCTCAACAGCCGACCGTGATACAAGGTGCCGTGGAGCTCGAGCTAGCATACAACTTTCCGCTAGTGCAATGTCATTGCTTGGGGGACTGAAGAAGAGTCATTGGAGGGGAGGGGGGGGTTAATTCAAGAATATGATGGTTTCTCAGATGTTTCAAACTACAAGTTGAATAAAATTCCTATGTGGGCTAGGATCAACGGGCTCCCTGATGGGCTCACAAGGAAGGAAACAGCTAGTGGGAAAAGTTGCAGCAAAAGTGAAGGAGCCTCCTTTCATGGTGGTGGTGGTGAATGACGGAAGAATTAAGAAACAATTTCTTATTTAACACTATCTTAAATTTTGTTTCCTTATTTGACATTAAAAAACTTTTTCTTTCCTGTCTAACAACGAGTCTAAATTTTGTGCATTTTCATTCATTTTTAGCCTAAATGATACCTAAAAAGATCGTTTTACCCCTTATATGGTATATGTGTGTGAAGGGTAATAGCACACACACGCAGCATTAGTGTGATTGCAGCAGCACACACGCGGCAGCACATACACACACAACAACACACACGCACGCGCACACAACACCACATACGCACGCAACACACTCATAGGCAGCAGCACACAACAGCACAGACGCACACATCACACACACATACATACAGATGCAGTAGCAAACACACACACGCAGCAATAGCACAGAGGGACACACGCGTGCACACACACGTACATACACATGCAGTAGCGAAAACACATGCAGCAGCGCACACGTGTGCGTGCACAGCAGTAGCACATAGGTACACGCGCGCACACACACGCAACATCACATACACATGCGCACACAAACATACCACATGAGGGCAAAATGGACTTTTCAGGTGTCATTTAGGCTTGAAATGAAGGAAAGTGCTATAGAAGGCATAAAATTTAGACTCGTTGTTATATAGGGAAGAAATTATTTATCGATGTCAAATAAGGCATAAAATTTAAACACGGTGTTAAATAAGGAATTCTCTCAAGAATTAATCCATCAATCATACTTCATGCCCGTGTTTATCTGGATGTGAACATACCTCTTGTTAGGTTTACAAAGGTGAAAAAGCATACTAAATAACACGAAGCAGAGTAATTCCAAGATATTTTGAGAATCCATTGCAGTGGACTATGTTGTGATTTGATTTTTCTTAACCTTGATAATATTATCTTAGATTTGAAATGAAGGTGTACATTTATTCTTCTTCTTTTTTATAGTCGTGAAGACCAAATTTAGAAAATTGTATCGGTTGTGATTTCAATCGTTCTGAGGCTTCTGTCAAATAATTATGTTTCCTACTGATTATAATTTTGTTCACATAGATGCATGAAGTTTATTTTTCGTTTTATTTTGAAATAATCTCAATTTATTCTACAGTCTTGATCGGAAAGCGGCATTATTCTCCTGAACAACAAATCGAGGACTTCAGAGCTTGGCTGCAGACCTCACGGAGCACCAACGACAGCCCCTAGCAGATTCAGCAGAGCAAAGTGATGAGTACCCAGCTGGCTGGTCAATCTTAGTGATCTTATCGCCCGGCAAAGCGGAGACGGACGACCGCGGTCCCATCCTTACCAGCAAGTGGTGACTCTTCTCCCTCTGAAACCTGATCATGGATACCCGCCTAAGTCCGCTAACATGTTCCAATTTAAACTGGATGATGTTGAAATGCACCGCTAACATGTTTCGAATTCATGAATAATTTTGAAACTCATGATTTTTTAAATCCATGGACATTTTTGAATACGTGAACATTTTTTTGAGGTTTTGACCATTTTTTATTTTTCTCTTCTATAGTTTTAATTATTTTTAGAACTATTCGGTCTGCATTTTAAGATTGTACAGTGCATATTGGTAAAAGGTTCACCGTATATATTGTAAAAAGTTCACCGTATATATTGTAAAATTTCACCGTATATACAGAAAAAAATCAATGTATATTAAAGAAGTTCATCAAATATTACATATTTGAATATGTATTTGGAAAAATGTTCACAGTATATTAAGAATTTGTCCGGTGTGTATTTGAAAAAAATGTTTACCGTATATGAAAAATATTCAATGTGTATTTGCAAAATGTTCAACATATATTAAAACTGAAAGAAAATCGGAAGGAAAACTTAAGCTGAAAGAGACAACGGAAATATTCAGAAAAAGGAAAATAACAAAAGGCAAAAAAAATCGCACGCTAGGCTACAGGCCCTAGAGCGAGTGTGGGAGGCGCACTGAGGCCTTCCCCACGCCACCATTATGCAGCGTGCATGCTATGGCGCGCTGGATTTGCAAAAAAAGAAAAGACGCTAAAGTCGACCGGCTCCTTGTAATGTATCTGGTGCATCTGGGCAAATGGTACTACCGGTGCACCGGTCTCCCGTTGCACATTTAATTTTCTTGGAAAAACTTTAAAAATAATTAATGTATTGCCAAATTATTAATGTATGTTATCACAAAAATTCAAAACATTGCATAAAACACAAAAATTGCAAATTTGGCACTCAAAAGTACATAACACAAGTTGGGCTTCAGTTTTGACTCATTAGCACATTGATATCAAATTTGGGCTTCAGTTTTGGCACATTAGTTTCGTTGTCTCAAAAAAAAACTACCTAAAATTTCGTAGCATCTCTACGTAAGTCCTTTCTGCTCCTTCCACCACCCAGCGCTTCGTTTCAACTTGCGACGCACGTCTACGTACACAGCACGCTTCCTGCTTCACGTAGCGATCATGGATTTCTTGCCGTTTTTAATAAGATCAGCCATCAAGGCCAACTAGCCACGCCAGAGATCGATCGGGGCATGCATCATCGCAAGCGACCACAAAATAATTAAGCACAGCGATCGATGGCGCCGCACGAGCACGAGAACCAGCACGACGATGATGCCTCGCCACCATGGTCGTCGCTGCCGGACGACGTCGTCACGGAGATCCTCGCCTGCCTGCCGGCCAAGTCCGTCGGCCGCTTCCGCTGCGTCTCACGTTCCTGGCACGCCACGCTCTCATCGGCGGCCTTCGTCGAGCTCCACCTCCGGCGGGCCAACTACCAGTCAGCCGCCGGCCGGCCAAAGCTCTTCTTCAGCCCCACCGACGAGCCGTCGGCTGAGTACCACTTTTACGCTTGGCAGCCTGGCGCGGCGGTCACGAAGCTGATGGACAACGACTTCGTGCGCCCCGCTCCCCTCACCAGGCCCCTCCGTGGCCTCGTCCTCCTCCGTTGCGTCCGCAGTGGCGGCTACTACGTCTGCAACCCTTCCACCGGCGCGGTGCTTCCTCTCCCCGACACTCGAGTGCCATCCAAGAAGAATTCCCGGTATCCAATCCCGAGGTACAGGGATGTAGTTTACGGCCTTGGTTACTGCTCGGAGGGTCATCTGTACAAGGCAGTCCGTATCTTCAGCAAGGAGAATTCCATGGTTGCCCCGTGCTGCGACGTCTTCGTTCTCGGCGGTGACACGTCGGCATACTGGCGGCCGGCCACCTCCAAGCTTCCGATGTGCGTTGTGAAGGAGACGAACCCGGCCGTGCTCTTGAATGGCTACCTGCACTTCCTCTGCCGCTACGATGGTGGCATCCTCACTTTCAACGTCAGGGACGAGACCTTCGGTTCCATTCCACTGCCCCCATATCCTCTGGGGCATGATCCTCTCAGTCTCAGGACGACGGAGCTCGACGGTTGCCTATGCGTCTTCGATGCGTGCAGCGGCGACGGCGACGGCCTGTGCCATGTATGGCTGCTGCGTGATTACGAGGCACAACGGTGGGAGCAGCTTTGTTGCATCGACCGGGCGGCTTGGCCGGAGCCAGAGCGGACGCAGCTGCAATCGAGCTGGATAGCTCCTCTCGGTCTGTCTAATGCTTCCAATTGATCAGACAAGAAGATCATGTTTGGCACGGGTACTTGCAAGGTGTTCACGGTAGACCAGAATGGTTGTGGCGTACCAGAGATTCTTTTCCGGCCTGACAAGGCCATCACCGGCAGTTTCGTTGACACGTATAATTTCCCGTATGATTTCCCGGCCCTTGGCCTGTTCGAGGAGAGTCTTGTGCCCGTGGGCCGCGACATTGAGGAGATGGTCTTCTCTTCACCAGTGACAGAAGCTTGGTACGACGTCCTCAAGTGGTTGCCAGCACGGTCCCTCTCAAAGCTCAGCCTCGTGTGCAGGGAATGGCGCGCCATGATCACCACCGATTGTTTCATCCGATCGCACGCTGCCGTCCACGCAACACGCCCACGGATCAAGTTTGCCATAGACCCCTTGGTGGGTTCATTCAGTGACCTGGATGATCACATCAACAACCAGCTCTTCTA
Organism: Aegilops longissima; assembly: GCA_021605205.1. Lineage (NCBI taxonomy): Eukaryota > Viridiplantae > Streptophyta > Magnoliopsida > Poales > Poaceae > Aegilops > Aegilops longissima. The sequence goes on from CM038676.1 coordinate 62,962,001, forward strand.
TGACAATGACATACCACACGATATTCCTGTCCAATTTTCTCAGCCATGCCATGGCCTAAACTTAGGGAGGTGGAGTTATGGTGACTACATATACAATCCTACCTTGGGCATTAGTGACAGAATAAGAGATGTCGAGAGAGATGCAGTCTTTTTCGGCAGATCTATTGCGCTGGGGTTCGACTCCGAGGTGGAGGACCATGTCATGGTGTCACTTGCATACGAGCAGAAGAACACGGGAACACGAGAGTACAAACTGAGGTGTGACATGCGTAGTTTGCAAAGAGACAATTTTTGGTGTTCGTACAATCCTCCGCCAAGGCCGGTGGCAGTCGACGTGCCGCCGGCCTACGTGGATGGCAAGATCTATTGGGCGGTCGAACCTATGCTTGGACCAGAATCCGAGGTGTGCGAACTCATGGCGTTCGATGTCATAGATAGAGAGTTCGAGGTCATGGAGGGTCCTTCGTGGAGCAGCCATGGCAGCGGTCGTACGTCCATCCTCGAGCTCAAAGGTGCTATCTCCATGGCATGGTGGGATGACGACATGAATGCCATTGACATATGGAGGATGAAGGACATGGACGGGGCTTGGTACGTGGAGTGTCGTATCGAACTTGATAAGTTCTCACCGCAATACTCGTCGAGGGAGGCCACGCTGATGTCCGCCAACCCAATTGATGGACGAATTTTGCTCAACACGGGAAGGTCATTAGGCTACTATAATCCCAAGACGGCGGCGCTTGAAACTATCTACACCGTTGGTGAACCACAAGGTTATAGGGGGTTCTCTCCCGCTATTGTCCATCACAGTCTAGTTTACCCTTATATGAAGTGGTAGTAGTGAACTAACAAAGGCACACTATAAACTAATGGCCGAAGAAGGGGAAGGCGTCGAGGGTGCATTACCTACCTCATTGTGCTCTTTGCTTACTAATATTAGATTTTTCTTAGTACTGGTGATTTACTCCGATTAATTTTGAATGAGATGATATATTGGGATTGTGAGTTTGTGACTACAAGTTGTGTGATCAAGAATTTGGATCGAAAAGCCTCCTAAGTCTGAAGCGCTCGTAGGCCAAGGAGCACCTTTCCTTATGAGATCATATAAAAATGACGAACCTCTTAAAAAATCAAGTCCGCATAATTCAAACTGGAAAGCAACAATGTTGCACGGCGGCTTTCTTCAAGTATACTCCCTCCGTCTAGGTGAGTAAGTCATCTTAGGAGTGGCAGCGCAACCTAGGTGGCTTTAAATTGGGGGAGGAGGAGCACCGGGACGAGCTGAACTTCCAATCACAACGCTGTTACAAAAGGAAGTAAAATCAGCATTTAATCGCTGGTTATTAAGATGCCTTTTCAGCTGTCCATGTAGGCCTGTACGTGATTGCATGCAAAACCGGCTTCAATTCTTGCCTAATCAATGCCCGGCCATGAAGCATGCACTGGTTGAGCGGAGGGATTTCCAAGGGGGAGAACAAGGCTGCGGAGGAAATCTAGAAGGATGTGGGCGCTCGTGAACAAGGCTGGGACGGGATCGAGGAGAATTAATGTTTTGTGCCTTATGGTTTTGGGAAAATCTGGATTTCGTAAGGTGACTTATTCACCTAGACAGAGGAAGTAGATACGTCAACTTTCGCCCCCACTTCCAAGCAGGCCGTTGACCTCGACGCCCGAGCCGGCAGCCAGCAGTGACCCCAAGGACTGGCTCAAGGACGGAGCCCGTGCCTCCCCAGGCCTCGATGTCGACTACAATGACGGCCAGGAGGACCTGATCTGCAACTGCTAAAAATTTATGCATCTTTGCACCAATATCGAGTACCATGAAAAAAAATATGGCCACATAGTCTCTGGTCTTTCATGTGAGTTGTTCATCGCCGCTGATTATGGCGGTGGAGTTTGTTCTACAAGTTGAACATGCAGACTTTAACAGTTAATATGGCGTGCTGCTGTTGTCACTGTTTGTTTGTCTTCCTATGGCTATATGTAACAACGTCAGAAATCTATTTTGTGAGGTTTGTTCTGGACATAATATCAGGCATGTAGTTTGTGTAGAGAAATATGAATCTCGAGAAGCATCTGGTTTAATCACGCATCGGCTCATCTGATGTAGTACCTGTTTTGTTTTGTTTGACCGCCGGATGCGCGTGCACATGACACACGGTTCAGCTTGTTGTCGCTGAGCGCCCAGGCCAGGTACCTCGCGCGCTGCACGTCTGCCCTCGTCGCCGCCGCCCTCTTCAACTGCGGGTGCACCAGCGCCACCTGTCGGGATCAAATGACGGAATTAGATAGTCGGGGCAGAAATGGAGTCGGGTGGAAAATATGATGGAAGCGTGGCACATGCTCCTGCACTTCCGATGACGTTGATGAGGAAGACGGTGAACCAATAGCACGGCACGGTGCCGCAGAGCGATGAGCGTCTGCGCGCGGGAGATGCAGAACACCTCCTCGAGCGCGTTCATGCAGAACATCCCCGCACGCAACGACGACCGGCCAGCGTGACCAACACGTGCTCCCAGCCTGCGTGCGGCTCGAAGGCTGCGCGAGCACCCTCGCGGCCGCCGTCTCACGCCTGCTCTGGCGCTGCCTCCGTCATCCTCGACCCGGCAGCCTCTAGGTGGGCGACATGGACGACACCAGTGCTCGCCGCGGGGCACGAAGACGAGGTGTTCGTTGAAATGGGCAAGAGAATATACGAGGAGGAGGAAGAAGAAGATAGATACTGACGTATGGGCCACTTGTCATAACAGTCAACTTAACAGTCAAAGTAAACGGTGTTGACTTTCCTGCCACGTCAGCCCTGACGGGTAGGCTCTACTTGTCATAGACATGTTTAAATTTTCTAAGCTGGTCATTTTCCAAAAGTGATAGTTTTTTGCCACAGATTAGTAAAAAAAAAGTAGTTTTTTACATAAATTTATAAAGTGATAGTTTTTAGTTAAATACTCATTGTTGTTAGTTGCGGCTGGTTAGTGGGCTAGCTACAAAGGCTGGGCGTGAGCGGTTCTAGCTGCATGCATGGCTGAGTTGGCCTGGTTAGCTAGTGGAGCCCTTCTAGGAGTGGATGAGTGCGTGCAGTTAGTGCCCAGTGTAGTGTGAGTGCATGCATGCATGGAGGGTGAGTGTGGCCGCCGGGTTGCGTGCGTGAGGCCAACATCTGGTGTGAGTCCGGCTATATAAGCCATGTATTGGTGTTGTGTAGAGTAGAGAGTAGCTAGGAGAGATGTAGTCTCCAGTAGTAGTGTTTCGTGTGGGTGTGGCGCCGGTCTGTTCTTTTTTTTTTTGAACGAAGACGTTAGGGGTGTCCGATTTTAGATTAATAAAGCCACTCGTCAGCATTTAGGCGCCAGTTTGTTGCCGAGCCACGGTGATGGTATGAGCCGAGCCGGGGTATGTGCCCAGTAAAGTAAGGCCATCCGTGCAGCCGAGGCACCGTTCGTGCGGCGGGGCATTTGCGCGCCGGAAATATTTGTGTCCCTCTCCTTCTTCCACCTACGTCCGAGCGAGAGAGAGAGAGAGAGAGAGAGAGAGAGAGAGAGAGAGAGAGAGAGAGAGAGAGAGAGGTAGTTGGGGGTTTGTCCCAACACCTCTGATCATGATCTCATCGACCTTCTCGCTCCGCCTCGATCTTCGATTGAAGCACCTTGGACAATGCGTTACGAAAAACCATGGATAGGACGAGCGTGACGATGCCACCGGCGAGGATGTCGAAGCCCTGCATCACGAACACGGTGACAATGGTGATGGATAGAGAGTAGTCGCTGTCGTGGTTCTAAGTCTGACAGTAGAATAGGGGGTAGGTAATGTAGAGGCAAGATCTCATCTATGGAGGAGTTGTACACGCAAGTTTTACGAGTTCAGGCCCTTCTCGGAGGAAGTAACAGCCCTACGTCTCGGAGCCCGGAGGCGGTCGACTGGATTATATGCGTGTGAGTTACAGAGGGTGCGAACCCTTGTCCCAGAGGAGGGGGTGGCTTATATAGAGTGCGCCAGGACCCCAGCTCCCCTCCGTTACATAGGATTCAATGTACATAAAGAGGTGGCGTTACAGGTAACGCCTGCAATGAAGTGCTACAAATGATCATTAAATATATGGGTAAATGCCCGACCGTTGCTGCGAGAGCGGCTTTAGGTCTTCCGTAGTCGAGTGACACATCTTCACGGAAAGTGGATGTCTTCACAATGAAAGTGACTTCAAGACTGTCGAGTGGAACATAGCTTCATGGTCGAGTGAATGATGATTCTTCTGGTTTTTTAAGGGATGTCCTTGGGGAGGGTATCTTGGACAGGTACATGACCCTACCCTAGGTACATAGCTTCGTCATTAGCCCCCGAATGGATCAGGGTTTGAGTGGGGAAGGAGTTGAGAACACTTCCGACTTGTTTTCCGTGCTATGAGTATATCTTGTTCTGAATCAATGAACTGAGGTGACGATACCAACTTCTTTTTCAGTCGCGTTGATCCATTCCTAAGTTTTTGTTGAGTGAATTTTTACTGGAAGAGCTCCGATTGATGATGTGGAGGAGATCCTCCGTCTGACAAGTTGTTCTGCTGTTCGCGGATTTCGCGGGATTAAAATTTTGGGAAGCGCGCGGGGTGGAGGAGGCCGCAGTAATCGGACTGGATTAGGCAGGGCCGCCTTGATTTCTGCGCCGCCTTTTTGCCACGTATCGCGCGTGCGACTGTTGCGGGATTGGAAAAGCTTGCCCGGGCCTACAAGTCAGCCACTCGGAAGTAACCTCTTATAAGGCGCCGGACCAGGGTTTTTGAATAGTGCGCTCTCATTTTTCTCCCTCTCCCTCAGAGTTCTCCGCCGCGCTTGCTTCCGCCCTAGTGCCGCCGTTCCGTTTAGGATCCATTTGCGGTGATGGGGAAGGAGAAGACGGTGGCTCTCGAGCGCGCGAAGAAGGCGACGGCGAAGGCGAAGGGGAGGAAGTCCAGCCGGGGCGGATCTTCCTCGATGTCTGGCCTGCCGCCGGGCTGGATCCAAGGCGACTGGATTCGCTCGGCGATCAGCCAGGACGACATCGACGACCTGGTCGAAGGGGGACTGATTCCCCACGAATCGGCGCGGCTTCCGGGGAACGAGACCGAGCCGCAGCCGCGAGAGGGTGAGTGCGTCCTCCTCTCTACTCACATTGACCGTGGGTTCTCCTTGCCTCCTCACCCTTTCTTCCGAGGTTTCTTGAATTTTTTCGGGGCGCAACTCCATCATTTCAACCCAAACACCATTGTGTACCTTGCTGCCTTCATGTCTTTGTGTGAGAATTTCCTGCGCTGCCGACCCCACTGGGGCCTCTTCAAGCACATCTTCACATGCCGCTCCCAGTCGGTCAAAAAAGCAAATCCGAGTGATGAAAGAACGCATGTGATCCAAATGTGTGGGGGCCTCGGGATTCAGATGAGGGGTAAAAGTTCTTTTCCAGCCATGATTCTTCCTGACTCGGTCCGTGGGTGGCAGTCGACCTGGTTCTACTGCAAAGACCAGCCGATCTCAGGGCAGTCGACTGGACTTCCACCTTTTTTCTTTGGCCCGAGTGGTGAAACCCTCCCCTTTTAAGGTGATCCCGGAGGAGAAGGCACAAGTCAAGGTGCTGGTCGATCGAGTAGTTCAACTTGTCCGTGATGGGGTGACTGGTATGGATAATCTGGAGGTTTTCCTTTGGCGATGCATCCAACCGCTTCAAGCTCGTGACCATCCGATGTGGATGTATTCGGGCACTGATGACACCACTCGGACTCATCCGGAGGAAGTCGACGAGACCACGTTGGAGGGGTGGCTGATGAGTATCACAGGAAACAAAGACAACCCCATGGGAGCCAGGAGAATTCCTCCACTCGACCAATCTTACGAACCAGACAAGGTCCAATTTTGAATTTCCGACTGCAATCTTGATTTATTCGCACAGTTGTTTATGCTTTACCGACTGACTTTGTCCTGCTTGCTTTCTTCCAGACTCTTACCGAAATGTACTCGATGCCCAACGGAGAGCAGGAGCAAGATCCGGAGGGCGAGGCAAGCGGAGGCGAAAGCGTCGAATGGAATTCTGACGGAGAGGGAGAGGGGGAGAGCGACGACTCGAGCGATGAAGAAGAGATCGGCTCTCCTCCTCGCAGGGAAAGGCGATCCAAGCTTGCTCAAGATCCAATGAGCGCCCGCGACAAGGCGACCGTTCCAACTGGGCAATGGTCAAAGTGTCCTCGGACATCCTCTCCAGCACCGACTGAAAAGGCTCCAAAGCAGACAAAGGTCGTTGCGCAGAAGACTCGAAAGGCGCTGCCAAAAATCAAGATTGACATTCCTGTTGCCTCTACGTGAGTGTACTTCTTTCGCTTTTACTCGACGCCCTGCGCTGTTTATCTTTCCTTTGGTTTGATCGAATGAACCTTGAAATTGGTAGTGCCGCTACCTCTGGGACTTCAGCTTATAGAAACGAGGATGAGGAAATGGAAGACGCGGTCGCCTCCATCCCGGGTACAATCTTTGTTATTCTGTTGTCCTTTTGTCGACTGTACTATGATATATCCGATCGGGCGATAAAATGTTGGCGACTGAACTTTTTGTAGATCCCAACATTATTGACCTCCCCTACGATGATGATGACGAGCCGCAGAGGCCCTTGGGGAGGAGAAACAGGAAAGCGTCCGCTGGCAAGACAACTCAGTCGACGCCAGTGGCGGAACCGGTAGTTCAGGACGCTGGTGACGCCAATCGGACTTCCGTTTCTCTCGCCATACCGCAGTCGAGTGCTCGACCTTCTGCGTCAGTCGCGCGTGCTCCTGCCGATCCACCTTTAGTTTTTGTTACACAGCACGTCCCAGAAGACGAAGTGGGTGCTGCCAAAGAAGCTATACGCCAAGCAGGCATCATGATGGAGAAGATGAAGATGGTGCGGGATGCTAGCCAGGCTTCTTATGATGCCTGCTCCGCTCTCTAGAGCAACGTTTAGGTTCGCAGCTAGTCGACTGCCTCTCTTGACTTGTTCTATTAGGATATGGTACCTGAAATCTCTCTTTCCAAGGATCTTCGCTTCTGTACACCCACTGGGTGTTTTGATTTCTCATTGAGCAAATTCGTACTTGGAGCTGAATTTGATGTTGTTGTCAATTGAATTTTTTGGACTAGTGGGGGCACGCTGAGTGCACCCAGTGGGTGTAGTCCCCGAGACTATGGTGGACTGCGGGCAGTCGACTGTAGTCTTGAATTTTGAATTTCTTCACTCGGTCTGAGCATGTCATGTCGAGTGGATTTTTGAACCAGTAGGGGCACGCTGAGTGCACCCACTGGGTGTAGTCCCCGAGACCGTGGTCGACTGCTGGCAGTCGACTATGGTCTGAAGAATCTGTTTGTTGTTATCTCTCTTTTCTCTTTTTTGCACTCATGTTGAAGGAAGGCCTTGCCGAGTGTAAATGAATCGCAAGCACGCTAATGCACCCACCGGGTGTAGTCCCGAGGCTCTTGTTGGATGTTTGATTCGGCAAGAGTCATAGAATTTGTTGGCTTTATCCTTTTATCTCTCTGAAATAACCAATCTTTTAACTAGTCGACTGACTCATTCCTTGTTTGCAGAAATCTTGTGATCTTGGAGCTCGCTTTGCTGACTTGAAGAAAAAACAGATTCAACTCAACCTTGACCTGGAATTGGCCAAGACAGAACTGCAGAAAGCCAAGGATGACACCAATGGTAAGAAATTCCGCTCTGGATTGTCTTCGATCTGGTTTGTCGACTGGATTTCATTCTGCTCTTTCTGAATCAAGCATTATTTCTTTTCAGAGAAACTGAACCAGGCTCTGGCCAAAAAGGATCAAGATCTGGCTGCCGCACAGAAGAAGGTTGACGACAAAACTGCTCTGGCTGAACAAAAGTTGGCTTCAGTCGGCAAATTGGAGGAAGAAAACGCCAAGATAAAATCTGCCCTGGACGAAGCCAACAAGGAAGTAACCCGCTTGAAGAAGGACAAGGTCAATCTGAACGAGAGGATGGAAGGCATTGCTCGCATGAGGGATGATCTGGAAAGTTATCTGAGAAGCCTTGCCGAGAAGCTGTTCATCAAGCTTGAAGGTATAAATTCTGTTCCAACTGGTTTATCTTCATCGACTCGGCATATGACTTATTGACTCATCCTCGGATTGTGCGTGCAGAGTTTTGCCGAGATTCGAGGAGGAGACCGGGCGAATCGAGCCAAGCTTGGATCCCATCAATTCCCCCGTGAAAGATGAAGCTGCTATGAACTAGCTCAGACTAGAATCCCGCATCGACGGTGCTGTTGACTACCTTGCTCGACTGAAGGTCGCAATGTCCCGGATCGACACAACACTCTGGCCATGGGCAACGCTCTCGAATGACCTCGAGTCTCTGATGACTCGACTTAACGAGATCCCAGGTCGAGTGCAGGAGTGGAAAAAGTCGTCTGCCCGGTGCGGTGCTGATGTGGCTCTATCTTTGGTTCGCGTCCATTGCAAGGAGGCGCGAGAAGAGAAGCTGGCGGCGATCAAGGTTGCCAATACCAAGAAGCATGACTTCCAATCCTTCATGGAGACTTTCATTGCAGCAGCCACTCGGATTGCCGATGGCATTGACCTGGATGAATTCGTCGAGCCTGCCAGCCCTCCTCCTGCGGAGTGAACAAACTTTTGTGCCCCACCTTAAATTTGCCTCGGGATGTCGAGTGGTTTTTGTAACAGTTAAACTCTTTCGGGCTGAGTGCCCGAGTACTTCTGCGGTCTTGAACTTTTAGGGTTCGTCTGGACTTGATTTATCTCAGGATATGCTTGCGATTGCTTTTGGAATTTGATCTACACCTGGAATGACCTTTGTGTTTGAGATGCAGCTCCAAAGTGGAGACTTCAATCGACCTACGCCTCGTCGTCCTTGCAGACAAGGATGGAGCGCATGTTGTATTTGTGGCGTAGCTCCAAAGGAGAAGGTCGCAGTCGACCTGCACCTCGTCGTCCTTGCGGATAGGGATGGAGCGCACATTGCATTTGTGGCGTAGCTCCGAAGGAGAAGGTCGCAGTCGACCTGCACCTCATCGTCCTTGCGGATAGGGATATGTTTTGAACTTAGGCAAGTATGAGACTGCAGCTAAGCCTCCGAGTGGGAGGATTGCTCACCACTCGGTAGGATTTTTTAAACTTAGGCGAGTACTGGACTGCAGCTAAGCCTCCCGAGTGGGAGGATTGCTCACCACTCGGTAGGATTTTTTAAACATAGGCGAGTACTTGGACTGCAGCTAAGCCCCCGAGTGGGAGGATTGCTCACCACTCGGTAGAATTTTTTAAACTTAGGCGAGTACTTGGACTGCAGCTAAGCCTCCGAGTGGGAGGATTGCTCACCACTCGGTAGAATTTTTTAAACTTCGGCGAGTACTTGGATTGCAGCTAAGCCCCCGAGTGGGAGGATTGCTCACCACTCGGTAGGATTTTTTAAACTTAGGCGAGTACTTGGACTGCAGCTAAGCCCCCGAGTGAAAGGATTGCTCATCACTCGGTAGGATTTTTTAAACTTAGGCGAGTACTTGGACTGCAGCTAAGCCCCCGAGTGGGAGGATTGCTCATCACTCGGTAGGATTTTTTAAACTTAGGCGAGTACTTGGACTTCAGCTAAGCCCTCGAGTGGGAGGATTGCTCACCACTCGGTAGGATTTTTTAAACATAGGCGAGTACTTGGACTGCAGCTAAGCCCCCGAGTGGGAGGATTGCTCACCACTCGGTAGAATTTTTTAAACTTAGGCGAGTACTTGGACTGCAGCTAAGCCTCCGAGTGGGAGGATTGCTCACCACTGTAGAATTTTTAAACTTCAAGTAGTACTTGGATTGCAGCTAAGCCCCCGAGTGGGAGGATTGCTCACCACTCGGTAGGATTTTTTAAACTTAGGCGAGTACTTGGACTGCAGCTAAGCCCCCGAGTGAAAGGATTGCTCATCACTCGGTAGGATTTTTTAAACTTAGGCGAGTACTTGGACTGCAGCTAAGCCCCCGAGTGGGAGGATTGCTCATCACTCGGTAAGATTTTTTAAACTTAGGCGAGTACTTGGAATGCAGCTAAGCCCCCGAGTGGGAGGATTGCTCACCACTTTTAAACTTAGGCGAGTACTTGGACTGCAGCTAAGCCCCCGAGTGAAAGGATTTCTCATCACTCGGTAGGATTTTTTAAACTTAGGCGAGTACTTGGACTGCAGCTAAGCCCCCGAGTGGGAGGATTGCTCATCACTCGGTAGGATTTTTTAAACTTAGGCGAGTACTTGGACTGCAGCTAAGCCTCTGAGTGAGAGGCTTGCTCATCACTCGGTAGGATCTTTTTAACTTAAGCGAGTACTTGGACTGCAGCTAAGCCCCCGAGTGAGAGGATTGCTCACCACTCGGTAGGATTTTTTAAACTTAGGCGAGTACTTGGACTTCAGCTAAGCCTCAGAGTGAGAGGCTTGCTCATCACTCGGTAGGATTTTTTAAAATTTAGGCGAGTACTTGGACTGCAGCTAAGCCCCGAGTGAGAGGCTTGCTCATCACTCGGTAGGATTTTTTTAAAACTTAGGAGAGTACTTGGACTGCAGCTAAGCCCCCAAGTGAGAGGCTTGCTCATCACTCGGTAGGATTTTTTTTAAACTTAGGCGAAACGGATTCGCAGCTAAGCCCCCGAGTGAGAGGCTTGCTCATCACTCAGTGGGATTTTTTTTAAACTCAGGCGAAACGGATTCGCAGCTAAGCCCCCGAGTGAGAGGCTTGCTCATAGGATTTTTTTAAAACTTAGGCGAAACAGATTCGCAGCTAAGCTTCCGAGTGAGAGGCTTGCTCATCATTCGGTAGAATTTTTCGAACTTAGGCAAAACGGATTCGCAGCGAAGTCACCCACTGGGGGATTTCAAACGCAAACAAAGGCAACAATAGATCGTTTAGGAAGATTATAAAGCTCTTTTCTTTGATAAACAAACTACAAAGGTATTTCTTATTACATCTCATCCGAGTGAGTACTTAAATATAAAAGGGGTGGAGCAGCTCCGCGTTCCAAGCTCGTGGCTCGTCTTTCTGATGCTCGACATTATAAAGATGGTATGCTCCATTGTGAAGAACTCTAGTGACAATGAAGGGACCTTCCCAAGCAGGGGCGAGCTTGTGTGGTTTCTGTTGATCCACTCGAAGAACCAAGTCCCCCTCTTGAAAGGCTCGACCCCTCATGTTTCTGGCGTGGAATCGGCACAAGTCTTGCTGATAAATGGTCGACCGGATCAAAGCCATCTCTTCCTCCTCTAAAAGGTCGACAAGGCCCCGCCAAGCCTGTTCTCGCTTCATCTTGAGAGAAGAGCTCGACTCGTGGTGCATTGTGAAGTAAGTCACTTTCAGAACGGCTTCAGCTCCATAGACCAAGAAGAATGGAGTTCGCCATCGACCGATTGGGAGTTGTCCTTAGACCCCAAAGAATCGACGGAAGTTCATCAACCCAGTGCTGCTATGCGTGCTTGAGAACACGATCACCGTGGTTTCATCCTTTGAGAATTAGGCCATTTGCTCTTTCTGCTTGTCCATTCGACTGGGGGTGAGCGACTAAAGCCTAGTCGACTCGTGTGCCTTGAGAAGCGCAGAAGGCTCTAAACTCATCAGAATTGAAGTTCGACCCGTTGTCAGTGATGATGCTGTGCGGAACCCCGAATCTGAATGTCAATTCTCTGATGAAACTGACAGCAGTGCTAGCTTCAAGATTCTTGATAGGCTTAGCTTCAATCAATTTGGTAAACTTGTCGACTGCTACAAGCACGTGGGTGAAGCCTCTCCTACCAGTTCTCAGCGGTCCGACCATATCCAATCCCCAAATAGCAAAGGGCCAGACGAGTGGAATGGTCTTCAGGGCTGACGCAGGTTTGTGCGACATGTTGGAGTAAAACTGGCAACCCTCACATTTGTCGACTATATATTTTGCCATTTCATTTGCTCGAGGCCAGTAAAACCCAGCTCGGTATGCTTTATCCACGATGGTACGAGAGGACGCATGGTGACCACAGGTCCCCGAGTGGATGTCGTTGAGGATCATTCGACCTTCTTCTGGCGTTATACATTTCGATCGACTCCGTCACTCCTTCCCCTGAACAGTTGCCCTCCTATCACAAAAAGGCTTTGGATCGACGAACGATCTGTCGAGCCTCTTCTTCATCTTCCGGGAGTTCCTTCCTAAGAATATATGCAATGTATGGTACTTGTCTACCGGGAGTGATGACAAAAACCTCCATGATCAGGCCGACCACGGCTGGGACCTCGACTTCAGTCGGATCTGTGGCACTCTTAGGCTGCAGAGGCTCTTCGGTGAAAGGATCTTCTTGAACTGACGGTGTGTGAATGTGTTCCAAAAACACATTGCTGGGAATGGCTTCTCTTGAACCTATCTTTGCCAAATCGTCGGCAGCTTGATTTTTCGATCGGGGTATATGATGGAGCTCTAACCCCTCAAACTTCTTTTCCAATTTCCTCACTGCATTGCAGTAACCAGTCATGGCTAGGCTTCTGACGTCCCACTCCTTCATCACTTGATTGACTACCAAATCTGACTCGCCATAGACCATAAGGCGACGGACGCCGAGTGAAATGGCCATACGTAATCCATACAGGAGTGCCTCATATTCTGCTTCATTGTTGGAGGAATCAAAGTGAATCTGGAGGACATATCTGATCTTGTCTCCTCGGGGGGATACCAGTACCACCCCAGCACCGGAACCATTTAGCATCTTGGAGCCATCAAAAACATGGTCCAAAGGTTCGAGTGAACTTGAGTCGGCATTGTTGTTCAATCCACTCGGCGAGGAAATATGCTATTGCTTGGGACTTGATAGCTTTCTTTGCCTCAAACTTGATATCTAAGGGAAGGAGTTCAATCGCCCACTTTGCCACTCGACCAGTTGCATCTCTGTTGTGCAGAATCTCTGACAATGGAGCGTCGCTGACGACTGTAATTAAATGATCAAAGAAGTAATGTGCAACCTTCTTCATGGTCATATAAATCCCATAAGCAAGTTTCTGATAATGCGGATATCTTTGCTTTGGTGGAGTCAAAACTTCAGAAACATAATATACTGGGCGCTGAACTTTATAGGCTTTTCCTTCTTCTTCCTGCTCGACCGTAAGTACTGTACTGACGACTTGTCCAGTGGCTGCAATGTAAAGCAGCAAAGACACCCAGTGGGTGCTTGCTGCCCCAATCAGCAAAGGCTCTTTGCTGATTGGGGCAGCAAGCACCGGCTGGGTGGAAAGAAGGGCTTTTAGCTCTGCGAATGCTGCATCAGCTTCAGGGGTCCACTCGAACTTATCTGACTTCTTCATCAGTCGGTAAAGAGGCAATGCCTTTTCACCGAGGCGAGAAATGAATCGACTTAGGGTGGCCAAGCAACCAGTAAGCTTCTGGACATCATGTACATGCACGGGGCGTTTCATTCGGAGTATGGCTCCCACTTTCTCTGGGTTAGCGTCGATCCCTCGTTCGGAAACGAGAAAACCGAGCAATTTTCCGCTCGACTCGAATGTGCACTTTGATGGATTAAGCTTGATATCATACCTTCTAAGGTTGGCAAAGGTTTCAGCAAGGTCAGCCAGTAGGTCGAAACCTTTACGTGACTTAACCACAATATCATCCATGTATGCTTCCACATTCCGACTGATTTGAGTGAGTAAACACTTCTGAATCATCCGCATGAATGTGGCTCCAGCGTTCTTCAGGCCGAATGGCATGGTGATATAATAGAAGCACCCAAATGGAGTAATGAAAGCTGTTTTTATCTCGTCGGGTCCATACAGACGGATCTGATGATACCCCGAATAAGCGTCCAAAAAGGACAAACGCTCACACCCCGCAGTTGACTCGACGATTTGGTCGATGCGAGGGAGGGGAAAGTGATCTTTCGGGCAAGCCCGATTGATATGCTTAAAGTCAATGCACATGCGAAGTGAGTCGTCCTTCTTAGGAACCATGACAACATTGGCTAGCCACTCGGAGTGGTAAATCTCTCGGATAAACTCAGCTGCTAGGAGCCGAGCCACTTCTTCACTGATTGCCTTTCTCTTCTGCACGGCGGACCATCAAAGATGCTCTTTGACTGGTTTCACTTTTGGGTTGACTCGCAGACGATGCTCAGCCAGCTCCCTGGGAACACCAGGCATGTCGGAAGGTTTCCATGCAAAGATGTCCCAGTTCTCATGGAGGAACTGGATGAGCGCTTCTTCCTATTTGGAGTCGAGTGTTGTGGAAATGTGAGTCGGAGCAGCATTGGGATCCATCGGGTGAATATGGATCGGCTTCGTTTCGCCAGATGACTGAAATGCTGAATCCGTGGCAGGCTTCTTAGCTCGCAACAAATCACTTGGATCTGCATTTTTCTGATACTCCTGCAATTCCACTACTGCCAGCTGTGCATCGGCGATCTTCGAGCCTTTCTGGAAGCACTCTTCTACCTTCTTCCGATTGCCAGTGATAGTGATCACACCTTTAGGACCAAGCATCTTCAACTTGAGATACATGTAGCATGGTAGAGCCATAAAACGTGCGTAAGCTGGCCTACCCTGAATAGCGTGATAAGCACTGTGGAAATCCACAACTTCAAATGTCAACTTTTCTTTGCGGTAATTCTTGTAATCACCGAAAACTACATCAAGGGCGATCTGGCCGAGTGACTCAGCCTTCTTGCCAGGAATGACTCCATGGAAACTCATGTTGCTTTCGCCGAGTCTGGACATCGGAATGCCCATTCCTTTCAACATCTCTGCATATAGAATATTCAGGCCACTGCCTCCATCCATTAGAACTCTAGTCAACCGAGTGCCTTCGACAACTGGGTCGACCACCAACGCTTGCCTCCCGGGGGTGGCTATATGCATCGGGTGATCAGACTGGTCGAATGTAATGGCAGTCTGAGACCATTTCAAATAACTGGGCATCGCCGGAGCGACCATGTTTACTTCTCTATTAATGACTTTCAGTCGACTTTTGCTCTCAACATCAGCAAAAATCATCAGAGTGGAATTGACCTGAGGGTAACCATCGTCACTTTCCTCTTTGTCTTCAACATTGTCCGACTCTTTTTCCTTCTATTTGGGCTGTTTCTCTCGGAACTGCTGGATTAGGAGCCGACACTGTCGAGTGGTATGCTTTGGGTAAATGAGATTACCCTCCTCATCTTTCTTTGTGTGAATGTGGCATGACAGATCCCACACATCATTCCCATCTTGATCTTTTACTTTCTTAGGGTTCCACGACCCCTTGGTTTTCCCCTTGAACTTTCCTTGAGTCACGGCTAAGGCTTCTCCAGGAGCAGCTGGCTCGGCTCTCCGCTTCTGCTTCCGACTGGAGTTCCCTCCCCCGGTTTCGTGGACGACTATTTTGTGTTTGCCACTCCGGAGCCGATCCTCCTCTTCACCATTGGCATACTTGGTGGCAATCTCGATCATCCGACTCAGAGACATATCTCCGGTCCGACCGAACTTCAGATTCAGCTCTCGATATTTGACGCCTTCCTTGAAGGCACAAACTGCTTGGTGATCAGACACATTTTCCACCGTGTGATGCAACGTGATCCATCTCTGGATATAGTCCCTCAAAGTTTCATTGGGCTTCTGCACACAAGATTGCAGCTCACAACCCCGCTGGCCGTTTACATGTTCCTTCAAATGTTCGACAAACACTGGCAAGATCTTCCCAATCAGTAAATACTGCCTGGCGCTAACTAGTTTAACCATGCTCGCCGAGCCTCCAACATCGAGAGGAAGGTGCTTCATAGCCACTTCATCATTGCCGCCATCAATCTGAACAGCTACTCAGAGTCCTCAAGCCAAGTGTCGCTTGGACTCGCCAGATGAACTTATCGACTCGACCGCCAACCTGAAGTTGGGAGGAATCATGCGACCACGATGGCTCGCTTTGAAGCACTCGGGACCTGGGACATGCACTCTCTGCTGGTTGGTAAATCTCTGTCATGGACTTCTCTGTGAGCTTTGTTTCTGTCGACCAAACCTTGTACGAGAATAGATCTTGCATCAAAGCCTGGTTCCCTGGGGTCGACTGCAATTCTTCGCCCACCACTGTGAGGGCGTCTGTCATCATGCTATCGAGGCACGTATGACCCACTCCTTGGGGGAGGCGTGGGCACTCAACGACGATCATCGTGATCGAGTCGGCGATCAAACTGCTCGCGGTTTCTGTACTGATCTCGCCGGTCTCCACGCCCCTCACGCCTCGGGGGCGATCTTGGGCTGTGAGCCGACTGGACTGTATCTGCTACGACGGATCTGCTGTGGATCCTATTCCGCGACTGAGACACAGCTGTATTCTGTTCTCCTATTGCCCGGAGTAAATCCCTGATCTGCATCAAACCTCTGCTAGCTTCTGACTTGGACGGCTGGATTGACTCTGCTATTCGGGCTGCGGCTACGAGATTCTGGATTGGAGTTCGATATACCGAGTTGGAGGCGGAAAAGTTGTCGCCGACCGGATCTTGGAACTCGCTGTCGAGCACGCTTGCCGTCGCGTGCGTCGGAGGTTCTCGATCGAAAGCGCCAGCCTGTTGGCCAGGCGCGCCTCCTCCAAGGCTCGGGCCTCAGGAGTTTCTTCGATGATAGGAGTATGAAGGGCATCCATGTTCCGGCGGCGAAGTTCTTCCCTCTGCTTCGAAGAGAGGGGCTCAGGAGGTACTCCTCGTGGACATGCGACGGATCGTCTCCGCCATCTCCACCGTCAACGCGAGGGAAGCCAGGAGGACTGCGAGGCCCATCGACCATCAGGACCTCCGCCGCGGGATCACTGCTGTCGCACTCCGATGCGGTTTCTACGGAGCCAGTCGACAGATCGAACAAGCCGTAGAGCGTTTCGTCGGGCTCGATTGTCGCGACTTGGGGGACGGCGGGCCACCGTGTGCCTCACCCACCGCTGAAGCCTCGAACGACCGGAACGCTTGCGCCGGCGAGCAACAGGGAGGGAGGACGCCACAGGAGCTGACTGATACTGAGTCGACGGCTGTCGTAGGAGGACGCCGCGGACGCACCCGCGAAAGTGCGTCGCTCCGCGGACGAGGAGTGCCTCGACGTCGAGTGGAGCCTCTTGGAGCCAAGCGGATTCGTGGCGACGAACACGAGCGTGCCGAGACGGATCTCGCGGCCCTCGGCCAAACCTCCGCCTGAAACCATGTCGATGGGGATCGGAAGAATCGCAACTTCTCCAACAAGTCGCTAAGACACCTGCCCCACGGCGGGCGCCAACTGTCGTGGTTCTAAGTCTGGCAGTAGAATAGGGGCTAGGTAATGTAGAGGCAAGATCTCAGCTATGGAGGAGTTGTACACTCAAGTTTTACGAGTTCAGGCCCTTCTCGGAGGAAGTAACAACCCTACGTCTCGGAGCCCGGAGGTGGTCGACGGGATTGTATGCGTGTGAGTTACAGAGGGTGCGAACCCTTGTCCCAGAGGAGGGGGGTGGCTTATATAGAGTGCGTCAGGACCCCAGCTCCCCTCTGTTACATAGGATTCAATGTACATAAAGATGTGGCGTTACCTGCAATGAAGTGCTACAAATGATCATTAAATATATGGATAAATGCCCGACCGTTGTGTTGGGGAACGTAGCAGAAATTCAAAATTTTCTACGCATCACCAAGATCAACCTATGGAGATTCTAGCAACGAGGGAAGGAGAGTGCATCTACATACCCTTGTAGATCGCTAAGAGGAAGCGTTCAAGAGAACGGGGTTGAAGGAGTCGTACTCGTCGTGATCCAAATCACCGGAGATCCTAGTGCCGAACGGACGGCACCTCCGCGTTCAACACACGTACAGCCCGGTGACGTCTCCCGTGCCTTGATCCAGCAAGGAGAGAGGGAGAGGTTGAGGAAGACTCCATCCAGCAGTAGCACAACGGCGTGGTGGTGGTGAAGGAGCGTGGCAATCCAGCTGGGCTTCGCCAAGCACCAAGGGAGAGGAGGAGGAGGAGAGGCAGGGCTGCACCAAGAGGGAGAGGTTCTCATGTGTGTTGGGCAGCCCAAAACCTCAAGTATATATAGGGGGAAAGGGGGGCTGCGCCCCCTTTAGGGTTTCCCACCCCAAGGGGTGCGGCCAGCCCTAGATGGGACTTGGGGGGCGGCCAAGAGGGGGAGGAGTGCCTCCCAAAGTCAAGTGGAGGCCCTCCCCCTTAGGGTTTCCCCCCTCCCATGCGCATGGGCCTTGGGGGGGATGGTGCCCCTGGCCCATTAAGGCTAGGGCGCCCCCCTACAGCCCATGCTATTGTATTGGACGTGGTGGAACAATTTCCGGACCTCCGGACCCCTCCGAATCCTCCGAACCTTCCGAAGCTTCCGGTACAATACCGAAAAACCCGAACTTTTTCCTAACCCGAACAACAACTTTCCATATATAAATCTTTACCTCCGGACCATTCGGAACTCCTCGTGACGTCAGGGATCTCATCCGAGACTCCGGACAACATTCGCAACCACATACAAACTTCCTTTATAACCCTAGCGCCATCGAACCTTATGTGTAGACCCTACGGGTTCGGGAGACATGTAGACATGACCGAGACGTTCTCGGTCAATAACCAATAGCGGGATCTGGATACCCATATTGGCTCCTACATGTTCCACGATGATCTCATCGGATGAACCACGATGTCAAGGACTCAATCGATCCCGTATACAATTCCCTTTGTCTAGCGGTATTGTACTTGCCCGAGATCCGATCGTCGGTATCCCGATACCTTGTTCAATCTCGTTACCGCAAGTCTCTTTACTCGCTCGTAGCACATCATCTCGTGATCAACCCCTTGGTCACATTGTGCACATTATGATGATGTCCTACCGAGTGGGCCCAGAGATACCTCTCCGTTACACGGAGTGGCAAATCCCATCTTGATTCGTGCCAACCCAATGACACTTTCGGAGATACCTGTAGTGCACCTTTATAGTCACCCGATTCACGTTGTGATGTTTGGTACACCCAAAGCATTCCTACGGTATCCGGAGTTGCACAATCTCATGGTCTAAGGAAATGATACTTGACATTAGAAAAGCTTTAGCATACGAACTACGATCTTTGTGCTAGGCTTAGGATTGGGTCTTGTCCATCACATCATTCTCCTAATGATGTGATCCCGTTATCAATGACATCCAATGTCCATGGTTAGGAAACCGTAACCATCTATTGATCAACGAGCTAGCCAATAGAGGCTTGCTAGGGACATGGTGTTGTCTATGTATCCACACATGTATTTGAGTTTCCTATCAATACAATTATAGCATGGATAATAAACGATTATCATGAACAAGGAAATATAATAATAATAACTAATTTATTATTGCCTCTAGGCATATTTCCAACAGTCTCCCACTTGCACTAGAGTCAATAATCTAGTTCACATCATCATGTGATTAACATCGATAGGTCACATCGCCATGTGACCAACACCCAAAGAGTTTACTAGTGTCGTAAACTAGTTCACATCATCATGTGATTTAGACTCAATGAGTTCGAGGTTTGATCATGTTTTGCTTGTGAGAGAGGTTTTAGTCAACGGGTTTTAGTCAACGGGTGCGAACCTTTCTCGATCCGTGTGTGCTTTGCAAATTTCTAGGTCATATTATAAACGTTGCTTCCACGCCCACTTGGAGCTATTCCAAACGGTTGCTCCACTATACGATCCGGTTTGCTACTCGAGTCACTCGGATAGGTGTTAAAGCTTGCATCGACGTAACCCTTTACGCCAACTCTTTATCACCTCCATAATCGAGAAACATGTCCTTATTTACTCCAAGGACAATTTTGACCGCTGTCCAATGATCTATTCTGGATCATTCTTGTACCCTTGACCGACTCATGGCAAGGCACACTTCCGTGCGGTAAACGGCATAGCATACTATAGAGCATATGTCCGAAGCATAGGGGACGACCTTCGTCCTTTCCTCTTTTCCGCCGTGGTCGAGCTTTAACTCTTAACTTCATACCTTACGACTCAGCAAGAACTCCTTCTTCGATCGATCCATCTTGAACACTTTCAAGATTATGTCAAGGTATGTGCTCATTTGAAAGTACCATTAAGCGGTTTTGATCTATCCCTATAGATCTTGATGCTCAATGTTCAAGTAGCTTAATACAGGTTTTCACTTGAAAAACACTTTTCAAATAACCCTATATGCTTTCCAGAAATTCTACATCATTTCTGATCAACAATATGTCAACGACACATACTCATCGAAATTCTATAGTGCTCCCACTCCCTTCTTTGGAAATACAAGTTTCTCATAAACTTTGTATAAACCCAAAATCTTTGATCATCTCATCAAAGTGCACATTCCAACTCCGAGATGCTTACTCCGGTCCTTAGAAGGATCACCTGGAGCTAGCATACCTTTTAGCATCCTTAGGATCGACAAAACTTTCTCGATTGTATCACATACAACCTTTCCTTACTAAGACTGGTAAGGAAACTCGTTTTGACATCCATTTGCCAGATTTCATAAATGCAGCTAATGCTAACATGATTCCGACGGACTTAAGCATCGCTACGGATGAGAAAATCTCATCGTAGTCAACTCCTTGAACTTGTGAAAAACTCTTCGCCACAAGTCGAGCTTTATGGACGGTGATATTACCGTCCACGTCCATCTTCTTCTAAAGATCCATTCTCAATGGCTTGCCGATCATCGGGCAAGTCCACCAAAGTCCATGCTTTGTTCTGATACATGGATCCTATCTCGGATTTCATGGCTTCTAACCATTTGTCGGAATTTGGGCCCACCATCGCTTCTCCATAGCTCGTAGGTTCATTGTTGTCTAGCAACATGACCTTCAAGACAGGATTATCGTATTCACTCGTAAGTAGTACGCATCCTTGTCACCCTACGAGGTACGGTAGTGACTTGATCCAAAACTTCATGATCACTATCATAAGCTTCTACTTCAATTGGTGTAGGCGCCACAGGAACAACTGAAGGAAATATGCCCTAGAGGCAATAATAAAGTTATTATTTATTTCCTTATTTCATGATAAATGTTTATTATTCATGCTAGAATTGTATTAACCGGAAACATAATACATGTGTGAATACATAGACAAACAGTATGTCACTAGTATGCCTCTACTTGACTAGCTTGTTAATCAAAGATGGTTATGTTTCCTAACCATGAACAAGGAGTTGTTATTTGATTAACAAGGTCACATCATTAGTTGAATGATCTGATTGACATGACCCATTCCGTTAGCTTAACACTTGATCGCTTAGTATGTTGTTAATGCTTTCTTCATGACCCATACATGTTCCCCGTAACTATGAGATTATGCAACTCCTGTTTACGGAGGAACACTTTGGTACTACCAAACGCCACAACGAATCGGGTGATTATAAAGGAGTACTACAGGTGTCTCCAAAGGTACTTGTTGGGTTGGCGATTTTGAGATTAGGTTTTGTCACTCCGATTGTCGGAGAGGTATCTCTAGGCCTTCTCGGTAATACACATCACTTAAGCCTTGCAAGCATTACAACTAATGAGTTAGTTGTGAGATGATGTATTACGGAACGAGTAAAGAGACTTACCGTAACGAGATTGAACTAGGTATTGATACCGACGATCGAATCTCGGGTAAGTAACATACCGATGACAAAGGAACAAAGTATGTTGTTATGCGGTTTGACCGATAAAGATCTTCAGAGAATATGTAGGAACCAATATGGGCATCCAGGTTCCGCTATTGGTTATTGACCGAGAATAGTTCTAGGTCATGTCTACATAGTTCTCGAACCCGTAGGGTCCGCACGCTTAAGGTTTCGATGATGCTTATATTATGAGTTTATGAGTTTTGATGTACCGAAGGAGTTCGAGTCCCGGATGAGATCGGGACATGACGAGGAGTCTCTAAATGGTCGAGACGTAAAGATCGATATATTGGACGACTATATTCGAGTTCGGAAAGGTTCCGAGTGATTCGGTATTTTTCGAGTACCGGGAGTTACGGAATACGGGAAGAGTATTGGGCCTTAATGGGCCTTAGTGGGAAGGAGCCAGAGGTGGCGTGCGCCCTCCCAAGCCCAGTCCGAATTGGACAAGGGGTTTGGGGCGCAGCCCACCTTCCCTTCCTTCTCCACTTCCCCTTTCCCCTTCTCCTAGTTGGACTAGGAAGAAGGAGTCCTACTCCCGGTGGGAGTAGGACTCCCCTTGCGCGCCTCCTCCTAGGGCCGGCCTCCTCCTCCCTCCCTCCTTTATATACTGAGGCAGGGGGCACCCCAATACACACAAGTTGATCTACGGATCTTTCCTTAGCCGTGTGCGGTGCCCCTTCCACCATATTCCACTTCGTCATATCGTCATGAGCTTAGGCGAAGCCTGCGCCGGAGAAGTCATATCGTCATGAGCTTAGGCGAAGCCCTGCGTCGGTGGAGCATCAACATCGCCACCACGCCGCAGTCGACGGAACTCATCCCCGACACTTTGCTGGATCGAGTCCGGGATCGCCATCGAGCTGAACGTGTGCAGAACTCGGAGGTGCCGTGACGCTCGGTGCTTGGATCGGTCGGATCGTGAAGACGCACGACTACATCAACAGCGTTGTTATAACGCTTCCGCTTTCGGTCTCACGAGGGTACGTGGACGGACTCTCCCCTCTCGTTGCTATGCCATCACCATGGTCTTGCGTGATCGTGAGGAAATTTTTGAAATTACTACGCTCCCTAACAGATGGCATCCGAGCCTGGTTTTATGCGTTGATGTCATGTGCACGAGTAGAACACAAGTGAGTTGTGGACGATACAAGTCATACTGCCTACCAGCATGTCATACTTTGGTTCAGCGGTATTGTGAGATGAAGCGGCCCGACCGACATTACGCCAGACGCTTACGCGAGACTGGTTTCACCGCCCGAGCACTCGTTGCTTAAAGGTGACCGGCGGGTGTCTGTCTCTCTCACTTTAGTTGAATCGAGTGTGGCTACGCCCGTCCTTGAGAAGGTTAAACGGAGTCTATTTGACGAAGTATCGCTGTGGTTTTGATGCGAGGTAAGAACGGTTCTTGCTCAGCCCGTAGCAGCCACGTAAAACTTGCAACAACAAAGTAGAGGACGCCTAACTTGTTTTTGCAGGGCATGTTGTGATGTGATATGGTCAAGACGTGATGCTATATTTTATTGTATGAGATGATCATGTTTTGTAACCGAAGTTATCGCAATCGGCAGGAGCCATATGGTTGTCGCTTATTGTATGAAATGCAACGCCATGTAATTGCTTTACTTTATCACTAAGGAGTAGCGATAGTCGAGAAGCAATAGTTGGCGAGACGACAACGATGCTACGATGGAGATCAAGGTGTCGCTACCGGTGACGATGGTGATCATGACGTTGCTTGGCGATGGAGATCACAAGCACAAGATGATGATGACCATATCATATCACTTATATTGATTGCATGTGATGTTTATCCTTTATGCATCTTATCTTGCTTTGATTGACGGTAGCATTATAAGATGATCTCTCACCAAAATTATCAAGAAGTGTTCTCCTAAGTATGCACCGCTGCGAAAGTTCTTCGTGCCGAGACACCACGTGATGATCGGGTGTGATAGGCTCTACGCTCAAATACAACGGGTGCAAAACAGTTATACACGCGAATACTCAAGTTAAACTTGACGAGCCTAGCATATAACAGATATGGCCTCGAACACGAGACCGAAAGGTCGAGCGTGAATCATATAGTAGATATGATCAACATAGTGATGTTCACCATTGAAACTACTCCATCTCACGTGATGATCGGACATGGTTTAGTTGATTTGGATCACGAATCACTTAGATGACTAGAGAGATGTCATCTAAGTGGGAGTTCTTAAGTAATATGATTAATTGAACTTTAATTTATCATGAACTTAGTCCCTGGTAGTATTTTGCAAATTATGTTGTAGATCAATAGCTCGCGTTGTTGCTTCCCTATGTTTTTATATGTGTTCCTAGAGAAAATTGTATTGAAAGATGTTAGTAGCAATGATGCGGATTGGATCCGTGATCTGAGGTTTATCCTCATTGCTGCACGTAAGAATTATGTCCTTAATGCACCGCTAGGTGCAGACCTATTGCAGGAGCAGATGCGGACGTTATGAACGTTTGGCTAGCTCAATATGAGCGATATCTGAGATGTTATGAACGTTTGGCTAGCTCAATATGATGACTACTTGATAGTTTAGTGCACCATGCTTAACGGCTTAGAATCGGGACTTCAAAGACATTTTGAACGTCATGGACCATATGAGATGTTCCAGAGTTGAAGTTAATATTTCAAGCAAATACCCGAGTTGAGAGATATGAAGTCTCCAACAAGTTCTATAGCTAAAAGATGGAGGAGAATCGCTCAACTAGTGAGCATGTGCTCAGATTGTCAGGTACTTCAATCGCTTGAATCAAGTGGGAGTTAATCTTCCAGATAAGATAGTGATTGACAGAATTTTCTAGTCACCATCACCAAGTTAGTAGAACTTCGTGATGAACTATAATATGCAAGGGATGACAAAAGTAATTCCCAAGCTCTTCGTGATGCTGAAATCGACGAAGGTAGAAATCAAGAAAAGAGCATCAAGTGTTGATGATTGACAAGACCACTAGTCTCAAGGAAAAGGGCAAAGGGAAGAAGGGGAACTTCAAAAAGAACGGCAAGCAAGTTGCTACTCGAGTGAAGAAGCCCAAGTCTGGACCTAAGCACGAGACTAAGTGCTTTTGCTACAATGGAATTGGTCCTTCGAAGCGGAACTACCCCAAGTATTTGGTGGATAAGAAGGATGGCAAAGTGAACAAAGGTATATTTGATATACAGGTTATTGATGTGTGCTTTACTAGTTTTATAGTAGCCCCTGAGTATTTGATACTTGTTCAGTTGCTAAGATTAGTAACTCGAAACAGGAGTTACAGAATAAACAGAAACTAGTTGAAGGGGAAGTAACGATGAGTGTTGGAAGTAGTTCCAAGATTGATATGATCATCATCGCACACTCCCTATACTTTCGGGATTAGTGTTAAACCTAAATAAATGTTATTTGGCGCTTATGTTGAGCATGAATATGATTTGATCATGTTTATTGCAATACGGTTATTCATTTAAGTAAGAGAATAAATTGTTGTTCTGCTTACATGAATAAAACCTTATATGGTTACACACCCAATGAAAATGGTTCGTTGGATCTCGATCGTAGTGATACACATATTCATAATATTGATGCCAAAAGATGCAAAGTTAATAATGATAGTGCAACTTATTTGTGGCACTCGCCGCTTAGGTCATATTGGTGTAAAGCGCATGAAAAAACTCCATGCTGATGGGATTTTGGAATCACTTGATTATGAATCACTTGATGCTTGTAACCATGCCTTATGGGCAAGATGACTAAAGACTCGTTCTCGGAACAATGGAGCGAGCAAATGACTTATTGGAAATAATACATACCGATGTATGCGGTCCGATGAGTGTTAAAGCTCACGGCAAGTATCGTTATTTTTCGACCTTCACAGATGATTTGAGTAGATATGGGTATATCTACTTGATGAAACATAAGTCTGAAATAGTTGAAAGGTTCAAATAATTTCAGAGTGAAGTGGAAAATCATCGTAACAAGAAAATAAAGTTTCGCGATCTGATCGTGAGATGAATATTTGAGTTACGAGTTTGGTCTTCAATAAAAACAATGTGGAATAGTTTCACAGCTCACGCCACGGAACACCACAACGTTATGGTGTGTCCGAACGTCAGAATCCGTACTTTATTTTGATATGGTGCGATCTATGATGTATCTTACCGATTTACCACTATCGCTTTTGGGTTATGCATTAGAGACAGATTGCATTCACGCTTAATAGGGCACCATCTAAATCCGCTGAGATGACACCGTATGAACTATGGTTTAACGAAGAAACCTAAGCTGTCGTTTCTTAAAGTTTGGAGTTGTGATGCTTATGTGGAAAAAAGTTTTCACCTGATAAGCTCGAACCCAAATCGGAGAAATGCGTCTTCATAGAATACCCAAAGGTAACTATTGGGTACACCTTCTATCACAGATCCGAAGGCAAGTTTTTCGTTGCTAAGATGGATCCTTTCTAGAGAAGAAGTTTCTCTCGAAAGAAGTGAGTGGGAGGAAAGTAGAACTTGATGAGGTAATTGTACCTTCTCCCTTATTGGAAAGTAGTTCATCACAGAAATCAGTTCTAGTGATTCTTACACCAATTAGTGAGGAAGTTAATGATGATGATCATGAAACTTCAGATCAAGTTGCTACCAAACCTCGTAGGTCTTCCAGAGTAAGATCCGCACCAGAGTGGTACGGTAATCATGTTCTGGAAGTCATGTTACTAGACCATAATGAACCTAGGAACTATGAGGAAGCGATGATGAGCCCAGATTCATGAAATGGCTTGAGGCCATGAAATCTGAGATGGGATCCATGTATGAGAACAAAGTATGGACTTTGATGGAGTTGCTCGATGATCGGCAAGCCATGTTATATAAATGGATCTTCAAGAGGAAGACAAATGCTGATAGTAGTGTTACTATCTACAAAGCTCGACTTGTCGCAAAAAGGTTTTCGACAAGTTCAAGGTGTTGACTACAATGAGATTTTCTCAATCAGTAGCGATTCTTAAGTCTGTCCGAATCATGTTAGCAATTGCCACATTTTATGAAATCTGGCAAATGGATGTCAAAACTACATTCTTCAATGGATTTATTAAAGAAGAGTTGTATATGATGCAACCAGAAGGTTTTGTCAATCCTAAAGGTGCTAACAAAATGTGCAAGCTCCAATGATCCATCTATGGACTGGTGCAAGCATCTCGAGTTGGAATACACGCTTGATAAGTTGATCAAAGCATATAGTTTTATACAGACTTACGGTGAAGCTCTGATTTACAAGAAAGTGAGTGGGAGCACTACAAGATTTCGATAAGTATATGTGAATGACATATTGTTGATCGGAAATAATGTAGAATTATTCGCAAAGCATAAAGGAGTATTTGAAAGGAGTTTTTCAAAGAAAGACCTCGGTGAAGCTGCTTGCATATTGAGCATCAAGATCTATAGAGATAGATCAAGACGCTTGATAAGTTTTTTTCAATAAGTACATACCTTGTCAAGATTTTGAAGTAGTTCAAAATGGAACAGTCAAAGAAAAGTTCTTGCCTGTGTTGCAAAGGTGTGAAATTGAGTAAGACTCAAATCCCGACCACGGCAGAAAATAGAAAAGAGAATGAAAGTCATTCCCTATGCCTCAATCATAGGTTCTATAAAGTATGCTATGTTATGTACTGACCTATTGTATACCTTGCTCTGAATTTGGCAAGGGAGTACAATAGTGATCTAGGAGTAGATCATTGGACATTGGTCAAGAACATCCTTAGTGAGGACTAAGGAAATATTTCTCGATTATGGAGGTGATAAAAGAGCCCGTCGTAAAGAGTTACATCGATGCAAGCTTTTTACACTGATCCAGATGACTCTAAGTCTCAATCTGGATACATATTGAAAGTGGGAGCAATTAGCTAGAGTAGCTCCATGCGAGCATTGTAGACATAGAATATTTGCAAAATACATACGGCTCGAATGTGATGGATCCGTTAACTAAGCTTCTCTCACGAGCAAAACATAATCATACCTTAGTACTCTTTGGGTGTTAATCACATAGCGATGTGAACTAGATTATTGACTCTAGTAAACCCTTTGGGTGTTGGTCACATGATGATGTGAACTATGGGTGTTAATCACATACGATGTGAATATTAGTGTTGAATCACATGATGATGTGAACTAGATTATTGACTCTAGTGCAAGTGGGAGACTGAAGGAAATATGCCCTAGAGGCAATAATAAAGTTATTATTTATTTCCTTATTTCATGATAAATGTTTATTATTCATGCTAGAATTGTATTAACCGGAAACATAATACATGTGTGAATACATAGACAAACAAGATGTCACTAGTATGCCTCTACTTGACTAGCTTGTTAATCAAAGATGGTTATGTTTCCTAACCATGAACAAGGAGTTGTTATTTGATTAACAAGGTCACATCATTAGTTGAATGATCTGATTGACATGACCCATTCCGTTAGCTTAACACTTGATCGCTTAGTATGTTGTTAATGCTTTTTCATGACCCATACATGTTCCTCGTAACTATGAGATTATGCAACTCCTGCTTACGGAGGAACACTTTGGTACTACCAAACGTCACAACGAATCGGGTGATTATAAAGGAGTACTACAGGTGTCTCCAAAGGTACTTGTTGGGTTGGCGATTTCGAGATTAGGTTTTGTCACTCCGATTGTCGGAGAGGTATCTCTAGGCCTTCTCGGTAATACACATCACTTAAGCCTTGCAAGCATTACAACTAATGAGTTAGTTGTGAGATGATGTATTACGGAACGAGTAAAGAGACTTACGGTAACGAGATTGAACTAGGTATTGATACCGACGATCGAATCTCGGGTAAGTAACATACCGATGACAAAGGAACAAAGTATGTTGTTATGCGGTTTGACCGATAAAGATCTTCAGAGAATATGTAGGAACCAATATGGGCATCCAGGTTCCGCTATTGGTTATTGACCGAGAATAGTTCTAGGTCATGTCTACATAGTTCTCGAACCCGTAGGGTCCGCACGCTAAGGTTTCGGATGATGCTTATATTATGAGTTTATGAGTTTTGATGTACCAAGGAGTTCGGAGTCCCGGATGAGATCGGGACATGACGAGGAGTCTCAAATGGTCGAGACGTAAAGATCGATATATTGGACGACTATATTCGAGTTCGGAAAGGTTCCGAGTGATTCGGTATTTTTCGAGTACCGGGAGTTACGGGAATACGGGAAGAGTATTGGGCCTTAATGGGCCTTAGTGGGAAGGAGCCAGGAGGTGGCGTGCGCCTCCCAAGCCCAGTCCGAATTGGACAAGGGGTTTGGGCGCAGCCCACCTCTCCCTTCCTTCTCCACTTCCCCCTTTCCCCTTCTCCTAGTTGGACTAGAAGAAGGAGTCCTACTCCCGTGGGAGTAGGACTCCCCTTGGCGCCCTCCTCCTAGGGCCGGCCTCCTCCTCCCTCCCTCCTTTATATACGGGGCAGGGGGCACCCCAATACACACAAGTTGATCTACGGATCTTTCCTTAGCCGTGTGCGGTGCCCCTTCCACCATATTCCACTTCGGTCATATCGTCATGAGCTTAGGCGAAGCCCTGCGCCGGAGAAGTCATATCGTCATGAGCTTAGGCGAAGCCCTGCGCCGGTGGAGCATCAACATCGCCACCACGCCGCAGTTGACGGAACTCATCCCGACACTTTGCTGGATCGGAGTCCGGGATCGCCATCGAGCTGAACGTGTGCGTAACTCGGAGGTGCCGACGCTCGGTGCTTGGATCGGTCGGATCGTGAAGACGACGACTACATCAACCGCGTTGTTATAACGCTTCGCTTTCGGTCACGAGGGTACGTGGACGGACACTCTCCCCTCTCGTTGCTATGCCATCACCATGGTCTTGCGTGATCGTAGGAAATTTTTGAAATTACTACGTTCCCTAACAACAACTTTCCTGTGCCCTGCTACACACTTGTTGAAGTGACGGTTCAATAACCTCATCAAGTCTCCACCATCCTCCCACTCAATTCTTTCGAGACAAACATTTCCTCGAGAAAGGACCCGATTCAAGAAACAATCCCTATTGTTTTCGGATCTGAATTAGGAGGTATACCCAACTGTTTTGGGT
This sequence comes from Aegilops longissima, assembly GCA_021605205.1. NCBI lineage: Eukaryota > Viridiplantae > Streptophyta > Magnoliopsida > Poales > Poaceae > Aegilops > Aegilops longissima. Next base: position 62,991,731 of record CM038676.1, read on the forward strand.
GTCCTATGAAGATGTATTTTATCCGCTTTGGGTTCGAGCTTATCAACCTGAAACTTTTTCACACAAGCGTCAGAGCCCCAAACTTTTAAGAAATGACAGCTTAGGTTTCTCTAAACCATAGTTCATACGGTGTCATCTCAACGGAATTACGTGGTACCCTATTAAAGTGAGTGCGGTTGTCTCTAATGCCTAACCCATGAACGATAGTGGTAATTCGATAAGAGACATCATGGTACGCACCATATCTAATAGGGTGCAACTATGATGTTCGGACACACCATCACACTATGGTGTTCGGAGGCGGTATTAGTTGTGAAACAATTTCCACAATGTCTCAATTGTGTACCAAACTCATAACTCAGATATTCATCTCAATGATCACATCACAGACATTTTATCCTCTTGTCACGAAGATCTTCAACTTCACTCTGAAATTACTTGAACCATTCAATAATTCAGACTTGAGTTTCATCAATTAAATATACTTAACATCTACTCGAATCATCCGTGAAGTAAGAACATAACGATATTCACCGCATGCCTCAAAGACTCATTGGACTGCACACATCAAAATGTGTTACTTCAACAAGTTGCTATCTTGTTCCATCTTATGAAACCGAGCCTTTTCAGGTCATCTCGCCCATGTGGTATGATTTGCATATCTCAAGTGATTCAAAATCAAGTGAGTCCAAACTATCCATCCGAATGGAGTTTCATCATGCGATACACTAATAGACATGGTTTGCATGTCTCAAACTTTTCAAAACGATTGAGTCCAAAGATCCATCAACATGGAGCTTCTTCATGCTTTTATACCAATATGACTTACATGGCAAGTGCCACAAGTAAGTGATACCATCATTACTATCTTATATCTTTTGGCATGAAAATGTGTATTACTATGATCGAGATTCAATAAACCATTCCTTTAGGTGCAAGACCATTGAAGGTATTATTCAAATAAATAGAGTAACCATTATTCTCCTTAAATGAATAACAGATTGCGATAGACATAATCCAATCATGTCTATGCTCAACGCAAACACCTAATAACAATTATTTAGGTTTAACATCAATCTCGATGGTAGAGGGAGCGTGCGATGCTTGATCACATCAACCTTGGAAACACTTCCAACACATATCGTCATCTCACCTTTAGCTAGTCTCCGTTTATTCCGTAGCTTTTATTTCGAGTTACTAACACTTAGCAACCGAACCGGTATCTTAATACCCTGGTGCTACTATGAGTACTAGTAAAGTACACATTAACATAATGTATATCCAATATACTTCTATCGACCTTGCCAGCCTTCTCATCTACCAAGTATCTAGGGTAATTCTGCTCCAGTGGTTGTTCCCCTTATTACAGAAGTTTGGGTTCAACCTTGGGTTTCTTCACTAGAGCAGCAGCTGATTTGCCGTTTCATGAAGTATCCTTTCTTGCCCTTGCCCTTCTTGAAACTAGTGGTTTCACCAACCATCAACAATTGATGCTCCTACTTGATTTCTACTTTCGCATGTGTCAAACATCGCGAACACTTCAAGGATCATCATATCTATCCACGATATGTTATAGTTCATCACGAAGCTCTAGCAGCTTGGTGGCAATGACTTTGGAGAAACATCACTATCTCATCGTGAAGATTAACTCCCACTCGATTCAAGTGATTGTTGCACTCGGACAATCTGAGCACAAGCTCAACGATTGAGCTTTCTCCCTTAGTTTGCAGGCTAAGAAAATCGCCGGAGGTCTCATACCTCTTGACGTGGGCACGAGCCCGAAATCCTAATTTCAGCCCTCAAACATCTCATATGTTCCGCAACATTTCGAAAACGCCTTTCGTGCCTCAACTCTAAACCGCTTAACTGAACTATCACGTAGTTATCAAACGTGTATGTCCGATGTTCGCAACATCTACAAACAACGTTTGGGGTTCAAAGACACCGAAAAGTGCATTAAGGACATAAGCTTTTCTCGTCCGCATAACCGCTACTATCAACTTTCAACTATGTTTTCTAGGAACATATCTAATCGGTGGAACTAAAGCGCGAGCCATTTACATAATTTGCAAAAGGTCTTTTGACTATGTTCAGGATAATTAAGTTCATCTTATGAACTCCCACTCAGATAGACATCCCCTCGGTCATCTAAGTGATTACATGATCCGAATCAACTAGGCCGTGTCCGATCATCACGTGAGACGGACTAGTCATCATCGGTGAACATCTTCATGTTGATCGTATCTACTATACGACTCATGCTCGACCTTTCGGTCTCGTGTTCCGAGGCCATGTCCTGACATGCTAGGCTCGTCAAGTTAACCCTAAGTGTATTGCGTGTGCCGAGGCCATGTCTGTACATGCTAGGCTCGTCAACACCCGTTGTATGTGAACGTAAGAATCCATCACACCCGATCATCACGTGGTGCTTAGAAGCGACGAACTTTTGGCAACGGTGCACAGTTAGGGGATAACACTTCTTGAAATTGTTGTAAGGGATCATCTTATTTACTACCGTCGTTCTAAGTAAACAAGATGCATAAACATAATAAACATCACATGCAATTATATAGTAGTGACATGATATGGCCAATGTCATATAGCTCCATTGATCTCCATCTTCGGGGCTCCATGATCATCATCGTCACCGGCATGACACCATGATCACCATCATCATGATCTCCATCATCGTGTCTTCATGAATTTTTCTCGCCAACTATTACTTCTACTACTATGGCTACCGGTTAGCAATAAAGTAAAGTAATTACATGGCGTTGTTTAATGACACGCAGGTCATACAATAATTAAAGACAACTCCTATGGCTCCTGCCGGCTGTCATACTCATCGACATGCAAGTCGTGAATCCTATTACAAGAACATGATCAATCTCATACATCACATATCATTCATCACATTCTTCTTGGCCATATCACATCACATAGCATACCTGCAAAAACAAGTTAGACGCCCTCTAATTGTTGTTTGCATGTTTTACGTGGCTGCTACGGGTTTCTAGCAAGAACGTTTCTTACCCACATAAAACCACAACGTGATATGCCAATTGCTATTTACCCTTCATAAGGACCCTTTTCATCGAATCCGTTTCGACTAAAGTGGAGAGGCGGCACCCGCTAGCCACCTTATGCACCAAGTGCATGTCATCGGTGGAACCTGTCTCACGAAGAGTACGTAAGGTCGGTCCGGCCGCTTCATCTCACAATACCGTCGAAACAAGATTGGACTAGTAACGGTAAGCATATTGAACAAAATCAACGCCCACAACTACTTTGTGTTCTACTCGTGCAAAGAATCTACGCAATAGACCTAGCTCATGATGCCTTTGCTGGGGAACGAAAGAAATTCAAAATTTTCACGCATCACCAAGATCAACCTATGGAGATTCTAGCAACGAGGGAAGGAGAGTGCATCTACATACCCTTGTAGATCGCTAAGCGGAAGCGCTCAAGAGAACGGGGTTGAAGGAGTCGACTGTCGTGATCCAAATCACCGGAGATCCTAGTGCCGAACGGACGCCACCTCCACGCTCAACACACGTACAGCCCGGTGACGCCTCCCGTGCCTTGATCCAGCAAGGAGAGAGGGAGAGGTTGAGGAAGACTCCATCCAGCAGCAGCACAGCAGGCGTGGTGGTGGTGGAGGAGCGTGGCAATCCAGCAGGGCTTCGCCAAGCACCAAGGGAGAGGAGGAGGAGGAGAGGGGGCTGCACCAAGAGGAGAGGTTCTCATGTGTGTTGGGCAGCCCAAAACCTCAAGTATATATAGGGGAAAGGGGGCTGCGCCCCTTTAGGGTTTCCCACCCCAAGGGTGCGGCCAGCCCTAGATGGGACTTGGGGCGGCCAAGAGGGGAGGAGTGCCTCCCAAGTCAAGTGGAGGCCCTCCCCTTAGGGTTTCCCTCCCATGCGCATGGGCCTTGGGGGATGGTGCCCCTGGCCCATTAAGGCTAGGAGCCCCCACAGCCCATGCTACTGTATTGGACGTGGTGGAACAATTTCGGACCTCCGGACCCCTCCGAATCCTCCGAACCTTCCGAAGCTTCCGGTACAATACCGAAAAACCCGAACTTTTTCGGAACCCGAACAACAACTTTCCATATATAAATCTTTACCTCCGGACCATTCCGAACTCCTCGTGACGTCCGGGATCTCATCCGAGACCAACAACATTCGTAACCACATACAAACTTCCTTTATAACCCTAGCGCCATCGAACCTTATGTGTAGACCCTACGGGTTCGGGAGACATGTAGACATGACCGAGACGTTCTCCGGTCAATAACCAATAGCGGATCTGGATACCCATATTGGCTCCTACATGTTCCACGATGATCTCATCGGATGAACCACGATGTCAAGGACTCAATCGATCCCGTATACAATTCCCTTTGTCTAGCGGTATTGTACTTGCTCGAGATCCGATCGTCGGTATCCCGATACCTTGTTCAATCTCGTTACGCAAGTCTCTTTACTCGCTCAGAGCACATCATCCCGTAATCAACCCCTTGGTCACATTGTGCACATTATGATGATGTCCTACCGAGTGGGCCCAGAGATACCTCTCCGTTTACACGGAGTGACAAATCCCATCTTGATTCGTGCCAACCCAATGACACTTTCGGAGATACCGTAGTGCACCTTTATAGTCACCCGACGCGTTGTGACGCTTGGTACACCCAAAGCATTCCTACGGTATCCGGAGTTGCACAATCTCATGGTCTAAGGAAATGATACTTGACATTAGAAAAGCTTTAGCATACGAACTACGATCTTTGTGCTAGGCTTAGGATTGGGTCTTGTCCATCACATCATTCTCCTAATGATATGATCCCGTTATCAATGACATCCAATGTCCATGGTTAGGAAACCGTAACTATCTATTGATCAACGAGCTAGCCAATAGAGGCTTGCTAGGGACATGGTGTTGTCTATGTATCCACACATGTATTTGAGTTTCCTATCAATACAATTATAGCATGGATAATAAACGATTATCATGAACAAGGAAATATAATAATAATAACTAATTTATTATTGCCTCTAGGGCATATTTCCAACACGTTGCTGCGTAGAGCGGCTTTAGGTCTTCTGGTAGTCTAGTGACAGTCTTCACGGTCGAGTGACTTCAAGACTGTCGAGTGGAACATAGCTTCATGGTCGAGTGAATATGATTCCTCTGGTTTTTTAAGGGATGTCCTTGAGGAGGGTATCTCGGACAGATCCATGACCTTACCCTAGGTACATAGCTTCGTCAGTCGCCGCTAATGCGGAAACCGAGCCAGAAACAAAAGAAGCGGAGGGTGGCCAAGACGCTGCCTGGGTGTGTCCGAACGCAATGGTGGAGCTATGTTTTGTGCTGGGGTTGTGCCCCCCCCCCCTCCTCCCCCCCCTCTTTGAACCAATTTGTGAAGGAAAAATTAGGAGTACTTAGATAAAAAAAGCTTTTGGCCCCTCCGAACACTCGTGTTTTGTTATTGGCCCCCCATTATAATCCGTCTAGCTCCGCCATTGTCCGAACGAGAAATCAGAGGTGAAGGAGCAGACAGACATGAGCATGAGCGTCATGGCGTAGACGCTCTTCCGGCCGAGCCTGTCGCCGAGCCAGCCAAAGAAGAATTGGTCGGCGAGGGTGCCGCAGAGCGTGACATCGTTGACGGTCACGACCACGTTGGGTGGAAGCGAGACAGGGTTGGGGCTGGAGGTGTTGGCGTAGTAGATGCGGCCTGGGAACTTGGTTACAAGCGAGACACAGAAGAGGTCGTAGGTGTCGGTGAATAATCCCATGCTGGCGACGACGATCACCCTGAACTGGTACCACTGCGTCTTGGCGCCGTACGTTCAGCGCACTCAGCACCTGCAACTGCTGCCGGTGCTGGTCCAGCAGCCAGCTCGCCATCGCACTACAGAGTGTTCTCGGGGGTCTCGTGCCAAAGGCCATAGTTGTGTTGCTCCTTTGATCAGTCGCTGCTGACCTGCTGCACCCCGGCGATCGAGCGGAACATGTGTAGATTTGGGTCAGTGTTTTGAGCGCCGCTATAGCCTTCGAGAGCTCAACCCCCCTAAAGCAATGCACTTTTAATGCAAAACTAAAAATGACACTAATAGCCCGCTATAGCGGTAAATTTGGAGTCATTTAGCCCACTAAGCCACTAAGCCACTATATATATACTCCCTCCATTTCAAAATGTAGTGCTTCCTCTATTCCCGTGTTTCAACTTTGACCATAAATTTAACCAACGAGACCGACTACGGAAGGAGCAAAAATTATATGAGTGAATTCGTATTCAAAAGAAGTTTTTAATTATATAATTTTTTCTTCCGCCGCAGTCGGTCTCGGTGGTTAAATTTATGGTCAAAGTTGGACATCGGGAATCGCGGGCGCACTATATTTTGGAATGGAGGGAGTATATTTTGGAATGGAGGGAGTATATATGATGCATTGATATGAAGCTTGGTTACTAAAGTAGGACATCTTATTGGTGCTCGGGTTTTGATGGACGAACATGTGTATATGTCAAGTATATGCACTATATAGCATGCATACACTCATATGCCACTAGAATGTGTTGGAATTTGCTAGTGGGCTTTTGGCCCAAAGCCCAACTAAAATTCTGAAATTCTCTTGGCCCATTCATGCACACATGTGAGTGGAGTGAGTGAGGCTAAATTTTAGTCCCACCTCATAAGTTGAGAGAGAGTTGCACCTCTTTATAAGGTGAGCTCTTCTACCACTTGTATGAGCATGAGAAGAGGAGACCTACACGCGCTCCTCCTCCTCGCTCGCCGTCGACGACGACGCGCCTTGCGCCAGCAGCCGCTGGTTGCAACCTCATCCTCGATTTACATGGGCGATAACGTCAACGCCCGGCGGTGCTGCTCCCGCTGCACCGTATGTGATTCTATCCTTCCTGTTATCATGGTAGAATTCATGTTTCTAGTATGTGCCCTAGATGTGATCTGTTCATCTGCTATGCTAGTTCGCATGATTAGTTTAATCTCTGCTATTGCTGTCATGATCTATTTCCTATTTATTCGGATTAAATCTCGTAGTAATTTGCTTATATTTCCAAAAATCCAAAAACCTGATTATAGGTAATTTACTTCGAGTGGTTTTGCTGCGCATCTGAAGCCGCCTGCCTTTAAGGTGGCGCAATATAAGAGGTGGCGCACGAGAGCAGTCTACTGGTTTCAGACCATGGGCTGCTATGACGCCATTAAGGGCAAGCCTGAGGGCGATCTTAATCCAGCACAGCTGGAAGCTTTTGAGAAGATCAATACTCTCTTTAAAGGCGCTCTTCTGGGTGTTCTTGATGATTCCATTATGGATTCGTATATGTGGTTTGACAACGGCAAGGACATGTGGGCTGCGCTCGAGGCCAAGTTTGGTGCCTCGGACGGCGGTAGCGAGTTGTACGTCATGGAGCAATTCTATGACTACAAGATGACTGATGAGCGCTCTGTTGTACAGCAGGCTCATGAGATACAGTCGCTCGCAAAAGAACTTGAGCACTTCAAGTGTGTGTTGCCGGACAAATTTGTTGCCGGAGGCATTATTGCCAAGCTTCCACCTTCGTGGAACAATTTTGCTACTTCCCTGAAACACAAGAGACAGGAGCTTCTAGTGCCCACATGGTACATAAGAAGAACTTCCAGCCCAACAAGTTCAAAAACAACAAGAACAAAACTCAGGGCAAAGGCAAGTTTGATACAAAGAACAAGCCATCATATACTACCAACTTCAAGAAGAATTCTCATAAGAAGGGGAAGGGACTTTGCCATGTCTCATGTGATCCCAATCACTGGGCTCAAGTGTCCTAACCGATTTGAGGGCGCGAACATGAGAAGAGCGGCAAGTCCGCTAATGTTGTCATCGGTGATACTGATATGAAGGAATCAGGGTACGGTATTTTTCCTACCATCCTTTCAGATTTCAATCCTCGATTGGTTAATTAACACCGTGCCAATGTACATGTTTGTGCCGACGCCCATGTTTTCTTCTTACCAGGCCATAGGGACTTCTCCCGTGCTGATGGGGAACGGGTCACATGCCATCGCTCGAGGTGTTGGTACGATCGATCTGAAGTTTACTCGAGGAAGACCGTGCGTCTCAAGAACGCTCATCATGTGCCGCCCATCAATAAAAATCTCGTTAGCGGTTCCGCTTATGTCGAGATGGTTTTAAGTTGGTTTTGAGTCCAATAAAGTTGTAATTTCCAAGTGTGGACAATTTGTTGGAAAAGGCTATGAGTGCGGAGGCTTGTTCCGCCTATCTTTGTCAGATATTTGCACTAAAGTTATTAATAATGTTTGCCACAACAATGAGTCTGATATTTGGCATTCACGACTTTGTCACATTAACTTTGGTTGCATGACGCGGCTAGCCAATCTGAATTTAATTCCAAAAATCTCTACTGTCAAAGGCTCTAAGTGCCAAGTATGTGTGCAAGCTAAGCAACCTCGCAAGTCCCATAAGACTGCAGAGGCAAGAGACTTGGCACCACTAGAGCTTATACATTCTGATCTTTGTGAGATGAATGGCGTGTTGACAAAAGGTGGAAAGAGATATTTCATGACGTTGATTGATGACTCCACTAGATATTGTTATGTGTATCTTCTGAAATCAAAAGATGAGGCTTTAACTTTCTTCAAAAACTATAAAGCTGAGGCGAGAACCAACTTGATCGAAAAATTAAACGGCTTAGGTCCGATCGTGGTGGAGAGTATTTTTCCAATGAATTTGATCTGTTTTGTGCGGAACATGGTATAATCCATGAGAGGACGCCCTACTCACCTCAGTCTAATGGGGTGGCGAAAGAAAGAACCGAACTCTAACTCGATTTGGTTAACGCCATGTTAGACACATCGGGTCTTTCCAAGGAATGGTGGGGGGAGGCGCTAATGACCGCGTGTCATGTCCTAAACCGAGTTCCCACAAAGCATAAGACCATGACTCCATTTGAGGAATGGGAAAGGAAAAGGTTGAAACTCTCTTACCTACGTTCTTGGGGTTGTTTGGCAAAAGTTAATATACCAATTCCCAAGAAGCGCAAGCTTGGACCAAAAACCGTGGATTGTGTTCTTCGGGCTATGCTTTTCATAGCATTGGCTATAGATTTTGATAATAAAATCTGAGGTATCCGACATGCATGTTGGTACGATTATGGAGTCTAATGATGCAACTTTCTTTGAGGACATATTTCCTATGAAGGATATGTCAAGTTCATCAAATCAGGAGATACCTATTCCATCTAGTGAGGAACTCACTGTAATTCCTGAACCCACCATTGCGATGGAACACGTTGAGAATCCAGTTGAGGGTGACAATGAAACTCCTATAAGGAGTAAGAGATGAGGACTGCAAAGTCCTTTGGTGATGATTTCATTGTGTACCTTGTGGATGACACACCCAGACTATTTCAGGAAGCCTATGCATCTCCGATGCCGACTCATGGAAGGAAGCTGTTCAGAGTGAGATGGATCCATCTTAGCTAACGGAACTCGGGAGACCACCGACCGTCCTTATGGGTGCAAACCTGTAGGATGTAAGTGGGTGTTCAAGAAGAAGCTTAGACCTGATGGTACGATTGAAAAGTACAAGGCATGGCTTGTGGCTAAGGGTTATACCGTAAAGAAGGTGAAGACTTCTTTGATACTTACTCACCCGTGGCTAGATCTGACCATAATTGGTGCTACTATCATCGGTTGCCTCACATGGTCTTCTCGCCCATCAAATGGACGTTAAGACGGCTTTCCTCAATGGAGAGTTGAAGGAGGAAATTTACATGGATCAACCAGATGGTTTTGTAGTACCTGGTCAGGAAGGAAAGGTGTGCAAGTTGTTAAAGTCTTTATATGGCCTTAAGCAAGCCCCTAAGGAGTGGCATGAGAAGTTTGAAAGAACATTAACTATTGCTGGCTTTGTAGTAAACGATGGTGACAAGTGCGTGTACTATCGCTATGGTGGGGGCGAAGGAGTTATTCTTTATCGTATGTCGATTTACATATTGATCTTTGGAACCAAACTTGATTTAATCAAGGAGGTTAAGGATTTCTTATCTCGTTGTTTTGAGATGAAGGATCTAGGAGTAGCTGATGTTATCTTAAACATCAAGCTGTTGAGAGATGAGAATGGTGGGATCACACCGCTTCAGCCTCACTATGTGGAAAAGGTCTTGAGTCGTTTTGGGTATAGCGACTGCGCCTTCTCCAACTCCATATGATGCTAGTGTGTTGCTTCAAAGAATCGACGGATTGCTAGAGATCAACCGAGGTATTCTCAGATTATTGGCTCGCTTATGTATTTGGCGAGTGCCACGAGGCCGACATCTCCTTTGCTGTGAGCAAGCTGAGTCGGTTTGTGTCAAAACCGGAGATGATCATTGGCGTGCGCTTGAGAGAGTCATGCGCTACTTGAAGGGCATCGCGAGCTATGGGATTCACTACACCGTATCCAAGGGTACCGGAGGGTTATAGTGACTCGAATCGATATCGATGTCGATGAGATTAAGGCCACAAGTGGTTATGTTTTTACACTTGGTGGTGGCGCTGTTTCTGGAAGTCTTGCAAGCGCATCATCTTAACGAGGTCAACTATGGAAGCAGAACTCACAAGATTAGACACCGCCATTGTTGAAGCAGAGTGGCTTCGTGAGCTATTGATGGACTTACCTATGGTTGAAAAACCAATACCCCTATCCCGATGAACTGTGATAATCAAACTGTGATCGCCAAGATAAACAGTTCTAAGGACAATATGAAGTCCTCAAGGCATGTGAAGAGGAGATTAAAATCTGTCGAAACCGAGGAACTCCGAGTTATTACATTGGATTATATCCAAACGTCGAAAAACTTGGCAGATCCCTTCACAAAGGGTCTATCACGTAATGTGATAGATAATGCATCGATGGAGATGGGTCTGAGACCCACCGCATGAGTTGTCCATAGTGGTAACCCACTCTATGTGATCGGAGATCCCGTGAAGTAGAAGTGGGAGACAAGCTGTTGGTCACGGGAGGAGAGTATCCCTATATTAACTATCCCATCCGTGAAGATGCAATACTTCCTGATCTGCATGGCAGGTTGATACTTATCTTAATGTGTTCCAAGTGGCTTATTCGGGTAAGCAGAGATGTTGTCCTGCAGAACATCTTCTGAGGAACACACCTATATGAATTTGACTGTTAACGTCGCAGTCTGTGAGAATTGGGTGTTCTCTAATAAATTCATGAAAGGCCTGGAGTATGACGATACGCCCACCATGGGAAGCCTTGCGGCAGCCCAAGATCGGTCAAGAGTTTGTGTGAAACTAGTCTCAGAAAACTTGTAATTCAAGGCATAGTCCACTATTCAAGTTGTGATCTAGTGTAGCATAAATCTCTAAGTGGAAGTTCAACTTCACAGTCTCCACTAAGCACCGTATATAAACAATGTTTTGGAAATAAATGGTGAAATGTGCCAATGAGACTTTGTGGGGATTGTTGAATTTGCTAGTGGGCTTTTGGCCCAAAGCCGAACTAAAATTCTGAAATTCTCTTGGCCCATTCATGCACACATGTGAGTGGAGTGAGTGAGGCTAAATTTTAGTCCCACCTCATAAGTTGAGAGAGAGTTGCACCTCTTTATAAGGTGAGCTCTTCTACCACTTGTATGAGCATGAAAACAGGAGACCTACACGCGCTCCTCCTCCTCCTCGCCTTCGCCACGCCACGCCTCGTCACGACGCACTGCTGGTTGCGGGATTGAGCCGAGCCGAGGACGGAGCTATGCACGTTGTCTATATTTTTGCTGCTCGGGAAAAATTAATGAGTCATTAATTAATAATTAACGGACGCGTTAATTACTGAACCGCTTCGATTCTTTTGATCGTGACGACCGGACGTGGGGTTTACTCCCACGACCTACCCGCCCGCACTATATAGTCAGCAGACGTCTACCCTAGCCGCCGCCGTCAGATGGTTTCTCACCAGCGCTCCGGATCATTGCGCCGCCAAGCAAGTCTTCTCCATCCCTCCTTTCGGCGTGCACCGGAGAAGGGACAGCAGGCCTCCGAACCCCACCTCTCGTGATCCATGACGGGATAGGGGCGATCAGGTTTTGGGGAGCGCTTTCGCGATCGCTGGCAGCGACGACTTCCATGAACAGCGACTTCTTCCCGACCTCGGCGACCTCATCCTCGGCGACATGGGCGATAACGTTGAACGCCCGGCGGTGCTGCTCCCGCTGCACCGTATGTGATTCTATCCTTCCTGTTCGAGATCGCGGTAGAATTCATGTTTCTAGTATGTGCCCTAGATGTGATCTGTTCATCTGCTATGCTAGTTCGCATGATTAGTTTAATCTCTGCTATTGCTGTCATGATCTATTTCCTATTTATTCGGATTAAATCTCGTAGTAATTTGCTCATATTTCCAAAAGAATGTTGTCCGTAATCAAACGTCCAAGCACAAAAGCACTTTGTTCTTCACTTATGACCACCTTCATATCTTCCCTCATTTTGTTTGTAACCGCCTTAGCAGCTATCTTATAGAGGACCAGGCAGATAGATATAGGGCAATATTGAGAGATTTTTTCGGGATTGCGTACCTTGGGTATAAGAGTAATGGACGTGTCATTGAAACCTGCTGGAAGCTCACCCCCATTGAGAAAATCTAATACTGTCGGCACCATGTCGTTCTTGATAACGGACCAGTGTCTTTGAAAGAAACCCGCTGTGAATCCATCACCACCTGGCGCCTTTGATGGAGCCATCTAGAACGAAGCGTGCTTGACCTCCTCCTCAACATTGGGTCTTGTCAACGCATTATTCATGTTAGGTGTAACAAGTACAGGGAGATAACTATAAATTTTCCATATCATTACAACCCTAAGAGGTGTACAAGTTTTCAAAGAAAGATTGAACTTCCAATTTGTCCTCATCGGCATTTGCACAACGGGAGACATCTTGCCTAGTCAGCCCCAAAATCTAATTCATACGTTTCTGCTGGGTTGCTTGGGCATGAAAATATTCAGTATTTTGGTCCCCAGATCGAAGCCATGAAACTCGAGAGCGTTGCTTTATCCAGATCATCTCCTGGTTCATCGCCTCTCTCAGATTTTTGATGGTCGCCCTCTCTTCATCAGTAGGGCCACTGCCAATGGATTGCCCACGAATTCGCTCATGTTGTTTCTGTAATTTCCGAATGTATTTTTTGTAGCGAACCAAACTCCCAAGCAATCCATGGTGCTAAGGGCATCTCCAGCCGTTGGCCCCCCAGGGAGCGTTTAAAAGCGCCGCCTGGGGGTGAGCCGGCGCAAAAAATGGCCCTGGGGCGAGTCGGTCCTCGGCCCCCAGGGCCGCCCCCAGGCGCATATTAAAATAAAAAAAGAAGGGCCGTTCGGCGAAGTTATAATAAAAAGTAGTTAAATTTGGGCTAAACATGAAAAATTTTGGCGAAATTCGCGCATTTTTATTACATTAACCTAATCTAAAAAAGAAAAAAGGGGTTGAAGTCGTCGCCGCCATCGTCGTCGTCGGCCTTCTCCTCCTTGACGCTGGCGCCCTGCTGGACCCGGCGTCGCCATGGCGGATCTGGCGGCGGCGCGTCGTCGTTGTCGCTCGTCATTGTCGATAGGACGACGACCCGTCTTCATGGCGGCCGATCGGCGCCTCGGCGGCGCAGGCGGCGCTGGCGCCTTCGCTTTCTCCCGGCGCGCCTTCTCCATCGCAATGGAGTCTGGCGCGCCCATTCTAGGGCCGCGTTGCCGTTGCCGAACTCCGCCTTTCACCGCCCCACTCGCTCCGTTTTCATCACCGCGCCAGCCCGCTCCGTCTTCATCACGGGCGCCAGCCCGCCCGTTTTCACGGCGCCAGCCCTGCCCGTCTTTGGCTTGACGAAGCGCGGAGGAGCCGACGAGGAGGAGGCGCGCCGGCCGCCCTCGTTGATGACGATGCCGGCGCTGCGAAAGCGCTGCCGAGCGGCGACTCCGCCGCGGGCTCGGCCTTGACGCCGAGCAGGCCGGAGTGCCGGAGGAGTGCGATGAGGATCGGGAGGAGGAAGAGGAGGAGGAGGACCCGAACCTCCTTGGCGCCCATGGCCCGACGCGTCGGTGCTGCGCCGGGGGGTACGCCAACGGCGGGTCGTTGCCGCCCTCGAGGTACGTGAGCACGCCCTCGAGTGTGCGGCCGGGACGCCACCGTAGGTGGCGCCGCCGTTGTTCGCTGCCGCCGACCACCGCGCGCCGCTACAGGACGCCATCGCCGCTGCCTGGCGGCGCTGAATATGCCGCCAGCCGCGTGGTTGTCGGGCGGCGCATCGGGGAGGAAGAGTTGGGTGTCGGTGAGGGACGCGCGACGATCTCGACCTCCTCGGCGGCATTGCCGCCACCGCGGCGTCGCAACGGGGAATGGGCACCCCCGCCGAAGTCGCCACCCGCTTTCTGGCGCGCATGTCCGCGGCGCCGGATGTTCGCCGAACAGAGTTGACTCTCATCATGAGCGAACGACGGCCGGTTGCTGGTCGCCCGCCTCGGGAAGCGTTCGCCATGGCTACTGGCGGGCTGGGCGGGCTCGGGAGAGGTAGAGGGAGGGGCTGGGCGGCGGCGCTAGGGAGAGGCAGGAGAGGGAGGGCTGGACGGCGGCGAGGGGCCGGGCTGGTGTGGGCACAGGCGAGTGGAGGCCGCCGGCTTTTATAGCCGGGCCGCGCCCGTGTGTACGCGTGCACGAGGAGGGAGGCGTCGGCGCGCCGTCCCGTGAAGCGCCGTCCGTGAGGAATCAATGGCAAGGCTGACCGGCGGTAGCCTTGCCATTGATTCCCCGCGGGAAGCGAGGCCGTTGGGGGAAGACGAGGCGCCGAGTCGCTGACGCGGCTGGCCCGTGTCTTTTTCGCGCCGAAACAGCTTGCCCCGGCGCCCCCGGGCGCCCCCCAGCGCACCGGGTTCGGGCTGGGTCCGCCGGTGCTGTTTTCGGTCCAAGCCGGCGAAAATCAGGCTCCTGGAGGCGCGACTGGGCCGTTTTTTTGGCGCCGGCGCGAAAAAATCGCCTGGGAAGGCCTTCCTGGGAGCGCGGCTGGAGATGCCCTAACTCTTTCTGCAAAGCAGTCAACGTATCAACAATTCCTTGCATGTCGTGGTTACTCCTATTTCTGCGCCAAGTCTTCAATACGAGATTATCATAATCCGTATGAGTTTGCTAAAAATTTTCATACAGGAATTATTTAGCAGTACTTCGCCACCCACCTAGCTGATTTTAATCATCTCAGCTACCACAAAATAATGGTCAGATTCTATGCCACTAACATGGCGAACACAGATGTGCTCATAACGCTGAAACAGATCCTCCGTAGCAAAAGCTCAGTCGAGTCTCGCTTTGACATTGGCTCCACCCGCCTTCCTGTTATCCCATGTGTAAGCTACTCTAGACTAAACAAGATCCTGGAGAGAACATTCATATGTTACTTTACGAAACGCCCTCATTTGCCACTCCGGACGAGCTGATCTACTGAAGTGTTGTGAAGCAAATAGGATTTCATTAAAATCACCCATACATAGCCATGCATCATGTGGCACAACATGCAAAGTACAGAGAAATGTCCAATTACGATATCGATCCTGAACTCTTGGAGCACCATAAAAGCCTATAAATCTCCATTCATCAAAAGAATTATCCACTGCTCGCACCATTACATCGATGCATGTGGCCGGGACTAAAATTCTTCAGGTCCATTGAAACCTCTTGTGACCAGAATAGCCCTAGACCACCACTCAAGCCATCACTGTCAACTGCGAATCATCCTACAAACCCCAAAGTAGTTTGCATATTTTCTACTCTATTTCCCCTAATCTTCGTTTCCATGACGAACAGAAGGGCGGGCACTTTTTGCTTCACCATATTGCGAAGCTCGCGAACTGCATCGGGTTTTCCAAGCCCCCGACAGTTCCAGCTCAAACAATTCATTGGGTTGGGTAGCGCTGACTAGCAGTCCCTGCTGAAGATTCAGAATTCATTGGAGTTGGCCTCTTCTTCTTTGATCCCTTATTCTGCCATTGTTCTCAGTGCCATCTTCATGCTTAGACAAACCTGTGTTATCATGCCCCGCCCCATCTCGTTTGCTGCATGATTAGTGAGTAGTGGCACCTCCACCTTACGGTACACCCACGTCGGTGGTCCCCCCTGTCAGGATCCTTTCCTGACTGGGTTGTGGGTTTGCCCCTGGACCGGTACGTGGGTCTGGCCCATCAGGAAACCACTGAAGCTGCAGCCTACAAGTACGAGGGAGTAGGCATCGTTCTCGTCATCCAGTGGATCACGGCACGAACCCGGTGGCGGCTCTTTTCCCCTTTCCTCTTCCCTTCCCAATTCGTGTATCCAGAGATTGTAACTTAAATAGCTACTTGAATCCGTGAGCAAGAGCTAGATCGAGCAATATACCAGTAGATTGTTAACATCTGATATCAGAGCCAGGTTAATATACCCTTGAAAATTTTCACCACCACCATCTTCCCCGATTCCCCAATTTCCACCGCGACGGCGCCATGGCCACTGTCTTGCCACCGGAGTGGGATACCATGTCCGTCAATGAACAGATGATCTGGTATCTCGCGTCAATGTTAGCCAAGGTTGAAGGCATGACATCTGAGCTCGTTGCTGCTACCGCGCGACTCGACTCGGCTGCCTCAGCTACGACAACATCGGCCCTGGTCGTGCCCAGCACCGACCTCGCGACTACCATGCTGGAGTCATCCATGCCCATCGGCCAGACCCTCTCGGACGGCGACGACAATTTCGTCCACATCACCACTGCCCCTGCTCCGCCCACCGTGGTCGAGGAGATCCACGACGCGGCCTCCGCCTTCTGCCTCGAGCTTGCAGTCGACCTCACCATCGACACCACGGTCACCGCAGCCGCCACCGACGTCTCCTCCTCCACCATCAAGGCCGCGGAGGTCCTCGAGGTCATTTGTGATGCGCCCACTGACTGCATTGCCAGGGCGCCCATCACCTGTTCGACGGATTGCTCGACCCAAGTCTCCACCGTCGTCAGCCTCAAGGAGATCCAGGGCGCCACCACCACCGTCCACCCCGAGCTCGAGATCATCACCCTGGTGGCAAGCACCACCGACGTCGACCCCAGGACCAGCGTGCAGGTGCTGGACGACTCGCCACTACCCTCCATCAACGCCTCCACCCAAGTAGCGAGCGAGGCAGACCACAGTTTCGTCCTCATCGTCCCCAGCAGCTTGACTGCACCAGAGACAACCAGGCGCTCGGCAGAATGCCACTTCCATGTCGTACAACAATCATGGCCACCACCTGTACAAGTGCAGATTAGGCAAATGGGACACCTCTTCAGGCCTAGTCCGTGGCCGTCGTTCAAGCCTCTTTCTGATACAAACTGTCCGGAGGAGCCATGTTCAGATGTGACCTCTCCTCAAGATTGCTGTTATGAACTGTTTCCCCGGAAGGAGCCTTTCAGTTGTTTCTCAGGGGCACGATGGCAGCCTGGGCGTCCACCAGATCAGACCCCATATGATGTTAAAGGATTAGCTGAATTAGAATTTGTCCATTTGTGTACTTGGTCTTGGAATCTGAGTGATCAAAAAACATCTTCTGCTACACAGTTCAATTCAGAAAATGACATCCGATCAATTGCACAGGATGTACCTTGCCTCGGATCCTTCAGTACACATCACCAGTTGAGTGTGGAGAGTGAATTGCAACTGCAGAGCGTAAATGGACAAGGATCACTCATTTGGCAAGGCAATTGCAGCACGGTCGAGCTGCGCCTGACGCCGTGGCCATCGTTTCAGATGCATCTTGCTGACGACAATGATGTACAACCCGTGCCGTGGCCGTCCTTTGCTTGTTCTCTTGAAGGTGTGACTCTGAATTATGAAGGGCTGTTGTCACAAGTTACTTATGTGGTGCAGCGTTTGCCGGTTGCTCTGAATTTTTTGAGAGAATACTGGGGGTATCCACCAAGTGTGCGACTGAAATCTTGTCCCTATGAGAAGCTTGCTGGTTGGACCCCTATGGTGCCAAAAGCTATTTCCCTTCGGAGTCAGCACATAAGGCAATTACTGGGTGAGGTGAACTGGGGCGCTGCGGAGGGGTGGTCAGTGATCTCTTTTGTACAGTCATTTTATGATGTACGTGCTCGAGAGCATGTGTCGCTGAAGCTACCGTGGCCACCATTTTCAGGCGACTTCAGAGCAGTACATGTCAGGAAGGCTGCTACTCGTTTGTGGCTTGGGAAATTATTGAACACTAGAGACCTTGTGTCTGAAAACAAAAAGCAGTGGAACTTGTCTGATGCTGTCACTGAGGGCATTTCTGTTACTCACAAATTCAAGAAGTTTTTAGTGGTCGATAATGGCTGGTCTTTGGAGCTTCTTAGACTGTTTGTGGTTCAGACTGTACAATTGGCAACCAAGCTCCATTATTCAGATCCCAGTCTATTTGCTACGGCTGCTCTCCTTTTGGGGCATAAACAAAGGGTCCACTCGACTCCAGACACTTCAATCATTCATGTGTGTCATCAACGATTATTGGTGGATTTTCAAAGGGCCAACTCAGGTCTGGGTTATTTCTCTGTTTGTGACATTAGAAGAATCTGTTGTCTTGAACTGTTTCTGGTGCTTGATGTGTGCAAAGATGGGTGTTATGAAATCAGTATTCAGCTGGACCTCTCCGAGTGGCAGCCTGAGGATTATAACAGTTGGTGTTTCTTCCGTGGGCATCCATTTGGCCATCTGTTTACCACTGTTCTTCATGCGAAGGAGTGTGGCATGGGAACCTCCAAGTTGGGAATGATATGGGATCCAGGAGGTCTACTTTTGGTTGTGCCATATCCAATTTCAGGTAGTGTGCAAGTCCCCTTTCCAGAAGAAAGCATGACATGTATGCACTCAAAACTTGCTTCCGCCAAAGAGAACTGCCATTGGTACTGAACATGATGGAAATGACATTGGTGTGGAACAATTTCAAGGAGAGAGCGACATCATAGCTATTGCCGCCGCCTTCGAGCAAGGTCCCGTCGACCACAAGCACTACCTCATTCACGCCAGCGACATTTCCCTTCACCGGCCACCTGGACTCCAATCAACTCAAGTGCCCAATACCTGCTACAACCAAGGGCACTTTCAAGAAGGGAGGGGTGTCATCACCATCACCGTCATCTTCGCACAAGGCTCCGTCGACCATGAGTACTACCTCGACTTCAATCATGGCTGTGTTGACAAGGGCTACTTCCTCGACGCCTTCTTCGGTGGGGTTCCCACTGGCCACAACAACTGCTCCTACATCGTTGAAGTCCACCCCGGCTTCGGCGACCATCATGACTATGATCAAATCAAGCAACATCGTCTGCAATGGGATCCGGGCGGGTCTGGATGGAGTCGGCTTGGGGTCAAGCCGCATTTTAAGAAGGGAGGGATGTCAGGAGCCTTTCCTGACTGGGTTGTGGGTTTGCCCCTGGACCGGTACGTGGGCCTGGCCCATCGGGAAACCACTGAAGCTGCAGCCTACAAGTACGAGGGAGTAGGCATCGTTCTCGTCATCCAGTGGATCACGGCACGAACCCGGCGGCGGCTCTTTTCCCCTTTCCTCTTCCCTTCCCAATTCGTGTATACAGAGATTGTAACCTAAATAGCTACTTGAATCCGTGAGCAAGAGCTAGATCGAGCAATATACCAGTAGGTTGTTAACACCCCCTTTGCGCTTGGGCGCTGAATTGCATTTGACAGGGGAGTTCACCTCGGCACCAGCATCAGCTAAGCTGGAGTTCTTCGTTTTGTTCTTGCTGGCTTTGACTGATGGCTCTTAGCAGAACTCTCAGCTGGCGGTGCCCACTTCTTTTCCTCCGGCGGCCGTAGTCCTTTGCCAAACGGCAAGTCACCATGCTCTATTACCAGGCGTCGGACAATATAAATCAGAGTGGCCTACGACCACAAGAAAAGCAAAAGTGGGGAATATTTCCATATTGAATGTCAAAAGGGTCTGTAGTTCCCTCCTTGCAGATTCAATCAAAATCCATCTTCTCAACGGTTTTGCCACATCCAGAGTAACCCATGCACGCAAATAGCCTCCCCCATGATCAAAGTGGACTGAAGTTGCGTTCTTATCAATTTGCTTTGCAATCAGTTTGCTCCATGCTTCATCCCGTAGGTTGAATGGGAGATTAGCCCGGACCTGCAAATTGTCATACTCCCTCCGTCCCAAAATACTCGTCGGAGGAATGAATGTATCTAGACGCAATTTAGTTATGAATACATCCATTTTCATTCATTTCTCCGACAAGTATTTCTGGACGGAGGGAGTACTTAAGTTTCGATGGGCACATACACTCATCAAAATCTGACAGGATCACCACATGTTTACTGATGTGCCATGGAGATCCAATTAAACATAAGTTCAACCTAAGTTTTGATGGGCACATACACTCATCAAAATCTGACACTCATCAAAATCTGACACTCATCAAAATTTGCATGCATTTAAACATAAGTTCAACATAGATAGTCTTGACAACCCAATTAAACATAAGTTCAACATAAATTTAAACTTAAACTAAACTACACTCAAATTCCGTCGAAGTGGAGGTCGAGCCAGTCCTTCCTTGTGAGCCACCCTCGGTGAGAGCTGGGTCCAGTCCACTGCCGTCGTCGTCGTCGAGGAAGACGCTCCGCCACTCTTCGACGTCGATCTCCTCCTTGCCGCCCTTTCTTGCCGTCGTCGGGGAAGCAACCAAATTTGTTCGATTGAAGCACGTTGGACATGTCCAGCGAGGCCTGCTTCACGTTCTTTGCGACCAGCGCCGTGTACCGCGCCGTCTCCGACATCTTTGTTTCCTAGTACTAGTATGGGAGCGCCGCTGGGGCCGTGCCGACAGTGACCCCAAGGACTAGCTCAAGGACGGAGCCCGAGCCTCCACTGGCCTCGACGCCAACTACAACGACGGCCAGGAGGACCTGATCTGCAACTGCAAAAAATTTCCACCCCTTCAAATGCGCTCATGCGCCGGCGTGCATGGTCGCACCGCAGCGTAATTGAGGCTAGTGCATTTGGCGGCCATGTGCAGCGCCCTTTGTTCCTTCTCAACCTGGAGCCACAGCTCCTGCAACGACGCCAGCATACTGAAAATAGAAAAAGAAAGATGATTATACTCCCTCCGTCCGAAAATACTTGTCGAAGAAATGTATAAAAATGGATGTATCTAGAACTATAATACGTCTAGATACATCCATTCATCCGACAAGTATTTCCAGACGGAGGGAGTATGTAATTAATTTTCCATTGTCCTAAGTCTTAAGTCACGACAATAAACGCGAGCGCACACGCACTGTGCAGTGTAGTGTAACACAACCCTCTATTTCTATTACCACCTTATCCAAGTGGACAAAGAGGAGTTCCTTTATATGTTTTTATTCAAAGGAGTTCCTTTATATGTTGGTCTGGGTCCTTGCCAATTTTCGAGGTGGGACTAATGTCCGCTTGGTACCAAGTGCTCCCACCATGTCAATTTGTAACGGGCCTAGAGCCAGCCCATACGTTGTTTTGTGGTCTTGGGCCTTGGGGTGCAATCTTAAGGCCTCTTCCAATGCATGGGTACCTAGTTTTAGGTACTAAGTGCATTAAAAATCTTAGCAACTAGTCTTTTCAATGCATAGGTTCTTAACTTTAGATAAGGCTAGTCATAGTGGGAGTAACTTAGCTAGTAACATAGCGCACTCCAAGAAATTTTTGCTTATGTGGCAAGTATTTAATGTGAGGTAGTAACATAATATGTTACTGTAACATAGCGCTTCCCAAGACAAGATGAGTCTACAAGCTAATAAATGAAGCCATCTATGACACTACTATCATGTTACTTTGCATTATGAAGGTAGTAACTTAGACTAGTGTCATGCATATGACACTAGTCTAAGTTACTCCCCACTATGACCAGCCTAAGCTTCCCTCATGGAATTGTTTAATAATTAAACTCCCTCATGCATTGGTTGGTTCATTTTACATAGGTTCGCGTGCTTAAACCGTTTCTTCCTGGGGTCACTATAATGCTCTCTCTTCTCTTTAATTGCTTTGCCACATTACTTTTTTGCCTATGTGGCGTCCTTAGCACCTGTACACCTTGAAGCACTGGGAAGGGCTTAAGTAGTGTACACGGATAGCTAGGTAAACATGGCATGGGTTTGCGTTACGCAGTTGCATGAAACTTATCAAAATCATGTCTTTGCTTTCTAGTGGTAAGTTTTGAATTCCAAGCCCAGCCGGTTGTTCTACCCATTTTTTAGCTGAACCTGTTGTTCTACCTTTTTTAGCTGAGACGGTTGTCCTAACTGGTATGTGCATTTTATAACATGCGTTCGGTTTCTAGTGGTAAGTTTTGAATTCCCCAAAATCATGAAAAATATTTTTCGGTTGCATGCATATAAAGTTGAGGACACATGATAATGTACATGCTCTATTCTATCGTCTGATGCATTTGTCGTCTCAAATTATAGTAACAAGTTTTTGTGTGTAAGCAACATTCAGTTTTTCTCTTCTTCTATTTTGCTCCTAATTCTGAACTCTCAATGGACAGTAAAATGGAATCTGTTTTGCTCTGAATTCCAAGCTCTCAATGGACAGGTGTAATGGAAATATGGAATGAGCAATGTTGGAGATGTATTAATATATCTAAAGTCAGCTCTTCAAATAGTGCCTTTTGTAACTGAACCATATATCCCGGATTGTAGATTGAAACTGCGCTCTGAACCATCCATTTTTGTATTCCAATTTACAAATAGTTGTTCCATGTTGTAACTGGACCAACGATCCCAGGACCATTTCTTTAGCAAGAACATCAAATCTTTTTCATATGGAAACATCACAGACCTTTCATAGTACGAAAGCACATTAAATTCAGGCAAGCATGTGATCAACTCGTTGCAGTTCCAATATGAAATGGAGCATTGTGAGGAAAAAAAGATTAGGAAAGAAATGAACCGGCTCCGACAAGCTTCGCCACACTTTAGTTGACGAACTGGATGCCATAGTTAAGAAAGAAAGCAAATCAAGCAATGGTACATTTAGAAATTCACTCATGCACTCAAAATAAAAGTGAGCACAGAATTTCAAGACTGCAAAGTGTTGCCAATATCCTCCCAACGTGAACAAATAGAGCCAACCATCTCCATACCACCTATCCTCCCTTAAGATTCGTTCAGAAAATAAAAATTCAAATACGAGTAATTGCAACTGAATTTGAAATTGTACACAACAAGACTAAATGATTGATTATCACGCGCTAATGGTGCTATAGGCCATGTCTGCAGAGAACGTGCCCATGCCATTCAAGCCCAACTCCTCCTCCCATACTCCTCAACTGCAATTCACAAGCAACAACCAATCGTTAATGTCAGTAACAACTATGCACATCCATTCTTCCTCCCGTTTTTAGTATGCATGGACCTAATGATGCTACCAGATATTGGAGTATAAATAAACACTTCGCCGTTTCACAACAATGGCTAAAATCACCAAGTGCAGGCAAAGGTTAAGAAAAATTGCAACAAGCAGTATCATTCTGGTTTTCAAATTCCAAGGTATTATGATAGCATGATGCTTTTACAATTGATTGGTTAGGTCAGCTTGTTAGTGGCCAGAACAAAACAAAAAGCTTACTTGTTAGTTGGCTGTCATCCTCTATTGAATCTTTGGCTGGGGCAATAAGCAAAGCCGCCAATGCATGCATCATCAAGAATTGAAGTCCATGGCTCTCCTTACTTTAGAAGCTGAAATATACAGATGCATATTAAAACATGTATTTAACAGCAAGAATGCAGAGGAGGACTAGACAACACTTATTGTTAAAAACAAAACGAGCCAAGAGCACCAGGAACTTGCTGGATAAGCTTGATAACAAAGTACATGTATGGAAAGCTGCAACTGATAAAGAACTAGCACCGATGAAAAATCCATAGCTTCCTATCAAACATGAAACTTCTGAGAACTCTGTCGTGGCAATAGTGTAGCACCTCCGCTCAAGGCTTGTAGCTTCTACCAGCGACATGACATCAGGCCCAAACAAAATAAACAAAACATTGAAAATAATCTAGGTAAGAGAGAGAATAGAAAGCACTGCAATGATCCCTTAGAGACCCATTTAAAATCTACCACATAGCTGAATCAAGCCAGTGCAAATGGGTAATTCCATCCCAGACTAAAGCATATAGGTCATCATACAAGGATGGATACTTGCAGCAATTGTTGTACAGTGTGATGTATTAGAACTCTTCACCGAGACGTGATGTATTAGAAACACGAAAGCAAAACAAATGAAGAAAATCATCTCAGAAGATGAAATTGGATGTTTGAAACAATGCAATACTCTGTGGAAAGAGGTGTCGTTTTTGTTTGAATTCTGAGACATATGTCACTACTACTAGAAACCTAATTGAATCATCATGACATCACATCTCACAATAACATGAAAATACAAGCGAGTGAAATTAAGATGAAATCAACTTAACAGAAAATGGAAGTTAAGGCTTCGACGGATGAATCCACCTCATTGAAAAATCCACTAAAATCCTTTAAGACATGAACAATCACAAGCCAATCTTCTACAAATCATAAACCAAATGACTAAAAGTACACATCCAACAAACATGTGATGTAAGTGTTGTCCTGGACCGAATCTGCTCGATAGCCAGAGCGGAGCACAGTATGGCCATAGCGCAAAGGCTAGGTCCCGGAGCAGACAGAGGAGAAATCGGGATCAGGGACTCACCTAAGTAGTGGTAGCCGAAGAGGAAGATGTGGGAGTTGACGCCAATGTAATGGGCCCCGCCATCTCATTGGTGCCGGAACCAAAGGCGACGCACCACCATCACCGGAGACCGTGATGACAACCACCAGGTTGCTCAAACGAGAGCCATAGGTCCACGTACACGTGAGGACACAATGCCAGGACCAACCTTCCTATACATAAAGAGACATCATCGTGACAAAAGTTATAACTACTTGGAACAAATTTTAAAGCATACATGGACGAGCAGAACACTAGGCATGTCAAGAAGGGAATTCTTGCATAGGAGCTCGATGCAAGTGGTTTAAACAATTCAATGCAAACACTACAAGAAACTGTCATGCAAAGACCACAACTAGAAATTACAAACAGATAAAGATTTCTTGGGAAACATATATGCAACTCTCTTAAGACACTTTATGGAAAACAATAGAACATTCAACATAATGGCATATCAGAGATTAGTAACTATAAAAATCTATTTTTTATTTTGATGTACTCATACATACAGTTGAACCATAATGTACTCATACATACAATTGAGCCATAAACAGATCTACCAAGCATTCAATTGGCATTTAGAAATATTAGTCTAATCTCCATTAACATCTTGATATCAGGATGTGTACAAACAGTTATTCCATTGTTAAAAACTGCAACCAGCCAAGATTTACAAGGCGATGAGCCGACGAGTCGTCCCGAGGTTGAGACTCATAGACTAAGCATAACTAATCGACACTAGTCAACACTAAAGTTGCAACTCATAGACTATTCGACACTGAAGTGTAGTTGGCCCTGGAATTGGGACTCACAGACTAGTCTATAGACAGACTAGTCTTGATCGACTAGTCCTTGGACTCATATTCAATGCAACCAGCCAAGACCACCCTATTAGAAATGATGTAATAAATATGTGGTAGTGCATAATAGCCTGGAGCAACCCACGTGACCATAAAACACCAAATACACTGATACAAATAAACAAAATTGTTGACAATAATTTAGTCAAGAGAAAGAGAATAGAAAGCACTGTCGTAATCCCTCGGAGACCCATTTAAAATCAACCACACAGCTGAATCAAGCCGGTGCAGATGGGTATTTCCATCCAAGACCAAACCACATAGGTCATCATACAAGGATGAATATTTTTAGCAGCACAGAAGCAGCTGATGTACAGTGTCATACGACACTTCCTATGGTCTAGAGCTCTTCACCGAGACATGATATATATTATAAACACGAAAGAAAAAAAATGAATAAAAGCATCACAGAAGATGAAACTGGAACAATGCAATACTCAGTGGGAAGAGGCGTTGTTTTTGGTTTGAATTCTCAGAGACAGATGCCACTACTACCAGAAACCTAATAGAATCATTATCATGTCACATTTCACAACAATGTGACAAATATAAGAGTGAAAATAAGACTAAATCAACATAACACAAAACAGAAAGGCTTCAACAGACGAATCCATCTCCATGAAAACCCCGCCAAGATTCTTTCGGACAAGAACCATCACAAGCCAATCCTCTACTCAAAATCATAAACCAAATGACTAAAGTAAACAGATCCAACAGACATAAGTGATGTCATACACTGAATCCGCTCAACAGCCAGAGTAGAGCATAGTCTGCCCATAGCTCTAAGGCTTGGTCCCAGAGCAGACATAGGAGAAAAGGAGATCAGATGCTCACCTAAGTAGTGGTAGCCGAGGAGGCAGACGTGGGACCTAATGCCAATGTTATGGGCCCCGCCGTCTCGTCGGTGCCACCAGGTCATACCTACGAGAGCCACATGTCCATGTGCACGTGAGGGCACAATGACGGACCAACCTGCTCATACATCAAGAGACATCATTATCAGAAAAGTTATAATTACTTGGAACAAATTTAAAAGCATACATGGACCCGCAGAACACTAGGCCTGTAAGGAAGGGAATCCACAAGATTAAGAAAGAACCACACAAAGTATATTTACATCTTTCCAGAAGCAACCCAAAGAAAATAATTGCATCAGGAGCTTGATGCAAGTGGCTCAAACAATTCAATGCAAACACTAGAGGAAACTAATATACAAAGACTACAGCTAGAAGCTACAAACAGATAAACATTTCTTGATAAATATAGATACAACTCTCTTGAGACATTATATAGAAAACAATAGAACATTCAACACAATGGCATGTCAGAGATTATTAACTATAAGATTCTGTTAAAGAAACATAAAATTTATATTATGAATCTGTTAGAAGGAGTAGGGTTGCTCGGGAAATTCATAATGTACTCGTAGAACCATAAACTGATCTATGAAGCATTCAATTGGCATCTAAACATATTAGTTCAATCTCCATTAACATCTTGTTATCAGGCTGTACAAACAGTTATTGCATTACCAACCAATACCACCATATTAAAAAAGATGTAATAAACATGTGCATATTAGTTTGGAGCAGCCCCCATGACCACAAAGCACCAAATACAGCGATACAAATCAGCATGCAGTAATCAGCGTGCAATGTTTATTACAGTAATAAATAATCAAGAATCCCTGAAATTTGTTAGAAACAATTAAGGGTCTTTGAATT
The DNA here is from genome assembly GCA_021605205.1 of Aegilops longissima. NCBI lineage: Eukaryota > Viridiplantae > Streptophyta > Magnoliopsida > Poales > Poaceae > Aegilops > Aegilops longissima. Next base: position 63,019,092 of record CM038676.1, read on the forward strand.
CAGAGAAAACTAATAGTACCAATGGGATGAAGCTAGCCAGTCTTATAAGCTTCACTAGTGGAATACATTCAAGTGGAACATAGACACTAGAATTCAACTTCACGGGTAGTGAACAGAGAAGAATATTTTGTAAAACATGTTTGGGATTTTGTCTCGGACTTCTTTGAAATTGATGAAATAACCTGTTTTGAGCAAATTTGTGCTATATTGTGCTAGTATAAGAGTAAACATGTGTTGAATACGGTGATTGCTAGCGTCATTATGGAGCATCTGGAAAGGCTTCCACCTCACTAAAAAATCCACTAAGATCCTTTCGGATATGAACCATCACAAATCAATCCTCTACTCCAAGTCATAAACCAAATGACTATGAAGTACACATATCCAACAAACATGTGCAATACGTGCTGTCATACACTGAATCCGCTCAACAGCCAGAGCAGCTCGAGGACTAGATCCCAGAGCAGACAGGGGTGAAAAGGAGATCAGGGACTCACGTAAGTAGTGGTAGCCGAGGAGGCCGGCGTGAGAGTTGACGCTAATGTTATGGGCCGCGCCAATGTCATACACTGAATCCGCTCGACAGCCAGAGCGGCTCGAGGACTAGATCCCAGAGCAGAGACGGGAGAAAAGGAGATCAGGGACTCATGTAAGTAGTGGTAGCCGAGGAGGCCGACGTGAGAGTTGACGCCAATGTTATGGGTCGCGCCGTCTTGTTGGTGTCGAAAGTAAGGCAACCCACCACCATCGCCAAAGACCGTGATGACAACGTGCACGTGTGAGGGCACAATGCCAGGACCAACCTGCTCATACATCAAGAGACATCATCGTCACAAAAGTAATAACTACTTTGAACAAAATTTAAAGCATAAGTGAACCTGCAGAACACTAGGCATGTCAACAAGGGAATCCACAAGATTAAGAAAGAACCACACAACGCATATTTACATGTTTCCAGAAATAAAACTAAAGAAATAATTGCATCACGTGCTAGAGGCAAATGGTTTAAACAATTCAATGCGAACACTACAGGAAACTACCAAACGAAGACCACAACTAGAAGCCACAAACAGATAACAATTTCTTCAGAAATATAGAAGCAACTCTCCTAAGATATTTTATAGAAAACAACAGAACATTCAACACAGTGGCATGTCAGAGATTATTAACTACAAGATTTTGTTAAAGAAACATAAAATTTATATTATGATTCCATTCGAAGGGACAGGGTTGCTCAAGAAACTAGAAGATGCATTAGAACCATAAACTGATCTACCAAGCATTCAATTGTGATGACCCACAAATATAGGGGATCTATCGTAGTCCTTTTGATAAGTAAGAGTGTCGAACCCAACGAGGAGCAGAAGGAAATGACAAGCCGTTTTCAGTAAGGTATTCTCTGCAAGCACTGAAATTATCAGTAACAGATTGTTTTGTGATAAGGTAATTCATAACGGGTAACAAGTAAGAAGAGTAAACAAGGTGCAGCAAGGTGTCCCAATCCTTTTTGTAGCAAAGGACAAGCCTGGACAAAACTCTTATACAAAGGAAAGCACTCCCGAGGACACATGGGAATTATTGTCAAGCTATTTTTCATCATTCTCATATGATTCGCGTTTGTTACTTTGATAATTTGATATGTGGGTGGACCGGTGCGTGGGTACTGCCCTTCCTTGGACAAGCATCCCACTTATGATTAACCCCCTCGCAAGAATCCGCAACTACGAAAGAAGAATTAAGGTAAACCTAACCATAGCATGAAACATATGGATCCAAATCAGCCCCTTACGAAGCAACGCATAAACTAGGGTTTAAGCTTCTGTCACTCTAGCAACCCATCATCTACTTATTCCTTCCCAATGCCTCCCCCTAGGCCCAAACAATGGTGAAGTGTCATGTAGTCAACGTTCACATAACACCACTAGAGGAAAGACAACATACATCTCATCAAAATATTGAACGAATACCAAATTCACATGACTACTTATAACAAGACTTCTCCCATGTCCTCAGGAACAAACGTAACTACTCACAAATCATATTCATGTTCATAATCAGAGGGGTATTAATGTGCATAAAGGATCTGAACATATAATCTTCCACTGAATAAACCAACTAGCATCAACTACAAGGAGTAATCAACACTACTAGCAACCCACATGTACCAATCTGAGGTTTTGAGACAAAGATCAGATACAAGAGATGAACTAGGGTTTGAGAGGATATGGTGTTGGTGAAGATGTTGATGGAGATTGACCCCCTACAAATGAGAGGATCGATGGTGATGATGATGGTGACGATTTACCCCTCCCAGAGGGATGTTTTCCCGGCAGAACAGCTCCGCCGGAATCCTAGATTGGTTCCGCCAAGGTTCCGCTTCGAGACAGCGGCGCTTCGTCTCGAAAGCTTCCTTATGATTTTTTCCAAGGCAAAAGACACCTTATACCAGAAGATGGGCATCGGGGGGCTTCCAGGTGGCCCACGAGGCATGGGGCGCGCCCAGGGGGTAGGGCGCACCCTCCACTCTCGTGGACAGTGGATGGCCCCCTCTGGTGCTTTCTTTGCCCAATATTTTTAATATATTCCAAAACTGACTTTCGTGGAGTTTCAAGACTTTAGGAGTTGTGCAGAATAGGTCTCTAATATCTGCTCCTTTTCCAACCCAGGATTCCAGCTGCCGGCATTCTCCCTATTCATGTAAACCTTGTAAAACAAGAGAGAAAATGCATAATTATTGTGACACAATGTGTAATAACAGCCCATAATGCAATAAATATCGATATAAATGCATGATGCAAAATGGACGTATCAACTCCCCCAAGCTTAGACCTCGCTTGTCCTCAAGCGGAAGCCGATATCGAAAAATATGTCCACATGTTTAGAGATAGAGGTGTCGATAAAATAAAATATGGACATGAGAGCATCATGATCATTCTTAGAATAGCAACACATATATATTGTCATATGATTTCTTATGCTGAAGTAACAATCTATTCACAATGTAAAGTATGAATCGGAAACTTCATTGAAAAACTAGCAAACTATAATCTCAGTCATTGAAGCAATTGCAATTTATCGTAACATCGAAAAGAGTCAATATAAGAGCTTTTCAGCAAGTCCACATACTCAACTATCATTTAGTCTTTCATAATTGCTAACACTCACGCAATACTTATGGGTATGAAGTTTTAATCGGACACAGAGAAAGATAGGGGCTTATAGTTTTGCCTCCCAACCTTTTACCTCAAGGGTAATGTCAACAATAATGCTTTATGAAAACCCACATGCAATTGGATATATATATATATATATATATATATATATATATATATATATATATATATATATATATATATATATATATATATATATATATATATATATCGTGATCTTTCCAACACATAGTTCTTGCCAAAGGATAAAGTGTAAAAAGGAAAGGTGAAGATCACCATGACTCTTATATAAGGTATAAGACAAAAATAAAAGATAGGCCCTTCGCCGAGGGAAGCAGAGGTTGTCATGTGATTTTATGGTTGGATGCACAAAATCTTAATGCAAAAGAACGTCACTTTATATTGCCACTTGTGATAGGGACCTTTATTATGCAGTTTGTCACTTTTATTTCTTCCATATCACAAGCTCGTATAAAGCTTATTTTCTCCACACTAATAGATCATACATATTTAGAGTGCAATTTTTATTGCTTGCAACAATGACAACTTACTTGAAGGATCTTATTCAATTCATAGGTAGATATGGTGGACTCTCATGGCAAAACTGGGTTTAAGGATATTTGGAAGCACAAGTAGTACCTCTACTTGGTGCAAAGAATTTGACTAGCATGAGGGGGAAAGGCAAGCTCAACATGTTGGATGATCCATGACAATATAATTTATTTCAGATATAAGAAAAAAAATAACCCATTGCTACCTCTTGAGCATGTGTTGGTTTTCCCTTGAAGAGGAAAGGGTGATGCAGCAAAGTAGCATAAGTGTTCCCCTCAGTTTTTGAGAACCAAGGTATCAATCCAGTAGGAGACTACACGCAAGTCACTTTAAATAGGGCACCGTCTAAATCCGTTGAGACGACACCGTATGAATTATGGTTTGGGAAGAAACCTAAGCTGTCGTTTCTAAAAGTTAGGGGATGCGATGCTTATGTCAATAAACTTCAACCTGAAAAGCTCGAACCCAAGTCGGAAAAATGCGTCTTCATAGGATACTCTAAGGAAACCATTGGGTATACCTTCTACCTCAGATCCGAAGGCAAGATCTTTGTTGCCAAGAACGGGTCCTTTCTGGAGAAAGAGTTTCTCTCGAGAGAAGTAAGTGGGAGGAAAGTGGAACTTGATGAATTACTACCTCTTGAACCGGTGAGTAACGCAGCTCAGGAAGATGTTCCTGTGGTGCCAGCACCAACTGAAGTGGAAGTTAATGATGATGATCAAGGTACTTCGGATCAAGTTACTACTGAACTTCGTAGGTCCACGAGGACACGTTCCACACCAGAGTGGTATGACAACCCTGTCTTGGAAATCATGTTGTTAGACAACGGTGAACCTTTGAACTATGAAGAAGCGATGGTGGGCCCAGATTCCAACAAATGGCTTGAAGCCATGCAATCCGAGATAGGATCCATGTATGAAAACAAAGTATGGACTTTGACAGACTTGCCCGATGATCGGCGAGCGATAGAAAACAAATGGATCTTTAAGAAGAAGACGAACACAGATGGTAATGTTACCATCTATAAAGCTCGACTTGTCGCTAAGGGTTATCGACAAGTTCAAGGGGTTGACTACGATGAGACATTCTCTCCCGTAGCGAAGCTAAAGTCCGTCCGAATCATGTTAGCAATTGCCGCATACTATGATTATGAGATATGGCAAATGGACGTCAAAACGGCATTCCTTAATGGCCATCTTAAGGAAGAACTATATATGATGCAGCCGGAAGGTTTTGTCGACCTTAAGAATGCTAACAAGGTATGCAAGCTCCAGCGATCCATTTATGGGCTGGTGCAAGCATCTCGGAGTTGGAACATTCGCTTTGATGATATGATCAAAGCGTTTGGGTTTATGCAGACTTATGGGGAAGCCTGTGTTTACAAGAAAGTGAGTGGGAGCTTTGTAGCATTTCTCATATTATATGTAGATGGCATACTTTTGATGGGAAATGATATAGAACTTTTGGACAGCATTAAGGCCTACTTGAATAAGTGTTTTTCGATGAAGGACCTTGGAGAAGCTGCTTACATATTAGGCATCAAGATCTATAGGGATAGATCAAGACGCCTCATAGGTCTTTCACAAAGCACATACCTTGATAAGATATTGAAGAAGTTCAATATGGATCAGTCCAAGAAAGGGTTCTTGCTGTATTGCAAGGTGTGAGATTGAGCTCGGCTCAATGCCCGACCACGCAGAAGATAAAGAAGAGATGAGTGTCATCCCTATGCCTCAGCCATAGGATCTATTATGTATGCCATGCTGTGTACTGATCTGATGTAACCTTGCCGTAAGTTTGGTAGGAAGGTACCAAAGTAATCCCGGCAAGGAACGCTGGACAGCGGTCAAGAATATCCTGAAGTACCGAAAAGGACTAAGGACATGTTTCTCATCTATGGAGGTGACGAAGAGCTCGTCAGAAGGGTTACGCCGACGCTTAGCTTCACACGATCCGATGACTCTAATTCACAAACCGGATACATGTATATTTTAAATGGTGGGGCAGTAAGCTGGTGCAGTTGCAAGCAAAGCGTCGTGGCGGGATCTACATGTGAAGCGGAATACATGGCAGCCTCGGAGGCAGCACATGAAGCAATCTGGGTGAAGGAGTTCATCACCGACCTAGGAGTCATACCCAATGCGTCGGGGCCGATCGCACTCTTCTGTGACAACACTGGAGCTATTGCACTTGCCAAGGAGCCCAGGTTTCACAAGAAGACCAGGCACATCAAGCGTCGCTTCAACTCCATTCATGAAAATGTTCAATATGGAGACATAGATATTTGTAAAGTACATATGGACCTGAATGTAGCAAATCCGTTGACTAAACCTCTCCCTAGGGCAAAACATGAACAACACCAGAACTCTATGGGTGTTCGATTCATCACAATGTAACTAGATGATTGACTCTAATGCAAGTGGGAGACTGTTGGAAATATGCCCTTGAGGCAATAATAAAATGGTTATTATTATATTTCTTTGTTCATGATAATAGTCTATTATTCATGCTATAATTGTGTTATCCAGAAATCGTAATACACGTGTGAATACATAGACCACAATGTGTCCCTAGTAAGCCTCTAGTTGACTAGCTCGTTGATCAACAGATAGTCATGGTTTCCTGACTATGGACATTGGATGTCATTGATAACGGGATCACATCATTGGGAGAATGATGTGATGGACAAGACCCAATCCTAAGCATAGCTCAAAGATCGTGTAGTTCGTTTAGCTAGAGCTTTTCCAAATGTCAAGTATCATTTCCTTAGACCATGAGATTGTGCAACTCCCGGATACCGTAGGAGTGCTTTGGGTGTGCCAAACGTCACAATGTAACTGGGTGACTATAAAGGTACACTACGGGTATCTCCGAAAGTGTCTGTTGGGTTGGCACGAATCGAGACTGGGATTTGTCACTCCGTATGACGGAGAGGTATCTCTGGGCCCACTCGGTAATGCATCATCAAAATGAGCTCATTGTGACCAAGTGTATGGTCACGGGATCATCCATTACGGTACGAGTAAAGTGACTTGCCGGTAACGAGATTAAACAAGGTATTGGGATACCGACGATCGAATCTTGGGCAAGTAACGTACCGATTGACAAAGGGAATTGTATACGGGGTTGCTTGAATCCTCGACATCGTGGTTCATCTGATGAGATCATCGAGGAGCATGTGGGAGCCAACATGGGTATCCAGATCCCGCTATTGGTTATTGACCGGAGAGGCGTCTCGGTCATATCTGCATGTCTCCCAAACCCGTAGGGTCTACACACTTAAGGTTCAGTGACGCTAGGGTTGTATAGATATGAGTATGCAGTAACCTGAAAGTTGTTCAAAGTCCCGGATGAGATCCCGGACGTCACGAGGAGTTCCGGAATGATCCGGAGGTAAATAATTATATATAGGAAGTCAGGTTTCGGCCATCGGGAAAGTTTCGGGGGTCACCGGTATTGTACCGGGACCACCGGAAGGGTCCCGGGGGTCCACCGGGTGGGGCCACCTATCCCGGAGGGCCCCATGGGCTGAAGTGGGAGGGGAACCATCCCCTGGTGGGCTGGTGCGCCCCCCCCCTTGGGCCCTCCTGCGCCTAGGGTTGGGAGACCCTAGGGGTGGGGGCGCATCCACCTGGCTTGGGGGGGAAGCCACCCCCTTTGGCCGCCGCCCCCCTTGGAGATCCCATCTCCAGGGCCGGCGCCCGCCCCCTAGTGGGCCTATATAAAGAGGGGGGAGGGAGGGCAGCCGCACCCATGCTCTTGGCGCCTCCCTCTCCCCTTGCTACACCTCTCCCTCTCGCAGACGCTTGGCGAAGCCCTGCCGAGATCGCTGTTGCATCCACCACCACGCCGTCGTGCTGCTGGATCTTCATCAACCTCTCCTCCCCACCTTGCTGGATCAAGAAGGAGGAGATGTCTTCCCAACCGTACGTGTGTTGAACGCGAAGGTGCTGTCCGTTCAGCACTAGGATCATCGGTGATTTGGATCACGACGAGTACGACTCCCTCAACCCCGTTCTCTTGAACGCTTCCGCTCGCGATATACAAGGGTATGTAGATGCACTCCTTTCTCTCGTTGCTAGATGAACTCATAGATTGATCTTGGTGAAACCATAGAAAAATTTTATTTTCTGCAACGTTCCCCATCATGAAGATGGTCTCCCCAATGTTTTTCGCATCCAGCTTGTGGTTGTTGGTGAACTCCACGATCATCATGTGGTTGGCATTGAGTCCGCGTTCCACCATCCCCTGGCACTTTAAAACTTGTGGCTCCATTGCTTCGAGTCATGTCTCCACGCTTCCGTTCCTCCTTGGTCCCTCAACATCGCGGATGTGCAGCACCCCCTCACGCATCTCAATGGTTTGAGGGTGTTGCAGCACCTCTGCAAGGTAGGGGTTGATGACCTTCTCGAAAAATTTGTCCTTGGGGGCGTTTGAAGACGTCATGGTGATCTAGATCTGTCAAAAAAATAGCTCGAAACAAAAGCAGAGGATTTCGTCATGGTACCATGGTCAAAACCTTCGGGAGATTATATAATGAATTTTTACCGACCAAAAGAAGTATCATGCAAGAAAACGCAGTCCGAAGGGCACACGAGGTGCCCACGAGGCAGGGGCGCGCCCTCCGCCCTCGTGGATGCCTGTGTCCCTTTTGGACTATGTTGGGGATATTACTAATGGGCGTAAACCGGCCAGGAGAGGCCGGGTTAACCCCATAATGGTTCACTGTATCTGAAGCCCATGAAGACAAAGACGGTGACGCTTTATGAAGGCCCAGGGCCCAAAGCCGGTTTAAGACCTGTAGACATAAACCGGCATTGATATGTAAACTTGTGTTGTAAGATAGAAAGAGCAGAGAACGAGTCGGACACGTTTATGAGCCGGCCTCGGGATTCTGTAAACCGATAGGCGTCAACCCATGTATATAAGGGGACAACCCGGCGGCGGCTTAGAAAGACAGACAACAACTCGAGACTTAGGCAAAGCATATTCGCTCCCTGGTCACTGAAACCCTAGCAATTCCACAACAACTGGATTAGGCTTTTACCTTCATCGCAAGGGGCCTAACCAGTATAAACCCTCTGTGTCCCTTGTCCGCTAACCCCTTTAAGCTAACCCGTAGCGATGGCTCCACGACTAAGTCCTTTCCTTAGTACATCTGCTGTGACAAAACCATGACAGTTGGCGCCCACCGTGGGGCTATCGCACGATGGTTTCGAGTTCTTAGAGGGCAGCTTTGAAGGACTCAAGAGCTACGTTGTGGGCCGGATGACCAAGAGTCGTAGTGGCAAGCTCTACATCGACGATGCAAGCTGGGGCCCCGAGCTGGCTCAGAGATTGCATTTGCCCTTAACCGGTAACCTCCTTTAAATCAGTTCCAAGACTTTTTTGAATGGCTCGGCTCACTTGAGTACGGGTACCGGGTCCCCTTCGGTGGCATACATGTTTTCATTGGCAAGATCGGCGAACCGGGCCCTGAGCCGGACATCTGCACCGACCTCGTCGAGATGGCTCAGCGTGAGAGATCTGCCCGGGTTAAGCCTGTCATGAAGTGTGCCTTCGTGGGAGTCATCCACGGAGGGGAATCTGAGGATAGATCGGAATCTGGTGGTGAAACCGTCGTTTATTCCGGCGACGAGTCATCGACCGGAGAGACCGAGTCGTTATATCAGTTGCAAGATGGCCGGATTGGGGGCTGTTCCGATGGCGACAGTATTCCGGACCCCTTTGATCCGCCAAATCGGGTTGCGATCTTCATGGCCGGTACACAGCCAGCGCTCCACTCTTCGACCACGGCGGCGGTGATTTCTGGATCAGCAGCAGCGACAGCGGCCGGGGCAGGAGGCCCTCTGCGACTGCCATCTCAGGTTCTATTTGATTTGTTTGACGCTTTGTCAACACTAATGGCGGAGGTTAATCCGGCGAATCTGGATGAGCATACTGCGGAGATTGCAAAGGTGAAGGATCAGATAACGCAGGCCAAGGCCGATTTGGCAGCAGAGGATGCCAGGATGACTACAGAACATGCCGCGTTAGATGCACATGCCTATTGGCTTATGTTGGATCAGAGTGCGTCAAACGATGTTATGAGAAGAAGGTACCAATCTCACATGCCGCCGGTTTACGAGGCCAGGAACTTCTTTAATACCCCTGGAGTAGGGACCAGTAATCCACCGGCAGCAAACCGGGCAGAGGCACCTGAAACGGGAGCGCCGGTTTAACCGCGACCAACAGATAACCGTGATACGCCCCGTCAGAACAACGTTCTGTCGCAGCATGTCCCAACACCGCTGGGTCACTATTCTAACCCGATGGATAACATTGTCGCTGGCGCTTCATGACTGGCGGCCCTCCTGATAAAAGGCGAGTCCACAGTAGCGGTCGAGACGCGACGGGCTTGGGAGCTCCTTCAGACAGCTTTGACTCAACAACAGGCTTACTCATATAGTCGCGAAAGGATCCATTCTACTCCCCGCCCAAGCCGGAGCTACAGTAGGCATATTGATGAACCGGCCCTGTCAAGCAGTGCGTGAAACCGTGATCCACCCCATGGCCATAACCCGGCGGGTGGTGGCGGTGATGCTCAGGATGTGGTGGATCGCGCTAGAGCTCGTCGAGAGGCCGAGTTAGCAGCACAACATGAGGCCCGCCAACTTACTCCGGTTCGTCCAACCACATCGGTGGAACCAGGGGTTACTTCCAACTCTTTGGGAGTGTCGTGTCTCCTCCCAGCGCTGTGCAATGTGCGCCTGCCCAAGGATTTCAAAGGCCCACGCAAAGTGCCGAATTACACCGCCGATTTATCCCCCGAGTCATGGGTTGAAAGCTATGAGATGGCAATGGAGATGCTGGATGTGGACGATGCGGCGTGCGCTAAATACTTTACCATGATGTTGGAAGGAACGGCTCGCACTTGGTTGAAAAACTTGCCAGCTAACTCCACTGGGTCATGGGCCGAGCTGAGAGCCTGGTTCATCCAGAATTTCAAGGATACATGCAAGCAGCCCATGTCAATTGTGGACTTAGCTGCCTGTGTCCAGGAGGAAGGAGAATCGACAACCCATTGGGTGCGCCGGGTTTCGGAGATTTTGCATTCATCGGACCTCATCAACACAGATACATCAGTTTTGACATTGGAAGGCAATTGCCGGTTTGCACCTCTAAAGTTGAAGTTGGGACGGCTGAAACGTCACCGCAATGACATGGGGACTCTCATGGCCGCTCTGGTGAAGTATGCCGACTCTGATAGTACCAAGGATCCCGAGTCTGACGATGATAAGACAGGGAAGGGAAAGAAGAGCAGCAACACCAAGGGATAGCAGCATAACCCGGCGGGTCATGGAAACAACGGTAAGCGTAAAGCGGATAACAATTTAGATTTTGTGGCTAATACCAACGCGCAGGACAAGGGCCAGCGGCGTAAGGGTAAACTGCCCCGGCGTAGTGGAGGACCAAGCCCTAATCCAGAGCGCCTTTCTTATCTGTTAAACCAGCCTTGCCCAAAGCACGGGTCGTAGGAGAAACCAACCATGCACCTCTGGAAGGATTGTTATATCATGCAGGAGTTCAAAAATTCCAATTTTTTCGGTATTATCATGGACCGGGTGGCGGTTTAGGCCCCGGATCTCATGGCTCGGGTTACGGTGGAGGCAGTTCCGGTTCAGGTTTCACGGTAATCAGAATGGGCATGGCAATCAAGGCAATCAGGGCAACCAAGGTGGTTATAATCATCAGGGAAATCAGTAGCAGCAGCAGCAGTCGGGTTACCAGAGCAACCCGAAGCAGTTGAATAGCAGGCAGTATCATGTCTTCACCACTAGCCTGGACAAGCGCGATCAGAAGCTTCATAAAAGGGCAGTGAATTCCGTTGAACCGGCGGTGCCCCGTTGTCTACGCTGGTCTGAACAGCCTATTGTGTGGAGTCAAGAGGATCATCCACCCCGGGTTGATAATCCAGGTCATCTGGCGTTGGTGGTGGCACCTCAGGTGGGAGGTTATAAGTTCACCAAAGTACTCATGGATGGGGGGAGTAGTATCAACATCCTCTACTATGAAACTTTCTGTCGCATGGGGTTAACAAATAAAAATCTTAAACCGTCCAACACAGTCTTCCATGGAGTGGTGCCTGGTAAATCGGCGTATCTAGTTGGTAAGATAGCTCTGGAGGTTGCTTTTGGTGATGAACATGATTCAAGATCGGAGACGTTGACCTTCGAGGTGGTGAAAATCCAGAGCCCATATCATGCCCTGTTTGGACGGCCGGCTTATGCTAAGTTTATGGCAAGACCCTGTTATGTCTATTTGGAGCTCAAGATGCTGGGTCATAAGGGGACTATCACAGTGCACGAGAGCCGCAAGATCGCTTTGGAATGTGAAGAAGGTGATGCGGCATATGCTGAGTCGGTTTGTGCAACAGAAGAGTTGAAGTTCTACAAGGACAATGTTGATCCGGAGGATATGACTTCTTTGAAAAAGCCAACTACAGAGCATGAACCGGCCTTGAAGTTTAAATCGGCTGATGAAACTAAGCTTGTTGATTTCGTTCCTGGCGATTCATCTAGTTTAGCATCAGCACTAACTTGGATCCGAAATAGGAAAGCGCGCTCATCGAGTTCATCCGTGAGAACCGGTACATCTTTGCGTGGAAGCCTTCTGACATGCCAGGTGTACCGAGGGAACTCGCGGAGCACACACTTAATGTTGATCCCAAGTTTAAACCGGTCAAGCAATTTCTTCGCCGGTTTAATGAAGAAAGACGCAAAGCTATTGGTGAGGAGGTAGCCAGGCTCTTGGCAGCTGGGTTTATCATCGAAGTGTTTCATCCTGAGTGGTTGGCTAATCTGGTGCTAGTACTTAAGAAGAATGGCACTTGGCGTATGTGTGTCGACTATACAGATCTCAACAAGGCTTGCCCAGCAGATCCTTTTGCCCTCCTGCGTATTGATCAAATCATTGATGCTACCGCGGGTTGCGAGCGTTTTAGTTTTCTGGATGCATATTCTGGTTATCATCAGATCAAAATGGCAGTTAAGGACCAGGAGAAGACAACCTTCATAACTCCTTTTGGAGCCTTCTGCTATGTGTCCATGCCCTTTGGGCTCAAGAGTGCCCAGGCGACTTATCAGCATTGTGTGAAAAATTGTCTTCATGATCAGATCGGCCGCAATGTTCATGCTTATGTGGATGATATTGTGGTAAAATCTAGACAGAAGGATACGTTGATAGATGACTTGAAGGAGACCTTTGATAACCTGCGGGTTTATAAAATGATGCTTAATCCAGCCAAGTGTGTTTTTAGTGTACCGGCAGGCTAGCTCTTGGGTTTTCTGGTATCTAACAGAGGCATCGAAGCTAATCCGGAGAAAATCAAGGCTATAACTTCTTTGGCTAAACCGAAGTGTATTAATGATGTTCAACGCCTGGCAGGCCAGATTGCCGCGTTGAGCCGGTTTATCAGTCATCTTGGGGAGAAGGCCATCCCTTTATATCAGATGCTGAAGAAAACGGATAACTTCGTCTAGAGTGACGCCGCCAATGAAGCATTTGAGGACTTAAAGCGGCAGCTGGCTAACCCACCTGTTCTTGCTGCTCCTGTTGATAAAGGCCATTATCTCTATATGTGGCAGCTAATGCCCGGGCTGTTAGCGTGGTTATTGTGGTGGAGCGCAAGGAGGCCAGAAAGGAATACCCGGTTCAACGGCTGGTTTATTATATTAGTGAGGTACTTATTAAATCCAAGCAAAGGTACCCGCATTGGCAGAAACTGTGTATGGAGTTTTCATGGCAAGCCGGAAGCTTAGGCAATATTTCCAAGGTCATCCCATCATGGTGGTCAGCTCTGCTCCTTTGGGGGATATAATCTAGAACAGGGAAGCAACTGGCCGGGTTGCTAAGTGGGCTATTGAGCTTGGGCCTCACGGGTTAAAATACATACCCCGGACGGCGATCAAATCTCAAGCACTTGTGGATTTTATCAATGATTGGACAGAATTACAGGCGCCAGAAGAGAAGCCGGATCATATTTATTGGACTATTCATTTCGATGGGTCCAGGCAATTGGAGGGCTCGGGGGCTGGAGTCGTTTTAACTTCCCCATGAGTTGATAAGTTTTGTTATTTCTCCGTTTAATGTTCCCTTGCACTAACAATGCAGCTGAATATGAGGCTTTACTCCATGGTCTTCGGATGGCTAAAGAGATGAATCTCAGCCGAGTTAAGTGCTTTGGTGATTTGGACCTGGTGGTTCAACAAGTGTCCGGCACTTGGGACTCCAAGGACCCACTCATGGCGGCATATCATCGTGAGGTGGATATTGTTGCAGGTCACTTCAAAGGTTAGCAGGTGGATCATGTGGACCGGCGGAAGAATGAAGCGGCGGACGCTTTAAGCCGCTTGGGTTCCCAACGTAAACCGATTCCACCTAATGTCTTCCTGGATGTGCTGCATAATCCGTCTGTCAAGTTTCCTGGTGAAGAGGATTTGGCTGTTCCTGATCTGGAGGCTCAGTTGGTGGCGGCTCTTCATGTTATTCCTGATTGGATGGTTCCATATTTGGCGTATATGAACCGGGGCAAGTTACCAGAAGACGAAACTTCGGCCAGGCAGATAATCCGGCGGTCCAAGTCCATGACTATTATAAATGGAGAGTTACATCATTGCAGTGTGACAGGGGCGTTTCAACGCTGTGTATCCCCTAAATAAGGCCATGAAATTTTGCGTGAGATCCACGAAGGAGATTGTGGTCACCACGCCGGTTCAAAATCGCTAGTAGCCAAGGCGTTTCGTCACGGTTTGTATTGGTTGACGGCTCATGCTGATGCCGAGGACTTGGTCAAAAGGTGTGATGGATGTTAAAAGTTCTCACGACGGGCTCATGTACTGGCTGAAGAGTTGAGGATGATTCCAATTACTTGGCCGTTTGCAACTTGGGGGCTCGATATGGTTGGACCCTTTAAGAGATCCAAGGATAAGAAGACCCACCTTCTGGTGGCGGTTGATAAGTTCACTAATTGGGTGGAGGCAGAGCCAGTCAGTAAGTCTGATGCAGCTACGGCGGTTCAATTCATCAAAAAGGTGATCTTCCGGTTTGGCTTTCCACACAGCATTATAACAGATAATGGTACCAATCTGTCAAAGGGTGCCATGAAGGAGTTCTGTCAACGTGAGCACATCTGGCTTGACGTATCATCTGTGTCTCACCCCTAGTCCAATGGTCAAGCGGAGAGGGCCAATCAAGAGATCTTGAGAGGCATCAAACCCTGGCTTATGGTCCCTTGCAACGGACGCCGGGTTGTTGGGTTGAGGAGTTACCTTCTGTGTTATGGAGTATCAATACCACACCCAACAGATCGACAGGGTACACGCCTTTTTTCATGGTTTATGGAGCAGAGGCGGTTCTTCCTAGTGACATCCGTCATGACTCGCCCCGTGTGGCTGTTGGGGAACGTAGTAATTTCAAAAAATTTCCTACGATCACGCAAGACCATGGTGATGGCATAGCAACGAGAGAGAGAGTGTCCGCCCACGCACTCGTGAGACCGAAAGCGAAGCGTTATAACAACGCTGTTGATGTAGTCGTCGTCTTCACGATCCGACCGATCCAAGCACCGAACGTCACGGCACCTCCGAGTTCTGCACACGCTCAGCTCGATGACGATCCCGGACCGATCCAGCAAAGTGTCGGGATGAGTTCCACAAGACGACGGCGTGGTGACGATGATGATGTTCCACCGACGCAGGGCTTCGACTAAGCTCCGCGACGATATGACTTCTCCGCGTGAGGGCTTCGCCTATGCTCATGACGATATGACCGAAGTGGAATATGGTGGAAGGGGCACCGACACGGCTAAGGAACGATCCGTAGATCAACTTGTGTGCTAGGGTGCCCCTGCCCCGTATATAAAGGAGCCAAGGGGAGGGCTGGCCGGCCAAGAGGGGCGGCGCCAGGAGTTCTACTCCTCGGGAGTAGGATTCCCTCCAATCCTAGTTGGAATAGGATTCCCCGGAGGGGGAAAGAGAGAGGGGCGGCCCACCTTTCCTAGTCCTAATAGGACTAGGGGAAGGGGGGAGGCGCGTGGCCACCTAGGGCTGGCCCTTTCTCCTTTCCACCAAGGCCCACTATGGCCCATATAGTTCCCGGGGGGTTCCGGTAACCTCCCGGTACTCCGGTAAATTCCCGATTTCACTCGGAACATTTCCGATGTCCAAATGTAGGCTTCCAATATATCAATCTTTATGTCTCGACCATTTCGAGACTCCTCGTCATGTCCGTGATCACATCCGGGACTCCGAACTACCTTCGGTACATCAATACTTATAAACTCATAATGAACTGTCATCGAAACGTTAAGCGTGCGGACCCTACGGGTTCGAGAACTATGTAGACATGACCTAGAACCATTCTCGGTCAATAACCAATAGCGGAACCTGGATGCCCATATTGGTTCCTACATATTCTACGAAGATCTTTATCGGTCAAACTGCATAACAACATACGTTGTTCCTTTGTCATCGGTATGTTACTTACCCGAGATTCGATCGTCGGTATCCAATACCTAGTTCAATCTCGTTACCGTAAGTCTCTTTACTCGTTCCGTAATACATCATCTCACAACTAACTCATTAGTTGCAATGCTTGCAAGGCTTATGTGATGTGTATTACCGAGAAGGCCAGAGATACCTCTCCGACAATCGGAGTGACAAAACCTAATCTCGATTCATGCCAACTCAACATATACTTTTGGAGACACCAGAGAGTACCTTTATAATCACCCAGCTTACGCGTTGTGATGTTTGGTAGCACACAAAGTGTTCCTCCGTAAACGGAGTTGCATAATCTTATAGTTGCAGGAACTTTGTATAAGTCATGAAGAAAGCATAAGCAACATACTAAACGATCAAGTGCTAAGCTAACGAAATGGGTCATGTCAATCACATCATTCTCCTAATGATGTGATCCCATTAATCAAATGACAACACATGTCTATGGTTAGGAAACATAACCATCTTCGATTAATGAGCTAGTCTAGTAGAGGCATACTAGTGACTATCTGCTTGTCTATGTATTCACACATGTATTATGTTTCCGGTTAATACAATTCTAGCATGAATAATAAACATTTATCATGATATAAGGAAATAAATAATAACTTTATTATTGCCTCTAGGGCATATTTCCTTGAGCCTCCCACTTGCACTAGAGTCAATAATCTAGATTACACAAGAATGATTCTAACACCCATGGAGTCTTGGTGCTGATCATGTTTTGCTCGTGGAAGAGGCTTAGTCAACGGTCTGCAACATTCAGATCCGTATGTATTTTGCAAATCTCTATGTCTCCCACTTGGACTTGGTCCCGAATGGAATTGAAGCGCCTCTTGATATGCTTGGTCCTCTTGTGAAATCTGGATTCCTTTGCCAAGGCAATTGCACCAAGATTGTCACAGAAGATCTTCATTGGTCCCGATGCACTAGGTATGACACCTAGATCGAAATGAACTCTTTCATCCAGACTCTTCATTTGCTGCTTCCGAAGCAGCTATGTATTCCGCTTCACATGTAGATCCCGCCACGACGCTTTGTTTAGAACTGCACCAACCGACAGCTCCACCGCTTAATAAAAATACGATCCGGTTTGCGATTTAGAATCGTCCGGATCAGTGTCAAAGCTTGCATCGACGTAACCATTTACGACTAGCTCTTTGTCACCTCCATATACGAGAAACATATCCTTAGTCCTTTTCGGTATTTCAGGATGTTCTTGACCGCTGTCCGATGATCCACTCTGGATTACTTTGGTACCTCCCCGCCAAGCTTACAGCTAAGCATACGCCGGTCTGGTACACAGATTGCATACATGATAGAGCCTATGGCTGAAGCATAGGAACATTTTTCATTTTCTCTCTATCTTCTGCTGTGGTCGGGCATTGAGTCCGACTCAATCTTACACCTTGTGTCTGGGTAAAAACCTTTCTTTGCTCGATCCATTTTGAACTTCTTCAAAACTTTATCAAGGTATGTGCTTTGTGAAAGTCCAATTAAGCGCCTTGATCTATCTCTATAGATCTTGATGCCCAATATGTAAGCAGCTTCACCGAGGTCTTTCATTGAAAAACTTTTATTCAAGTATCCTTTTATGCTATCCAGAAATTCTATATCATTTCCAATCAACAATATGTCGTCCACATATAATATCAGAAATGCTACAGAGCTTCCACTCACTTTCTTGTAAATATAGGCTTCTCCAAAAGTCAGATAAAACCATATGCTTTGATCACACTATCAAAGCGCTTATTCCAACTCCGAGAGGCTTGCACCGCACCATAAATTGATCGTTGAGCTTGCACACTTTGTTAGCACCCTTTGGATCAACAAAACCTTCTGGTTGCATCATATACAACTCTTCTTCTAGAAATCCATTCAAGAATGCAGTTTTTACATCCATTTGCCAAATTTCATAATCATAAAATGCGGCAATTGCTAACATGATTCGACAGACTTAAGCATCGCCACGGGTGAGAAAGTCTCATCGTAGTCAACCCCTTGAACTTGTCGAAAACCTTTTGCAACAAGTCGAGCTTTGTAGACAGTTACATTACCATCGGCGCAGCCTTCTTCTTAAAGATCCATTTATTCTCAATAGCTTGCCGATCATCGGGCAAGTCTACCAAAGTCCATACTTTGTTCTCATACATGGATCCCATCTCAGATTTCATGGCTTCAAGCCATTTTGTGGAATCTGGGCTCACCATCGCTTCTTCATAGTTCGTAGGTTCACCATGATCTAGTAGCATGACTTCCGTAATAGGATTACCGTATCATTCTGTGCGGATTTTATTCTGGTTGATCTACAAGTTCAAGGACAACTTGATCTGAAGTTTCATGATCATTATCATTATCTTCCTCGCTAATTGGTGTAGGTGTCACGTAAACCGATTTTCGTGATGAACTACTTTCCAATAAGGGAGCTGGTACTATTACCTCATCAAGTTCCACTTTCCTCCCACTCACTTCTTTCGAGAGAAACTCCTTCTCTAGAAAGGATCCATTCTTAGCAACGAATGTCTTGCCTTCGGATCTGTGATAGAAGGTATACCCAATTGTCTCCTTTGGGTATCCTATGAAGACACATTTTTCCGATTTGGGTTCAAGCTTATCAGGTTGAAGTTTTTCACATAAGCATCGCAACCCCAAACTTTCGAAACGACAACTTTGGTTTCTTGCTAAACCATAGTTCATAAGGCGTCGTCTCAACGGATTTTGACGGTGTCCTATTTAACGTGAATGCGGCCGCCTCTAAAGCATAACCCCAAAACGATAGCGGTAAATCGGAAATAGACATCATAGATCGCACCATATCTAGTAAAGTACGACACGACGCTCGACACACCATTACGCTGTGGTGTTCCGGTGGCGTGAGTTGTGAAACTATTCCGCATTGCTTCAAATGTAGACCAAACTCAGAACTCAAATATTCTCCTCCACGATCAGATCGTAGAAACTTTATTTTCTTGTTACGATGATTTTCAACTTCACTCTGAAATTCTTTGAACTTTTCAAATGTTTCAGATTTATGCTTCATCAAGTAGATATACCCGTATCTCGCTTAAATCATCTGTGAAGGTGAGAAAATAACGATATCCGCCACGAGCTTCAACATTCATCGGACCACATACATCTGTATGTATGATTTCCAATAAGTCTGTTGCTCTCTCCATACAACCGAGAACGGTGTTTTAGTCATCTTGCCCATGAGGCACGGTTCGCAAGTACCAAGTGATTCATAATCAAGTGATTCCAAAAGTCCATCGTATGGAGTTTCTTCATGCGTTTTACATCGATATGACCTAAACGGCAAGGCCACAAATAAGTTGCACTATCATTATCAACTCTGCATCTTTTGGCTTCGACATTATGAATATGTGTATCACTCTTGTCGAGATTCAACAAGAATAGACCATTCTTCAAGGGTGCATGACCATAAAAGATATTACTCATATAAATAGAACAACCATTATTCTCTCGATTTAAATGAATAACCGCCTCGCATCAAACAAGATCCAGATATAATGTTCATGCTCAATGCGGCACCAAATAACAATTATTTAGGTCTAAAACTAATCCAAGGTAGATGTAGAGGTAGCGTGTCGATCGCGATCACATTGACTTTGGAACCATTTCCCACGCAAGATCGTCACCTCGCCCTTTGCGATGCTCGCCTATTCCGTAGTCCCCTGCTTCGAGTTGCAAATATTAGCAATGTAACCAGTATCAAATACCCAGTGCTACTACGAGCTCTAGTAAGGTACACATCAATAACATGTATATCACATATACCTTTGTTCACCTTGCCATCCTTCTTATCCGCCAAATACTTGGGGCAGTTCCGCTTCAAATGTCCATCTGCTTGTAGTAAAACACTCAGCCTGTGCTTAGGTCCAGACTTGGGTTTTTCTCTTGAGCAGCAACTTTCTTGCTGTTCTTGAAGTTTCCTTCTTCTTCCCTTTGCCCTTTTCTTGAAACTAGTGGTCTTGTTGACCATCAACACTTGATGCTCTTTCTTGATTTCTACCTCCATGCTTTTAGCATTGTAAGAGCTCAGAATTGTCTTAGTCATCCCTTGCATATTATAGTTCATCACGAAGCTCTTGTAGCTTGGTGGCGTGATTGGAGAATTCATCAATGACACTATCATCCGGAAGATTAACTCCCAGCTGAATTAAGTGATTATTATACCCGGACATTTTGAGTATGTGCTCACCGATGTAACTATTCTCCTCCATCTTGCAGCTATAGAACTTATTGGAGACTTCATATCTCTCAATCCGGGCATTTGCTTGAAATATTAACTTCAACTCTGGAACATCTCATATGCTCCATGACGCTCAAAACGCCGTTGAAGACCCGGTTCTAAGCCGTAAAGCATGGCACATGAACTATAGAGTAGTCATCACTTTGCTCGCCAGACGCTCACAACTTCGGCGTTGTTCTCGCAGCAGTTCGGCACCCAGCGGTGCTTCCGGACGTAATTCTTCATGCAGCAATGAGGATAATCCTCAAGTTACGGACCCAGTCCGTGTAATTGCTACCATCATCTTTCAACTTTGCTTTCTCAAGGAACGCATTAAAATTCAACGGAACAACAAGACGAGCCATCTATCTACAAAGAAACATAGACAAGCAAAATACTATCAGTACTAAGTTCATGATAAATTTAAGTTCAATTAATCATATTAAAAACTCCCACTTAGACAGACATCTCTAGTCATCTAAGTGTTTACGTGATCCAAATCAACTAAACCATGTCCGATCATCACGTGAGATGGAGTAGTTTCAATGGTGAACATCACTATGTTGATCATATCTACTATATGATTCACGCTCGACCTTTCGGTCTCAGTGTTCCGAGGCCATATCTGCATATGCTAGGCTCGCCAAGTTTAACCCGAGTATTCTGCGTGTGCAAAACTGGCTTGCACCGTTGTAGATGGACGAGAACTTATCACACCCGATCATCACGTGGTGTCCGGGTACTACTGAACTTTTAGCAACGGTGCATACTCGTGGAGAACACTTTTGATAATTTTAGTGAGAGATCATCTTATAATGCTACCGCCAATCAAAGCAAGATAAGATGCATAAAGGATAAACATCACATGCAATCAATATAAGTGATATGATATGGTCATCATCATCTTGTGCTTGTGATTCCATCTCAAGCACCGCCATGATCACCATCGCCACCGCGCCGACACCTTGATCTCCATCGTAGCATCGTTGTCGCCTCGCCAACTATTGCTTCTACGACTATCGCTATCGCTTAGTGATAAAGTAAAGCAATTACATGGCTTTTGCATTTCATACAATAAAGCGACAACCATATGGCTCCTCGCCATTGTCGATAACTCGTTACAAAACATGATCATCTCATACAATAAAATATAGCATCACGCCTTGACCACATCACATCACAACATGCCCTGCAAAAACAAGTTAGACGCCCTCTACTTTGTTGTTGCAAGTTTTACGTGGCTGCTACGGGCTGAGCAAGAACCGTTCTTACCTACGCATCAAAACCACAACGATAGTTTGTCAAGTTGGTGCTGTTTTAACCTTCGCAAGGACCGGGCGAGCCACACTCGGTTCAACTAAAGTGAGAGAGACAGACACCCCGGTCACCTTTAAGCAACTAGTGCTCGAGCGGTGAAACCAGTCTCGCAGAAGCGCACGCGTAATGTCGGTCCGGCCGCTTCATCTCACAATACCGCTGAACCAAAGTATGACATGCTGGTAAGCAGTATGACTTATATCGCCCACAACTCACTTGTGTTCTACTCGTGCATATGACATCAACGATAAAACCAGGCTCGATGCCATCGTTGGGGAACGAGTAATTTCAAAAATTTCCTACGATCACGCAAGACCATGGTGATGGCATAGCAACGAGAGGAGAGAGTGTCCGTCCACGCACTCGTGAGACCGAAAGCGAAGCGTTATAACAACGCTGTTGATGTAGTCGACGCCTTCACGATCCGACCGATCCAAGCACCGAACGACGGCACCTCCGAAGTTCGCACACGCTCAACTCGATGACGATCCCTGACTCCGATCCAGCAAAGTGTCGGGATGAGTTCCACAAGACGACGGCGTGGGACGATGATGATGTTCCACCGACGCAGGGCTTCGCTTAAGCTCCGCGACGATATGACTTCTCCGCGAGGGCTTCGCCTAAGCTCCGCGACGATATGACCGAAGTGGAATATGGTGGAAGGGGCACCGCACACGGCTAAGGAACGATCCGAGATCAACTTGTGTGCTAGGGTGCCCCTGCCCCGAGATATAAAGGAGCCAAGGGGAGGGGCTGGCCGGCCAAGAGGGGCGCCAGGAGTCCTACTCCTCCGGGAGTAGGATTCCCTCCAATCCTAGTTGAATAGGATTCCCGGAGGGGAAAGAGAGAGGGGCCGACCACCTTCCTAGTCCTAATAGGACTAGGGAAAGGGGAGGCGCGCCACCTAGGGCTGGCCCTTTCTCCTTTCCACCAAGGCCCACTATGGCCCATATAGTTCCCGGGGTTCCGTAACCTCCTGCATCTCAGTAATTTTCGATTTCACTCGGAACATTTCCGATGTCCAAACGTAGGCTTCCAATATATCAATCTTTATGTCTCGACCATTTCGAGACTCCTCGTCATGTCCGTGATCACATCCGGACTCAACTACCTTCGTACATCAATACTTATAAACTCATAATGAATCGTCATCGAAACGTTAAGCGTGCGGACCCTACGGGTTCGAGAACTATGTAGACATGACCTAGAACCATTCTCGGTCAATAACCAATAGCGGAACCTGGATGCCCATATTGGTTCCTACATATTCTACGAAGATCTTTATCGGTCAAACCGCATAACAACATACGTTGTTCCTTTGTCATCGGTATGTTACTTACCCGAGATTCGATCGCGGTATCCAATACCTAGTTCAATCTCGCTACGTAAGTCTCTTTACTCGTTCCGTAATACATCATCTCACAACTAACTCATTAGTTGCAATGCTTGCAAGGCTTATGTGATGTGTATTACCGAGAAGGCCAGAGATACCTCTCCGACAATCGAGTGACAAAACCTAATCTCGATTCATGCCAACTCAACATATACTTTTGGAGACACCAGAGAGTACCTTTATAATCACCCGCTTACGTTGTGATGTTTGGTAGCACAAAAGTGTTCCTCCGTAAACGGAGTTGCATAATCTTATAGTTGCAGGAACTTTGTATAAGTCATGAAGAAAGCATAAGCAACATACTAAACGATCAAGTGCTAAGCTAACGAAATGGGTCATGTCAATCACATCATTCTCCTAATGATGTGATCTCTTTAATCAAATGACAACACATGTCTATGGTTAGGAAACATAACCATCTTCGATTAATGAGCTAGTCTAGTAGAGGCATACTAGTGACTATCTGTTTGTCTATGTATTCACACATGTATTATGTTTCCGGTTAATACAATTCTAGCATGAATAATAAACATTTATCATGATATAAGGAAATAAATAATAACTTTATTATTGCCTCTAGGGCATATTTCCTTCAGTGGCGGCATATGTCGAAGCTGACAATGAGAAGGCGCGGCAGGAAGCTCTCGACCTGATAGATGAGGAGCGTGACATGGCAGCAGCCCGTTCGGCGATATATCAGCAAGATCTGCTTCGTTATCGCAGCCACCGGGTTAGAACCAGAACCTTTCAAGAAGGCGATTTGGTGCTCCGACTAATCCAGGATCAGACGGATATGCACAAGTTATCCCCCCCTTGGCAAGAACCCTTTGTGGTTAGCAAGAATCTGCACAACGGTTCATACTACCTAATCGATGTTCGAGAGCGCAAAGACTCACGTAAATCGGAGGAGGAGACCCACCGGCCGTGGAATATCGCTCATCTTCGGACCTACTATACTTGAGCCATAGGCTCTGCTTTTGTACATAGTTATGACAATGTATATATTATGATCAATAAAATAAACCGGAACCTCAGCTAAAGCGGGGTATCTGTTGTTTTTCTTACATCATGTGTGGTTACATGGGGCTTCTGTTTATAAAGCTGCTGTTAGGACCCCGATTCCAAGTCACATCGATCTAGCCGGTAACACCTCATATCCCTTTGCAGCCTCACGCACGGTATTCCCACGGGTGTCGCCTTACCATGGCCCGGGACCGTTTGCGTCTTTTGGCTCACGTATATGATAGTGTCGCTAGCATCCATATGACAAAGAACCCGGGCCGACATGGCTAGTCGTGAACCCAAAGCGGCACTAACCCATGGGGACAGGCATACATGAATCACATCGAGCATGTCGGTCATCAACGATGAATCGGGCTATAGCACTGGCTAACAGGACTGTAACCCGGCTGTAGCAGGCTAGGCAGACTCGAGATATCACCGCGTGACATTTCCGAAGGACAAACATAGGAACGGTGAAACACATGCCGCCAGTCAAGTGTCCAAGCAGAGTGCTGGGCTAGCAGGACTCGTGATCCGGGCTGTAGCGGACTACTATCGCCGTAAGCACGAGACTACATTTCCCCATATGAGAGGCTGCCAAGGATAAACAACTAGATTGTCGGATCCCACACATACCAAGCATTTCAAACATACACACAATATGCTCAATATGTGTAAATACAACATGGCATCACAACATAACTCTACGACTCAAATATTTATTCATTAGGCTCCGAGGAGCGAGATATTACAAACATGGGTCTCATGACCCAACACTCAGAGCATACAAGTCAAAACACAATCGGAAGCTAAACATGTCTGGGTACAGACAACTATAAAATGAAAAAGGCTGCGAAGCCTGACTATCTACCAGATCCTGCCGAGGGCACAAGATCGTAGCTGAGGTAACAAGCTAAACGTCGAAGTCCACGTGGAACTACCAGCGAGACTGAAGTCTCTCTGCAAAACATAAAATAGGCAAACGTGAGTACAAACGTACTCAGCAAGACTTACATCAGAACTAACTACATATGCATCATTATCAAAACGGGGTGGTGGAGTTTGACTGCAGCAAGCCAGCTTTGACTCGGTGGCTATCCTGAACTACGACTGCAAGTAACTCTTTTGAGGTGGCGCACACGAGTCCACATATTCACCATATCAATACACCACTATGGACCCGCTCCCGTCTCCCTACGATAACGCCATCCATAGCACTCACGCTTATCTTGCGCATTTTAGAGTATCCACTTTCACTTGTCTATGAACTGATATAGGCAACCCAGAAGTCCTTCTCCGTGGACACGGCTATTTGAATAGATCATATTAACCCTGCAGGGGTGTACTTCTTCACACACGCTCTCACCACTTACCGCCGTTTACACGACATGTACTCGGCAACCTTCAAGCGGAAGCCCAACGTGGGTGTCGGCCACGGCCTACCTAAACACTCAAGTCCCTAGTCCAGGTTTATCGCCTATTCAGGTTCCATCCGCAGGGAGTCCGGCCGAGGTTTCCCATATAGCCCCGAACGATGTGTGTAGGGTTCCCGAGATACCAAACGGGCATTCGGTACACCGGGCCACGGTGTATCTACCGCATCATAGCCCACCCCTAGGGTTAGCGCTATGCACGGCCTCCAACACATATCCTACAAACCCCAGAAACTAGTTGCAACTCCTGGATAGAGAATAAGGGTGGTTAAGAAGCCGAGAGGGTCCATTGGTTTCCGGCCCAATGCGTGGTAGTAACTGTTTCATGGATCACAAACACAGAACTCAGTTCCTGAGGACGGCTGCAATGAGACAACCCACCATGTACTCCTACATGGCCTCTCACCGCTACCTTTACCAAATCGTGTTCACACACTTAGCTCACCCACGAGGGACATGTTCACACACCTCCGATTCATCCCCGATGAATCAGACCGACTCAACTCTAAGCAAAGAGCAGGCATGACAAACAAGCATGAATGAGTAGGCACAACATGGCTCAAGCAACTCCTACTCATGCTAGTGGGTTTCATCTAATTACTTGTGGAATGACAGTCATGCAGAGGATAAAGGGGTTCAGCTACCGCAGCAGTAACACATGAGTCGTTGTTGTCCTAATGCAATAAAATAGAGCAGGAGCGAGAGAGTGGGATTATATCGGAATGAACAAGGGGTTTGCTTGCCCGGCACTTCAAGATAATATAGTTCTTCATCGGTGTCATCGAACAATCGCTCGAACGTCGCTCATCGAGAGGGACAATTATCGTAAACAAGAAAGAACACAATCAATGCAATGCACATTCACATGAATGACATGTCATGTTAAGGTACTGAATTCACCTAATGCAATATCTAGCCAAGTTAATTGAAGTGGAACTCAAACAAGAACAAATTCCAACTCCAAATGGTATTTCATAAATTGCCCTAATCATCATTTGTCCTATTCAGTGAGGTTAACTTGTTCAAACATGCATGATCATGGCATAAACAGATTCTTCATATTTTTCTGATCATTTTTCATATATAAATTATTTCATTTGGAGCTACGGTTGAATTAATATGATTTTTAGAAGTTTGGGGTATTTTCTGAAATTTCCTGAATTATAATAAATCCAGAAAAGGTATTACTGCGTCAGCATGACGTCGGTGTGACGTCATCAAGTCAACAGGGGCGGTCCAGGTCAAACCTGACTGGTGGTCCCGTATGTCAGTGCAATTAGTTTAACTAAATATTGATTACAACTAATCCTAATTAGTTAACAGGGCTGGGCCCCACCTGTCATAGACTCAACAGAGTCAACCAGGGCCCACCCGTGGTCAAAGTCAGCGCTAACTACACCGGCGTTTAGCCGCCGGCGAGCCAGACGCGGCGGCGAGAGTGGATTTGGCCGTTTCGGCGACCAAATGAGCCGCGGAGGGTGTCTACGGGTAGCTGGGAGCAACCCGCAGCTCTTGGTGGTGTTAGTTGGGTTCGGGGTGGCCGGAATCGGCGCCGGCGACGACCTAGGCGGCCACGAGTCCGGCGTGGTGCGGCAGCGTTGCGGTGTCTGAGCAAGCGAAATTGAGGCGCTAGTGGTGGCTTCACGTGATGCGGTGAGTGCGATGGGCACTAGCCGGGACCAAATGGTCACCGAAGCAGCACCGGCAGCAGCGCAGCGGCGCTGCTCGGTCACAAAGCGAGATGGCGGCTACGGTATGCAAACGAAGCAAAGGAGAGGGGGGGTAGGGGTAGGAGCTCACGGCGGATGCGAGGAGAGGCTCAGCGGGCTCGGGGAGAGGCCGGAGCAGTCGGGGCGGCGATGGGGATCTCCGGTGTCGGGAGTTTGAAGCCGACGACGTGGAGACGCTCGGGGGAGTCCGGCGTTGCACAGCTCGACGAGGAGGGCGAGGGGTACTAGGCGGAGCTCTTGGGCACCTCAGGGCGTCGCCGGGATGGCGGTGTCCGCGGTGGTGGCGAGCGGCGGCGACGGGGGCGATCGGGCGGAAAGAACAGAGGGGGGGAGGGAAAGCGTTCGGGGGAGAGGAGAGAGGCCGGGGGTCCAGAGCAGCGCCGAGGAGGGGCTTCGAGGCGTCGCCGGGCTGTCCAAGCAAGGCAGGCGGCCAGGGAGCTGCATGGCGAGCTCGGGCACGCCGGTGCTCACCTCTCTCTGCTGGCGAGAGGAAGTAGGTGATCGCCATGGGCCAAGATCAAAGGCTGGGCCGCCAGTGGGCTGGGCCAACTGGGCCGACATGTAAGCTGTAATTCTTTCTCTCTCTTTATTTAAGTTTCTGTTTTCTATTTCTTTGCTCTGTTTTGATTTAGTTTATAAACCAAATCATTTTAATAAATCCTGAAAATAATTGTGGGCATTAAGCTCAATTATTACAAAGGCCCTTAACTATTTTTCAGAATTGTTGGAGCATTGAAAATATTAATAGTATTCAAATGCCCCAATTCAAATACAATATGGTTTATTCAAAATCCAAAATGTCCCGAAAAATATGCATCATCTCCGGATATGGTTTTCACCCTTTCCATAATCATGAACATTTTTGCACCAATTTGGTTGATTGAAAATATTTTGAAGTTGAACCTATTTGCATTATTTTGGTGCTAGGGGTTTAGGCAATCCCCATTTCAATTTTCTGAGAAAATTAAACATGATGACATGAATGCCTTAATGCAACTAATGACAAACAAATTCTAGGGCTGTGACAGCGGCATCCGGTTTACCCCTTGATTCAGCTTATCGAAGCTTTATACAATATCACTTGGGGGCTTGGTCGTATCCGAACCATAGCTACACCTCTTCATCGGCGCAATGCCACAACATCACTTGGGGGCTTGGTCGTATCCGAATCATAGTCACACCTCTTGATCGGCTCAAAGCCAAATTACTCCGGGGCCAAAGAGAGTGTTGTAAAACAACAACTCAAACATAGGCACCCACTGAGCACAGCTCAAAATGTTACTTGGGGA
Organism: Aegilops longissima; assembly: GCA_021605205.1. Classification (NCBI taxonomy): domain Eukaryota; kingdom Viridiplantae; phylum Streptophyta; class Magnoliopsida; order Poales; family Poaceae; genus Aegilops; species Aegilops longissima. The sequence continues at coordinate 63,047,769 of CM038676.1, forward strand.
TTCTTTGCTGTCGCAATGAACAAAGAATCTACACTTGTAATAGGCTATCAAGCCATGGCTTGGAAGCCTGGTGTATACACCTAAAACCCCGTGTTAGCCTGCCTTTTTAAGTAAGTCACTCCGCCGAGGTAAACCTGGTATGACCCATCGAACTTTGACAAGTTACTCTGATAAGACCCTGAACTTGTCAAGTTAAATTGATGATTGGTTAAGGATTGAGGACCATCTTAAAAGGCTTTGTAAAATGGTTTAACTCAATGGCCTGGCAGCCCATGAAAAGCCTCGAATTTGGGGCCTGGTAGCCCGTGAAAAGCCTCGACTACAAAGGTTTCATTTGCTTTTATTTGCTAAGTTTTTCTCCTGGGATGAGATTTCTAATGTTTTGATGAACCGACGTTCGTTAAACCGGCTTGACTTTAAACTACAAGTTGTTAGTATATGATGAGTCACAATCGGGAAATATTAGCCCGGTCTGGTTTCGACAATGTGTCACCAGAAATGCACTTGGTTAAACCGGTGTTTATAACATCCCGGAACAGTTTTATCATAAACAGGCACAATATGAAAGGAGTTATTGTTACTCAATATTAGGGTTATCACCCTCACTACAAAGTTGGTCAGCCAACATTATGACTCAAGGTCACAGGTATCAAGTATTTCCATATTTGGTTATCTTTTTACAATCTTGGTTATAAACCTTGGTTATATATTTGGGCATTATGACCCGCCCGGTGGTAAACCGCCAGGGCGCTTTAAACTTCTTATCTGCAGGGATATATTGAATAAATTGCTATGGATTATGAACATCATGTCTTAAGCATGCCGGATTAGCAAGTATAAGGCGCAGATAAATATGCACGAAGGCATAACAGACCAAGTATTTTAACTAGTCTATTACAAGGCGTTTCAGTGCCCAAAAGGATAATTGCTTCTCAATAAGCATTGCAGCACCAGGAATACTAAACCGGCCTCCGGATCATGATTCGTCTCCAGCTTGACCTGATGGCTGTGGATCATCTTGCACCGTCTCCTCATCTTCCTCTCTACCCAGTGGCTGGAAGTCAATAGGTGTCCAGTCGATCCCAGTTAGGGCTTGGAACACAGCTTCGTCGCTTATAAGGGTGGACGATTCAATGTGAGGGGCATAGGTATGCTTAAGAATTGGTGGGATGAGATTTTGAACCTCTGGAGTTGGTGCAGCAACCCGTTTGTTGTGGACGTCATAACTCGCCTGATAATGTGAAAGATCAGCTTCATCAGCTAGTTGGCAAGCCAGTGGACGTACTTCCCGGTTTATCGCTCGGAGGTCCTCATTTCCGAATTCTGATCCGTCTTCTTTTAAGCTCGGGTAGCCTTTGCTCACATCCTCCGGATCAAGGTCAGGCACCCATGCCTTTGCCCGGGTTAGTGCGGTCAGCGCACCAGCCCTTGCAGCAGATCTCTTTAGCTCTTCTACCCGGGCAGGCAGCATAGACAGCCTCTCTAAGGTGTCCTTGATTAACGTTGGGGGCGGTTTATTGTGAGAGGCGGTGCAGATGATTCGTTGCGCGCCATATACAGCTGCTCTATCAGAGTGTAGGCAGCCTTCAGCTTCTTCTGTACATCAGAGCCCAGATGACTAACGCGAGTTCCTGCATCATTACAAAATGTCAATAAACCGGCAACGCATGGGAAGATATGTTGAAAGTGTAAAAGCAAGGATGCTTACCGAACACAGCAGTCATGGCATGTATCTGCCGCTTTACGCCAGTCAGCTCATCTACCACCGGTTTAAGAGCTGCTTCTGCATCCTCGGCTCTTTTCTACGGATTTTTCCATGTTCCAATCCGCATGCTCTTTGTTGAAACTCTCCTTTAGCTTTTCCATAGTGGCTAACGCGCTAGTCAGTTCATCCTTTGCCTTGGAGGTTTCGGCTTGCTGGGACTTGACGTTCTCTTGTAGATCAGCGGTTTGAGTTTCCTTTTTGCTCAGTTCAGCCTATAACAGACAGAAGTATAATGAGTTGGTGCTACATGTTTGAAGTACCAAGCACATTACAAGTTATGCACTTGATACTTGGGGGCTAATGCATATTTGCTTGTTCTTGGAAATTTCTACAAGTCCCAAGCACAATACAAGTATTACTCTTGGCACTTGGGGGCTAATGTATGTTTGCTCAAAGTACTGATTTGGGAAGTCTTTTAACAGTCCCGGTTCATCTTTAGAAAGTTAAACCGGCCCTTGGGGGCTACACCAGTGAAAAATACAATATTGCAATTCTACAATACCGGTTCATCTTAAAGAGATAACCCAATCCCTGGAAGCTAAGCATGATAAGTTAAGTTATTACTAAGTCCCGTTTCAGATTGGTATCATAAACCGTCACTTGGGGGCTACTGGAGTTGATAATCTGCAATTGGACATAAGAGAAAAATAGTTATGTTACCTCATATCGCTCCTTCATCAAGTTTGCCAAACCGGCTTCATAGTCGCGGCTGGTGTACAGACGGTTCAAGAAGCCAGAGTGAATGTCTTGAGCATTGAGATGGGCGTAGCTTGACAAATCGGCGTTCCATTTGCCTTTACCGATAGCAGAAAGCTCATCCTTGGCAGTATGCTTTGATAAAGCGACAGGATTGCCAGGAATGGTGTGGCCAACACCAGTAATCATGACATCATCCTCTTTATCATCAGCGGCCTTCGTTGGAGTCAACGGTTTGTCAGTCTCCTTAGCTGGACTGACCGGTTTGTCGTCAGTTCGGACAGGGCTGGTTGGCTGGTCAGCATGGCCTGTGGTGTTAACTTCTACTTGTTCAGCAAAGAAGTCGTGGTCTTGAGGCGGCGGATCATTGGGCATGGCGTCAGCATTGGTTTCTTCAGGATCTGGAGTTTTTTTGGTTCAACTACCATATTATCGTCAACCGGTTTAGTTAACCGAGCCTTTTTGCTAGGTCTTGGCTTGGGACTGAGAGAACAAATATAAAAGGTCAAGATGTTATGTCAAACATAAGGCATTTAAAATAAAGTTTAAAGGTATGACTCACCCAGGAACTGTCTTGAGGGGTGGAAGCTTTGTGGCTGATGACTCGCGAGAAGATGAGTGGGAAGTATCCTGATAATTTGAATCAGACGGGTTAAGAGGCTGACGGAAACAACCCGCTTTGGGGTAAGAAGTGTCAAGGGTATAAGAGACCTCTGATCGGCATTTCCGAACCGGAGTGTTCGGTAAACCGGCGGAGGTAACTACCTGGCCACTGTGCCGAGTGGTGCGGCAAGCCTCGTGTTGCTACGTCTTCAAAAGAAAGTTTGGGTCCAAGTAAGCAAGGGGGTGAGAAAATTTTACTTTCCGGTTTGCTCGACGGATTTTTTATGTTGGCAGAGGATCTGAATCAGAGGAAAGAATGATTACCTCTACGTCATCAGCTTGACTGCCTTCAGCGCCGTCCTGATAATAGTCATTGTCAATGAGGTGTATGAAAAATGAACCAAGAGAGTCGAGTTCTACCTCTGAGTCCGGATTAGCTACATCGGCATCAGCATTTGCATCAGAAGACGCAGTGGTCCTTTTCTTGGCAGGTTTTTTAATAACCTTGGTCTTTGGGCGAAGTGGTTTTGCCAGTTTGTCTTGCGTTTTTGCCGGTTTATCTTGTGGTTTTTATTCCAGAACGGATCATCACCCTGTCAAAAATAGACAAACTATCAGAGAATATTTTGAAAAAAGCAACTTATGACAAAGAGGTTATATAATTCTTACAACTGGCGGTTTGTTGGAGGTGCAGAAAGGACTTAGTCCAGTCTGGCCGCATACGCCTCCGGTTCATTCAACATTTTCTTGACAGCCCTAGTAATTTCAGCCTCTGTCAGTTGAATATTAATGTGCCGTTGAGGGTCGGTCAAACTCCCTGTGTATTCACACATCAAAACAGGGCCGGCTTGTGGTAGAACGCCCAACCGATCCAAAGAACGAGCAAAATCAACACCTGCTAAACCGTTTGCCATAAATGCTCTAAGCTTCGACAGCTGTGGGGCATAGATGGCCCTTTCCTTTGTAGTTAACCTTTGAGGAAAGGGATGTGTATTGCTAAGGCGGTGAGGGCGGTTGTCGGTGTCAAAACCGGCGGATCTCGGGTAGGGGTTCCCGAACTATGCGTCTAGGCGGATGGTAACAGGAGACAAGGGACACGATGTTTTTACCCAGGTTCGGGCCTCTCGATGGAGGTAAAACACTACTCCTGCTTGATTAATATTGATGATATGGGTAGTACAAGAGTAGATCTACCACGAGATCAGAGAGGCTAAACCCTAGAAGCTATCCTATGGTATGATTGTTGTTCGTCCTACGGACTAAAACCCTCCGGTTTATATAGACACTGGAGAGGGCTAGGGTTACATAGAGTCGGTTACAATGGGAGGAGATCTACATATCCCAGACGCCAATCTTGCCTTCCACGCCAAGGAAAGTCCCATCCGACACGGACGAAGTCTTCAATTTTGTATCTTCATAGTCCAGAGTCCGCCAAAGGTTATAGTCCGCCATCCGGACACCCCTAATCCAGACTCCTCAAGAGCTCCCCGAACCAGGCTTCAATGACGACGAGTCCGGCGCAAATTGTCTTCGCATTGCAAGGCGGGTTCCTCCTCCTAATACTTCATAGAAGATTTTGAACACAAGGATAGTGTCCGCTCGCAAAATAAGTTCCACATACCACCGTAGAGAGAATAATATTTATACAAATCCAATCTCCGACGATTCCGCAAGCGTGACATCACACCACTGCCAAGCCTTTATTCGAATCGCTTTTACTGTCCCACCTCAATAAGACTTAGCGAGGCGGTTTCCTTGGCACGACTTGTCGAAGCAGAGATCGTGTCCCCTTATTCCGGGATTCTCATCAATACGGGCATGGGTAACCCAATCGTGCCCGTTGGTATATTTCCTCAATCGAAGGCGAGTCCCAAACGGTCATGGGGAGGGCTCTTGGTATTCAACCTCTTTATAAAGAGACCAAGGCTCTACTCCTTTCTTTCAATCTCAATCGAATCCGCCTCTTGCCTCGAGTTCCAACACCCAAAGCTCCAGATTCAGCGCCTGGACCTTCGATGATGTCCGCCCGCCTTCAAGGCTGGTGGATGCCTTCCTCCGCTATTTAAAGAAGACGTGCTAAAGCTGAGAGATGCCAGGTATCTAACCGACGAAATCTCGCATAGGCTGCCTGCTCAAGGGCAGGTTATTCCCACTCCCAAGCCTGGTGAGAGCGTGGTGTTCGTGTCTCACTTCCTTCAGGGGCTAGGCTTCTCGATGGACCCCTTCGTGAGGGGGCTCATGTTTTATTATGGGTTGGAATTTCACGACTTGGCTCCGGAGTCCATCCTCCACATCTCATCGCTCATAAATGGTGCGAAGCCTTCCTCCACATTACTCCTCACTTCGGATTGTGGCTTAAGACCTTCAAAGTAGAGTCGAAGATGATCGAGGGGCAGCACGCGGAGTGCGGAGGCGCTGTTATCAGCAACAATGCTGACGCTCCATGGCCTGAGGGCTCTTTTCAAGAGGAGTCAGCTTATGGCAACGAGAGTGGTTTTATATCACAGCTCCCAGGGGCACCAAGTGGGTGGTGCCACCTGCCTTTCGCTCGGGTCCCCCACCACACCTAGCATCATGCGTCAATAAAGGGTTTAACTGGGGGGCGTCCAAGGACGTGCCCTTGTTGCAGAGCCGCATTCGAGATCTCCTAGAGAGAGACATCAATCTGGTCACGGTGACGCAGGTCATGTTGATTCGCCGCACTTTGCCCTGCAAACGTCGCCCCCTCCGCCTGTGAGAGTTTAATCCGGAGGGACCACTTGCTCTCCAACATTTTACGGGCGTGACGCCCATGGAGATGTACAAATTGTTCTTCGGATCACAAGCAATGTGTCCGGACTCGACCGAGGACACAGGTCTGGGCTGCAATCGCCCGGATACTCAAGTAAGTAGTCATGTACCCGGACATGCCATTCGTATATTTATCATAAAATTGCCCTTAAAAGAGTTATCCCTTAAACAGGAGTGGATAGCGAAAGCAAAGCTAATCAGGTGTCCGGCCCCCCTCCCTGTGACCATGCCGGATTCCGTGTTAACCAGGATGCTGGAGGTTGCGCCTTTGGAAGAAGGCGAAGGGGGGAACAAGGAAGCTACCGCTTCCCGGAAGGAGGCTGTCAGGAAAGGAGGAATCGAGAATCCCTCCATCCAAGGGAAGAAGAGGACCGCCTCTGAAGACCCGGAGACCATGGTCTCAAAGCGGGGGAAGAAATCTTCATCAGAGGGTCCTGCGCCGGGAGATGCCTCGCCGCACTATGCCCCCAAGGGATCAGCCTCCAAGAAGCCGTAAGTAGAGAGGGAGTTTTAAAATAAGAGACATCCTGTTCTATTTCTCGAGGAAGATAACCAAATTTTACCTTGTAGTTCGGATCTCAGCCCTTCTCAGCAGAGCTCATCTTCGTGGGATCTTCGTCCCGAGATGATGGAGAGTGGAATGCCTCCCCTGCCGCATCGCCTTGTAGGCGGGCGACCCCGAGGTGTCGCCATGGAGGGTTCTCCGAATCCGCAGGCCGGAAAGCGCCAGATGGCTCCCCAAAGATCTCCGTGTCCGCCTTCAAAAGGCCATCGGACGAGTCCGCACCGTCGTGCACGGTCGGAGGAGTTGAAGGATCTGCTCGGCGAAGCGCCTATCTCGAAGAAAACCGTGCATTGATGGGCACGGTGATTGAAAGGATTTCATCCGTGGAGAGCGGGTTGCACGAGGCCGTCAGGAGTTTACTGACAGGTTTTGAGGTACGCGAAATGATGTACCTCTTGACAGTTCCGCATATATAAGATGCGTCCTGTGTAGATAGTAGCCCCTGAGACTCGGTGTGTTGTAAAAAATGACGGCGCGCCGAGGATCATAATCCCAGGTATAACATGTCGCCATTCCTATGTAGGTGGCGAAGTGTCCGGTGGCTATCCGGACTGATGAATTTGCCGAGCTAAAGCGGCAACTTGACGTGGCAGATGCCAACATCGCGCTTGTTAACAAGCGGCTTGACGAGGCACAAGGTATGTAATTTCTCCGAAGACACCCGGTAAGAGGAGCTGGATGCCCGTACCTTACAACATGTGTGCTTGATGCAGATGGTGCCGCTGCCATTGAGAACCTTCGGGCGGAACTTGCCCGAGCCAAGGAGCAGGCCAGGAGAAGCGATGCGGCTGCCTTAAAGGCGATTGAAGAGCTGAAAGCCGAACAGGCTGCTCACTGCCGAAGCAAGAAGGAAATGGCCGAGATGGCTGTGAAGTTGAAGAATGCTGCCGACCGCTGCGAGCTTCTTGAAAAAGAAGATCGGGCGGAATGAAGGATTCAAGAAGGCCACTACCGAGGCCAAGGATGCTCGCTCTACGATGAGAGCTATGAAGGAGGAGCTATGTCAGGCCGGAGATATCGCGGCTGGAAAGCCCTTTATGCTGCGGATGAAGTTTGGGGATCCTAAATATGCTCTGTTGGACTGGTTGTGGAGTGCGGCGGACACTTACCTGGACTTGGCGGCGAGTGCAGCGGACGCGGCCGAACACTTCCGAGATCAAAAGGATCACGAAGTGGAAAAGCTTTTTTGGTCGCAGTTCCACAATCCAGAGCGCCCACTTCCATTAACTGATCCTTTGGCCGCATGGGCGGAGCTGAATAGGTTATCCAGACTCGCCATGAAGTATGTTGTGAGTCATCTGTGGCTGGAAAGGCCCGAGCCGAAGAGTTATTTTAGCTTGGTGCATCAATTCCTTGGTGCGGTGCCGCATATCAGTGCAATGAACAGGTCATCGTGCATAGAGGGTGCGCGGATGGCTCTTGCCCGTGTCAGGACATACTAGGCGGAGATGAAGGCCACCGATGTTGCATCCCAAGATTCGGACGGGAGCCGAGTACCTGCCGAGCACTATTTTCAGGAAGTTCTGTAGGGCGCTCGTTTAATAGAAACGCAATGCTCGAAGGATATTATGTTCGAATAACATGTATTATTGTAAAGCAATGTGTCGATGAAATATAAAAGCTTTTTATACTTGTGCCTTCAAGAATTAAAATACCTCCTGTGCGGCCGTTAATGTATATGTGTATATAACCTGAAAGATGGCAATCTTCGGCTTCAGCCCCCACGCATATAATGCGGGGTGTTCGCATAGGCGATTTTCACACTTGGCCCAACGCCTTGGTCCTATTAAGGAGGTGATAGCGCAGTTTAACTAGGCCAGACTATAATGCTTTATCACTTTCACTTAGCCATAGGAGTTTGACGGTGGGGCTACTATATAGTTCGGGGCACCACGCCACCAATTCGGGCGCATGTGTGCCTGGCCGGGAAACGGACCTTCGTTAATGCGGAGGAATCCTAAAGATTCCGGCGGGTCATCGAGTGGTTGACCAGTCTCACGCTATATCATGACAGTCGCGGCTTTCATCGAGGTGCTCTTTGGCTGAACGGGCATAATCGCAGAGTTCTTCCGGTGCCGCCTTAGCCGATAAAGCGGAACGTAAGGCAGCAAAACACAGGAGCCGGGCAAACCCAACATTTGACCAAAGACATGATTCGGAGCTGATGCATATAAGTCCAAACTCGCGACGCCAACACTCCCTAAGGTATTCGGTCTTTATGAAAACGGGCTGAAGAACGCCTTAGTAATAAGCCCCCGTGTCCAGTGCACGCGCAAAATTCGACATGGCCACATGCCAAGACGCCAGTGCTCCACCTCGGTTATAGCAAGAAAACCGGGATGTGTATCAACAAGAGACAGTAAAAAGGTTTACGAGGGTCTTAATCTGAAAAGAATCCTTGAACGGGTCCCATCGCACGCTCTGCGCTGGTCTCCGTGTGCCGTATCCGGACGGGTGTAGCATGGTGTTCATCTGTAAAAGAGAGGAACTTAGTTGAAAAAGATCATGCAAAAATGTACGTTATATTAAATAAACAAAGTACAATTCAAAAAATGAATAAAATTGAGCTTTATTGTCTCTTGTTGTACATGCGCGGAGCCCCTTGTACGAGGGTATGCGGCTAGTAAGACCTTGTATGTTTACGCCGGACTCGTCTAGCCATGTCCGGGGTCTGAACGACCTGTTTAGGTGCTTTGATTAGTGAAGCCGGTTTAGTGTGTGGCTGTCAAGGCAGCCGCACAATCTTCCGCGCTCGAGGAACACTTGATATTTCCCCTTAATGAGATGATGCCTCGCTTACCGGGCATTTTAAGTATAAGAGATGCATAATGTGGTATTGTGTTAAAGCGGGCGAAAGCTTTGCGTCCCAGTAGTGCTTGATAGCTACTTGTAAATGGGGCGATGTGGAAAGTTAGCTTTTCGCGGCGGAAGTTGTCGGGTGAGCCGAACATAACTTCTAGCAGGAGAGAGCCCGTACAATGGGCATCTGGGCCTGGCGTTACCCCTTGAAAGGAAGTGTTGCTATGGCGAATTGTTGTTGGGTCTATCCCCATTTTGCGGATTGTGTCCTGATATAGCAGGTTTAGATCACTGCCGCCGTCCATTAGGAATTGTGTAAAGTGGAGTCCGTCAATTATCATATCTAATACCAAGGCAGTTCATCCTGCGTTCCGGATACTTCTAGAGTAATCCTGTTGGTCGATGCTGATTAGTTTTAACAACCAGTGACGGGACTCCTCTGGGATAGGCCGTATGGTGCATATCTCTATAGGCGCCACTATGTTTTTCCCTTTTGTCACGTGAAGTGAGTTTCCTGTTTTGACTTCTTGTGGGAAATTCTATTGTTTTCCGGTGCTCTGCTTGTGGGGTTCGTCATCGTCCTCGCTTGGTGTGTCAAGCCCCTTGTGTTCGGCGTTGAGTTTGCCGGATTGCTTGAAGACCCAACAATCTCTTTGGGTATGGTTTGCAGGCTTCCCGGGAGTACTGTGGATTTGACATATCTTGTCAAATATTTTGTTTAGGTTAGATAGCTCGTCCCTGTTATCCTTGAGGGGCAGCTTTTTCTGATTCTGCCGAGAGCTTTTGAATCCGGCGTTGACTGTCGTGCTCTTCGGGCTGTTTCCCTTGGTCCGGCGCTGGTCCTTGTTGCGTCGTGGTTTCCCGTTTCCATCCCTAACTTCGGATGTACTTGGGTCGCTGGTACTGCATTTTGCCAACCAGCTATCCTCTCCTGCGCAAAAGCGGGTCATGAGGCTTGTTAATGCGGCCATTGTCCTTGGCTTTTCTTGGCCGAGGTGTTTGGTGAGCCATTCGTCTTGAACGCTGTGTTTGAAAGCTTCTAAGGCTGACTCTCCAGGTTGTTGAGTTATATGACTTAAATCGTCTGCGGTGTTGAGTACTTTTCTCCATCTAGTTCTGAGTGCATCTTCCGCTGTTTTGAGCTTCCGCTTCTGCTTTTTCAGGCTACGCACAGTGGCGACGAGCCTTTTGTGGAGGTTCTTTGCTCCGGCAGCTTGTCCGGCGTGAGGTCGTCCGGACTGTTATCTTCGCCGGGGACGGTTTGTTTATCCAAGTTCCCTGTTCGGACGGTTGCTCGATGGCATGTTCACCGTCCGCCGGTTCGCCCTGCTCTATGGCTGGGTCTGTATGGCTGCGATCTCTGTCGAGGTGGGGTTTGGAGCGGCGCTTACGCCGCCGCTTTGACTACTTATCGAGGGAACGATCCCTCGTTGCGTCGCTTTGTTCCTCGTCGTCGTTTCTTTTAGGTGTGTCCACCATGTATACATCGTGAGATGGGGTGGTTGTCCAGTGCCCTATAGGCGCTTGTTCCTGTTCGTCTCCTACATCGTCGTCCATACCGTCTATGTCTTCGGATCGAAGTCGAGCATGTCGGTTAAATCATCGAATGTGGCTACGAAGTGGGTGGTGGGTGGGCATTGAATTTCTTCGTCATCCGCATCCCAACCTTGCTGACCATAGTCCGGTCAGGGCTCTCCTGATAAAGAGAGAGACTTTAATGAATTCAGAATGTCGCCGAAGGGCGAGTGCTGAAAGATGTCCGCGGCGGCGACCTCCATGATCGGCGCCCAATCGGATTCGATCGGCAGGGGCGCGGAGGGTTCGGAGTCCGGAGAGGAGTCCGGCACCTTGGAGGCACGAGCTTCGCAGAGGACAGAGTGAAGGAAATATGCCCTAGAGGCAATAATAAAGTTATTATTTATTTCCTTATTTCATGATAAATGTTTATTATTCATGCTAGAATTGTATTAACCGGAAACATAATACATGTGTGAATACATAGACAAACAGAGTGTCACTAGTATGCCTCTACTTGACTAGCTCGTTAATCAAAGATGGTTATGTTTCCTAACCATAGACATGAGTTGTCATTTGATTAACGGGATCACATCATTAGGAGAATGATCTGATTGACATGACCCATTCCGTTAGCCTAGCACTTGATCGTTTAGTGTGTTGCTATTGCTTTCTTCATGACTTATACATGTTCCTGTAACTATGAGATTATGCAACTCCCGTTTACCGGAGGAACACTTTGGTGCTACCAAACGTCACAACGATATCTGGGTGATTATAAAGGAGTAGTACAGGTGTCTCCAAAGGTACATGTTGGGTTGGCGTATTTTGAGATTAGGTTTTGTCACTCCGATTGTCGGAGAGGTATCTCTGGGCCCTCTCGGTAATGCACATCATTATAAGCCTTGCAAGCAATGTGACCAATGAGTTGGTTACGTGATGATGCATTACAGAACGAGTAAATAGACTTGCCGGTGACGAGATTGAACTAGGTATTGGATACCGACGATCGAATCTCGGGCAAGTAACATACCGATGACAAAGGGAACAACGTATGTTGTTATGCGGTTTGACCGATAAAGATCTTCGTAGAATATGTAGGAGCCAATATGGGCATCCAGGTCCCGCTATTGGTTATTGACCAAGAATAGTTCTAGGTCATGTCTACATAGTTCTCGAACCCGTAGGGTCCGCACGCTTAAGGTTTCGGCGATGGTTATATTATGAGTTTATGAGTTTTGATGTACCGAAGGAGTTCGGAGTCCCGTATGAGATCGGGGACATGACGAGGAGTCTCGAAATGGTCGAGACGTAAAGATCGATATATTGGACGACTATATTCGGAGTTCGGAAAGGTTCCGAATGATTCGGGTATTTTTCGGAGTACCGGAGAGTTACGGGAATTCGCCGGGGAGAAGTATTGGGCCTTATTGGGCCCTGCGGGAAAGAGAGAAGGGCTGCCTAGGGCAGGCCGCGCGCCCCCCCATGGCCTAGTCCGGGTGGACTAAGGGGGGGCCGCACCCCTTCCCTCTTCCCCCTTCCCCAAGTCCTAGTCCAACTAGGAGAAGGGGGAGTCCTACTCCCGGTGGGAGTAGGACTCCTCCAGGCGCGCCTCTCTAGGGCCGGCCGCACCCCCCCTTTGCTCCTTTATATACGGGGGCAGGGGGGCACCCCATGACACACAAGTTGATCTACGGATCGTTCCTTAGCCGTGTGCGGTGCCCCCTTCCACCATATTCCACTTCGGTCATATCATCGTAGAGCTTAGGCGAAGCCCTGCGCCGGAGAAGTCATATCGTCGCGGAGCTTAGGCGAAGCCCTGCGTCGGTGGAGCATCAACATCGTCACCACGCCGTCGTGCTGACGGAACTCATCCCCGACACTTTGCTGGATCGGAGTCCGGGGATCGTCATCGAGCTGAACGTGTGCAGAACTCGGAGGTGCCGTACGTTCGGTGCTTGGATCGGTCGGATCGTGAAGACGTACGACTACATCAACCGCGTTGTTATAACGCTTCCGCTTCGGTCTCACGAGGGTGCGTGGACGGACACTCTCCCTCTCGTTGCTATGCCATCACCATGGTCTTGCGTGTTCGTAGGAAATTTTTTAAATTACTACGTTCCCCAACGATGGCATCCGAGCCTGGTTTTATGCGTTGATGTCATGTGCACGAGTAGAACACAAGTGAGTTGTGGGCGATACAAGTCATACTGCCTACCAGCATGTCATACTTTGGTTCAGCGGTATTGTGAGATGAAGCGGCCCGACCGACATTACGCAGACGCTTACGCGAGACTGGTTTCACCGCCCGAGCACTCGTTGCTTAAAGGTGACCGCGGGTGTCTGTCTCTCTCACTTTAGTTGAACCGAGTATGACTACGCCCGGTCCTTGAGAAGGTTAAACGGAGTCTATTTGACAAACTATCGTTGTGGTTTTGATGCGAGGTAAGAACGGTTCTTGCTCAGCCCGTAGCAGCCACGTAAAACTTGCAACAACAAAGTAGAGGACGTCTAACTTGTTTTTGCAGGGCATGTTGTGATGTGATATGGTCAAGACGTGATGCTATATTTTATTGTATGAGATGATCATGTTTTGTAACCGAGTTATCGGCAATGGCAGGAGCCATATGGTTGTCGCTTTATTGTATGAAATGCAACGCCATGTAATTGCTTTACTTTATCACTAAGGAGTAGCGATAGTCGTAGAAGCAATAGTTGGCGAGACGACAACGATGCTACGATGGAGATCAAGGTGTCGCGCCGGTGGCGATGGTGATCATGACGGTGCTTGGCGATGGAGATCACAAGCACAAGATGATGATGACCATATCATATCACTTATATTGATTGCATGTGATGTTTATCCTTTATGCATCTTATCTTGCTTTGATTGACGGTAGCATTATAAGATGATCTCTCACTAAAAATTATCAAGAAGTGTTCTCCACGAGTATGCACCGCTGCCAAAGTTCGTAGTACCCGGACACCACGTGATGATCGGGTGTGATAAGTTCTACGTCCATCTACAACGGTGCAAAACAGTTGCACGCGCGAATACTCGAGTTAAACTTGACGAGCCTAGCATATAACAGATATGGCCTCGAACACGGAGACCGAAAGGTCGGCGTGAATCATATAGTAGATATGATCAACATAGTGATGTTCACCATTGAAACTACTCCATCTCACGTGATGATCGGACATGGTTTAGTTGATTTGGATCACGTAATCACTTAAGATGACTAGAGAGATGTCAGTCTAAGTGGGAGTTCTTAAATAATATGATTAATTGAACTTAAATTTATCATGAACTTAGTCCTGGTAGTATTTTGCAAATTATGTTGTAGATCAATAGCTCGCGTTGTTGCTTCCCTATGCTTTTATATGTTTGTTTTGATATGTCCCTAGAGAAAAATTATGTTGAAAAATGTTAGTAGCAATGATGCGGATTAGATCCGTGATCTGAGGTTTATCCTCATTGCTGCACAGAAGAATTATGTCCTTGATGCACCGCTAGGTGACAGACCTATTGCAGGAGCAGATCTGGGCGTTATGAACGTTTGACTAGCTCAATATGATGACTACTTGATAAGTTTAGTGCACCATGCTTAACGGCTTAGAATCGGGACTTCAAAGACGTTTTGAACGTCATGGACCATATGAGATGTTCCAGGAATTGAAGTTAATATTTCAAGCAAATACCCGAGTTGAGAGATATGAAGTCTCCAACAAGTTCTATAGCTAAAAGATGGAGGAGAATCACTCAACTAGTGAGCATGTGCTCAGATTGTCTGAGTACTTCAATCGCTTGAATCAAGTGGGAGTTAATCTTCCAGATAAGATAGTGATTGACAAAATTCTCTAGTCACCATCACTAAGTTACTAGAACTTCGTGATGAACTATAGTATGCAAGGGATGACGAAAACGATTCTCGAGCTCTTCGTAATGTTGAAATCGACGAAGGTAGAAATCGAGAAAGAGCATCAAGTGTTGATGGTTGACAAGACCACTAGTCTCAAGGAAAATGGCAAAGGGAAGAAGGGGAACTTCAAAAGGAACAGCAAGCAAGTTGCTGCTCGAGTGAAGAAGCCCAAGTCTAGACCTAAGCCTGAGACTGAGTACTTTTACTGCAATGGAACTGGTCACTGGAAGCGGAACTACCCCAAGTATTTGGCGGATAAGAAGGATGGCAAAGTGAACAAAGGTATATTTGATATACAGATTATTGATGTGTATTTTACTAGTGTTTATAGTAACCCTCGGTATTTGATACTGGTTCAGTTGCTAAGAGTAGTAACTCAAACGGAGTTGCAGAATGAACAGAAACTAGTTGAAGGGAAGTGACGATGAGTGTTGGAAGTAGTTCCAAGATTGATATGATCATCATCGCACACTCCCTATACTTTCGGGATTAGTGTTAAACCTAAATAAATGTTATTTGGTGTTTGCGTTGAGCATGAATATGATTTGATCATGTTTATTGCAAAAGGTTATTCATTTAAAGTCAAAGAATAATTGTTGTTCTGTTTAAATGAATAAAACCTTCGATGGTCATACACCCAATGAAAATAGTTTATTGGATCTCGATCGTAGTGATACACATATTCATAATATTGATGCCAAAAGATGCAAAGTTAATAATGATAGTGCAACTTATTTGTGTACTTGCCGTTTGGGTCATATCGGTATAAAGCGCATGAAGAAACTCCATAAGGATGGATTTTGGAATCACTTGGTTATGAATCATTTGATGCTTGCGAACCGTGCCTTTTGGGCAAGATGACTAAAACTCCGTTCTCGGAACAATGGAACAAGCTCTTGACTTGTTGGAAATAACACATATATACCGATGTATGCGATCCAATGAGTGTTGATGCTCGTGGCAAGTATCGTTATTTTCGACCTTCACAAGATGATTTGAGCAGATATGGGTATATCTATTTGATGAAACATAAGTCTGAAATAGTTGAAAGGTTCAAAGAATTTCAGAGTGAAGTGGAAAATCATCGTAACAAGAAAATAAAGTTTCTGCGATCTGATCGTGGAGATGAATTTTGAGTTCGAGTTTGGTCTTCAATTAAAACAAAGTGGAATAGTTTCACAGCTCACGCCACATGGAACACCACAACATAATGGTGTGTCCGAACGTCGTAACCGCACTTTATTGGATATGGTGCAATCTATGATGTATCTTACCGATTTACCACTATCGTTTTGGGTTATGCATTAGAGACAGCTGCATTCACGTTTAATAGGGCATTATCTAAATCCGTTGAGATGACACCGTATGAACTATGGTTTAGCAGTAAACCTAAGCGGTCGTTTCTTAAAAGTTTGGAGTTGTGATGCTTATGTGAAAAGTTTTCACCGATAAGCTCGAACCCAAATCGGAGAAGTGCGTCTTCATAGAATACCCAAAAGAAACTGTTGGGTACACCTTCTATCACAGATCTAAAGGCAAAACATTCGTTGCTAAAATGGATCCTTTCTAGAGAAGGAGTTTCTCTCGAAAGAAGTGAGTGGGAGGAAAGTAGAACTTGATGAGGTAATTGTACCTTCTCCCTTATTGGAAAGTAGTTCATCACAGTAAATCAGTTCCATGATTCCTACACCAATTAGTGAGGAAGTTAATGATGATGATCATGAAACTTCAGATCAAGTTACTACCAAACCTAGTAGGTCTTCCAGAGTAAGATCCGCACGAGTGGTACGGTAATCATGTTAGGAAGTCATGTTACTAGACCATGATGAACCTACGAACTATGAGGAAGCGATGATGAGCCCAGATTCCATGAAATGGCTTGATGCCATGAAATCTGAGATGGGATCCATGTATGAGAACAAAGTATGGACTTTGATGGAGTTGCCCGATGATCGGCAAGCCATATTATATAAATGGATCTTCAAGAGGAAGACAGATGATGATAGTAGTGTTACTATCTACAAAGTTCGACTTGTCGCAAAAGGTTTTCGACAAGTTCAAGGTGTTGACTACAAATGAGATTTTCTCAAGCTGTAGCGATTCTTAAGTCTGTCGAATCATGTTAGCAATTGCCACATTTTATGAAATCTGGCAAATGGATGGCAAAACTACATTCTTTAATGGATTTATTAAAGAAGAGTTGTATATGATGCAACCAGAAGTTTTGTCAATCCTAAAGGAGCTAACAAAATGTGCAAAGCTCCAAGCGATCCATCAATGGACTGGTGCAAGCATCTCGGAGTTGGAATATACGCTTTGATGAGTTGATCAAAGCATATGGTTTTCTGAGACTTTTGGAGAAGCCTGTATTTACAAGAAAGTGAGTGGGAGCACTACAGCATTTCGACAAGTATATGTGAATGACATATTGTTGATCGGAAATAATGTAGAATTATTCGCAAAGCATAAAGGAGTGTTTGAAAGGAGTTTTTCAAAGAAAGACCTCGGTGAAGCTGCTTACATATTGAGCATCAAGATCTATAGAGATAGATCAAAGGCGCTTGATAAGTTTTTCAATGAATACATACCTTGTCAATATTTTGAAGTAGTTCAAAATGGAACAGTCAAAGAAAAGTTCTTGCTGTGTTGCAAAGGTGTAAAATTGAGTGAGACTCAAATCCCGACCATGGCAGAAAATAGAAAAGAGAATGAAAGTCATTCCCTATGCCTCATCATAGGTTCTATAAAGTATGCTATGCTATGTACCAGACCTATTATATACCTTGCTCTGAATTTGGCAAGGAATACAATAGTGATCTAGGAGTAGATCCTTTGGACATTGGTCAAGAACATCCTTAGTGAGGACTAAGGAAATATTTCTCGATTATGGAGGTGATAAAAGAGCCCGTCGTAAAGAGTAACATCGATGCAAGTTTTTACACTGATCCAGATGACTCTAAGTCTCAATCTGGATACATATTGAAAGTGGGAGCAATTAGCTAGAGTAGCTCCGTGCGAGCATTGTAGACATAGAATATTTGCAAAAATAGATACGGCTCTGAATGTGACAGACCGTTGACTAAGCTTCTCTCACGAGCAAAACATGATCATACCTTAGTACTCTTTGGGTGTTAATCACATAGCGATGTGAACTAGATTATTGACTCTAGTAAACCCTTTGGGTGTTGGTCACATGACGATGTGAACTATGGGTATTAATCACATACAGATGTGAATATTAGTGTTGAATCACATGATGATGTGAACTAGATTATTGACTCTAGTGCAAGTGGGAGACTGAAGGAAATATGCCCTAGAGGCAATAATAAAGTTATTATTTATTTCCTTATTTCATGATAAATGTTTATTATTCATGCTAGAATTGTATTAACGGAAACATAATACATGTGTGAATACATAGACAAACAGAGTGTCACTAGTATGCCTCTACTTGACTAGCTCGTTAATCAAAGATGGTTATGTTTCCTAACCATAGACATGAGTTGTCATTTGATTAACGGGATCACATCATTAGGAGAATGATCTGATTGACATGACCCATTCCGTTAGCCTAGCACTTGATCGTTTAGTGTGTTGCTATTGCTTTCTTCATGACTTATACATGTTCCTGTAACTATGAGATTATGCAACTCCCGTTTACCGGAGGAACACTTTGGGTGCTACCAAACGTCACAACGTAACTGGGTGATTATAAAGGAGTACTACAGGTGTCTCCAAAGGTACATGTTGGGTTGGCGTATTTTGAGATTAGGTTTTGTCACTCCGATTGTCGGAGAGGTATCTCTGGGCCCTCTCGGTAATGCACATCATTATAAGCCTTGCAAGCAATGTGACCAATGAGTTGGTTACGTGATGATGCATTACGAGCGAGTAAATAGACTTGCGGTGGCGAGATTGAACTAGGTATTGGATACCGACGATCGAATCTCGGGCAAGTAACATACCGATGACAAAGGGAACAACGTATGTTGTTATGCGGTTTGACCGATAAAGATCTTCGTAGAATATGTAGGAGCCAATATGGGCATCCAGGTCCCGCTATTGGTTATTGACCAAGAATAGTTCTAGGTCATGTCTACATAGTTCTCGAACCCGTAGGGTCCGCACGCAAAAGTTTCGATGGCGGTTATATTATGAGTTTATGAGTTTTGATGTACCGAAGGAGTTGAGTCCCGGATGAGATCGGGGACATGACGAGGAGTCTCGAAATGGTCGAGGCGTAAAGATCGATATATTGGACGACTATATTGGAGTTCGGAAGGTTCGAATGATTCGGTATTTTCGGAGTACGGAGAGTTACGAGAATTCGCCGGGAGAAGTATTGGGCCTTATTGGGCCTGCGGGAAAGAGAGAAGGGCTGCCTAGGGCAGGCGCGCGCCCCATGGCCTAGTCCGAATTGGACTAAGGGAGGGCCGCACCCTTCCCTCTTCCCCTTCCCCAAGTCCTAGTCCAACTAGGAGAAGGGGGAGTCCTACTCCGTGGGAGTCGGACTCCTCCAGCGCCTCTCTAGGGCCGGCCGCACCCCTTTGCTCCTTTATATCTGGGGCAGGGGCACCCCATGACACACAAGTTGATCTACGGATCGTTCTTTAGCCGTGTGCGGTGCCCCTTCCACCATATTCCACTTGGTCATATCATCGAGAGCTTAGGCGAAGCCTGCGCGGAGAAGTCATATCGTCGCGGAGCTTAGGCGAAGCCCTGCGTCGGTGGAGCATCAACATCGCCACCACGCCGTCGTCTTGTGGAACTCATCCCGACACTTTGCTGGATCGAGTCCGGGATCGTCATCGAGCTGAGCGTGTGCAGAACTCGGAGGTGCCGTGACGTTCGGTGCTTGGATCGGTCGGATCGTGAAGGCGCACGACTACATCAACAGCGTTGTTATAACGCTTCGCTTTCGGTCTCACAGTGCGTGGGCGGACCTCTCCCTCTCGTTGCTATGCCATCACCATGGTCTTGCGTGTTCGTAGGAATTTTTTTGAAATTACTACGTTCCCCAACACAGAGCTGGTGTTCGGCTCGATCGCCGTAGAGATTGCAGCCCCCGAGGCGGTGTCCAGCCACCCGTCGTCGATTGGCGCAGTCGGCTCCGAGCTAAGGGTCGGAGCGGACACGGGTGCAGCCTCCAGGGCACTGTTCGGTGGCAGAGCTAGATCCTGCCCATCGTAACAGTGCAGCGCGCTTGGCTATGGCTTGAACCAGTCGAAGATCAAGTCTCCGCGGATGTCAGCCGTGTAGTTCAAACTTCCAAATCTGACCTCATGGCCAGGGGCGTAGCTTTCGATCTGCTCCAGATGGCCAAGCGAATTGGCTCGCAGTGCAAAGCCGCCGACTACGAAGATCTTTCCGGGGAGAAAAGTCTCACCCTGGACCGCATCATTGTTGATGATCGGAGGAGCCATCGGGCCTAAAGATGACGACACAGAGGAACTCTCAATGAAAGCACCAATGTCAGTGTCAAAACCGGCGGATCTCGGGTAGGGGGTCCCGAACTGTGCGTCTAGGCGGATGGTAACAAGAGACAAGGGACACGATGTTTTTACCCAGGTTCGGGCCCTCTCGATGGAGGTAAAACCCTACTCCTTCTTGATTAATATTGATGATATGGGTAGTACAAGAGTAGATCTACCGCGAGATCAGAGAGGCTAAACCCTAGAAGCTAGCCTATGGTATGATTGTTGTTCGTCCTACGGACTAAAACCCTCCGGTTTATATAGACACCGGAGAGGGCTAGGGTTACACAGAGTCGGTTACAATGGGAGGAGATCTACATATCCGTATCACCAAGCTTGCCTTCCACGCCAAGGAAAGTCCCATCCGGACACGGGACGAAGTCTTCAATCTTGTATCTTCATAGTCCAGGAGTCCGGCCAAAGGTTATAGTCCGGCCATCCGGACACCCCCTAATCCAGGACTACCTCAGTGGTAACCCGGCAAGGGGTTTTCATTAGTTGGAGATGTATCTTTGCAATAAAACCAAGTCTGGTTCCACTCTTTGGGGTGACTGTGAAGCTTGGAATGAGGGAAAGTGACTTACTTCCTTTTCTGAACCGCCATTCCGCCCAATTCAGTATTGGGTCCATCTGTGAACTCGGTGCGATGGTTTAAGTGAAAGAAATCTCTAAAAAATTCAACTGTAGGTTCCTCTTGCAGATAAGCCTCACAGAAGACTTGAAAATGGCAGATGTTGGTCATAGAGTTTGGACCGATGTCCTGAGGGTGAAGCTGAAAACTAGCCAGCACATCTCGGAAGAATTTTGAATCAGCTGGGCTAAAACCTCGACCCAGATGGTCAACAAATATGACTACCTCTCCGTCCTTGGGTGTAGGAGGATTTTCCAAGCCAGGGGCCCTCCAGTGGATGACATCTTTCTTGGCTAAAGCGCTTGTTGCGACGCATCTGTTCAACTGATCTTCGGTGACCCGAGAAGGAACCCAATTGCATTCATAGACTTGCTTGGCCATTGCAAGGAGAAGCTGGAACATGATTATTGACGGTTTAAGATTCACAGTGGACAACTATAAAGTGGTGCAAGGATATATGCATGTTGTTTAACCGGAGGTTGTTATTGGTAAACCAGAGTCTAACAATGGAGACAGTACAATGACGAATGCATCAGCGGTTCAATAGGGGACTAATGGTATATACTGGGTCATCATTTTTCCACGGGATTAAATCGCCTAATCTGGTATTGAAGATACAAGTCTAATGATGCGTAAGTGAAAGAACAACAAGTTCCACATCTTGGCATGGTAATTTCAGATCTGCCGTGCGTTGGAAAAACAAAATATATTCTGACCTAATTTCAAGCGCTCGAAGAGTTCAGCAAGTTCAGATGAGTTCTATATAAGACAGATGCCCTAACAAGGAAAAAGGAGTTTAAACTACAAGGGCATTGGAAAATATCAGATCTAACTAGTCATTGGTATTACTGAAGAGGAACAAGGAAGAACAGCTTGAAGAACTACGAAGAGCAGTGAACCCTAATGGTGGATCTAGAGCGAGGAGAAGAGGAACTTACTGGTGCTGAGGAAGCAGTGGAGGATCGCCGCGTTTCTCGGGTACGGTCAGGTTGATGCAGCGGCCGTTGTTGAGGCAGATGCGAAGACCGGCGGCGGCGGCGGAGCTCGAAGGGTTGGTCGGCGCGAGGAAGAAGACGATGCGAAGAGGCACGAGGGGGGAAAAGTGAAAAGAACTCCTCGGCCTTATTTATAAGGTGAATGGATAAGTGGTAGGCACGAGAATCAAGGAGCCCGAAAAATGGGATATGTGACAGCTATGTTGCCTCGATTGTCGGAGGCCCATTAATGAAGGTGGGTTATGCGCAATTTTTAATAACAGATGACGTCATGGCGATTTATCATGGTCCTGGAAGGTGACGTCACGGCGGTTTACAAGATTATGTGAAAGTGCTGAACAAGAAATTTTCTTAAGTATTGAGGATTGACATGAACCAGTTCAAATCAATCTGGGGCCTAATGTTGGGGATATTACTACTGGGTGTAAACCGGCCAGGAGAGGCCAGGTTAACCCCATAATGGTTCACTGTATCAGAAGCCCATGAAGACAAATACGGTGACGCTTTATGAAGGCCCAGGGCCCAAAGCCGGTTTAAGGCCTGTAGACATAAACCGGCATTGATATGTAAACTTGTGTTGTAAGATAGAAAGAGCAGAGACCGAGCCAGACACGTTTATGAGCCGGCCTCGGGATTCTGTAAACCGAGGGCGTCAACCCATGTATATAAGGGGACGACCCGATGGCGGTTTAGAAAGACAGACAACAACTCGAGACTCAGGCAAAGCGTATTCGCTCCCTGGTCATCAAAACCCTAGCAATTCCACAACAACTGGATTAGGCTTTTACCTTCATCGCAATGGGCCGAACCAGTATAAACTCTCTGCATCCCTTGTCTGCTTTAACCCCTTTAAGCTAACCCCTAGCGATGGCTCCACAACTAAGTCCATTCCTTAGGACATCTGCCGTGACAAAACCACGACAAACTACTTCTCATTTTCCTATTTCTTTAAAATATTCCAAAACGGAGAAAATTTGCTATTAGAACTGTTTTGGAGTCGGTTTACTTACCGTACCACATACCTATTCATTTTCGGAGTCTGAAACATTTTGGAAAGTGTCCCTTATGTACTCCTCCAGGGTTACGGTGTCAATAACATTGGTTTCAACATTTGTGGGATTACCTCAGATATAATGTTTGATTCTTTGACCATTCACCCATTTCGGATTTGTGCCTTCGAAGTTGTTGATTTTTATGGTACCAGAACGATAGACCTCCTCGATAACGTAAGGACCTTCCCATTTAGAGAGGAATTTTCCTGCAAAAAATCTTAAATGAGAGTTGTATAACAAAACATAATCACCTACATTAAACTCACGCTTTTGTATTCTTTTGTCATGCCATCTTTTAACTTTTTCTTTAAACAATTTGGCATTCTCATAGGCCTGGGTTCTCCACTCATCAAGTGAGCTAATGTAAAATAGTCTCTTCTCACCGGCAAGTTTGAAATCATAATTGAGCTCTTTAATGGCCCAATATGCCTTATGTTCTAGTTCGAGAGGTAAGTGACATGCTTTTCCATAAACCTTTTTATATGGAGATATACCCATAGGATTTTTATATGCAGTTCTATAGGCCCATAATGCATCATCAGGTTTCTTGGACCAATTCTTTCTAGATCTATTAACAGTCTTTTGCAAAATTAATTTAATCTCTATATTACTCAGTTCTACTTGACCACTAGACTGTGGGTGGTATGGAGATGCAATTCTATGATTAACATCATACTTAGCAAGCATTTTACGAAAAGCACCATGAATAAAATGTGAACCACCATCGGTCATTAAGTATCTAGGGACTCCAAACCTCGGAAAAATAACTTCTTTAAGCATCTTAATAGAGGTGTTATGATCAGCACTACTAGTTGGAATAGCTTTTACCCACTTAGTAACATAATCAATAGCAACTAAAATATGTGTATACCCATTAGAGGAAGGAAACGGTCCCATATAATCAAAGCCCCAAACATCAAATGGTTCAATAACAAGTGAATAGTTCATAGGCATTTCTTGACGTCTACTAATATTACCAATTCTTTGACATTCATCACAAGACAAGACAAACTTACGGGCATCTTTGAAAAGAGTAGGCCAATAAAATCCGGATTGCAATACCTTATGTGCAGTTCTATCTCCAGCGTGGTGTCCTCCATAAGCCTTAGAGTGACACTTGCGTAGGATATGTTCCTTCATGCTCAGATACACAACGTCTAATAACACCATCTACTCCTTATTTATAAAGGTGTGGGTCATCCCAGAAGTAATGTCTCAAATCATAGAAAAACTTTTTCTTTTGCTGGTATGTAAACTAGGTGATATAAATTTAGCAACAATGTAATTAGCATAATCAGCATACCATGGAGCAGTATGAGAAGCATTTATGACAGTTAATTGTTCATCAGGAAAACTATCATCAATAGGGAGTGGGTCATCAAGAACATTTTCTAACCTAGAAAAGTTATCTGCAATGGGGTTCTCAGCTCCCTTCCTATCAATAATATGCAAATCAAATTCTTGTAGCAAGAGAACACATCTGATAAGTCTAGGTTTAGCATCTTTCTTTTCCATAAGTTATTTAATAGCAGCATGATCAGTGTGAGAAGTTACTTTAGAATCAACAATATAAGTTCTGAACTTATCACAAGCAAATACAACTGCTAAAAATTCTTTTTCAGTAGTAGCATAATTTCTCTGGGCACTGTCTGGAGTTTTAATAGAATATTGGATAACATTTAATTTCTTATCAAATCTTTGTCCTAGAACAGCACCTACAGCATAATCACTAGCATCACACATAATTTCAAAGGGTAAATTCCAATCAGGTGGTTGAAGAATAGGTACAGAAATCAAGGCTTTCTTAAGTATTTCAAATGCTTCTACACAATCATCATCAAAGACAAAAGGAACATCTTTTTGTAAGAGATTAGTCAGAGGCCTAGAAATTTTTGAGAAGTCTTTAATGAACCTCCTATAAAAACCGGCATGACCAAGGAAACTTCTTATACCTTTAATGTCCTTAGGACACGGCGTCTTTTCAATAGCATCAACTTTAGCTTTATCAACTTCAATACCTCTTTCAGAAATTTTATGCCCCAAGACAATACCTTCATTAACCATAAAGTGGCACTTCTTCCAATTCAAGACAAGATTAGTTTCTTCACATCTCTGCAAAACTTGATCAAGGATGCTTAAGCAATCATCAAAAGAAGTTCCATACACGGAGAAATCATCCATGAAAACCTCAACAATCTTTTCACAGAAGTCAGAGAATATAGCAGTCATACATCTTTGAAAGGTAGTAGGTGCATTACATAAACCAAAAGGCATACGTCTATAAGCAAAGGTACCGAAAGGGCAAGTAAAAGTGGTCTTTTCCTTATCCTCTTTCGACACAGGTATTTGAGAGAAACCAGAATAACCGTCTAGAAAGCAAAAATGTGTATGTTTGGATAATCTTTCTAGCATTTGATCAATAAAAGGTAAATGGTAATGATCCTTTTTAGTACCTTTATTTAATTGCGGAAATCAATTACCATTCTATAACCTGTAACAATTCTTTGTCGGATCAATTCGTCTTTATCATTAGGAACAACAGTAATACCTCCCTTCTTAGGGACACAATGGACAGGACTTACCCACTGACTATCAGCAACAGGATAAATTATACCTGACTCCAGAAGCTTTAGTATTTCATTTCTTACCACTTCTTTCATCTTAGGATTTAACCGTCGTTGGTGATCAACAACCGATTTAGCGTCTTTCTCCAATTTTATTTTGTGTTGGCATAGAGTGGGACTAATGCCCTTAAGATCATCAAGAGTGTATCCAATAGCAGCACGGTGCTTCTTCAGAGTTTTCAATAATTTATTTTCTTCCTGCTCTGAAAGGTTAGCACTAATAATAACAGGATATATCTTATTTTCATCAAGATAAGCATATTTAAGAGTATCAGGTAATGGTTTAAGCTCAATCACGGGATCACCCTTGGGTGGAGGAGGATCCCCTAGAATTTCAACAGGCAAGTTGTGTTTCAAAATAGGTCCCTGTTTAAAGACTACTTCATCTATTTCGCTTCTTTCATTCATAAACATATCATTTTCATGGTCTAGAAAATATTGTTCTAAAGGATCATTAGGAGGCACGGCAATAGAAGCAAGACCAATAATTTCATCTTTACTAGGCAATTCCTTATCATGGGCTTGTCTACGAAATTTAGCAAAATTAAAATCATGAGACATATCCCCTAAACTAACAGTAACAATATCATTTTCACAGTCTATCTTAGCATTAACAGTATTCAAGAAGGGTCTACCAAATATAATGGGACAACAGTCATCTTGTGGGGAAGCAAGAACAAGAAAATCAGTAGGATATTTAATTTTCCCGCACAAGAATTCAACATCTCTAACAATCCCAACTGGTGAAATAGCATCTCTATTGGCAAGCTTAATAGTAACATCAATATCTTCTATCTCAATGGGTGCAATATCAGGCATAATTTCTTTATATAAAGTATAAGGTATTGCACTGGCACTAGCACCCATATCACATAAGCCATGATAACAGTGATCTCCTATTTTAACAGAAAAAACAGGCATGCCAACAGCAGGTCTATGTTTATTTTTAGTATCGGGTCTAGCAATTCTAGCAGCTTCATCATAGAAGTAAATAACATGCCCATCAATATTGTCGGCCAAGAGATCCTTAACCATAGCAATACTAGGTTCAACTTTAATTTGCTCAGAGGGTGTAGGTGTTCTAGCATTACTCTTACGAACCACAGTTGAAGCTTTAGCATGATCCTTTATTCTAACAGGGAAAGGTGGTTTCTCCATATAAGCGGTAGGAACAATAGGATCAACATTATAAGTGATAGTATTTTCTTCAACTTTAATAGGTTCAATTACTTTTACTTCAATGGGAGGATGATATTTAAACCACTTCTCCTTAGGGAGATAAACATGAGTAGCAAATGATTCACAGAAAGAAGCTACTATCTCATAGTCAAGTCCATATTTAGTGCTAAATTCACGAAAAGCATCGATATACATAAAATATTTAACACAATCAAACTTAGGTGTTATACCTGACTCCTTACCTTCGTCGAGTTCCCAATCTTCACAACTGTGTTTAAATCTTTCCAATAAATCCCATCTGAATTCAATAGTCTTCATCATAAAAGAATCAGTACAAAAAGTATCGAGCATGGAGCGATTATTGAGAGAAAGCCGAGCAAAACAAATTTGAATAATAATTTCTCTTGAGAGCTTATGATTGGGGCATGAATATAACATTGACTTAAGCCTCCCCCCAGCTTGAGCGATACTTTCTCCATCGCGAGGCGAAAAATTATATATATAATTACGATCACGATGAACCAGATGCATAGGATAAAACTTCTGATGAAATTCCAATTTCAATCAGATGTAGTTCCATGATCCAATATCATCACATAGCCTAAACCATGTCAATGCCTTTCCCTTCAAAGATAAAGGGAAGACCTTCTTCTTGATAACATCCTCGGGCATACCTGCAAGCTTAAATAATCCACAAACTTCATCCACATTGAAAGAACATGCGGTGCCCCCGTGTTTGGTTTTGGTAATTGATGACAATCTCTATGGACTAATGGTTGCCTTGAGTTATATTTGAAGGTTTTGTCCATAGGCTTTTCTTGGAGTACATGTGTTGGTTTCAAGGAGAGTTTGTGTCGACCAAGGTGCTATTCAAGGAATTACCTAAAAGATTGGTCTTGTGAGAGGTTGATCAAGACTAAGTCAAAGAGTGAATCAAGTTGATCAACACACAAAGCGTAGAAGATGTACCGAGAGGGATCAAGTGATCCCATGGTATGGTAAGCATTGTCAATTATGCTTTGTGTATTAACCCATGGTCTTCGTGAGAGTTCTTTGTGGGTTAGGATGCAGTGTGCAAGTTCAAGTGATGCATCACGAAGAGATTAAGTGCTTGAAGGTTGCCGTCCATTGTGGTGACAATGGACTTGTGAAGATGAGCCAAAGAGTGGCTCACCCATAGTGGACTATGGGGGAGCAATCATATAGTCTTCATCGAGCCAACGCAATCAAGAAAGGTGGTCCAACTTGAGGGAGTCAATATCGTCATCATCTAGCTCAAGTGGACTTTGTGCAAGGCAAAGGTTTGCCCTTGATAGGTTTTCTATTTTACCGGTCTCATGGTAGTTGTGGGAGACCGGGTTATAGGATTGTTTGCCGTACTATCAAGGGGGGCTCTCGATGAGTTGCTTGATCGTATCGTTCGTAGAGAGCTCAAACCATTGCATCCTTGCATCATCTTTATTGGTTCTTGTTTGGTTCTTCTCCTTGTGAGATTTGGAGTTTATGGTCATTTTTATGACAAGCTCGAGTTCATCGAAAACGAAGTTCACTTGCATCTCCTATGATGTTTTCGATGTTGGAGGGTATGCCGGTTCTTCTCTGCTGGAGGTTTCTCTCCTCCTTTTGTTAGTCATACCTCCCCTTTTGTTAGGTATCCAACAAGCTTGAGTTTGCTCAATTCGGAGCTCATTTGCAGAAGTTATGGCAGTTCTGGTTTTACTGTTTCCCTCTATTGTCTTCTCTGCAAAATGAAGGACTCCTAGTGTTGCTGATATGGGGCATGCGGTAGTACTGCTCTCCGGAGCGGTAGTACCGCAGTCCCCTGCGGTAGTACTGCAGGTGCTCACGGTAGTACCGCTCTGTGGGAGCGGTAGTACCGTGGCCTCAAGCCAGGCACAGCTGCTCGAGCGGTAGTAGGGGCGGATGTAATTTTTTACATCCGCGCCCTATCTTGATAATCTTGTGCATGGCGCTGATAATACCGTGGGCTCTAGCCGAGCTTAGCAGCATGAGCGGAAGTAAGGCGGATGTAATTTTTACATTCGCGCCCTATCTGATAATACCGCTCTTCGTGTGCGGTAGTACCGTGCGGAGTTTTGCGAGTCCTCCCTCAGAAGTAGGTGCGAAGTAATTTTTACTTCCGTGCTTTCTCTGCGCCTAGTGTTGCCTGCCTTACGGTAGTACCGTAGAAGCGTGAGTAATCTTGCTCGGCGGTTCTCTGCTTTCGTTGCCCAATGCTGTGAGCCTTCATCGGCGATCTTTGCACATGCGGTAGTACCGCAACCTGCAGCGGTAGTACCGCAGCCGACTGCGGTAGTACCGCGTCGTGCGGGCTGAGTGAGGGGATAATGGTTGGATTTTTTCCCCACCTATAAAAGGGTGTCTTCTTCCCCATTGAGACGTGATCCTTTAGCTCCTGTTCTTCCCCCATTGTTGACCTTCTTCGAGCTTGCTAACTCTCAATCCCTCCAATGATTCTTGCTAGTTCTTGAGGGAAAAGAGAGAGGAGATCTAGATCCACGTTTGCACCAATCACTTTCTCCTCCAAGTGAGGGGATCCCCTTGGATCTTGATCTTGGAGTTCTTCGTGATCTTCTTTCGTTCTTCCTCTCATTTTCCTCCCTAGCATTAGTTGCTTTGGTGGGATTTGGGAGAGAAGGACTCGGGCACTCCGTGTGCCCTTGCCATTGCATTTGGTGCATCGGTTTGAGTTCTCCACGGTGATACGTGGAAGTTACAAGTTGAGAAGCTTATTACTCTTGGGTGCTTGGTGCCTTGAGCTTGTTCCTCTTGGGTGCTTGGGCGCCCTAGGCAGTTAGTGGTGTTAGGAGCTCAATCATTGTGGTGTAAAGCTCGAGGCAGCGTCGGGTCTCAATTAGATTGTGGAGATCGCTTGAGCAATTTGTGAGTACAGTGACCGCCCCAAGGGTTGCCAAAGTGTCTGAGTTGGTGACTGCCCCAAGGGTTGCAATTTGTACGGGTTCGGTGACCGCCCTCAAGGGTCCCTTAGTGGAATCACGGCATCTTGCATTGTGCGAGGGTGTGAGGAGATTACGGTGGCCCTAGTGGCTTATTGGGGAGCATTGTGCCTCCACACCGCTCCAAACGGAGATTAGCATCCGCAAGGGTGTGAACTTCGGGATACATCATCGTCTCCGCGTGCCTCGGTTATCTCTTACCCGAGCCCTTTACTTATGCACTTTACTTTGTGATAGCCATATTGTTTCTTGTCATATATCTTGCTATCACTTAGTTGTTTACCTTGCTTAGCATAAGTTGTTGGTGCACATAGGTGAGCCTAGTTGTTGTAGGTTTTGTGCTTGTCAAATTAACCGCTAGGTTTATTCCGCATTTGTTCTAGCCTAAACCGTAATTATTTTAAACCGCCTATTCACCCCCCCCCCTCTAGGCGACATCCACGATCTTTCACACATAGATTAGGTGCATATCAAGATGTAATGTTCCATCTCCTGTAAAAGGATTAGCTAGCAGTTTCTTTATCATACCCGAAGGAATTTCAAAGTAAACATTTTCAGTAGTTTCAGTAGGTTGAGGAGCAACTCTTTTCTCTAATGTTCGGGGTGAAGATACCCCGAACAAGCCCCTCAAAAGATTATTTTCCATAGTAACAAGTGATAGTAAATTTCAGCACACTATATAAATTTTTCCTTATCAAATTCCACCTACCAAAGGCGCTTCACTCCCCGGCAACGGCGCCAGAAAAGAGTCTTGATGACCCAAAAGTATAGGGGATCTATCGTAGTCTTTTCGATAAGTAAGAGTGTCGAACCCAACGAGGAGCAGAAGGAAATGACAAGCAGTTTTCAGTAAGGTATTCTCTCCAAGCACTGAAATTATCGGTAACAGATAGTTTTGTGATAAGGTAATTCGTAACGGGTAACAAGTAACAAAAGTAAACAAGGTGCAGCAAGGTAGCCCAATCCTTTTTGTAGCAAAGGACAAGCCTGAACAAACTTTTATATAAAGGAAAGCGCTCCCGAGGACACATGGGAATTATCGTCAAGCTAGTTTTTATCATGCTCATATGATTCGCGTTCGTTACTTTGATAATTTGATATGTGGGTGGAGCGATGCTTGGGTACTGCCCTTCCTTGGACAAGCATCCCACTTATGGTTAACCCCCCTCGCAAGCATACGCAACTACGAAACTAGAATTAAGGTAAACTTAACCATAGCATGAAACATATGGATCCAAATCAGCCCCTTACGAAGCAACACATAAAGGATTTAAACTTCTGTCACTCCAGCAACCCATCATCTAATTATTACTTCCCAATTTCTTCCCCTAGGCCCAAACAATGGTGAAGTGTCATGTAGTCGACGTTCACATAACACCACTAGAGGAAAGAGAACATACATCTCATCAAAATATCAAACGAATACCAAATTCACATGACTACTTATAACAAGACTTCTCCCATGTCCTCAGGAACAAACATAACTACTCACAAATCATATTCATGTTCATAATCAGAGGGGTATTAATGTGCATAAAGGATCTGAACATATAATCTTCCACCGAATAAACCAACTAGCATCTATTAAGGAGTAATCAACACTACTACCAACCCACAGGTACCAATCTGAGGTTTTGAAACAAAGATCGGATACAAGAGATGAACTAAGGTTTTAGAGGAGATGGTGCTGGTGAAGATGTTGATGGAGATTGACCCCCTCCCGATGAGAGGATCGATGGTGATGAGGGAAATACTTATATCTACTTTGCTGCATCACCCTTTCCTATTCAAGGAAAAAATCAACCCAAGCTCAAGAAGTAGCAAGGTGACATAGAATTAAATGAAGAAAGAAAGGGGAGTATCATATCATGATATCATATCATATTAAATGATGTGCTACTAGTATGTGCCATGGCAATAAACGAAGTCATTTATGACACCAACCTATGATACTATCCACTACAGATGTAGTATCATCCACTGGTATCATATGCATGATAACAGTATATGATATTTCCCATCAAAATTAGAGCAAAAGGAGCAACTATGAAACAATTTAATGCGACAACTATGCCCACGACAAATGGTAGAGGCACATGCGTACTCTTCCTATGGAATGAGACAACTCCCCTAGCTCCTTCCCTGCTGACGGCCGGCTGGCAGTGACTCCTGCGCTTTATGTTTCACATGTTCTGTATTTCTTTCGCGTGCCGTTGCTAGCCACATACCATTGCATGGTCTTTGTTGTGGCTACACGGGAACATATCAAGTGATACCAAGGCTTAGGTGATACCATGATATGGGCTCCCGAGAGCCGTTTGATCTTAGATCCGATGGATACCGGAAGCTCGTGAACATTTTACAAAAGGCCATCTGATAGTCTCAAAATTGCACGCAGGTACAATAACTCTTTAGATGTTGTCAGATCTGAGATCCAACGGTCGATAAGCCCATATCATGGTATCACCTGAAATTTTCCCGTAGCGACATGGCGCCCGACTATTCGGCGCAATCACTTCTTATTGACGCTAGTCGATACGTCAGATCTAATGATTTTTTTTCATGGATGTGTCATCGATTTTATCTACGTGTACACGTGTCTGTTGCATGAGTTGCGGACATGTGTTAGTAAAAATAAGAACAGCGATGTCCTGCCCATGGAAAAGGGAGGATGCAATATCCTTGAAATATTGTCGTCATCAGTACTGTTACTAAGCTCCCACGAATTCGAGGTCCCTGGTGCATCAAGGCTTATTTTTACGGCCGTGTTCCCACCTGTAAGGCATGGATGCCTGGTATGTCACGATTAGAGTCAACCTGCCAGCGAAAGTGGTGTGTGTACAACTGTCCACTGGTGGGGAGGTGGGGAGGTTTGATTTTCCCTTTTGCTTAAGGACGCGGTTTTTTAGGTTCGTGTTCCGTTCACAGTGCCAATCCCAACCTCGCGTGTGTGAGGATCAATGCTGCATGCAGGCTAGTCCAGCGTGAGACCATGCATGCGCTTTGTATTGTTATACTCCCTCCGTTCCTAAATAATTGTCTTTCTAGCCATCTCAAATGGACTACAACATACGAATGTATGTAGACATGTTTTAGAGTGTAGATTCACTCATTTTGCTTCGTATGTAGTCACTTGTTAAAATCTCTAGAAAGACAATTATTTAGGAACGGAGGGAGTATATAGCATTTTAACAGGTCACTCGTCCCACCATATTCCACTATTGTGGGCCTGGCCCCTGTCTCTAGTGCGACTCCCACCTTCCCTTTATCCCTTCTATAGCATTTCTTTTAGCTACACAGAGGACCGGAGCAGGAGGAGCTCTGCTTGCTCTGCATCAATGGCGACGAGGAGTGGTTAGGCCAACTTCACCGCACGACCACAAACGGACGTGTTTTGTCCGGATTCTTTCCGTTTGGGATGGCAATGGGTGCCAAAACGGACATGCATGTCCGGGTTTAGTTGGAGGCGCCCACCGCGCCAACCGACCCCAAATCGTCCGCCTCGTCCTCGCGTCTCAACCGCCCGCGAGCTCGCGCTCTCGCTCCGCCAGTGTAGTCGCTGCTGCCGAGCTCGCCCGCTCCGCCTCGCACCTGCCCATGCCCCGCCGTGGCTTGCCAACCGCCACGCGCGCGCGCCGCTTCGCGGCGCTGCACCGCCGCTCCGTGCTCCGACCTGCACTTGCCGTGCCCTCGCCCGCGGCTGCAGGCAGCGCGCGCGCCGCCGCTTCGCTCGCTTCAAGGAAGCGCGCGCCGGCGCCGCGGCATTGGGCGAGCTGTTGGACGTGCTCGGGAACAGGAGCCTGAACGGCCGCTGCGCGCCGAAGGAACACTGCGTTAGGCTGAAGGCCCCGAGCCTGAACGGCCGCGGCGTGGTCGAACGAGAGCACGGAAGGCCCCGAGCTCGCCCAGCTAACACTCTCCCGCACGTAGCCGCTGGCGGCACCGGCTGGCTCGTGGTAGGCATAGCCTCCGAAGAGCGCCGCAGCGTCCACGCCTCCGAGCAGCGCGTCGTGGCCGTTGTAGCCGAGCGCGTCGAACGCGGATGCTTCGGCATCGAAGCCGCTGTCGTACATCACCATCCGCTCCCCGCCCTCTCGCTCGGCCGCCGCCGCGCATCCGCGCCCACTGCGGCATCCGCTGTGCCCGCGCCCGCCGCATGCCTCGCCGCCCACGCATCACGCTCCCGCTGCGCTTGCTTTCGCCCGGCCATGGCGGCGAGGCCTCAACGACGGCGAGGCGAGGCCGGCGGTGGGCGCAGCGAGCTCTGGCGCTTCGTCTTTGTTCAGCCTAGTGGTGGTGTGTGTGCGTGGTGGGCTAGGAGAGAAAAGGAGGAGAGAGAGAGGGATGGGTGGGTGGGTGGGTGGGCCAATGACAGGCGGGCCAGGGTCACATGCAAAAGGACACATCCCGGACAAGGACGACGCAGAGAGGGTCCGCTCGTGTCCGTTTCAAACCCAAAGCCAGCCCAACTTTGCTCCCGGGATGGGGCGAAGCGGACACAGAACAGACTTTTTTTAAGATGGGGTCGCGCGCTGGGCCGTCTGGTATGTCTGTTTTACCTCAAACGGACACACCCAGATAGGATAGGGTCGCGCGGTGGAGTTGGCCTTACACCGGAGAATGAGGAAGCTCAATCATGTTCTTGGATTTTGGAGATTACACTGTCGAATCCAGCGAAGCTCTTCAGTTTGGTTGTCGATTTTCGATTTCCCTATTTCCCCTTTCTTTATTTAGAGCCCCCTTCTTATCCTCGCATCTCACCCAACCTGCAACACGTCCCCCGATAGAACACGAACTCTCGGAGGAGTTCCTCGATCCGAAGTACTACGGGATAGACACCGCATCTGGTCCATAAGACTAGCCACACGGGGAGTAACTTAGAGTAATAAGAGCAACTCCAATGGGGAGACGCATTTCGTCCGCGGCCGTCCATTTGGGTCGGCGCGGACAAAAAAGGCGGCCCAACGCGCCGACCCAAACGAACGCGCGTCCTTTTTCGTCCGCGGGTGACCCATTCCGGGCCCATTTTTTAGCCCGATTTGCGTCGGTGCGGACACGCGGCGGACGCGCGCGCGCTCGCCCACTCCTGTCCCCGAGCCCGCTGGTCTGTGGCACATTGGCCTCCCCTCTCACCCCCGGACAACAACAACCCTCGCCCGCCTCCTCATTCGCCGACGCCGCCGCCCATTTTTGCCGGTGACTCTTCCAGCTGTCGCTGCCTCCACATCCGCCCAGCAACGGCGCCCCTCCCACTACAAAAAAATACACTTCCGTGATGATACGTGTTTGTCACAGTAGGTCGCGTTTTTTGTCATGCATGTACATCCATGACAAATTTATGACAGAATCAAGATAGTCATACTGTCTTTGTCGTAGAAGTGTTCCATGACATTACAAAAATTATCATCACGGAAGTGTCCAATTCCATGACGATAAATCGCGTGTCACAGAAGTGCTTTCGTCAAGGGTGACCGACATGTGGCATCCACCGTAACGGAACGCCATTAAGCTATCGGGTCGGGTTTGGATCCGATAACCCGTTAATGACCCGACCAATGGGAAAATTCCGTGTAAAATTCTTATTGGCGGACGAAACACGTGTCGGCTCGTCGATGGGTCACATAGGCGCCTATGATATGTCGACACGTGCCACGGCCCACCATGGCCCATTTAGCTTACAAAGCGGCCCATTTGACTTGGTCAAAGTTAACGGCTGGCCATGAAAAACTTATTAATGATCTCTTCACAAATAGCCCATTTTACTGCCCGTCAGCACTAAAGGAAATCGGCCCAACAATGTCATGTGGCCCGTCGAATATAACACCAGCCCATTTCACTTTCGCCCATGTATGGCCCACGACGCCTCTTTGGCCCATATGAGGCCTTCGTATCTTCGCCCTTTCTGGGCCCATGGTGACTCTAGCCCATAATGAACTGTAATTTTCTTTGTACCCATTAATGGCCGTGATTTACATGGGCGTTTCCACTCCGTTTAGCTTTCGGCCTATTAACGGCCCATATGTTCTTGGGCTCCTTTTCGCCCTCGATTACTCCGGCCGTTCTTGGCTGTTCCCCTAATGGGCCAAATTCGCCCATGGCAAGAGTCGACCCGTTCTTGGCATGTTCCCCAAATGGGCCAAATTGGCCCATGGCAAAGTCGACCCGTTCTTGGCTGTTACCCTAATGGGCCAAATTCGCCCATGGCAAGAGTCGGCCCGTTTCGCCAGCCGTCCTATATTACGCCCATTAACGACCCGTTATGCTGTGACAAATTAAGCTTTTGCGATCCCACGGACCGTTAACGGCCTGTTACCGTCTTTGGGCGATATCAATTACGCCGAATCGGCCCATGTAGACCCATTTATCCGACGGCCCTAGGCCCATTTATCGACGCCCGAGGCCCACCGATTATAGGCCCATTTATCGACGGCCCGTAGGAGACCCATGGATCCTACGGCCCGTATATGGCCCATGGGAATTCGCGCCACTAGCAAACCATGGAAAAGAAGACTAGGAAATAAATAAGGCCCAAACTAACGCTAGGCTATTAAAGCGATTGCAGATTACATCCACTCGGCATCAAAGATCGCCACCGGTGCAAATATAGGGAACACCCTACACTATACAAAAATGGCTTGTTGTTTTCTTGACCGATGGCTGCGTTAAGAATAAATTTTGTATCGCACCAAAACAAATTACAACTATATAACAAAAGGAAGGTTGGCATAAAACTTATGATCTAGCGAGATAAATGCACCACGAAGTTGAAGCTCGATTTATTTGACTGGTATTACGTTTTCATGTTGTATTGTCCGACGGAACACCATAACCCTCGCCTTCATTTCCCTAGGCTCTGAACAACATAGCAAATGTCGATAGTCTGGTTTCAAAACCATGCATATCTTGCGACATTGAGCAATGTTTCTCCTTGTTTCACAAAGGGCCTCTGTTAGGGAATGGACTTGTGTCTAGAGCGCAGAATACAACATTGCTTTGAGCTTGCATATCTTGATCATGAGGCAGTTTGGGCGATATTGCCTTAACAACCAACCCAAGTATTACGCAGAGCGTGCTTTTAGCCTTGTTAGTGGGCAGTCTTGACCCACCGCAGCAAGAGCGACATTGCGGTTATAGTTGCCTCGCCACCTTCGAAGGTGGCGGTTCCCTCATTTTTCCATAGCTCTTGAAAAGTTGAGGTTTTACATTAGTAGTACCATAACGAGAAGATATTAAGGAGGCAGCAAAACCAAACAAAATAGCTTTGGTCTATATCTGAGAACTTATTACGGTGAACCCATGTAAAATATTAGTTGTATTTTATTGCAAAGTACATAATAAAACCAGGTTCAAAACATATGACCATGTACCATCGCTAATGTATTGTCTATTTCTTCACATTGTATTGAGGGCTAAGGATAAAGAGGCGAAGTCTATAATCTGATAAGCATAGTATGACATCATTCATATCACAAAACAAGCGAAACAGACAAACATGCAATTGTAACGTTGTGTGGGCAAGTCCGACGGAACTAGATTACGGGTCAAGATCAAAGGAACATCACTCCTCCCTTTTAAGCGGTAAGCATAGTATGACATCATTCATATCACAAAACAAGCGAGAAAGACAAACATGCAATTGTAACGTTGTGTGGGCAAGTCCAAAGACGGAACTAGATTACGGGTCAAGATCAAAGGAACATCACTCCTCCCTTTTAAACCTTGTAAGGTGCAATGATCTGCTGTAATAGCACGGCTTATTAGGGATGATAGACTACTCATATCAATAAGGAATTCCTTCTTTTCCGGGATCCCATTGGATGAGAACTCCAAAGTTAAGCGTGCTCGGCTTGGAGTAGTTTCAGGATGGGTGACCGACCG
Organism: Aegilops longissima; assembly: GCA_021605205.1. NCBI lineage: Eukaryota > Viridiplantae > Streptophyta > Magnoliopsida > Poales > Poaceae > Aegilops > Aegilops longissima. Next base: position 63,085,236 of record CM038676.1, read on the forward strand.
AAGTTGCTCCGGAGTGCGCACGAGTGAGGACAAAGTGCGAGAAAAGACTAGTATTGATCTGTGGGGCCAGTCTAGATCCCGCCAGAATAACGACCACCGGCGGGTGTGTCAAGGCGTTACAAGTTGGTATCGAGCCGACCCTCATGATTACGGATGGTTGCGGACAGGTCGCGTGGTCATGTTGTTCATGGCGTTTGTGACCCGTCGTGGCACCGACATGGCACATGTGCGGATTTGGAAGCACAGACGTTTGTGCCAAGAGGAGCGTTCACTGTGGCTTTGACGAGGATGTCGGTTCCTCGAGTGGGGTGTATGTAATAGCACGGCTTATTAGGGATGATAGACTACTCATATCAATAAGGAATTCCTTCTTTTAGGGATCCCACTCGGACGAACTCCAAAGTTAAGCGTGCTCAGCTTGGAGTAGTTTCAGGATGGGTGACCGGCCAGGAAGTTGCTCCCAGTGCGCCGAGTGAGGACAAAGTCTGAGAAAAGACTAGTATTGATCTGTGGGGCCGTCTAGATCCCGCCAGAATGCGACCACCGGCGGGTGTGTAAAGGCGTTACATACGCTAAGACAATTGTGTATAAAATTGAAAAGAGTAATAGACATTGGCTACAAACCATGCAGTTCAAGGCACAAGTCGAGTAAGTAATAGTTAAAAGGCATGAGGATTAAGGACTTACAACAGCGGCTTTGGTGGTGTAGTCATGCCCTTCTTCTTCTTTGGTGTGACAGCTCTTGAAGATTTCCACACATTTGGTTCGGTACTTTTTGGTCCTTGCGGGCTTTCCTCGCATTTGAACAAGTCAATATAGATCGATAATATGGTAGAGCGAAAAGAGTGAAACAACAGACTAATTACAAGAGCCTCGCGATGTGCAATATAGCTACGAGATCACGTAAATGCATTGGAATTGCACTTTAAATGCAGTTGGCCTTGTTCTTTGAACAGTTCACCTACAAGAAGATAGATTTGTGTGGCACATGCGTCAATAGGACTTCAACATGTGATCGATCACATATGTATAATGTACACGATACTTGGATCGGACCGGTGTTTAACAAGGCCCTCCGGTCTTCATCCGATATATTTTCCACTAGAGATGTTTGGGAAAGTTCACTTTGTTAGCCTTGCCTTCAAAGTGAGTTTTCCTCAAGTTATCCGATCTTGTCGCATAGTAGACTTGAAAACATGGGTGCAAGCTTGTGCAGTTGCATCATCTTGGCTATCAACTTGAACCTCATCTGTTGAAAATTATGGGAGTCTCATTATCGACAACCTAGAAAGTATGGGATGAGCAAGGCGATATTACTAGTTTCCATACATAACCATACTTACAGATAAATGGTCGAGGAAGGTGTTGAAGCGGGTTTCGTCTTTGTCATTCTGTCTTGAATCCATGTTGGGAGGATACGTACATGACACCTAACGGCAACCGTTGCCTCGATACTAACTTGGCTGACTCAGCAGCATCCGTGGCCTTTTAAACCTACCTCAAAAGCGGATCTCCATTCTTCCTCCTCTAGATTTAGTTAACCTATCGAGCATTATCCACGATGTTTGTTTCCTCTTGCGCCTAGGTGCTAGTCCAACAACAAACATAGGAAGTGTCGATGTACATCAAGCGTGCGACTACATATAAAGAAGCATGCAAGCGTAACTTGACTCCAGCAACTTCCTTCTTGTTGTTGAAGCTCACAAGGTTCATCGATATTGCCAACTCGTCTTGTGTCAAGAGTACTTGGGAAGTAGTGTCGGTGGCAAGGGAGCTTGGGAGCGTCTTTGCTAGCTCGATTGGCCTTACAGTATGTCGTCGGTTGGTAGTACTATGGTAGGTGTTGCAAGAACTAGGGTTGTCTCTGCTTGTTTGGTGGCAGCTATTTGTTTTGTTTGGCTTTTTTCAGTTAGTGTAGCATGGGATGCCATGTTTGTAGAATTTTCAGCTGGACTTTCACCTTCTATTGCACCATCGGTACCAGGAGAATCTGCAGGATTCATCCGCTTCTCATTCCCTGCCATTCTCTGTTTCTTCCTCTTTCTACGTGCCATGTTAAGTCAAGCCGACAAGAAAAGCGAATAAAATTTAGTTCTTGAGAACAAATTGATGCGTGATGTGAGCGAATAAAACTTTGATGTTGGACAACCACATGATAGGAGGATGTAATATGTATGAAAACAGGACGGAAGAGATAACGAGAACTATGATGTGTAAACTAAGAAGAAGACATTTCACCAAATTAGAAGCAATGCAATGGAAGGTAGACACCATATGAAAGATGCTACAAATATCGCTCGCCAAGTTAACGGTGTCAAAGCATAAATGGCGTTTAAACAAATGTGAAGCAATACAAGAAATAAATCATATGCAAGATGCAAACAACATCACACTACCATGTTAGAGGTCTCTTGTCATTAGTGCCATTGCATATTCACAGCATTGCATATTCACAGCTTATGATGTGTAAACTAAGGAAAAGGCATTTCAACAAATTAGAAGCAATGAAAGCTAGACACCATATGAAAGATGCAAATAATATCACTCTACCAAGTTAAAACTGTCTCGTCATAAGTGCCATTTCAACAGATTAGTAGTACAAGCTAGAAAAGAATGTGAGATGTAACATATATCACACTCCGAAGTCAAACGTGTCTTATGATAAGTGATTGTTGCAGGTTACACAACAGTAGTAATTTGATGTAAGAACATGGTGTGATAGACAGATATTGTATGTTCTAGAAACAGGAACACGTGTCTTATTCAAGTATAATGTGTAAAGTAAGCAGATGGAATTCAACAAAATTAGAAGCAATACAAGCTAGACATCACACATAACATGCAACCACATATAATGATTGCCAAGTTAGAGGGAGCACCGGTGATGCTGCACTAGGGAGGCGTGCTCATCATAAACATAGCTTTGTTGAGTGTCTATGCATGTGTTGTCTGGAAATCATCTTGGGGGTGTGGATGAGTAGAAACTATAGAGGCCCTCCGTTTGGAAGGAGCACCTTTATCCGCTGCCTTGCTAACTTCCTTCCGCTTTATTGATTTTGAATTGTCAAGTAAAACCGACAAGAAAAAGCAATAAAATTCTCTCTTCGAACTCATTCATGCATGATCTTGACAATCACTACTTTGATGTAAGGCAAACACATGATACCAGGATGGAATATGTACGAAAAAGCAGGACGGCATGGCATGTTCACAACTGTTTGTGTAAACTAAGCGAAACCATTCCAGCAAATAAGAAGCAATGCAAGCTAGACACCACATGAAAGATGCAACCAATATGACTGCCAAGTTAAAAGCGTCCCATCATAAATGGAATTTCAACAAATTAGAAGCGATTGCATGCTATAAATCATATGAAAGATGCAACTAATATCGCACTACATATACTAAAGGTGTCTCGTCATATTGATTGATGCGGGATACAAAAAAACAATAGTTTTATGTAAGGACATGCTTAATAGACAGATGTAGTATGTACTAAATACAGGAAGGCATGTCACATTACTTGGTATAATGTCACATTTACGGGAGTATAAGCTAAGCGGTGGCACATGAAGTTTAACCAGATTGGAAGAATTACAATCTAGACACCATATGCAACATGCAACCACATATCACGCTGCCAAGTTAGAGCAAGCACCTGCAATGCTAGTGTAGGGAAATGCTATAATCAACTCTGAGCTCGTTCACTATCTTCATCTAGCATTTCTGTTTCTTGAGAATCATGTTGGGAGGCCGACGCTGCATTCTTTAAATGAGGTAGCCCCTTGCCTGCCTCGTCATAAGTGATTGATGAGGGATACACAAGAACATTAGTTTGATGTAAGAACATGGTTAATACACAGATGTACTAGTATGTACCAAAAACAGAAAGGCATGCCATATTCAAAGGTATAATGTGTAAGCTAAGCAGATGCAATTTAACCAAATTGGAAGCAATACAAGCTAGACATCCGGCTGGAGTGGTGAGCATGATCATCTAGGACACGAGAGCACGGTGGGAGGCGGGCTGCTTCGCCACCATCGCAGCTTTTTAGTTGGCTTCGGTGATGCCTATCTTTCTTTGGGCTTGTCCTTTGGCTCGGCCGATGCTACGACTAACTATTTATCTTACGGTGCTCACGGATGGTGGTTCATGTAAAAAAATATCTTTCCTTATCTTACCGACTTCGTCCTTTCGAATACACGCTAGACACCATATGCAACATGCAACCACATATGACACCGTGAAGTTAAAGCAAGCACCTGGGTTGGTGGTTCATGGCGAGCGAGATCATCAACTCCAGAGCTATGTTCCTCGTCTTCATTTGCTGACACTACACCCTTTAAAGCCTTGAAACGTTTTTGGCCGAGCCACGTACCACGCTGGAGCAACTTATCTCTATTCTTTTCTGCTTCTGTCAAGGCAAGGTCTGAAATACCCTTGCATAAAAACACAATAGTGAGAGTAAGGGTGAAGTGTGTGCAGAACTAGTGCCTTTGTAAAAAGTAGCGAGATAGCAGGTGGCTGAAAAATAAATGACAGGAGACATATGATAGCTCTACAACATTGCATGGCAAACAAAATTAGATTCTACTCCGCATGATTTTGTAATATATGAGCACGTGAAATGCAGGTACTCCTCCGGCACACCACCACATGTGGTCATATCTAAGATAACGATCATTGAAAATAAATAGGCGGTCGATTTTTTAATGAACCGTCCGATCTATAAGGAGCAGGCAGGTGGCCTTCGTCTACCTCCTTGATCCTGCATGACGATCTTTCTCGAACCTTGCCGACCACCGGCCCGGACCCTGCCTCCGCCGCCCGCCCTCCCATCGACCTCACACCACCGCCATGCTTGGCAACGCCCCAGGCCATCCTTTAATCCCGGCCGACCTCCGGATCGGCGCCAAGTAGCTCTAGGTCGCACGTGTAACACCGGAAGTAACTTTCCATATTTGTAACTCAGACTCTTGCCATTTCGGCATTGATATATGATATTCCTCCGTGGTTGGGTTTTTCTTCATGTTGCATTTTGTCCGTGTCATGCATTTTATATTATGTCATCATGTGCATCGCATTTGCATACGTGTTCGTCTCATGATTCGAGCATTTTTCCGTTGTCCGTTTTGCAATCCGACACTCCTATCTCTCCGGCGGTCCCTTTTCGTTTTTCCGTGTGCGGGTATTAAACCATCTCGAAATGGACCGAGGTTTGTCTAGTGGCCTTGGTATAACACCGGAGACCACGGTCAAGTTTGGTCATTTGGAGCTCGTTTGGTACTCCAACGGTTAACGCACTTTTCGCAAAGGCCTCTTTTAAGTTGCAGCCCAACACCCCTTCAAAACAGCCCAATAACCCATCTAAGTCACCTCCATGCTCTCCGTCGTTCGATCACGATCGTGTGGAAAACTACACCTCATTTGGACTCTCCTAGCTCCTCTATGCCTATTTAAGCAAACCTCCCCAATCCGGATCATTCCACCCTAACCCTAGCAGTTTCGCCCTCGCGCGCCGGACACGTCCGGCGAGCGGACAGCGTCCTCGCCGCCGCCGACCAATCGTGGGGCGCCACGTCACCACCACCGCGCCCCACATCGCGCGGCCCGCCCGGCCCGTCTGAGGCCCTCCCGGCCAGCTCCGCCGCCCGCCGCCGCGCCTCCAGCCGTGGCCTTGCCGCCGCCCTCCATGCCCTCTCTCCTCGTGGCAAGCCCTCCCGCCCGCTTGCGCCCGGCCCGTCGCCCCGGCTCGGCGCGCCGACCGGCCGCGCCGCCCCCGGGCGAAGCTCCCTCCTTCCCCGGCGAGCAGCCCCGCGCCCGATCGGATCGGCCCGATCCGGCCTCGATCCGCGTGCAGCGTTGACCTCTTCTCCTTCCTTTTCCACTAAGTTTTTTTGCATCTGTGTAATTTTGTGCAATATTTAACTTGCTATATCTTCGCATCCGTAGATCCATTTTTCGCGTATAATATGTCAAAATGTTCGTCTCGAAGAGTAGATTATTTCATTCCATTGCATCATTTTCATTTGAGCTCATCTTGATGCCCGAAATGCTGTTGGAAGAGTGCAATTTGCTGATAGTTTCTGATTTTTATCAGGAGTTGCACTTTTGTCATTTTTGCTATGATTAATATGTGCATCCTATGAAGTTGATTCCTACATGAGTTTTGTAAAATGCCATGTCATCTTTCCAGTGGTATATGCCATGTATTTTTGTGATCTATGTGGTGACTAGCACAAGCATGCAAAGTAGGTGTCCTATTGTTGCTGATTTCAGCCCTGTTTTAGCTGATTTTGATGCCATGTTTGCTTGATGATACCGAGAGATCTATGCATATTTTGAGATACTTCAGTAAGGGTGTTTTGTAAAGCATGACTTGCTCTATCCATCCATGCCTTTGTTTTCAATTATGGGATGCCATAGCTTGAGTCAATCGAGCTCTACTTTTGCTACCAAATGTTTCCTGGCAGATTGTATACATGTTATTCAATTTTGCCAAGCTTGTTGTGGTTGACCCGTATAGGCTATGTTATTGTTCTTGCCATGTATGTCTTCTATGTCATGTCTTCTTGATATATGTATGCTTAGTTTATCATTTGAGGCTCTGTAGTGAGTGCATTGAGCTTGTTAACATGCCATCTCGTTATCAGTTTTTGACATGTCTAGTTGCTGAATCTGTTAACAAGACTTTCTATATTGACATGAGTGTTACTATATTTTCTAGTCCTTTTTGGCTTATGGTCAGTAAGGGACTTTTGAAATATGCTTTGAGTAGATTCATGCCATGCCATGTTTTGCTATTTTAAGTTCCTGTAGCATGTAGTTTTGATGCTCTGAACATTGCAACCTGTTACTGTTTTTGCCATGTCCAGCCTGATTATTATTGCACTTTTGCCATGCTTGTTTGAACATGTTATGATGTGAACTAGCCGTAGCTCAGTGCTCATCTTTTGTCGAGCATCATGTGTAGATCACTGCCATGTGCTTTGTTGATACGTTTGGGTGCAGTAGCTTAATTAATTGTTGCTTGCTAAGTGGCATCATGCTGTTAATGGCAGATTTGCGCCATTCTTGTTTTGCTTGTCATTTGCAAACCGTGCATCCGATTCCGGTGATCTTTATATCGATTTCAACCGAAATCATCTCATCTTTCAGTGGCATGCTTGGTTTGCCAAGTTGATGCCTGGTTCATCATTTTCCTTCCGGTGTGCACATCGCATTGCATATCGCATCCGCATATCATGTCATGTTTTGCATCATGTTGATTGTGCATTGCACCGTGATTTATTGTGGTTCCTTTGTTTGTGTTGTTGCTTTGGGTAGAGTCGGAGGCGAGTACGTGAACGAGGAGCCTGTTGAGAACGTTTTCGAGGATCAAGCTTTCGACAACTCGAGAACATTGCGAGCAAGATGACCATACCCTCGAAATCACTTCTATCTTTGCTATGCTAGTTGCTCGCTCTTTTGCTATGCCTATGCTGCGATGCCTACCACTTGCTATATCATGCCACCTATATTGCCATGTCAGCTCTAACCATCCTTTCCCAGCAAACCGTTGATTGGCTATGTTACCGCTTCGCTCAGCCCCTCTTATAGCGTTGTTAGTTGCGGTGAAGTGAAGTTTGTTCCTTGTTGGAACATGGAGATGTTGTTCCTTATTGGAACATGTTTACTTGTTGGGGCTATCACAATATATATCTGCTATAATTAATACATCTATATACTTGGTAAAGGGTGGAAGGCTCGGCCTTATGCCAGTGTTTTGTTCCACTCTTGCCACCCTAGTTTCCGTCATACCGGTGTTATGTTCCTTGATTTTGCGTTCCTTACGGTTGGGTGATTTATGGGACCCCCTTGACAGTTCGCTTTGAATAAGACTCGCCCAGCAAGGCCCAACTTTGGTTTTACCATTTGCCACCTAAGCCTTTTCCCCGGGTTTCGCGAGCCCGAGGGTCATCTTTATTTTAACCGGGCCAGTTTTCCTTCGATTGCTGGCCCAACTTGAGCGATGTCCGGCGCCCTTGGGCAACCAGGGTTTATGCCAACCCGACGTCTGGCTCATCCGGTGTGCCGAGAGCGAGATATGTGCAGCTCCTATCGGGATTTGTCGGCTGTCGGGCGGCTTTGCTGGTCTTGTTTTATTCTTTGTCGAAATGTCTTGTAGTCCGGGATTCGAGATTGATCGGGTCTTCCCGGTAGAAGGAATAATCCTTCGTTGACCGTGAGAGCTTATAATGGGCTAAGTTGGGACACCCCTGCAGGGTAATATCTTTCGAAAGCCGTGCCCGCGGTTATGAGGCAGATGGGATTTTGTTAATGTCCGGTTGTAGAAAACCCAAAGTTGACCTCAATAAAATACACCTTAACCGCGTGTGTAACCGTGATGGTCTCTTCTCGGCGGAGTCCGGGAAGTGAACACGGTGTTGGAGTTATGTCTGACGTAAGTAGTTCAGGATCACTTCTTGATCACTACTAGTTTCACGACCGTGCTTTGCTTCTCTCCTCGCTCTCTTTTGCGAAGTAGCCACCATAAATGCTAGTCGCTTGCTGCAGCTCCACTTTGCTACTATGTCTTTCCTATTAGCTTAAATAGTCTTGATCTCGCGGGTGTGAGATTGCTGAGTCCCCGTGACTCACAGATACTTCCAAAACAGTTGCAGGTTCCGATGAGGCCAGTGCAGATGATTCCACCGAGCTCAAGTGGGAGTTCGACGAGGAACGTGGTCGTTACTATGTGTCGTTTCAGATGATCGATAGTGGTGCCCAGTTAGCACGATTCGGGATCTGTGTTAGCATTTGGGGTATCTTCTTTTATTTTGGTTCCGTAGTCGGACCTTGAGTGTACTCGAATGATGTATGTTTAATTATGTCTTGTGTGGCGTGGCGATTGTAAGCCAACTATGTATCTCTTTCCTTAATTATTACATGGGTTGTGTGAAGATTACCTCACTTGCGACATTGCTTTCAATGCGGTTATGCCTCTAAGTCGTGCCTCGACACGTGGGAGATCAGTTCCTCGCTAATCAGCCAAAGTCTTTCAGTTTCTGTGTTGAGGCAACAGACGCTGATGATTGGTTAGTGGATATCTGCAAGCACTTTGACTGTAGTAATGTCAGACCTGAGGACTTTGTCAAGTTTGCATCGTTTCAACTCAAGGATCAAGCTGCTGAGTGGTTCGACAATACAAAGATTCCAGAGGAGGTCGTGTCATTACAGGATGAGTTCCGCCGTGATTTCGAGCTCATCACATTCGAAGAGTGTTGTTGAGAGCAAGCGTGAGGAGTTCCGCAATCTCAAGCAAGGCACCCTGTCTCTATCAATACAATATCCAGTTCGAGCTCGCTTTCGTTTTGCTAAGCAAGATGTACGATGAAAGGAGTATGATCTATCGATTCGAGGTGGTCCGAGAGAAGATCTGCAATTACCTCTTGTGCTGTTTGAGCGAGATAAGTATGATGATTTCTACAACATGGCACTCAAGCAAGAAGCGGCACAGCTCAAATGCGAGGCTTCTAAGAAGAGAATCAGGACGCAGATTCAGTCCTCCTCGTCCTCTCAAGTGGCAGCCAAGCAGCGAAGTTTTACCTGCCCCTCCTCCGTTAAATCGGCCTTACCGGTGAGAAGAACTCAGGTGGCCGTGGATCTTCCCACCCACCCAACCCAAGCTATCGAACAAGTCTAATTCTCAAGCTCCAAGGTCAAGTGCTCCTTACCACCGTCCCGCTCTCGAGGTCACTTGCAACAAGTGTCGGCAGAAGGGTCACTATCTTGAACAAGTGCTTCAACCAGAGGCGTCTTCCGCCTCCTCCTCCTGTGAAATCTTCCAGCAATGCGGTGGTCAAGCATAATCCCAAGTCCGCAAGGTGAACATGATGAATGCAGCTCAAGCAGAGAGTCTTCTTGATGTGATATTGGGTAATCTTCGATTAATGATATTCTGCAAAAGTCTTATTTGATCTTTGGTGCATCGCATTCTTTCATTTCAAGACCTTTTGCATCTAAGCATGAGTTGGTTTTCAAGATTTGCCTAAACCATTATCGGTTGTCTCTCGGGTAAATTCATGCATGCAAGCTCCATGGTTCGAATGTTTCTATCAAGATGGGCGATTATAGGTTTTGGCTAAACCGGTTGTCCTTGGTGACTCGGATATTGATCTTATTCTCGGAATGGGTGGCTTTATCGGCACAAGGCTCAAATTGATTGTGCTGCTGTGGAAATTCAATTGACTCATTCTTCTAATGATGTGATCATCTATGCCTCTCGTGATGAAACCATTGGTTGTTTTCTCTCAATGAGAAGGGCGAATTGAATGCCATCTCGCAGATTCCGATCGTTTGTGAGTACCAAGATGTCTTTCCGAAGAGCTTCGGGTATGCCTCCTCATCGGCCGATTGAGTTCGTTATCGATCTTGAGCACGCATCGAACCCGTTTGCAAGCGTCCATACAAGCTTGGACTGATGAGCTGAAGGAATTGAAGAAGCAGCTCGATGAACAAGAGCGTCTGGGTTTGATCGGACGAGTTCATCTCCTTGGGGTTGTGGTGTTCTTTTGTCCGGAAGAAAGATGGCTCGGACCGACTTTGCGTCGATTACCGTCCATTGAATAAGAAGACAATCAAGAACAAGTATCCACTTCCCAACATCAATGAGCTTTTCGAGCAACTCAAAGGTGCTACAGTGTTCTCTAAGCTTGACCTTCGTATGGGGTATCATCAGATTCGCATTCGTGAACAAGATATTCCCAAGACAGCATTCAGAACAAGCTTTGGTTCTTATGAATATACTGTCATGTCTTTCGGCCTCGTCAATGCTCCTCCGACTTTCTCTCGGATGATGAACTTCATATTCAACCCCTACACCAATGAATTCGTCTTGGTCTATCTTGATGATATTTTGGTCTTCTCCAAGAATAAGAAGGATCATGCCATACATTTGTGATTGGTGCTAGACAAGCTCAGAGAGTACCAGTTCTATGCCAAGTTCTCCAAATGTGAATTCTGGCTTGATGAAGTGCTTTATCTTGGTCATATCATCTCTGCCAAGGGCATCGCTGTTGATCCCGAGAAGGTGTCCGCAATTGTGAATTGGGAACCTCCTCGAATGTCAAGCAGCTCGCAGATTTTCTTGGTCTTGCAAGCTATTGCGAAGATTCGTTGAGAACTTCTCCAAGATTGCAAAGCCTCTTTCCAACCTCCTCGAAGCATGTGAAGTATGTTTGGTCTCCCGAGTGTGGCGTTGCTTTCAATACTCTCAAAGAGAAACTCGTCACAGCTCTGTTCGACTCCTCTGATGAATCCAAGCCATATGAAGTTTTCGTGATGCTTCTCTTCAAGGTCTCGGTGCTGTGTTAATGCAAGAGAAGAGAGTTGTGGCTTATACCTCTCGCCAGATTGAAGCCCAACGAGAAGAACTACCCCACTCACGATCTTGAGTTGGCGGCGATTGTTCATGCTTTGATTACTTGGAGACATCTCTTGTTGGGAAGGAAAGTGGACATTTTCACCGATCACAAGAGTCTCAAGTACATCTTCACTCAGCCTAACCTCAACCTCGAGCAGACTCGATGGGTGAAATGATTCAAGAGTACAACCCAAGTATTGAGTATACTCGGCAAAGCCAATGTCATTGCAGATGCTTTGAGCAGAAAGCTTCGCAAGCAGTCTAATCCTCAAGCCCTTTCAGCGGATCTCTGTGAATCTTTCCATAAGCTGAATCTTCAAGTTGTTCCTCAAGGCTTTCTTGCCAACCTCATAGTCTCTCCTACTTTGGAAGATCAGATTCGTGAGGCTCAACTTCGGATACCATGGTGAAGAAAGTGAAGCGTGGTATCGACAAGGGCATTTCAAGTACAAGTGCTTCCATGTCGATGACAAAGACACTCTGTTCTTTGAGGACGGATTGTGGTTCCTAAGGGTGATCTGAGAAAAGTCATTATGAGCGAGGCTCACAATTCGCTTCTATCCATTCATCCGGAAATGCGAAGATGTACCATGACCTCAAGCAGTCATATTGGTGGACTCGAATGAAGCGAAATTGCTCAATTCGTGAATGAATGTGATGTCTGCAGAAGAGTGAAGCAGAACACCAAAGACCAGCTGGTCTCCTCCAACCTCTTGCTATTCCTGAATGGAAGTTTGATCATATTGAAATGGACTTCGTGGTGGCTTTCCAAAGTCCAAGCGTGGAAATGATGCTATCTTCGTTGTCATTGACAAGCTTACTAAAGTGGCTCATTTTCTTCCTATCAAAGAATCCATCACTGCAGCTCGGTTGGCGAGCTATACACCTCGAGATTGTCTCCTTGCACGGCATTCCACAAGTGATCTCTTTGGACCGTGGCAGCATCTTTACCTCCAAGTTTTGGGATTCTTTTGAGAAGGCCATGGGCACCAACATTCGTTTCAAAGACAGCTTTCCATCCTCAAACAAGTGGCCAAGTCGGCGAGTTAATCAAATCCTTGAAGATATGCTCGGGGCTTGTGTCATTTCTTTCGGTATGAAGTGGGAAGATTGTCTTCCTTATGCCGAGTTCTCTTACAACAACAGCTTCCAAGCGAGTTGGGCAAGGCCCCATTCGAAATTCTCTATGGCGAAAGTGCCGTACTCCTCTCAATTGGTGCGAGACGGTGAGCGCCAACTTCTTGGCAATGACTTGATCACGAAGCGGAAGAAATGTGCAAGGTCATTCGTGAGAATCTCAAAGCCGCATAATCGCGCGGAAAGAGCTATTATGATGATAAGCACCGTGATGTGACTTTTGAAATCGGAGACCATGTCTACCTCCGCGTCTCTCAATGAAAGGCACTCGCCGCCCGGTATCAAAGGAAGCTTGCCCCTAGATCGTGGGTCCTTTCAAGATCATTGGGAAAAGAGGCGATCTCGCCTATCAACTTGAGCTTCCATCCAACTTTGCAAGCGTGCACGATGTGTTTCACGTGTCACAACTTCGCAAGTGCTTCAAGACTCTGAACGCACTATCAACTTCAAGAGATTGACCTTCAAGAAGATCTCTCTTATCATGAGCACCCGTTGCTATTCTTGAAGTAACCGAGCGCAAGACTCGCAACAAGTCAATCAAATTCACGAAAGTGAAGTGGTCACACCATTCCGACCGAGAAGCTACCGGGGCGTGAGGATCACCTCCGTTCGAGTATCCGGAGTTCTTTCGGTCCTAGATCTCGGGACGAGATCCTCTTGTAGTGGTGGAGTGTTGTAACACCCCGGAAGTAACTTTCCATATTTGTAACTCCGACTCTTGCCATTTTCGGCATTGATATATGATATTCCCTCCGTGGTTGGGTTTTTCTTCATGTTGCATTTTGTCCGTGTCATGCATTTTATATTATGTCATCATGTGCATCGCATTTGCATACGTGTTCGTCTCATGATTCCGAGCATTTTTCCCGTTGTCCGTTTTGCAATCCGACACTCCTATCTCTCCCGGCGGTCCCTTTTACGTTTTTCCGTAATGCGGGTATTAAACCATCTCGAAATGGACCGAGGTTTGTCTAGTGGCCTTGGTATAACACCGGAGACCACCGGTCAAGTTTGGTCATTTGGAGCTCGTTTGGTACTCCAGCAGTTAACCGCACCTTCATAAAGGCCTCTTTTAAGTTGCAGCCCAACACCCTTCAAAACAGCCCAATAACCCATCTAAGTCACCTCCATGCTCTCCGTCGTTCGATCACGATCATGTGGGCGAAAACTACACCTCATTTGGACTCTCCTAGCTCCTCTATGCCTATTTAAGCAAACCTCCCCCGAAATCCGGATCATTCCACCCCTAACCCTAGCAGTTTCGCCCTCGCGCCGCCCGGACACGTCCGGGCGAGCGGACGCGTCCGCCCGCCGCCGCCGACCAATCGTGGGCGCCACGTCACCACCACCAGCGCCCACATCGCCGCTGGCCCGCCCGGCCCGTCTGAGGCCCTCCCGGCCAGCTCCGCCGCCCGCCGCCCGCGCCCCCACGCGTGGCCGCCGCCTCCGCCCGCCTCCTCCTCCTCCGGGCCTCCCTCGGCCCTCGGCCTGGCCCGTCGCCCCGGCTCGGCGCCGACCGCCCGCGCCGCCCGCCCGGCGAGCTCCCTCCTTCATGAGCAGCCGCGCCCGATCGGATCGCCCGATCCGGCCTCGATCCGCGTCAGGCGTTGACCTCTTCTCCTTCCTTTTCCACTAAGTTTTTTTGCATCTGTGTAATTTTGTGCAATATTTAACTTGCTATATCTTCGCATCCGTAGATCCATTTTTCGCGTATAATATGTCAAAATGTTCGACTCGAAGAGTAGATCATTTCATTCCATTGCATCATTTTCATTTGAGCTCATCTTGATGCCCGAAATGCTGTTGGAAGAGTGCAATGTGCTGATAGTTTCTGATTTTTATCAGGAGTTGCACTTTTGTCATTTTTGCTATGATTAATATGTGCATCCTATGAAGTTGATTCCTACATGAGTTTTGTGAAATGCCATGTCATATTTCCAGTGGTATATGCCATGTATTTTTGTGATCTATGTGGTGACTAGCACAAGCATGCAAAGTAGGTGTCCTATTGTTGCTGATTTCAGCCCTGTTTTAGCTGATTTTGATGCCATGTTTGCTTGATGATACCGAGAGATCTATGCATATTTTGAGATACTTCAGTAAGGGTGTTTTGTAAAGCATGACTTGCTCTATCCATCCATGCCTTTGTTTGCAATTATGGGATGCCATAGCTTGAGTCAATCGAGCTCTACTTTTGCTACCAAATGTTTCCTGGCAGATTGTATACGTGTTATTCAATTTTGCCAAGCTTGTTGTGGTTGACCCGTATAGGCTATGTTATTGTTCTTGCCATGTATGTCTTCTATGTCATGTCTTCTTGATATATGTATGCTTAGTTTATCATTTGAGGCTCTGTAGTGAGTGCATTGAGCTTGTTAACATGCCATCTCGTTATCAGTTTTTGACATGTCTAGTTGCTGAATCTGTTAACAAGACTTTCTATATTGACATGAGTGTTACTATATTTTATAGTCCTTTTTGGCTTATGGTCAGTAAGGGACTTTTGAAATATGCTTTGAGTAGATTCATGCCATGCCATGTTTTGCTATTTTAAGTTCCTGTAGCATGTAGTTTTGATGCTCTGAACATTGCAACCTGTTACTGTTTTTGCCATGTCCAGCCTGATTATTATTGCACTTTTGCCATGCTTGTTTGAACATGTTATGATGTGAACTAGCCGTAGCTCAGTGCTCATCTTTTGTCGAGCATCATGTGTAGATCACTGCCATGTGCTTTGTTGATACGTTTGGATGCAGTAGCTTAATTAATTGTTGCTTGCTAAGTGGCATCATGCTGTTAATGGCAGATTTGCGCCATTCTTGTTTTGCTTGTCATTTCCAAACCGTGCATCCGATTCCGGTGATGTTTATATCGATTTCAACCGAAATCATCTCATCTTTCCAGTGGCATGCTTGGTTTGCCAAGTTGATGCCTGGTTCATCATTTTCCTTCCGGTGTGCACATACGCATTGCATATCGCATCCCGCATATCATGTCATGTTTTGCATCATGTTGATTGTGCATTGCACCGTGATTTATTGTGGTTCCTTTGTTTGTGTTGTTGCTTTGGGTAGAGTCGGGAGACGAGTACGTGAACGAGGAGCCTGTTGAGAACGTTTTCGAGGATCAAGCTTTCGACAACTCTGAGAACATTGCAGGCAAGATGACCATACCCTCGAAATCACTTCTATCTTTGCTATGCTAGTTGCTCGCTCTTTTGCTATGCCTATGCTGCGATGCCTACCACTTGCTATATCATGCCACCTATATTGCCATGTCAGCTCTAACCATCCTTTCCCAGCAAACCGTTGATTGGCTATGTTACCGCTTCGCTCAGCCCCTCTTATAGCGTTGTTAGTTGCAGGTGAAGCTGAAGTTTGTTCCTTGTTGGAACATGGAGATGTTGTTCCTTATTGGAACATGTTTACTTGTTGGGGCTATCACAATATATATCTGCTATAATTAATACATCTATATACTTGGTAAAGGGTGGAAGGCTCGGCCTTATGCCTGGTGTTTTGTTCCACTCTTGCCACCCTAGTTTCCGTCATACCGGTGTTATGTTCCTTGATTTTGCGTTCCTTACGGTTGGGTGATTTATGGGACCCCTTGACAGTTCGCTTTGAATAAGACTCGTCCAGCAAGGCCCAACTTTGGTTTTACCATTTGCCACCTAAGCCTTTTTCCCCCGGGTTTTCGCGAGCCCGAGGGTCATCTTTATTTTAACCCCGGGCCAGTTTTCCTTCGATTGCTGGCCCAACTTGAGCGATGTCCGGCGCCCCTTGGGCAACCAGGGTTTATGCCAACCCGACGTCTGGCTCATCCGGTGTGCCCTGAGAACGAGATATGTGCAGCTCCTATCGGGATTTGTCGGCACAATCGGGCGGCTTTGCTGGTCTTGTTTTATTCTTTGTCGAAATGTCTTGTAGTCCGGGATTCGAGATTGATCGGGTCTTCCGGTAGAAGGAATAATCCTTCGTTGACCGTGAGAGCTTATAATGGGCTAAGTTGGGACACCTGCAGGTAATATCTTTGAAAGCCGTGCCCATGCGTTATGAGGCAGATGGGATTTTGTTAATGTCGGTTGTAGAAAACCCAAAGTTGACCTCAATAAAATACACCTTAACGCGTGTGTAACCGTGATGGTCTCTTCTCGGAGTCCGGAAGTGAACACGATGTTGGAGTTATGTCGACGTAAGTAGTTCAGGATCACTTCTTGATCACTACTAGTTTCACGACCGTGCTTTGCTTCTCTCCTCGCTCTCTTTTGTAAGTAGCCACCATAAATGCTAGTCGCTTGCTGCAGCTCCACTTTGCTACTATGTCTTTCCTATTAGCTTAAATAGTCTTGATCTCATGGTGTGAGATTGCTGAGTCCCGTGACTCACAGATACTTCAAAACAGTTGCAGGTTCCGATGAGGCCGGTGCAGATGATTCCACCGAGCTCAAGTGGGAGTTCGACGAGGAACGTGGTCGTTACTATGTGTCGTTTCCAGATGATCAGTAGTGGTGCCCAGTTGGCACGATTCGGGATCTGTGTTAGCATTTGGGGTATCTTCTTTTATTTTGGTTCCGTAGTCGGACCTTGAGTGTACTCTGAATGATGTATGTTTAATTATGTCTTGTGTGGCGTGGCGATTGTAAGCCAACTATGTATCTCTTTCCTTAATTATTACATGGGTTGTGTGAAGATTACCTCACTTGCGACATTGCTTTCAATGCGGTTATGCCTCTAAGTCGTGCCTCGACACGTGGGAGATATAGCCGCATCGGGCGTGACAACACGCCCTAAGATAAACACTAAGCGCTGCTTCCCGGCGTAATAGGCGTACTAGCGCTGTTACACCGGGAATGCTTCGTTGGCGGGAATCAAGCGGCGAAATTGAAATTCAGGGTGGCGGCGGACCTCTAGCTAAGGTGAAATAGTATATGAGGAGAAACCTTGTGAATCGCGAGTTACTAGGAACATCTAGTATCAAGAAGAAGCGGTCAACTAGTGTCTTACGTGGGATGAATACCGTGCAAGCAGAGGCGTAAGATTTGCACGAATAAGGGAAGAGGAGTACCTTCTTTGGTTGCCGGTCTGGTCACCTCCACATGTCGCGCCGATCTTCTTTGTTTTTACCGGGGAAACCGATGTTACGGAGGTGCAGGCTTGGGCGAACCCATGGCCAAATTGTTGACTGTGTTGCCGTGGCTGTATGTCGGCGGGGAAGCAGAGATCAGGCGGCGAAGGACGGCGAGGCAGGAACAACTCGGTGCGGTGGAGGTGGCGAAGTTGGAGCGGCAGCGGTGAGGCGCAGGACGGCGTGGTTGAACTGGCTCGGGTACGGATGACTCGGCCTCGGCTTCAACTACTAGCCGTGGAGGGCATTGCGTTTGAGGTTGCGGTGGACAACGACGTGTGGTATCGACTCGGCGAGATGGAGGAGGCGGTGGTTGATGGGTGGGATGGGGTGGCGGACGGAGGACGCCGGGTTTCGTGGCTGGTGGAGAGGTAGTTTTGGCGCCTCTGAGTATCTGAATGGGGAATCGAAAAGGTGGGGAGCGATGTTTGATGCAGGGACGCGCTTGTTTTGGCTTTTTGAATAGAAGATGGGACGACTTGTTTGAAATTTGGGAAAGTGCAAACTTTGCCCCCTCTTAAATTTTGGACCCATCATGGGTCGGGGTAGGATGGTAATCCCAGGTGTCCCAAATAGTGGGCGGGAGCGATTTCGGCCACGCGCATGTGTGCTTAGGCGGCCATTGTGTATGAATGTTTTTCGGAGGCGGTTGCGTGGCGTCTAGATGAAGCTACAAACCTACCCCGGTTTAGACCTTTGGACATCGGGCCGGTAGATTTCACAGGTCGGAGTTACTAGAAAAGTAATTTCCTTGTACTACCAAACATTGGTCTCACGTGGTTTCGGGCGAGTAGAGGCTCTTTTGGCGCTTCGTTCGAAATTTTCTAACCATAGGTTAAGAAGATGCGGGAGGATGGGCAGGCAGTTGATGATGCCCTTTACTCACTAGCAATGGGTCCTGATACTCGGGTAAGACATTATGAATCTTGCGTTGTTGGAGATGTGCGCTACAACACCCTTGCACAAGACGAAGGCAGGAAGACGCAAAACAGTGCCATCATGAGCACGGATATGTATGACAAAGAGACAACTGAAATGTATGCTAACATAACAGTCATTGTTCAGTTGCAGTATATCTCCAGTTCGAGGATCATCGGTGTGTGGTTACATTGTCTTTGTCATTGGTATAACCTGTTTTCCAGGATCGCAAAACCCAGAGCTGATGATTATTTCAAATCCATCAATGTCAAGGCGGCGTACCAGACCAACGAGTCTTTTATTTTGGCAAATCAAGCAACACAGATATTTTTCTTGGAAGACACATTTGCACGTAGCGATGACTGGAGAGTATTGCAAAGGTTTGAGCAGAGGAATTCGTTTAATGAAGTTGCACAACAAGATGATGCTTACATTGCTCCCGATGTACAAGATAACACAGATGTTCCTACTATCTTTGAGAACCATCACGTCAATGGACTTGGCGAAAAGATTGCACGTCGTGCTATGGACATACAAGAGTTGATCAAGAAGAAGCCAACGTTCGAGGACGTTGAGGACGAAGAAGAAGATGACACCGTGGGGAATTACGATTCAGACTGATACACATGGCAAAGATGTTGACGCTGCTGCTGCGGATGATGATTACATTGCTTTTGTCGTATTTGCCTATCAGAAGACGTTTTTTTATCTACTATGTGAAATTGTGTTTGCTATGACAACTGAAACCTGATGACCATGTTGTTTAGTATTTTGTTATGAGAACATCACTTGTTATGTATGCTGATTTGTGTTTGGTGATTGTATGACAACTAAAACATGATGACATTGTTGTTTAGTTGTACTCATATTTGGCTGTGAAACTTGAATTTGATGACATAGTTTGTTGTTGGACTGCAATTTGCTCGACGTCTTCGAATGAGAACAAAGCTGACCCGACATGGCCTCTGCTGTCTATTTATTTATATGAGCAAAAGGGGATACCCCCTGATTTCCGTTAATAGAAATCATTAGATGTTCACAACACTACGCCCAGCCTGCTACACGGGTTTCATTCATTACTAGTTTCAGCAAAGTGCTCATGTCGTAGCCACTGAATACATCACGAAGTGCTACATACACTGCAAATAAAGAGACAATCATCCTCTGAGCACATCGATTTTGCCCATTATCTTCACAAGCTCTTTCATCTCCTCATTCTTTGTCAAGGCCGTTTAGCGATTGTTGCTTGGCCATGATCGGAGGAACTGCGCCTTTAACCTTCTACGCTCTGCATCTTCCTCTTTCATCGTTCCTTGATTACTTGTCCAACACCCCAACCTGCTGGTATTGGGATTCCTCGGCTAACCAAATAATCAGCGTAGTTGCATTCCCCCATGTCAGCAACTTCCCAGAAATACAAATCACATGAATCTTCCCTTTTCTGCACGAATCAAATTGGAAGATCATCAACCAAACTGTTAATAAATCAGCAACTGAAATCAGCACAACAACACTTAAATATATTATTACCCCATGATTCAGGCATTTGTAGAAGACTCGGCCAGGGTTGCGGATTGTGGTTGAGACGCGACGGATGACTCTGCGTGATTTGCAGCAGTGGCACCACACCAACGGCAGCGGGTTGCGATGAGCAATCGGCTGCGGTGCGCGTGCCGGCGGGGGTGTGATGAACCCATAGGCGATGGTACGGGTGGTGACTTGGCGCATATCTCGTTGTTTGTAGGACCTTGAAGTATGTCTAGAGGGGGTGATTAGACTACTTGACCAATTAAAAACTTAGCCTTTTCCCAGTTTTAGAGTTTGGCAGATTTAAGCTATCTTAGGACAAGTCAAGCAATCATCACATAATTCAAGCAAGCAGGCAAAGAGTATATTGGCAGCGGAAATTAAAGCATGCAACTTGCAAGAAAGTAAGGGGAAGGGTTCGGAGGATTCAAACGCAATTGGAGACACGGATGTTTTTGGCGTGGTTCCGATAGGTGGTGCTATCGTACCTCCATGTTGATGGAGACTTCAACCCACGAAGGGTAACGGTTGCGCGAGTCCATGGAGGGCTCCACCCACGAAGGGTCCATGAAGTAGCAACCTTGTCTATCCCACCATGGGCGTCGCCCACGAAGGACTTGCCTCACTAGCGGTAGATCTTCACGAAGTAGGCGATCTCCTTGCCCTTACAAACTCCTTGGTTCAACTCCACAATCTTGTCGGAGGCTCCCAAGTGACACCTAGCCAATCTAGGAGACACCACTCTCCAAGAAGTAACAAATGGTGTGTTGATGATGAACTCCTTGCTCTTGTGCTTCAAATGATAGTCTCCCCAACACTCAACTCTCTCTCATAGGATTTGGATCTGGTGGAAAGAAGATTTGAGTGGAAAGCAACTTGGGGAAGGCTAGAGATCAAGATACATATGGTAGGAATGGAATATCTTGGCCTCAACACATGAGTAGGTGGTTCTCTCTCGAAATGGTAAGTTGGAAGTGTAGGTTTAGTCGATGGCTCTCTTCACGAATGAAGAGGAGGTGGAGGGTATATATAGCCTCCACACAAAATCTAACCGTTACACACAATTTACCAATCTCGGTGGGACCGAATCAACAAACTCGGTCGACCGATTTTAGTAAACCTAGTGACCGTTAGGGTTTTGATTGGGATCGACATGCATCTCGGTAGGACCGATATGGTTAGGGTTAGGGCATAACGTAATCTCGGTGAGACCGATTTTGGTAATTAGCTAACGGAGAGTTGGTCGGAGTAAACTCGGTGGGACCGACTTGCTCTTTTGGTGAAACCGAAATGTTACAAAAGGAAGCAGAGAGTTTACATTGCAATCTCGGTGGGACCGATCCGCTTTTTCGGTGAGACCGAAAATTCTGAAAAGGAAATAGAGATTACAATCCCATCTTGGTGAGACCGAGATCCCTATCGGTAGAACCGATTTGCCTAGGGTTTGTGGCAGTGGCTATGACATATGAAATCGGTGGCGCCGGATAGGAAGAATCGGTGAGACCGATTTTGGCTTTAGGTTTAGGTCATATGTGGATGTGAGAAAGTAGCTGAGGGTTTTGGAGCATATCACTAAGCACATGAAGAAAGAGGCTCATTAATCAACACCTCGTCCCTCGTTGATAGTATTGGCTTTTCCTATAGACTCAATGTGATCTTGAATCACTAAAATATAAAATGAAGAGTCTTGAGCTTTTGAGCTTGAGCCAATCCTTTGTCATTAGCATTTTGAGGGATCCACTTTCATCATCCATGCCATGCCATTCACTGAGATTTCCTGAAATGTTCATCTTGGAATAGCATTAGCTCAATGAGCCATATGTTGTTATGAATTACCAAAACCACCTAGGGATAGTTGCACTTTCAATCTCCCCCTTTTTGTTAATTGATGACAACATATAGATCAAAGCTTCGACAAATGATAATAAGATAAAAAAACATCGTCGCTTTGAGAAGTATGTGATAAGCAAGAGCTCCCCCTAAATTTGTGCATATTTTAATATTTTCTTTGGACTGCAAATGCACAAGGAATTAGGCTCATGGGTTACTCTTCCATGTCACATACATCTTGGTGGAGCGCTCAAAATGATACAGAATGAATATATGCACTCATCACCAAGCACAGTGAATGATCACATAGGATAGATAAGATAATATCATCAAACATGCAAAAGTGTAGCTTATGGTCAAACACATGATCATCAATGTCTCACAAGAATAGCATAGTATATCAAGCAAACAAAAGAAAACAAGTTTTAAAAACCACCAAATCAAGAGAGAACAAAAGCAACACACACTCTCTCTCTCTCTCGAAGCCTATGATCTATACATTTTTCTCCCCCTTTGGCAACAAGTTACCAAAAAGTTCATAGAAAATGCATAGTGCTAGATCGACTCTCAGGCTTGATCTTCTCAGGTGGTGGAGTCCGGATAATGCCGAGGGCTAAAGCTTGATTGAAGTAGATGGAGCTGGAGCTGATGTAGGTCTTTGGAGCTGGTGGCCTTGAGGCTGTAGCTGGTGCAGATGAAGTTGCTCTTGTGTCAGGAATTGGCACAGCAGATGACCTCTGGGCTCTAGGCACTCTGGCAAATGCATCAGTTGTTGTTTTGCCCTTCCTCTCCTGCATGTCATCTTGTAGTTCCTCCACTGCAGATGAATCTCAAGAACTTTCACATCTAAGTTATAGAACTTTTGTTCTATGATTCTCTCAAGCTCTCCGATTACGAGTGAGGTGGCCAATCCCTTCTCAATCCTCAGGGTTGATGTTATTAAGTATCCGAGCTGCTCCTGCTTATTCTTCAAGAAATACTCAGATGCCTCCTCTTGAGTTGGCATCCTGGCAGCCTTCTCCTTCCTTGACTTCTCCTTCTTCTCCTGTGCTTGAACTGACGATGGATCATTCTCATTCATGACAACCTCATTGTCCTCAAAGTCTGGATAAATTGGAAAATGTTCCTTATCCAATAGATATTTGCCTGTGCCCATCTTTGAGTTAATCAACTCCTGTATCTGAGGGGCATATCCCCAACTCCTTTTCTGATCAGCTGCAGTCCTCTTAATGGTTTCAACCATAAGGCTCATGACTTTGAACTTATGTGGCACGTCAAACAAATGCAACATGTTGATTGCATGCCCTCTGATCACGTTGTGGTCACCAGACTTTGGCAGTAGGGTATGCCTTAAGATGGTATTGATAGTAGGCAGTTCTGACAGAAGAAAGTGGACTGATCCAAAAGAAAAAGTCTCTAGGGCTTCGTCTGGGATCTCCTTGTACATGTGTGTCATGGTATCGTGTCCCATTTTCTTCTTTGCATATACATCCAGGTCATCTTCATTTTCCTTTGGGGCATTTATCAGCTTTGCCCACTCCTCAACAGTTGACTGGTACCTTGTACCTTCAGACATCCACACTATCCTGCCATCTGGATAAAAGTGTGCTGTGGAGTAGAACTGCATGATAAGTTCATCGTTCCAGTTGGTGAGCTTTTTCCCAACAAAGTCTGCAACTCCAACAGCAACAAAACTGTCTTGCACTCCAGGATAGTGCTCTACATTTTCCTTCATGTAGGTCCAGTCGCCCACCTCATATCACACACTATGGGCTTCTTGTCAAGCAGAACAGTCTCATGAAAGTCATGATGTTCCTTGGTGTGGAACCTGTAGTCCACAGCTGTCCTTCTCCTTGAGGCATATGGATCTGTCATCCTCCATAGTCTCAACCCATTGTCTCTTCTGCTCTTCATATCCTCAGCCACATGATGGGCATCATTGTGGTCTGGTATCTTTGGCTTGAGCTTCCTCAAAACTTGTCCTTCTTCATCTTCTTCTTCTGCAACCTCATGCACTGGGGCCTTGTTCTTCTCAGTAGCTGGAATACTCCTGGTATTCCTCTTTGGTGCAGACTTGGCCTTGGGGGCAGCTTTGGGTGCTTCCTTGGGCTTAGATGTGGCAGCCCTGATCTTATAGCATCACCCATAAGCTTGGGTGCCTTTGGTGCTGGTGCAGCTATCTCTTCTTCCTATTCCATCATGGATGGCTTCCCAATAACTCTGACTGTGGTCTTCTTGACCCTCTCTTTCCTTTTCTTCCCTTCAGCTGCAGCTGGCTCTTTGGGATCAGGCTTATCAGGAATTTGAGTTGATGCTTTGACTTTTGGCATTGGTGTCCTCTTGGCAGGAATCTTCTTATTGAGTCCAGGCTTTGAGCTATGTGCTGAGCCATACTCCTTTTTGAGCACAACCTTCTTGGAGGTTGCTTCTTCCTCTTCTGCCCTATAATCCTCATCTTCTGAATGTGAGGTTTTCTTCTTCCTTTGCCTGGTGGCAGCTTTAGGCAGATTTCTTGGGGTGCTCCTGCTGCCTTCATCTGAAGTGATGGAGGGACTAGTGCCCTCACTCATGTTCACCTATTCCTCTGACCTGTTCTGACTGTCACTCTGGTCTGACATGCTGACTGCTGACCCTGTGAAGAGTTATAGATGAGGTAGAGTGGATGAGCATCACAAAATGCAGAGATTTTTGCAAAAGAATGACTCAAAAATTCAGTTTTAGTTATCCACAAAAAGCATTTCGGATCAACCGATTTTCAAACTCGGTGATTGAAGCAGTTTTGGAACCTAAAGCGATGAACTCGGTTGGACGAGTCACGATTGATGGCACCGAGACTGCTAGGGTTTCAGAGAGTCCTAAAATCGGTCACACTGATTAGTAATTCTCGGTCAGACCGAGTCTCACTAGTGCAATGGCATAAGCCAAATCGGTGGGACCGAGTTTTTCAACTTGGTGGGTCCGAGATGGTTTCGGCGGAAACCTAACCCTAAATTTTTGAATCAAAACTATTCTACGGATTGCATTGACTGGATAGGAGTGTTTCAATTGTGGCAAGAATCAATAAGAACACAATGTGCTTAGAATCAGACGAGGTAAGCACAGTGATCGAGTCCATACCCTAGTTCGGCGGAGACTCGCTACGGCGGCAACGGCGGGGTTGATTTCCGTTGGCGGATACCAGTGATGGGGCGGTGGCGACGAGGAGACGATCCGGAGACCACGGAGGCAGAGCGAGCTATTGCGCGGGTGAAGAGGTTCGGAGAAATTTCCAATTTTTTCCCGTGACTATATATAGCCCGACCCTGTCGGTGTGACCGAGTGGAACAACTCGGTGGCACCGAGATGCAAAACTGTATGCAGTTATTGAAACTCGGTATGACCGAGGAGTTCAAATCGGTTGCACCGAGATTGAAAACCTAGATCGACTAAGTGATCTCGGTAAGACCGAAATGGAGGAATCGGTCAGACCGAAGATCACAAAGAAGTTTTGGAAGTTTAAGTCTATGACGAATCGGGGACTCCAAGTGCTCCTCACACAGAGTGGTTCGAATCTGACTTGATCAAATTTTGTGATGTAGCATGAACAGAGTTTGAGACGAGAAGAGCATAGATAGCTAAAGAAGGTTCTTAGGCATTCTTGTCCATCCACTTGGCCAAAGAAAAAGAAGCCAATCAATCAAAACAACAAGTGGATGTCCTCGAATGAGTAAAGTATGCAACCAACATGCTCACACAATAAGATGGCAAATGAAATATGTGACAAAGCATGCACAACCAATTCTAGCATCTATCAAGCAATTAGCGATGACTAGGTCATCTATATATGAGTATATTGACTTAGGAGTCAAATGATAGACATTTGATCATAGGTCATACTCATCGTTTAAGCTCTAGTGGGGTTACCAGTTTTACATAAAGCATTTATATGTTCACATCATTAGAATTGCTTTGACTCAATTCTTAGAGTTAAGCTCCCCCTAGATGTGAGATCCCCCCTAAGAGGGATGAACTAACCTTGGGTTTTGTCGATGATGACTTCATGTAGGTGTTGAAGATGTGGATGCTCAATGTTGATGTAGATCTTTTTGGAGCAATCCTTTGGAGTGAGTTGCACTTTCAATACCTACATGGGTTAGTCCCACAAGGAACAAACAAGTATATCCATAGACATAGAGTGATGCACACACAAAATGATGTCCATGAAATCATTAGGTTACCTTGTCCCTTGCCTTACCAACATGAGGGTTTGTGACTCCTTGAACTAGTGCAAGATATGGAAGTTGATTGCACTTGTCCTTGCCATAATGATATGAGTGAAATATGTTGGCGGAGTCACCCTCAAGAACTCTCTAGTTCTTCTTCTTCTGGATCCACATCATCTTGATGGGAATCTTTGGAGTTGTAGTTGTACTTGATGAGGTAGAACTTGACGTAGTCTTGGGAATCCACTTGACTGAGACCTTAGGTGCTTCTTCAAATGCATCAATCTCTTCTTGAAGCTTGTCCTTGCCCTTGTTCTTGTGGTCTTGTGGTGGAAGATCATCTTGTGCCTGTGTTCCCTTCAAGGAAGTAGGATCATACTTCTCTTGTTGAGGAACAAACTTCGTCTTGGGGTATTGATCTTCTTCCCACTCAACTCCATTGGCATTGAACTTTCGTTCAAAACCAACACCTTGATTCTTCCGGTGCCTTCCTTGCTTGCATACAATTTCCTCAAATTGCTTACTCCCGACAAGGCTCTTGTATACACCTTTCTCTATAATTCCTTTCAATAAGCTATTTTCTTGCTCAAGTGTAACTTGGCTAAGAGAATCATAAGTGGAATCAAGAGAACTACTAGAAGCAACAATATTGGATTTAGCATTGTTATTGTCACTACTAGAGGAAGAATCTTTCTTGTTCTTGTTACTAGACTTGACTTGAGGCATGTAAGTAGATAATAGTAAACGCTTGGCAATGTAAGAAGAACTTTTCTTATGGAGATCATCATTGATAGCTTTTAAGAACTCATGCTCTTGCTCAATATTGAGCTTTTCAAAGCGTAACTTCTCATGAGCCCTTAAAAGTTCTCAATGATCTTCAAAGATAGTTTCATGAGCTAACTTAAGAGTGTTTAGTTCTTTAGTTAGACGCTCAATTTTCTACTTATCATTGTCATTCGTTTCAACTTGATTAGCATGATTAATTGATGTTTCATCATAGTATTCATCACTAGAGTTGTCAACAAGTAAATCATCATCACCTAGCAAGTCATCTTCATCAACATCAAAATCAATATACTCGGGGTGTGTTACCTTAGGACCTTTGGCCATGAAGCATCTACCAATTCCTTCATTTGGTGATTCAAATATGTCGTAGGAGTTGATTGACACAAGTGCTAGACCAGCAACACCTTCATCTTGAGTATATTCGGAGTCGGAGTGATAGCTTCTCTCGGAGTGATGGTCGGAGTCGGAGTCGGATACCCATTCACCAACATGAGCTTGATGTCTTTGTTTTGTGTAGCTCTTTGATGACTTGTCCTTTCTTTCCGAATCCTTGCTTCTCTGTGAGGGTCTTCGTTCATAACGATCATCTCTACTCCTCCTCTCTCTTGGTGGTGATTCTTCTCTTCTACTTCTTCTTTTTGGAGAGTCTTCTCTTCTTTTGTAGGGTGTCGTACACTCATTGGAATAGTGTCCGGGTCTCCCACAATTGTAGCAATTGCGCTCTCGACTAGAAGATCTTTTGTCATTGTAAGACCTTGACTTGGAGCTTCTTTCTTTGCTTCTACTCTTGTAGAATTTGTTGAAGTTCTTCACCATTAAGCTCAATTCTTCATTGAAGGTTTGTTTCTCACTCGATGATGTGGGGGCTTCACTTGAGGCTTTGTAAGCACCACTTGACTTGTTGTGAAGTTCCTCCTTATCCTTAAGTGACATCTCATGAGCAACAATTCTTCCAATAACTTCCGTTGGCTTGAGATCTTTGTAGTTTGGCATCATTTGAATCAATGTGCACACGGTATCATACTTTCCATCCAATGCTCTTAGGATCTTCTTGATGATGAATCTGCCGGTCATCTCTTCACTCCCTAAGCCGGCAATTTCATTTGTGATAAGTGAAAGCCTAGAGTACATTTCAGCGACACCTTCACCATCCTTCATTTTGAACTTGTCAAGCTGACTTTGGAGCACATCCAACTTGGATTCCTTGACGGATTCGGTACCTTCATGCATATCAATCAAAGTATCCCAAATTTCCTTTGCATTCTCAAGACGACTGATTTTGTTGAATTCTTCGGGGCACAATCCGTTCAAGATGATATCACAAGCTTGAGTGTTGTATTGCAACATCTTCAATTCTTCCGCATTAGCTTCACGGTTCTGCTCTCTCCCATCAAAGAATTCACCTTGCAAGCCAATACAAATAATTGCCCAAACGGCGGGGTTATGTCCGAGAATATGCATTTTCATCTTATGCTTCCAACTAGCAAAATTAGTACCATCAAAGTAAGGACCTCTACGGTGATAATTTCCCTCGCTAGACGCCATACTCTCCTAGGTTGCGAAACCAAGGCTATGACCAACCAAAAGCTATGGAAATCAAAGCAAATGGAGACCAAAGCTCTGATACCACTTGTAGGACCTTGAAGTATGTCTAGAGGGGGGTGATTAGACAACTTGACCAATTAAAAACTTAGCCTTTTCCCAGTTTTAGAGTTTGACAGATTTTAGCTATCTTAGGACAAGTCAAGCAATCATCACATACTTCAAGCAAGCATGCAAAGAGTATATTGGCGGCGGAAATTAAAACATGCAACTTGCAAGAAAGTAAGGGGAAGGGTTTGGAGGATTCAAATGCAATTGGAGACACGGATGTTTTTGGCGTGGTTCCGATAGATGGTGCTATCATACCTCCACGTTGATGGAGACTTCAACCCACGAAGGGTAGCAGTTGCTTGAGTCCACGGAGGCTCCACCCACGAAGGGTCCATAAGTAGCAACCTTGTCTATCCCACCATGGTCGTCACCCACGAAGGACTTGCCTCACTAGCAGTAGATCTTCACGAAGTAGGCGATCTCCTTGCCCTTACAAACTCCTTGGTTCAACTCCACAATCTTGTCGGAGGCTCCCAAGTGACACCTAGCCAATCTAGGAGACACCACTCTCCAAGAAGTAACAAGTGGTGTGTTGATGATGAACTCCTTGCTCTTGTGCTTCAAATGATAGTCTCCCCAACAATCAACTCTCTCTCATAGGATTTGGATCTGGTGGAAAGAAGATTTGAGTGGAAAGCAACTTGGGGAAGGCTAGAGATCAAGATTCATATGGTAGGAATGGAATATCTTGGCCTCAACACATGAGTAGGTGGTTCTCTCTCAGAAATGGTAAGTTGGAAGTGTAGGTTTAGTCTGATGGCTCTCTTCACGAATGAAGAGGAGGTGGAGGGGTATATATAGCCTCCACACAAAATCTAACCGTTACACACAATTTACCAATTTCGTGGGACCGAATCAACAAACTCGGTCGGACCGATTTTAGTAAACCTAGTGACCGTTAGGGTTTTTTCGTGGATCGACATGCATCTCGGTAGGACCGATATGGTTAGGGTTAGGGCATAACGTAATCTCGTTGAGAACGATTACACAAACTCGGTGAGACCGATTTTGGTAATTAGCTAACCAGAGAGTTGGTCAGGTAAACTCGGTGGGACCGATTTGCTCTTTTTGGTGAGACCGAAATGTTACAAAAGGTAAACAGAGAGTTTACATTGCAATCTCGGTGGGACCGATCCGCTCTTTCGGTGAGACCGAAAAGTTACGAAAAGGAAACAGAGAGATTACAATCCCATCTCGGTGAGACCGAGATCCCTATCGGTAGGACCGATTTGCCTAGGGTTTGTGGCAGTGGCTATGACATATGAAATCGGTGGCGCCGGATAGGAAGAATCGATGAGACCGATTTTGGCTTTAGGTTTAGGTCATATGTGGATGTGAGAAAGTAGCTGAGGGTTTTGGAGCATATCACTAAGCACATGAAGCAAGAGGCTCATTAAGCAACACCTCATCCCTCCTTGATAGTATTGGCTTTTCCTATAGACTCAATGTGATCTTGAATCACTAAAATATAAAATGAAGAGTCTTGAGCTTTTGAGCTTGAGCCAATCCTTTGTCATTAGCATTTTGAGGGATCCACTTTCATCATCCATGCCATGCCATTCATTGAGCTTTCCTGAAATGTTCATCTTGGAATAGCATTAGCTCAATGAGCTATATGTTGTTATGAATTACCAAAACCACCTAGGGATAGTTTCACTTTCATTGTTGCCTGCTGAAGAGCAGGTGGACGAGCAGCCAGTGGACATGGTTGCTGCGGCCAGAGCTTCTGATGCTAGGTAGAGTAAGTAGAGAAGAGGAGAAGAGAACGTTGGATATGTCAGTTTCATTACTTGCAGAGTAGCATAGCACCATATATAGTCATAGTCTAGGTTTGGATTGAACCAGCCACGAGAGCACGTCTTTCTTTTTCTAAAACTCGCAGCGTCTCTTTCTTTGGTACACTAGCTTGTTCTCAGACGCCTTCCCAAGTCTTTGATTTTAATTCCCTTTTTTGTGAGGAAGGAAGGAGGACAAAATTGAGAGTTCCTCGGACTCGAACCCAAGACCTCTCGGTTGAAAACCAAGGGTGCTAGTCACTTATGTGGCGAACGTTCCTGTGAGGAGGACGGCGATTTAACGCATTTTCCTCGCAGTTTTCTTCCTATATATAAAAAGTATGCTACTTGGTGTCCGCTTAGTAAAAAACGATTGTGCCAATCTTGACCGTTCGATGCATTCAACGTCATCGCGTTTCTTGATCTCTTCTTCCTCGAGCCGCCAAAGCCAAACCGGTGGCGGGACCGCCGCCTCCGCCTCCGTGGCTGGCTGTGATCTTCCCGGCTCTGTTCGTTTCTGTCCGAGGCCTCACCATCGTCCTCCGCTTTTCGCTTGTGGCGCCGCCCTCGGTGTTGTCAACATGGTCAACAACCGAGAGGAATAAGGAGATATTTGTACATGGTGAGGATGACGATAAAGGGACCCCAGCAGCGTAGTAATTTTGTTTTTCGGGATGAGAGAAGGGTATCAAGCTGGGTTGTGCGGGACCGTGGCCCGTCTAGCCTGTGCTTTTATTTCATATGTTTAGCACATGACCAGCCCAGTTTGTTTTTCCTTTCTAAAAATGGCTAGCCAACTATTTTGTTTTTTGCAGAATAACCAACATAGGCCTACTTGCTTTTCTCGCCTCTTTGGTCGGAAATCTTTCAAGGCGAGGAGGATGCATTTTGCCCAGAAAATGGGCTATAAGTAATAAGAAATGGGCTATAAGTAATAAGAAATGGGCTATAAGTTATAATAAATGGGCTATAAGTAATAATAAATGGGCTGTAAAATGAAAAAATACAGCAAACATGCAATTAGTTCCCAAATATTGTTTTCTTTCGATTTTGATATTTTAAATTTCATTGTTTTTGTCTTGGGTAAAATTTCATTGAATTTAAATTAAGGTATATTTAGATTTAAAATTAATTTGAATCCTGCTAGAAATTTCGGCTGTATCTGTTTGGGACAGATTTGGAGGCTGACTTGTGGGTCTACTAGGTTGGCGTGTACTTTGGCTTTGTCAACTTAGTACACAAGCGATTCTAGCAGAAATGACCGTTGGATGTTAATCCAACGGCCGTCCGCTTCTTCAATATCTGATCTTCTTGCTCCGGCCGCCCAAACCAGCTCGGTGGGACTGCTCGCTCCGCCTCCGTGGCGGGTTGTCTTTGCCTTGACAGCCGCACCGCCCACCCTACTTCATTGCTGGCCAGGCCATTCCTCTACTCACCCACACCTCCTGTTATTTTTCGGCGACGGCAGCCGGACGATAAACCCTCGTAGTCCCCACGCGTGAGGCAACCATTGCCGAAGTCTTCCCGGCTCCGTGTCGTTCCTTCCTAGGCCTCGCCGTCGTCCACCGCCATGGTGCTCTCGGCTTGCGCCTGGTCAACGTGATCAACGAGCGACATCCATCGGCCGTGGACTGTGCGCAAAATAATGATTCCTCCACACGACAGCTGTGACCCACCGGAAGGGCCCTCAGTATTTCGCGAAAAAACGTTCCCCTCACCGACATGTCGGACCCACCAGCTATATCTTCGCACGCAAGGAAGTGCCTCCTTATTACATAAAAAAATGAATACCCACCACGCTAGATGGGACCCACCATAGTGGGAGGATGACTTGTCGGCCAACTAAGTTGACGGGACGGAGGGCTTTGTCAACTTAGTCAATATGAACGATTCTAGCTCCGGTGACCGCACGATGTCCATCCAACGGCCATAGTGCTTCTTCAACCTCTGGTCTTCTTGCTCCGGCCGCCCAAAGCAGCGCCCGGTCGTGCGCGTGCTCCTACCTCTCGTGGCGGTTGTAATGCCGCGGAGGCCTCACCGCCCTACTACTCCCACCGCTGGCCTGTGGTATCCCTCTACTCACTCACACCCCTCGTTATTCTGCGGGGACGGCAGCCTCACGCCGCAGCCGAACCAGTGAACCCTCGTACTCCTCTCCGCGCGGACTACCACTGATGCGTCTTCCCCGGCTCTGCGTCGTCCCCTTCCTAGGCCTTACCGTCGTCTAGACCACCGCCCTGGTGCTCTCGGCGTGGTGTGGTCAACATGGTCAACGACCGACTTCCATTGGAAGAGTACTGTACGTGGAGAGGCTGACAGCTAGGTCCAGGCGGCCGCAAGGAAGTGCCTCCTTATTACGCGCAAAATAATTATTCCTCCACCTGACAGTAGGGACCCACCGGACGGGCCACCTTATTTCGTGAAAAAAATGTTTCCCCCCTGACTGTTGGGACCCACCGGACGGGCCAGCGTATTTCGTGAAAAAAATGTTCCCCGCGTTGTCAGCTCGGACCCACCGGAAGTGCCTCCTTATTACGCACAAGAAAATGAATACTCCCCTTGCTAGCTGGGACCCACCATGGTGGGAGGCTGACTTGTGGGCCTACTAAGTTGACTGGGACGGGGGCCTTTGTCAACTTTAGTCAATATGAACGATTCTAGCTCCAGTGACCGTACGATGTCCATCCAACGGCCGTAGTGCTTCTTCAACCTCTGGTCTTCTTGCTCCAGCCGCCCAAAGCAGCGCCGGTCGTGCCGCATGCTCCTGCCTCCCGTGCCGGCTGGTTGCCGCGGAGGCCTCACCGCCCTACTATTCCCATCGCTGGCCAGGCCTGCGGCGATGGCAACCTCACACCGCAGCCGAACCGGTGAACCTCAGACTCCTCTCCGCGGGCTTCCGCCGCGCGTCTTCCCCGGCTCCCCTCGTCCC
This sequence comes from Aegilops longissima, assembly GCA_021605205.1. Taxonomy (NCBI): domain Eukaryota; kingdom Viridiplantae; phylum Streptophyta; class Magnoliopsida; order Poales; family Poaceae; genus Aegilops; species Aegilops longissima. The sequence goes on from CM038676.1 coordinate 63,118,525, forward strand.
CTTCCTAGGCCTCGTCGTCGTCCACCGCCCTGGTGCTCTCGGCGCAGCGTGGTCAACGTGGTCAAGGAACGACTTCCATCGGACGTGGACTGTTCGTGGAGAGGCTGACAGCTGGGTCCACAGCCGCAGCAAGAAAGTGCCTCCTTATTATGCGGAAAATAATGACTCCTCCACCTGACAGCTGGGAAACACCGGACGGGCCACTGTATTTCACGAAAAAAATGTTTCCCCCTGACTGCTGGGGCCCACCAGCTACATCTTCGCACGCAAGGAAGTGTGTCCAGGCAAAAAAAAAACCAAAACGATTCGCCCCCCTGACTGCTGGGACCCACCAGCTACATCTTCACACGCAAGGAAGTGCCTGACAGCCGGGACCCACCTGGTCGAAGCGTACGTAGCGTTGTCATTCTGGTCGCGAACATGTACGTACATACTGGTCGATGTAGAGGCGCGCACGTATCGTAGATGTAGATGCGCGCACGTGTCGTAGTAGAGGCGCGCACGTAGCATGTACACGTACATACAGCGGCGAGGGTGCAAGAAAGAAAATACGGCCACGTACATACATACTGGCAGGGTCTCGAACGCCTACTCGCGCATACGTACATGGTTGGGTCGGAATGGAGAAACAGCGTCGTCGTCGTGTTCATGGGGAGCCAACCGGCTGGGTCGGAATGGAATGCGTGGTTGTGTTCATCGGGAGGGCTTGGACGGAACAGGCGATGGAAACGAGGCCTGGCGTACCGCACAACGGAGGAAACGGCCTTGTGTTCGACCGGCCATGTTCGAAACGGGGTCCTGTTGATCGGGAGGGGCCTGGTGTACCGCAAAACGGAGGAAACGGACCTCCTACGGTCGAAACGGGGGTCCTGTTGATCGGGAGGGGTGTGGCGTGCATCAAGAAAACGAAGAAACGGACCTCCTACGGTCGAAACAGGGTCCTGTTGATCGGGGTGTGGCGATCCGTAAAATGGACAAAACGTACTTGTGTTGGGCGCCACGGTCAAAAGGGGGGAGGGTGTGGCGTACCACAAAACGGACTCCACGGATACTGTTCATCTCCATCGTCGACCTCCTCCGGTCTCCACGGGCTACCGTCGACCTCCTCCGGCCTCCACAGGCTCCTGCTCATCCAGCCTCCACCGTGCGCTTACTCCATCGCCATCGCTCAACCACCCTCTCCACGGGCACCCTCCACCGTCATCGCTCATCCAGCCTCCACACCACGGGTTCCTGTTCATCCAGAGGCAACACCATCACTCTTTGCTCATCCAACCCCCCCCTCGCAACGCTCACTAGCAGCAGAGCGGCGAATCGCCCATCGGGTTCAATTAACAGCCATCGATCGATCGCTCAGTTCAGAACGCGTAGCTGCGATTCTGTCTTTCGGGTTCGATTAGAGCCCAACGCCCGCTTCGGGTTGATTAGAGCTAACGCCCGCACACACGCAGCCAGACGATGAGAGAAACGCAGCGCGCTCGCTCTCGACCTCCCACCGTAACCGCAACTCCCGAAATTTTCCTCCCCTCGCTTCTACCACGGTTTTTCCGTCATGGACGGCCCAAAGAATGACATGCAGCTGCGTCTCCGGCCCGCCCAGACGAAAAGCCCATTTTTCGTCATGATTTTTGTCATAGAAGTAGGATCCCACCACATCTATGATGATACCGGGTTTTGTCACAATTATCGTCATAGAAGTGTCATATGTATGACAGAAAAAAAAATTCGTTTAGCCCAAAATGTCACGGATGTGTCTTTTTTTAGTGCCCCCCCAACCCCCCGTCGCCCTCCGCCGCCGTTTTACCGCCGGGGAGCAAATTGCTTCCCACCGCCGCTTCGCCCCACCGCACAACCGCCCGCGACCAAGAAGTCGCCTCGCCGCCCGTGCCACATCCGACCGGCACACTCGTCGGACGCCGTCACACTCGTCGGACGCCGGCAGGGCAGCTAGCTGGTCTGTGGGCACCGCGACTCCCCTCGTCGGCCGTCTCCTTCTTAAACGCCCGCAAGTTGTTTGACAGTTTGCCAATGTATGAAATGGACTCCGCTGACGAGTTCTTTTTTCACAATTTCTGTTGCGACTCCGACGATTCGTCGTCTGACGACGAGGAGGAGATATTGGCTGCCATGTTAGTCCATCACCACCTCAACAGCCAGCAGCCGTTGTTCCGTTGCTCCATTCCGGGCCACCTTCCAACGCTGAATCGCAACTGAGAGAGCGGGCATTTCCTTCTCTGGAAGGACTACTTTGATAAAACAAACCCGTTGTTCAAACATCACAAATCCCGCCGCCGTTTCCGTATGAGTAGGCATGTTTTCAACCGTATTAGAGAGGGAGTGGTCGGCTATGATGAGTACTTCGAGTGCAAAGAGGATGTCGTCGGCAAGATTGGTTTCTCCTCTTATCCAAAATGCACTGCCGCCATCCGAATGCTTGCATACGGAGTGCCCGGTGATCTCATTGACGAGTACGTCCGTATGAGCGAGTCTACATGCCTAGAGTCCCTGTATAAGTTCTGCAAGGTTGTTATTGCTGTGTTTGGCCCTGAGTACTTGAGAGAGCCGACAGCTGAAGATACAGCCCGTTTATTAGCGATGAATGCCAGCAGGGCTTCCCGGGGATGCTTGGCATCATAGACTGCATGCACTGGGAGTGGAAGAACTGCCCTATTGCTTGGCAAGGGCAGTATAAGGGACATGTCAGGGCTTGCACTGTCATACTAGAGGTTGTGGCGTCTCAAGATCTCTGGATCTGGCACTCTTTCTTTGGCATGGCTGGATCACACAATGATATCAACGTGCTTCAGTGCTCATCGGTGTTTGCTAGGCTTGCCGAAGGCAACAGCCCACCGGTGAACTTTACTGTCAACGGCCACAACAACGACAAAGGGTACTATCTGGGTGACGGTATCTATCCTCAGTTGACCACTATTGTCAAGACAATACCCAACCCTGTTGGAGAGAAAATGAAAAGATTTGCCCAATGGGCCTCCTCAAGTGCCCTAGGTCTTCGTGAGCAAGCAAGTTGGATGCACACCCACTTAGTTTCTTTTGTTGAGCTTTCATATTTATAGCTCTAGTGCATCCGTTGCATGGCAATCCCTACTCCTTGCATTAACATCAATAGATGGGCATCTCCATAGCCCATTGATTAGCCTCGTTGATGTGAGACTTTCTCCTTTTTTGTCTTCTCCACATAACCCCCATCATCATATTCTATTCCACCCATAGTGCTATATCCATGCCTCACGCTCATGTATTGCGTGAAGGTTGAAAAAGTTTGAGATTACTAAAGCATGAAACAATTGCTTGGCTTGTCATCGGGGTTGTGCATGATGACAACATTCTTGTGTGACGAAAATGGAGCATGACTAAACTATATGATTTTGTAGGGATGAACTTTCTTTGGCCATGTTATTTTGAGAGGACATTATTGCTTAGTTAGTATGCTTGAAGTATTATTATTTTTATGTAAATATTGAACTTTTATCTTGAATCTTTCGGATCTGAATATTCATACCACAATTAAGAAGAATTACATTGAAATTATGCCAAGTAGCATTCCACATCAAAAATTCTGTTTTTATCATTTACCTACTCGAGGACGAGCAGGAATTAAGCTTGGGGATGCTTGATACGTCTCCAACGTATCTATAATTTTGATTGCTCCATCCTATATTATCTTACATTTTGGACATTATTGGGCTTTATTATTCATTTTATATTATTTTGGGACTAACCTATTAACCGGAGGCCCAGCCCTGTAATTGTTGTTTTTTTGCCTATTTGAGTTTCGCGAGAAAAAGAATAACAAGCGGGTCCAAGCGGAATGAAACCTTCGGGAACGTGATTTTCGGAACGAACATGATCCAGGAGACTTGGACCCTAAGTCAAGGAAGCTTCCAGGAAGCCATGAGGTAGGGGGGCGCGCCCTCCACCCTCGTGGGCCCCATGTTGCTCCACCGACGTACTCCTTCCTCCTCTATATACCTACGTACCCCCAAACGATCAGCTACAAAGTTAAAAACCTAATTCCACCGCCGCAACCTTCTGTACCCATGAGATCCCATCTTGGGGCCTGTTAGGACTCCATGGGAAGGGGCATCGATCACGGAGGGCTTCTACATCAACACCATAGCCTCTCCGATGAAGTGTGAGTAGTTTACCTCAGACCTTCGGGTCCATAGTTATTAGCTAGATGGCTTCTTCTCTCTTTTTGGATCTCAATACAATGTTCTCCCCCTCTCTTGTGGAGATCTATTCGATGTAATCTTATTTTGCAGTGTGTTTGTTGAGACCGATGAATTGTGGGTTTATGATCAAGTTTATCTATGAACAATATTTGAATCTTCTGAATTCTTTTATATATGATTGGTTATCTTTGCAAGTCTCTTCGAATTATCAGTTTGGTTTGGCCTACTAGATTGATCTTTCCTGCAATGGGAAAAGTGCTTAGCTTTGGGTTCAATCTTGCGATGTCCTTTCCCAGTGACAGTAGGGGCAGCAAGGCACGTATTGTATTGTTGCCATCGAGGATAACAAGATGGTTTTTTTTATCATATTGCATGAATTTATCCCTCTATATCATGTCGTCTTGCTTAAGGCGTTACTCTGTTCTTATGAACTTAATATTCTAGATGCATGCTGGATAGCGGTCGATGTGTGGAGTGATAGTAGTAGATGCAGGCAGGAGTCGGTCTACTTGTCTCGGACGTGATGCCTATATACATGATCATACCTAGATATTCTCATAACTATGCTCAATTCTGTCAATTGCTCAACAGTAATTTGTTCACCCACCTTAAAATACTTATCCTCTTGAGAGAAGCCACTAGTGAAACCTATGGCCCCCGGGTCTATCTTCCATCATATTAATCTTCCAACACTTAGTTATTTCCGTTGCTTTTTACTTTGCTTTTATTTTATTTTGCATCTTTATCATAAAAATACCAAAAATATTATCTTATCATATCTATCAGATCTCACTCTCGTAAGTGACCGTGTAGGAATTGACAACCCCTTATTGCGTTGGTTCCGAGGATTTATTTGTTTGTGTAGGTGCGAGGGACTCGCGCGTAGCCTCCTACTGGATTGATACCTTGGTTCTCAAAAACTGAGGGAAATACTTACGCTATTGTGCTGCATCACCCTTTCCTCTTCAAGGGAAAACCAACACAGTGCTCAGGAGGTAGCAGTCATCAGCGTCTGGAGGCCGGACATATGTGCCTTGGAAGTTGACTCTAAAGGCATCTTCCAAATCTTCCCAGCTACCAATAGAGTTTTCTGGGAGGTTGTTTAACCAGTGCCGTGCTGGTCCCTTTAGTTTTAGTGGGAGGTACTTGATGGCGTGGAGATCGTGACCGCGAGCCATGTGAATGTGGAGAAGAAAATCTTCGATCCATACCGTGGGGTCTGTCGTTCCATCATATGATTCAATGTTCACGGGTTTAAACCCTTCTAGGAACTGGTGCTCCATTACCTCATCGATGAAGCATAACGGGTGTGCGCCGCCTCTGTATCGGGCGACGTCGTAACGGAGTTCGGATGACGTCCGTATGCGGTTTTCGGCCCGGGTGAGGTTGTGCTTATTGCGCCAGGCCTGATGGCCATCTTCTCGCATTGGGGCACACCCCCTTGATCCATAGATTGATCTGGCTTGGCCTGCTCTGTTGTCCAAGTCCTTTCGTAGGTCATAGGTGTACCCTGGGGCCGCTGTCTCTCTGCATCTACGGCGGAGTGGTGCGGGCTGGTGTTCGGCATGAGTGGCCGCTCTGTCCCGTCCATGCGGTGGCCGGTCTGGTTCATCAGCGCGGTCATGTCTTGACGGTATTGGCTCGAGGGTCTCGTCGTCAAATTGTGGTAGTAGCCGACGCTTCGGGTAACTCTTTGAGGGGCGTTGAAGTCCATACTCTTCGGCAGCTAGGACCTGGGTCCATCTGTCGTTGAGTGTATCTTGTTCGGCTTGGAGCTGTTGCTGCTTCTTTTTTAGGCTTCTTGCGGTGGCGATTAGCTGGCGCTTAAAGCGCTCCTACTCAAGTGGTTCCTCTGGAACGATGAAGTCTTCGTCGCCGAGGCTCACGTCATCCTCGGAGAGTGGTAGATAGTTACTATCTTCCGAGTCCTTGTTCCCGATCGGATCATCAGGGTTAACTTGCCCCTCCTCCCAATCATCCTGTTCGGATTTTGGCTCGACGGGGGCTTCGAGGTCTTCGGCGTTCTCCGGAGTGTTATTGTCTCTGGTGCCGGTATTGCTGTCTTTTTCGCGACGTGATTTTGAGCGGTGTCGCTAACGTCGACGCTTTGGTGGTGCCTCAGCAGGCTTATCCTCAACCGGATCCTTCCTGCCATCGCCGTCATCCTCTTTGGGTGTGTCCACCATATACACGTCATATGTGGAGGTGGCCGTCCAACGTCCAGTAAACGGCGGGTCTTGGCCTTGTTCGTCTCCAGCATCATTGTTCATGCCGTCGATGTCTTCAAAGGCGTAGTCCAGCATGTCGGTTAATGTTGGGGAACGTAGTAATTTCAAAAAAAATCCTACGCACATGCAAGATCATGGTGATGCATAGCAACGAGAGGGGAGAGTGTTTTCCACGTACCCTCGTAGACCGAAAGCGGAAGCGTTATGACAACGCGGTTGATGTAGTCGTACGTCTTCACGATCCGACCGATCCAAGTACCAAACACACGACACCTCCGAGTTCAGCACATGTTCAGCTCGATGACGTCCCTCGAAATCACGATCCAGCAGAGCTTGAGGACGGCCACGTCGACGACGGCGTGATGACGGTGATGATGATGCTACCGACGCAGGGCTTCGCCTAAGCACCGCTACGATATGATCGAGGTGGATTATGGTGGAGGGGGGCACCACACACGGCTAAAAGATCAACTGATCAACTTGTGTGTCTATGGGGTGCCCCCCTCCCTGTATATAAAGGAGTGGAGGAGGGGAAGGGCCCGGCCCTCCTAGGCGTGCCCCAAGGGGAGTCCTACTCCCACCGGGAGTAGGACTCCAACCCTTCCAAGAGTAGGAGTAGGAGGGAAGGAAGGAGGAGAGAGGGGGAAGGAAAAAGGGGGGCGCCCCCCCCTCCTTGTCCAATTCGGAAAAAGGGGGGCGCTGCCCCTCCTCTTCTCCACTAAGGCCCAATAGGCCCATTACACTCCCCAGGGGTTCCAGTAACCCCCCGGTACTCCGGTATTTGTCGGAACTTACCCGGAACCCTTCCAAAGTACAAACATAGTCATTCAATATATCGATCTTTATGTCTCGACCATTTCGAGACTCCCCGTCATGTCCGTGATCATATCCGGGACTCCGAACTACCTTCGGTACATCAAAACACATAAACTCATAAATACCGATCGTCACCAAACGTTAAGCGTGCGGACCCTACGGGTTCGAGAACTATGTAGACATGACCGAGACACGTCTTCGGTCAATAACCAATAGCGGAACCTGGATGCTCATATTGGCTCCTACATATTCTACGAAGATCTTTATCGGTCAAACCGCATAACAACATACGTTGTTCCCTTTGTCATCAGTATGTTACTTGCCCGAGATTCGATCGTCGGTATCTCAATACCTAGTTCAATCTCGTTACCGGCAAGTCTCTTTACTCGTTCCATAATACATCATCCCACAACTAACTCATTAGTTGCATTGCTTGCAAGGCTTATAGTGATGTGCATTACCGAGAGGGCCCAAAGATACCTCTCCGAAAATCGGAGTGACAAATCCTAATCTCGATCTATGCCAACTCAACAAGTACCATCGGAGACACAGAGAGCACCTTTATAATCACCCGATTCGTTGTGATGTTTGGTAGCACACAAAGTGTTTCTCCGGTATTTGGGAGTTGCAAAATCTCATAGTCATAGGAATATGTATAAGTCATGAAGAAAGCAATAGCAATATACTAAACAATCGAATGCTAAGCTAACGGAATGGGTCAAGTCAATCACATCATTCTCTAATGATGTGATCCCGTTAATCAAATGACAACTCATGTCTATGGCTAGGAAACTTAACCATCTTTGATTCAACGAGCTAGTCAAGTAGAGGCATACTAGTGACACTCTGTTTGTCTATGTATTCACACATGTACTAAGTTTCCGGTTAATACAATTCTAGCATGAATAATAAACATTTATCATGATATAAGGAAATATAAATAACAACTTTATTATTGTCTCTAGGGCATATTTCTTGCAGTTAAGTCCTCGACAGTGGCTATGAAGTGGGTGGTGGGTGGAACGTAAAATTCCCCGCTTTCAGCCCCAAGTCTGAGTTGGGCGTAGTTGATTCCTCTGTAATGGCGAGGGATCACATTAGGTCCAGGGCCTCGTTCAAGAGCGAGGTTTGGACGGGGACGCGAGAGTCCATGGAGCTAGGCAGGGCGAGAGCCTCCTGGCCATGCTCACTTGACGCTAACCTCGAGAGTTTGGAGCTGGTATCCGGGGGCGAGTCCGGCTTTCCAATGACATGGGAGCCCGGTTCAACTCCGGGCTTGCCAATGATGCAGTCCCCTTCGGGTCTCCGGTAGCGAGCTTCATAATTGCAGAGAGTCCTGCGGGCTCTAAACTCCCTTCTTCGGATCTGGTAGTTTGCTTCAGATCTAAGGCTAGAGCAGTGGTCGGGGTCGCGAACCCTTCGAAGATCAAGTCTCCTCGGATATCAGCGACATAGTTCAGATTTCCAAAACTGGTCTGATGACCAGGGGCGTAGTTGTCAATCTGTTCAAGGTGGCCAATCGAGTTGGCACGAGCGTGAAGCCGCAGAACACGAAAATTTGACCGGGGAGAAAAGTCTCCCCTGAAACAACATCGTTGTGGATGGTCAAATGAGCCATCAAACCTTCTGTTGACAGCACAATGGAACTCTCAAAGAAAGCACCAATGTCGGTGTCAAAACCGGCTGATCTCAGGTAGTGGGTCCCAAACTGTGCGTCTGAGGATCAAAGGTAACATGAGACAAGGGACACGACGTTACCTAGGTTCGGGCCCTCTTAATGGAGGTAATACCCTACTTCTTGCTTGATTGACTTTGATGAGTATAGGGGTTACAAGAGTTGATCTACCTCGAGATCGTAATGGCTAAACCCTAGATGTCTAGCCTGTATGATTTGTTACAGGCTCTACGGACTAAACCGTCTGGTTTATATAGACACCGGAGGGGCCTAGGGTTGTATATATTCGGTTTACAGAGAAAGGAAACTATACGTCCGGACGCCAAGCTTGCCATCCACGCAAAGGAGAGTCCCATCCGGACACGGGGGAAGGCCTTCCATCTTGTATCTTCACGGCCCATCTGTCCGGCCCATGTCACATAGGCCGGATGCCCGAGGACCCCATAATCCAGGACTCCCTCAGGCGTACCTCGGCTCGTTCCACTGCGCCTCCGTCAGCGACGAGCGGATGCGGACGATCTCGCCCCGCCGTGCCGCCCCTTCGGGCACCGGTGGTACCGGGACGCCGCCAGCGCTCAACTTCCATGAGCCCGACACCCGCATGTCCGGGAGTCGCCGGATAGTCGGCCTCGTAGAGGAGGCGCGCCTTGTCCTTGTGGAGAAAGCGTCGGCCAAAGCCATTCGCCGCAGCGGCGGCGCTGGGGTACCGCTCAACCATTGCTCGTCAGCGGGAAGAGGGGGGAGTTGCTTCTATGGTGAGACGAAATGATTTGTCGCGACTGTGGCGTTCAACGGCGGGGAGGCCGGCTTTTATAGCCGAAGCGGGGCGGCGAGAGCCTGCATGCTGGGCGACGCGTGGCGGGAGCGGGCGGGACGCGCGTCGGTGGCGTCTTTACTGCGCCGCCCGTGAGGCATCAATGGAGGCTAACCGGCGCGGCAGCGCAACAGCCTTGGCATTGATTCCTGCGGGAATCGAGACGATGAGGACGATGAAGCGGCGTCTCGCTGACTCGGCGGGCCCATCCCCATTCGCGCCAAAATCGCTTTCCACGGCGCCTCACAGCTGTTGGGGAACGTAGCAGAAATTCAAAATTTTCCTACGTGTCACCAAGATCTATCTATGGAGAAACTAGGAGAGTGCATCTACATACCCTTGTAGATCGCTAAGCGGAAGCGTTCATGAGAACGGGGTTGAAGGAGTCGTACTCGTCGTGATCCAAATCACCGGAGATCCTAGTGCCGAACGGACGGCACCTCCGCGTTCAACACACGTACAGCCGGTGGCGTCTCCCACGCCTTGATCCAGCAAGGAGAGAGGAGAGGTTGAGGAAGACTCCATCCAGCAGCAGCACAACGGGCGTGGTGGTGGAGGAGGCGTGGCAATCCCGAGGCCGCCAAGCACCAAGGGAGGAGGAGGAGGAGGAGGCGGGGCTGCACCAAGAGGAGGAGAAAACTCATGTGTGTTGGGCAGCCTCAAACCCCAAGTATATATAGGGAGGGAGGGCTGCGCCCCATCTAGGGTTTCCACCCCAAGGGGTGCGCCCAGCCCTAGATGGGGTTTGGGAGGCGGCCAAAAGGGAGGAGAGGAGGCGCCCACTAGATGGGCCTTAGGGCCCATCTCGCCCTAGGGTTGCCCCTCCCACTCTCCCTTGCGCATTGGGCCCCTTGTGGGGCGCACCAGCCCACACAGGGCTGGTTCCTCCCACACTTGGCCCATGCAGCCCTCCGGGTTAGTGGCCCCACTTGGTGGACCCAGGACCCTCCGGTGGTCCCGATGCGTTCTACCGAAAACCCGAAACTTTTCGGTGACCAAAACAGACTTCCATATATAAATCTTTACCTCCGGACCATTCCGGAACTCCTCGTGACGTCAGGGATCTCATCCAGGACTCGAACAACATTCGTAACCACATAAAACTTCCTTTATAACCCTAGCGTCATCGAACCTTAAGTGTGTAGACCCTACGGGTTCGGGAACCATGCGAGACATGACCGAGGCGTTCTCCGGTCAATAACCAACAGCGGATCTGGATACCCATGTTGGCTCCCACATGTTCCACGATGATCTCATCGGATGAACCACGATGTCAAGGACTCAATCAATCCCATATTCAATTCCCTTTGTCTAAGCGGTATTGTACTTGCCCGAGATTCGATCGTCGGTATCCCGATACCTTGTTCAATCTCGTTATCGCAAGTCTCTTTACTCGTTCCGTAACACATCATCCCGTGATCAACTCCTTGATCACATTGTGCACATTATGATGATGTCCTACCGAGTGGGCCCAAAGATACCTCTCCGTCAACCGGAGTGACAAATCCCGATCTCGATTCGTGCCAACCCAATGCAGACACTTTCGGAGATACCGTAATGCACCTTTATAGCCACCCGATTCGTTGTGGACGTTTGGTACACCAAAGCATTCCTACGGTATCCGGAGTTGCACAATCTCATGGTCTAAGGAAATGATACTTGACATTTAGAAAAGCTTTAGCATACTGAACTACGATCTTTGTGCTAGGCTTAGGATTGGGTCTTGTCCATCTCATCATTCTCCTAATGATGTGATCCCGTTATCAATGACATCCAATGTCCATGGTTAGGAAACCGTAACCATCTGTTGATCAACGAGCTAGTCAATAGAGGCTTACTACGGACATGTTGTTGTCTATGTACCCACACATGTATCTGAGTTTCCTATCAATACAATTATAGCATGGATAATAAACGATTATCGTGAACAAGGAAATATAATAATAACTAATTTATTATTGCCTCTAGGGCATATTTCCAACAGTCTCCCACTTGCACTAGAGTCAATAATCTAGTTCACATCGCCATGTGATCAACACTGATAGGTCACATCGCCATGTGACCAACATCCAAAGAGTTTACTAGTGTCTTAAACTAGTTCACATCACCATGTGATTAAGTCTCAATGAGTTCTTGCGTTTGATCATGTTTTGCTTGAGAGAGAAGTTTTAGTCAATGGGTCTGCAGTATTCAGATCCGTATGTACTTCGCAATTCTCTATGCCATATTGTAAATGCTGCTTCCACGCTCCACTTGAAGCTATTCCAAATGGTTGCTCCACTATACGTATCCGGTTTGCTTGCATCGACGTAACAGTTTACGCCGAACTCTTTATCATCTCCATAATCGAGAAACATGTCCTTATTTACTCTAAGGACAATTTTGACTGCTCTCCAATGATCCATTCTGGATCATTCTTGTACCCTTGTGACTCATGGCAAGGCACACTTCCGGCGGTACACAGCATAGCATACTATAGAGCCTACGTCTAAAGCATAGGGACGACCTTCGTCCTTTCTCTCTTTTCGCTGGTCGAGCTTTTAGTCTTAACTTCATACCTTACAACTCAGCCAAGAACTCCTTCTTTGGTGATCCATCTTGAACACCTTCAAGATCATGTCAAGGTATGTGCTCATTTGAAAGTATTATTAAGCATTTTGATCTATCCTTATAGATCTCGATGCTCAATGTTCAAGTAGCTTAATCCAGGTTTTCCATTGAAAACATCTTTCAAATAACCCTATATGCTTTCCGAAATTCTACATCATTTCGATCATCAATATGTCAACAACATATACTCATCAGAAATTCTATAGTGCTCCCACTCACTTCTTTGGAAATACAAGTTTCTCATAAACTTTGTATAAACCCAAAATCTTTGATCATCCTATCATAGTGCATATTCCAACTCCGAGATGCTTACTCCAGTCCTTAGAAGGATCGCTGGAGCTAGCATACCTTCTAGCATCCTTAGGATCGACAAAACCTTTTTGATTGTATCACATACAACCTTTCCTTACGAAAACTGGTAAGGAAACTTGTTTTGACATCCATCTGCCAGATTTCATAAATGCAGCTAATGCTAACATGATTCCGACGGACTTAACATCGCTACGGATGAGAAAATCTCATCGTAGTCAACTCCTTGAACTTGTGAAAAACTCTTCGCCACAAGTCGAGCTTCATAGACGGTGACATTACCGTCAACGTCCGTCTTCTTCTTAAAGATCCATTTATTTCAATGGCTTGCCGATCATCGGGCAAGTCCACCAAAGTCCATGCTTTGTTATGATACATGGATCCTATCTCGGATTTCATGGCTTCTAACCATTTGTCGGAATTTGGGCCCACCATCGCTTCTCCATAGCTTGTAGGTTCATTGTTGTCTAGCAACATGACATTCAAGACAGGATCACCGTACCACTCCGAAGCAGTACGCGTCCTTGTCGTCCTACGAGATTCGGTAGTGACTTGATCTGAAACTTCATGATCACTATCATAAGCTTCTACTTCAATTGGTGTAGGTGCCACGGGAACAACTTCCTGTGTCCTGCTACACACTAGTTGAAGTGACGGTTCAATAACCTCATCAAGTCTTCACCATCCTCCCACTCAATCCTTTCGAGAGAAACTTTTCCTCGAGAAAGGACCCGTTTGTAGAAGCAATTACTTTTGCTTCCGGATCTGAGATAGGAGGTATACCCAACTGTTTTGGGTGTCCTATGAAGATGCATTTTGTCCGCTCTGGGTTCGAGCTTATCAACCTGAAACTTTTCCACATAAGCGTCGCAGCCCCAAACTTTTAAGAAACGACAACTTAGGTTTCTCCAAATGGTGTCGTCTCAACGGAATTATGTGGTGCCCCATTAAAGTAAGTGCGGTTGTCTCTAATGCCTAACCCATGAACGATAGTGGTAATTCGATAAGAGATATCATGGTACGCACCATATCCAATAGAGTGCAACTATGATATTCGGACACACCATCACACTATGGTGTTCTAGGCGGTATTAATTGTGAAACAATTTGCACAACGTCTTAATTGTGTGCCAAAACTCGTAACTCAGATATTCATCTCTATGATCATATCATAGACATTCTATCCTCTTGTCACGATGATCTTCAACTTCACTCTGAAATTACTTGAACCATTCAATAATTCAGACTTGTGCTTCATCAAGTAAATATACTCAATATCTACTCGAATCATCGTGAAGTAAGAACATAACGATATTCACTGCATGCCTCAGCACTCATTGGACTGCACACATCAAAATGTGTTACTTCCAACAAGTTGCTATCTTGTTCCATCTTATTGAAACCGAGGCTTTTCAGTCATCTTGCCCATGTGGTATGTTTTGCATATCTCAAGTGATTCAAAATCAAGTGAGTCCAAACGATCCATCTGCATGGAGTTTCATCATGCGTATACACCAATAGACATGGTTTGCATGTCTCAAACTTTTCAAAAACGAGTGAGTCCAAAGATCCATCAACATGGAGCTTCTTCATGCGTTTTACACCAATATGACTTACATGGCAGTGCCACAAGTAAGTGGTACTATCATTACTATCTTATACTTTTGGCATGAAAATGTGTATCACTACGATCGAGATTCAATAAACCATTTATTTAGGTGCAAGACCATCGAAGGTATTATTCAAATAAATAGAGTAACCATTATTCTCCTTAAATGAATAACCGTATTGCGATAGACATAATCCAATCATGTCTATGCTCAACGCAAACACCAAATGACAATTATTCAGGTTTAATACTAATCTTGATGGTAGAGGGAGCGTGCGATGTTTGATCAAATCAAACTTGGAAACACTTCCAACACATATCGTCAGCTCACCTTTAGCTAGTCTCCGTTTATTCCGTAGCTCTTTTATTTGAGTTACTAACACTTAGCAACCGAACGGTATCTAATACCCTGGTGCTACTAGGAGTACTAGTAAAGTACACATTAACATAACGTATATCCAATATACTTCTATCGACCTTGCCACCTTCTCATCTACCAAGTATCTAGGGTAGTTTTGCTTGGTGTCCATCCCCTTATTACGAAGTACTTAGTCTCGGTTTGGGTTCAACCTTGGGTTTCTTCACTAGAGCACAACTGTTTTTTCGTTTCATGAAGTATCCTTGTTGCCCTTGCCCTTCTTGAAACTAGTGGTTTTACCAACCATCAACAATTGATGCTCCTACTTGATTTCTACTTTCGCGGTGTCAAACATCGCGAACACTTCAAGGATCATCATATCTATCCCTGATATGTTATAGTTCATCACGAAGCTCTAGTAGCTTGGTGGCAATGTCTTTGGAGAAACATCACTATCTCATCTGGAAGATTAACTCCCACTCGATTCAAGTGATTGTTGTACCCAGACAATCGAGTACAAGCTCAACGATTGAGATCTTCTCCCTTAGTTTGTAGGCTAGAAAACTTGTCGGAGGTCTCATACCTCTTGGCGTGAGCACGAGCCTGAAATCCCAATTTCATCCCTCGAACATCTCACATGTTCCGTGACGTTTCAAAACGTCTTTGGTGCCTTAATTCTAAGCCGCTTTAACATTACGAACTATCACGTAGTCATCAAAGCGTGTGTGTCGATGTTCGCAACATCCACGCACCACGTTCGAGGTCCAAAGACACCGAAGCGGTGCATTAAGGACATAAGCTTTCTCTCGACCGCATAATTGCTATTGTCAACTTTCAACTATATTTTCTCTAGGAACATATCTAAACAGTGGAACTAAAGCACGAGCTTATTTACATAATTTGCAAAAGGTCTTTTGACTATGTTCAAGATAATTAAGTTCATCTTATGAACTCCCACTCAGATAGACATCCTCTAGTCATCTAAGTGATTACATGATCCGAGTCAACTAGGCCATGTCCGATCATCACGTGAGACGGACTAGTCATCATCGGTGAACATCTTCATGTTGATCGTATCTACTATCGACTCATGCTCGACCTTTCGGTCTCTATGTTCCGAGGCCATGTCCGTACATGCTAGGCTCGTCAAGTTAACCCTAAGTGTTTGGCGTGTGTAAATCTGTCTTACACCCGTTGTATGTGAACGTAAGAATCCATCACACCGATCATCACGTGGTGCTTAGAAGCGACTTAACTTTAGCAACGGTGCACAGTTAGGGAGAACACTTCTTGAAATTGTTGTAAGGGATCATCTTATTTACTACCGTCGTTCTTAAGTAAACAAGCTGCATAAACATAATAAACATCACATGCAATTATATAGTAGTGACATGATATGGCCAATATCATATAGCTCCATTTGATCTCCATCTTCGGGGCTCCATGATCATCATCGTCACCGGCATGACACCATGATCTCCATAATCATGATCTCCATCATCGTGTCTTCATGAAGTTGTCTCGCCAACTATTACTTCTACTACTATGGCTACCGGTTAGCAATAAAGTAAAGTAATTACATGGCGTTGTTTAATGACACGCAGGTCATACAATAAATAAAGACAACTCCTATGGCTCCTGCCGGTTGTCATACTCATCGACATGCAAGTCGTGAATCCTATTACAAGAACATGATCAATCTCATACATCACATATCATTCATCACATTCTTCTTGGCCATATCACATCACATAGCATACCCTGCAAAAACAAGTTAGACGTCCTCTAATTGTTGTTTGCATGTTTTACGTGGCTGCTATGGGTTTCTAGCAAGAACGTTTCTTACCTATGCAAAACCACAACGTGATATGCCAATTGCTATTTACCCTTCATAAGGACCCTTTTCATCGAATCCGTTCCGACTAAAGTGGGAGAGCGGCACCGCTAGCCACCTTATGCACCAAGTGCATGTCATCGGTGGAACTGTCTCACGTAAGTGTACGTAAGGTCGGTCCGGCCGCTTCATCCCACAATACCGTCGAAACAAGATTGGACTAGTAACGGTAAGCATATTGAACAAAATCAACGCCCACAACTACTTTGTGTTCTACTCGTGCAAAGAATCTACGCAATAGACCTAGCTCATGATGCCTTTGTTGAGGAACGAGCAGAAATTCAAAATTTTCCACGTGTCACCAAGATCTATCTATGGAGAAACTAGCAACAAGGGAAGGAGAGTGCATCTACATACCCTTGTAGATCGCTAGCTTAAAGCGCTCAAGAGAACGGGGTTGAAGGAGTCGACTTGTCGTGATCCAAATCACGGAGATCCTAGTGCCGAACAGACGGCACCTCGCGCTCAACACACGACAGCCCGGTGACGTCTCCCACGCCTTGATCCAGCAAGGAGAGAGGGAGAGGTTGAGGAAGACTCCATCCAGCAGCAGCACAACGGCGTGGTGGTGGTGGAGGAGCGTGGCAATCCCGCAGGGCTTCGCCAAGCACCAAGGGAGAGGAGGAGGAGGAGAGGAAGGGCTGCACCAAGAGGAGGAGAAAACTCATGTGTGTTGGGCAGCCCCAAACCCCAAGTATATATAGGGGAGGGGAGGGCTGCGCCCCCATCTAGGGTTTCCACCCCCAAGGGGTGCGGCCAGCCCTAGATGGGGCTTGGGGAGGCGGCCAAAAGTGGAGGGAGAGGGAGGCGCCCACTAGATGGGCCTTAGGGCCCATCTGCCCTAGGGTTTGCCCCCTCCCACTCTCCCTTGCGCATTGGGCCTGTTGGGGATATAACTACTGAGTGTAAACCGCCCTGAAGGGGCCGGGTTACCCTCGTCCATGATCAGGGCCCACGAAGGAGGCCCAGAGCCCAGAGGCGGATTAGGGTCCATTTATGTAAACCACCTTAGCCTTGTAACTTGTGTCAGAAGATAAGAGAGAAGAGACCGAGCCGACACTTGTATGAGCCGGATCGGGACTCAGAGACCGGCAAGCGCCAACCCGTGTATATAAGGGGACGACCTGCTGCGGTTTAGGGATGCACAATTCGAGGCTTAGGCGGCCATTGCTCCCTAGTCGCCGAAATCACATCAATCCCATCACAACTAGACGTAGGCTTTACCTTCATCGAAGGGCCCGAACTAGTATAACTCCCGTGTCTTCGTGTCCGCTTTAACCCCTCTAAGTTAACCCGTTCGATGGCCCTGCGACTAAGTCCTTTCACGAGGACATCCGCCGTGACAATTCCACGACAGTTAAGCGCCACCGTGGGGCTATCGCACGATGGTTTGATGATCTTAGAGGGCAAGTTCGAAGGATTCGAAGGCTACGCTGTGGGCCGGATGACTAAGAGTCATCGCGGCAGGCTCTACATCGACGATGCGGACTAGGGCCCCGAGGCCGGCTCGATCGAGTACGGGTACCGGGTCCCCTTTGGTGGCATACACGTATTCATCGGCAAGATCGGCGAGCCGTGGGCTGGACCGGACATCGACACCGACCTCGTCGAGACGGCTCGTGGCGAAGAAGAGTCCTGCCTCGCTAAACCGGTATCAAGCGTGCTTTCGTGGGAGTCGCCCACGGAGACTATGAGGGCGGATCAGCATCTGGCGGCGAAACCGTTGTCTACTCTGGCGACGAAGTCGTCCGCCAAGAAACCGAAGTCTCTGTATCACCGCAAGATGGCGGATCGGGGCTGTTCCGACGGTGAGAGTATTCCGGACCCCTTTGATCTACCGGCCGGGTTGGAATTTTCATGGCGGACACAAGCGACGCTTCACTCTTGACCATGGCGCCCATCATCGCCGGTTCAGCAGCGGTGGTGGCAGCCGGGAAGGAGGCCTGTGGCGCCCACCGCTCAAGTCTTATCGAGTTATTCGACGCGTTGGCTGCGCTCATGGCGGAGGCTAATCCGCGGATCGGGACCGCACAACGCGAGATTGCAAAGGTGAAGGAACAAATCGCTAAAGCTAAAGCGGATCCGCAGCCGCGACGTGAAGATGGCGGCGAACGGGCGCTTTGGATGCATGCAGCTTATAGGCTCATCTTTGGATCGAGTCGCCACATGAAGTCATGAAAAGGAAGTACAGATCCTGTTTACCTTCGGTTTTCGAGGGAAGAGAGCTCTTTAATACCCCGGGGGCAGGGACCAGTAATCCGCCGACGGTGGTGAATCGCCGAAGCACTGGACGGGGCGCGCGGTTCAGCCCCGTGTGATAGATCCGCCTCGCCATCATACCGGCGCGCCCCAAGTTGTGCAGACACCTCCGGGTCACTACTCCAACCCGATGGATAATCTTGTTGCGGCTGCGGCACGGTTGGAGGCGATTCCAATTGAAGGTGATTCACCACAGGCGGTAGAGACACGCCGGGTTAAGGAGCTCCTTAGGACGGCCCTCGCTCAACAGGAAGCGTATTCATACAGTCGGGATCGGATCCACTCCACCCCCCGCCCAAGCCGGAGCTATAGCCGACGCGCCGACGAACCGCCAGATCAAGCAATGCGCAGCGCGGTCCGCCTCGAGGCAACAACCCGGCGGGTGGCTTCGAAGACGCTCAAGTGGTGGTGGACCGGGCCAGGGCACGTAGGGAGGCCGAGTTAGCAGCACAACATGAGGATCATCAGCTCGCGCCGGTTCGTCCGACCATCTTCAAACCAGGGGTCACGTCTGGCTCATTGGGGGTGCCTTGCCTCGTCCCCGCTTTATGCAATGTGCGCTACCTAAGGACTTCAAAGGGCCACGCAAGGTGCCCAATTATACCGCCGATTTGGCTCGATGCGTGGATAGAAAGCTATGAGATGGCTATGGAGATGCTTTGGATGTGGATGAAGCTGCGTGTGCGAAGTATTTCACCATGATGTTGGAAGGTACGGCCCGTGCTTGGTTGAAGAACTTGCCGCCTAACTCGGTTAGTTCATGGACCCGATTGCGGACCGGTTCATTCAAAATTTCAAAGACACTGTAAACAGCCCATGTCTGGTGGTGGATTTGGCGGCTTGTGTCCAGCAGAGGGCTTAATCCACAACCCATTGGGTGCGCTGCTTCGGAGGTTCTACATTCGTCGGACCGGATCAACCCCGATTCCGCGATCTTAACCCTAGAAGCCAACCGCGGTTCGAACCGTTGAAGTTGAAGCTGGGTCGCATGAAGCGTTTTGCAATGACATGGGCACTCTCATGGGCGTTTGGTAAAGTATGCTGATTACGATAGTACCAAGGATCCCGAGTCCGAGGATGACGAAGTAGGGAAGGGAAAACAGAATAACAACTCCAGAGGCCAAAGATCATTCGCAGCAATGGGGAAACAAGCGTAAAGCAACGGTAACATGGGCTTCGTAGCCAACACCAACGCTACAGGACAAGGGTCAGCGCGCAGGGTAAACAATCAAACCGGGCGGTGCGCAAGGTCACAATCCGGATCGCTTGAATTACCTATTGAATCAACCTTGTCCGAAGCATGGGATGAAGGAGGCACCAGCAAACCACCTCTGGAAGGATTGTTATATCATGCAGGAGTTCAAAACTCTAATGCTTTCCAAGATGATCAAGGGCCGGCGGCAGTTCTGTGGTCCGCCCGGTTACGGTGGAGGAAACTCCGCCCGAGGTTCGTGGTAATCCGGCGGGCAAGGCAATCAAGGCAATCGAGCAATCGAACAATCAGAACAATCGAGAACCAAGGGGTTACAATCAACAACAGCAGTGATCGGGTTACCAAAGTAATCCAAAGCAGCTTGAACGGTGGGCGATACCATGTCTTTACCACCAGCTTGGACAGACGAGACCGGAAACTTGAAGCGGGCGGTCGGTGTTGTTGAACCGGCCGCACCGCATTACTGCGCTGGTCGAACAGCCTATTGTATGGAGCAGAGAGGATCATCCTCCCGGGTTTACAATCCGGTCAGCTAGCCCTAGTGGTGGCACCTCGTGGGAGGATACAAGTTTACCAAAGTACTTATGGATGGAGGGAGTAGCATCAACATCACGTACTACGAGACCTTCCGACGTATGGGGTTGGCGGATAAGCATCTCAGCCGCCCAGACACGGTGTTTCACGGTGTGGTGCACGGCAAGTCAGCGTGCCGGTTGGTAAGATAGCTCGAGGTAGCCTTTGGAGATGAACATGACTCGGATCGGAAACATTGACGCTTGAGGTGGTGAAAATCCAAAGCCCTTACCACGCCTGTTTGGGCGGCCGGCTTATGCTAAGTTTATGGCACGGCCTTGTTATGTTTATTTGCAGCTGAAAATGCCGGGTCACAAGGGACGATAACGGTTCACGGGAGCCGCCGGATTGCGTTGGAGTGCGAGGAAGGTGATGCGGCTTATGCAGAGTCGGTTTGTGCCACCGAAGAGTTAAAGTATTATAAAGACAATGTTGATCCGGCGGATATGACCCCGTTGAAGAAGCCAACTACTGAGCACGATCCGAATTGAAGTTTAAGTCGGTGCCGAGACTAAACTTGTTGATTTTGTGCCCGCGATTCGTCCAAACAGTTCACCATCGCTAACTTGGATCCTAAATAGGAAAGCGCGCTCATCGAAGTTCATCCATGAGAATCGGGACATTTTGCATGGAAACCTTCCGACATGCCGGTGTACCGAGGAACTCGTTGAGCACACTCTTAATGTTGATCCCAAGTATGCACGGTAAAGCAGTTTCTTCGCGGTTTAACGAGGAAAGGCGCAAGGCCATTGGAGAGGAGGTTGTCGGGCTCTTAGCGGCGGGTTTATCGCTGAAGTTTTCCATCCGAGTGGCTTGCTAATCCGGTGTTGGTCCTTAAGAAGAATGGCACTTGGCGCATGTGTGGATTACAGATCTTAACAAGGCTTGTCCGCAGATCCTTTCGCCCCCCCGCATTGATCAGATCATTGATGCTACGGCGGGTTGTGAACGCTTGAGCTTTTAGATGCATATTCGGATATCATCGATTAAGATGGCGGTTAAGGACCAGGAGGAGACGGAGTTTATCACCCCTTTGGAGCCTTCGCTATGTATCTATGCCTTTGGGCTCAAGAGCGCCCAAGCAACTTATCAACGTTGCGTACAGAATTGCTTGCATGAACAGATCGGCCGTAATGTGCATGCTTATGTGGATGATATTGTGGTTAAATCAAGGAGGAAGGAAACGTTGATTGAGGATCTAAAGGAAACTTTTGACAACTTGCGGGTGTACAAGATGATGCTCAATCCGCTAAGTGTGTCTTCGTGTTCAAGCAGCAAGTTATTGGGTTTCCTTGTGTCCAACAGAGGATTGAAGCTAATCCGGATAAAATTACAGCTATCACCTCCTTGGCTAAGCCAAAGTGCATCAATGATGTCCAGCGATTGGCGGGTCGGATTGTCGCGCTAAGCGGTTTATCACCGCCTAGGAGAAAAAGCCATTCCTTTGTACCAGATGTCAAGAGGACGGATCGTTTGTTCGGAGTTCACCACCGATGAAGCATTGAGGACTTAAAGCGGCCATTGGCCAACCGCTTGTTCTCGCTGCTCCCATTGACAAGAAGCCTTCATATATGTTGTTGCTAATGCGTAAGCGGTCAGCGAGCCATTGTGGTGGAACGGAAGGAGGCAGGAGGAGTATCCGTTCAACCGCGGTTTATTACATCGATGAGGTCCTCATTGAGTCTAAGCAAAGATATCCGCATTGGCGTAAGCTGGTATATGGAGTTTTATGGCAAGTCGGAAGCGAAGCAATATTTTCGAGGCACCCCATCACGGTGGTCGATTCAGCTCCTTTGGGCGATATCATCTGAACCGGAAGCGATCGGCGGATTGCTAAGTGGGCTATAGAACTTGGGCCGACGGTTTAAGGTATGTGCCTCGGATGGCAATAAAATCTTAGGCACTTGTGGATTTCATTAATGATTGGACGGAGTTGCAAGCGCTCAAGAAAAGCCGATCATACCTATTGGACCATCCACTTTGATGGGTCCAGCAATTGAGGGCTCGGGGCCGGAGTCGATTAACTTCCCCGCGAGGTGACAAGTTCTCATACGTTCTCCGCTTAATGTTCCCTTGTACTAACAATGCAGCTGAGTATGAAGCTTTGCTCCACGGTCTCCGGATGGCTAAGGAGATGAATCTCAGCCGGGTTAAATGCTTTGGTGACTCGGACTTGGTGGCTCAGCAAGTATCAGGTACTTGGGATTCCAAAGATCCACTCATGGCTGCGTACCATCGGGAGGTGGATGATGTTGCAGGACACTTTAAAGGGTATCAGGTGGATCATGTGGATCGTCGGAAGAACGAAGCGGCGGATGCTCTAAGCCGGCTGGGCTCTCAACGTAAACCGGTCCCGCCCAATGTTTTCCTTGACGTACTACACAATCCGTCAGTTAAGCTTCCTGATGAAGTAGATTTGGCTATTCCTGATCCGGAGGCTCAGTTGGTGGCAGCCTTGCATGTCATTCCGGATTGGACGCTCCCTTATTTGGCATACATGAACCGGGGCGAGTTACCAGAAGATGAGACGTTGGCCCGACAGATAATTCGGCGGTCTAAGTCTATGACCATATATAATGGCGAGTTGCATCATTGCAGCGTGTCAGGGGCGTTTCAGCGTTGTGTGTCCCCTGAGGAAGGCCGTGAGATATTGCGTGAGATCCATGAAGGGGACTGTGGTCACCACGCCGGTTCAAAATCCTTGGTGGCCAAAGCGTTCCGCCATGGTTTTTATTGGTTGACTGCCCATGCTGATGCGGAGGAGCTGGTCAGGCGATGTGATGGTTGCCAGAAGTTTTCTAGACGTGCTCACATACCGCTCAGAATTGAGGATGATTCCAATTACTTGGCCGCTTGCAACTTGAAATTTGGACATGGTGGGGCCTTTAAAAGGTCCAAGGACAAGAAAACACACTTGCTGGTCGCAGATTGACAAGTTTACAAAGTGGGTCGAGGCAGAGCTCGTTAGCAAGTGTGATGCGCCACGGCGGTTCAGTTCATAAAAGGGTGATCTTCGGTTTGGGTTTCCACACAAGATCATCACGGACAATGGCACCAATTTGTCCAAGGGAGCCATGAAGGAGTTTTGTGAACGCGAGCACATCCGCTTGACGTTTCTTTAGTGGCCCACCGCAGTCCAATGGTCAAGCGAACGAGCTAATCAGAGATCTTGAGAGGTATCAAACCCCGCTTATGGTCCCTTTAGAGAGGACGCCGGGTTGTTGGGTAGAAGAGCTACCATCCGTGATATGGAGTATCAATACTACCCCAACAGATCCATTGGATACACACCGCTCTTTATGGTCTATGGAGCGGAGGCGGTCCTTCCTTGCGATATCCGTCATGACTCGCCTCGCGTGGCAGCCTATGTTGAGGCCGATAGCGAGGCAAGACGGCGGGACGCTTTGGATCGACCGGATGAAGAGCGAGATATGGCAGCTGCTCGTTCGGGCGATTTACCAACAGGATCTTTGTCGGTATCACAATCGGGCGGTTAGAACAAGAACCTTTCAGAAGGAGACTTGGTGCTCGGCTCATTCAAGACCGCACGAGATATGCACAAGCTATCCCCACCTTGGGAAGGGCCCTTTGTGGTCAGCAAGAATTTGCACAACGGGTCATACTATCTCGATTGATATTCGAGAGCGAAAAAGACTCACGACGCCGAAGAGGAGACCAACAGCCGTGGAACATAGCTCATCTTCGCCTTATTATACCCGAGCCATCGGCTCCACTTATGTACATATTAAGACAATGTATATATTATGAATAAAAGCAATAAACCGGAGCCTCGGCTAAAGCGGGTATCCGTTTTGTAAAAAGTCCGGTTTGGGTACATGGAGTTGTTGTCAAAGCAGCCTCCGGTTTAGCCCTTGGTCTTGCTTCTCGTAAGTTTTATGTCACTTGGGGCTTGGTCGTGTCGAACCAATGCAACACCTTTTGATGGGCGGAAGCCACCAGATCACTTGGGGACATGGTCACATCTGAACCAACACGCCTCTTGGTCGGCCTAAGGCCATAGAATCACTTGGGGCTTGGTCGAACCCAACCATTGCCATGCCACTTGATCGGCATAATGCCACGATTTCAGCTTGGGGCTCGGCTGACTTGAACCATCGCTACACCTTATGGGGAGCTTGGTCTGTCCGACCATGGTAACACCATCGATCAAGGCTCAAGAAAGCCGTCGTCTTGCAAACGGTTTTATAATTGCCTTTGCTTTCATATTGATTTCATAACTGTTATTTGATTTTATTGGCCTTTTTAAACCGATGACCTTTTTAAACCGGTTCAATCTGTCAATTAATGGAACTTGGTCTACTTTTAATCCGGAGATATTTGTTTCGGTTTGATTTTTCCTGTTAACATCCCGTTATGGAGTAACAGGGGGCTTGTCATGACCCAACACGGTTTACACGGTAAACCGGCATTATAAACACAGGAGTTGTTTTCTCCTTTGACGGTAATGGTTTATACACCTCCGCCTCAAGATTGGCTAAGCCAATTGCATGCCGTATTTGGGTGTATTTGTTTTTGTGTCGCAAAGGTTTGAGCATATACATCAATATTTTCTTATATAAATATATCGGCATCACAAGCCGGTCGGCGACACAAGCCGCCGTGGCGGTTTAAGAATTTGTGATTGCAGGCAAAATGCATTGAAGGTTTCAAACCAAAGTATCAGCACCTCCGCCAAGGTTACAGATCGAGAGCATAAAGCATGTTCAAAAACAAAGTGTGGTTATTCTATTACAAGGCCTTCCAAGGCTCGGTGTTTCGCGATGGCGCCATGACTAGCGCTTCGATGCATCACCCGGCTTGACGGATTAAGCTTCTTCGCCGGGTTGACGTGGCGAAGAGGGGCGCTGGCGCCGGTTCCACTTCTTCCTCTTCATCACCCAAAGCTCGGAAGTCATTGGTAGACCAATAATCCGGTTAAGGCACGAAGACAGCCTCTTCACTTATAAGCTCAGCCGGATCAACGTCGAGGGCATAAGTGTGCTTACGGATTGGAGGAACAAGGCTCAGACTTCGGAATGACAAACTCCACCCGCTTGTTGTTTGCATCATAAAAGAGCGGTGAACCGCCAGTTGGCTTCGCTAGTTGACTCGCCAATGACGATCTCTTTTGTTATTCGCTTGAGCGCCATTATCAAAGGCTTCACCGTTCTCTTGAGCGCTGGGAAATCCTTGGCTATGTCGGCCGGATCAAGATCCGCTATCCACGCCTTTGGCGCGATTTGAGCGAGAGAGTGCCAGCCGGGCCATGGATCGTTTCAACTCTTCAAGCTGCCCGGAACCATGGACAGCCGGTCCAAGGTATCTTTGATCGAGGATGGAGCTGTGTTGTCGTATGACGTGGCACATATGACTCATTGGCGCCGTATACAGCTGCTCAATCAGCGTAAGCGGCCTTGAGCTTCTTCCGCACATCGAGCCCGGATGAGCAATACGCTTGCTTGCACGGTTTGAGACAGCTCAGGTTAAACCGCGGAAATATCAAAACAGAGATAATCGGTGCAAGTTTTCTTACCAAAGATGGCAGAGGTCATGGCATGCACTTGGCGCTTTAGTCCGTAAGCTCTTCACCACCGGTTTAAGAGCTGCTTCAAGATCTTCCGCCCGTTTTTCAAACCGCCTTCTCGGTGTCCCGATTGGTCTGCTCGGATTTATACCACTCCTTCACTGTTCCATAGTGGCCAAGGCAGTTTTCAATTCATCCTTGGCCTTGGTGGTTTCGCTTGTTGAGTTTCCAGATTGGCTCAAGGTCCTTGAGTTGCACGGTTTGTTGGTATATTTCATTCGATAACAAAGGGAGCACGTTAGTTGTTTCATTATAAAGTCCCAAGCTCAATACAAATATTCAACTTGGCACTTGGGGGCTAATGGCTAGTTGATCTCAGTTTGCTATGGGGATACAGAAATTAAGTCCCGGTTTAACTATGCTAAGTTGAACCGACCCTTGGGGGCTACTATACAGCAAAAGTACAAGAAAGGCATAACTCATTACCTCATAGCGGTCCTTCATGCGATTTATTGACCGGCTTCAAAGTCACGGCTTGTATAGAGCCGGTTGTAAAGCCGGAGTGAAGTTCTTGGGCGAGAGGTTGTCATGTCGATGACAGATCAGTTTTCCCTTATCTTTGCTCATAGTGGTAGAATCTTCCTTGACGCTGTGTTTTGCTAAAGCGACCGGTTGGCTAGGAGTGGTGTAGCCAAGGCTGTCACAATAACATCATCATTTTTATTGGGCTGGCTGACCGCGGTCTTCTTTGGGCTTGATGTCTTCGTACTTTGGCTCGGCGGTTCAACAATTACGACCCGCTCTGTGGCCGGACTCGGTGGAGCAGGATGCGAGGTTTCCACTTGACCTCCGGTTCAGTTCTCGCGGATCAGCGTGTCGTCTTTGTACAACTCACCGAGCTATTTTGGCACTTGAGATTTTCGTGGGTTTGCTCGGGGTCTTTTCCGGATCAACATCCGCAGAGGGATCAAGGGTTTTCGCTTTCTTAAGCGAGCCTTGGTGCTGCAATATTCGAACTAGATTAAGATAAATCGACCAAGGCAATTGTAAACCGAATTGGCGGGACAGCAAAGATGGTGCGTACCTGCAGCAACTTTAAGCGGAGGCGATTGCGTGGTTGATGAACTGCCGTAAGAGTTGGAAGAGGCCCGATAATTCGGTCGACGGATTGAGAGGACATCGGAAGAAACCTTTTAAGGGATAACGCCAGAGAACAAATCACCTATGGACGACGCTTAGGGTTGGTGTATCCGGTAACCGGATGAGGTAATCCGTTGACCATCGCGTGCCGGTCGACGGCGCTCTTCAACTTTGCTGTGTCTTCAAGGAAAGGTTTGGATTCAAATAAGCATAGGAATGAGATTTTTTCACTTTCCGGACGCGCGATGACAATTCTTTTAACCGCATGAGGTCGGATTCGAAGAAAGAAAGATTACCTCAACAGGTCGGCATGACCGGCTTCAAAGATCATCCAGGAGTTAAAATTGTCGAGAAAAGGAATACAAAGGGACAAATTACAAGCAAGAAGAAACACAAAGAGGAGAACCGGTTTACGGCGACTCCCTCGTAAGGATATCAAGTTTTACCTCAGACTCGATTCTTCGTCCTCCGGCGGATCGGAAGACTCGGCGTTTTCTTCTTGCCAGCCTTCTTGGTGGCCTTGGACTTTACACGCGGAGCCCGAGCCGGTTTGGTACGCTTCCAGAAGGAGCTATTAGCCTGAGAAGTAACAAGAATTAATATATATCAACAAGGCATTACTGTCAGAAAAGCGGTGAATAGAGCCTACCGCAGCGGTTTGTTGGCAACACGAAGGAGCCAACCCGGTTTGGCTACTGCATGAGATCGGTTCATCCAAAGATCCGCTTCACTGTCTCTGTGACTTCAAGCTCTGTTATTGGTAGCTCGTGACGTCTTTGAGGGTCTTGGAGGCTGCCAGTGTATTCGTGCATCAATCCGGGCCGGCGGCTTAGTGGCAAGACGCCCCAAGAAACCCAACACCGCACAAGGTCCACACCAGTTAAGCCATTGGCCATTAGAGCCCGGAGCTTGATAATTTGAGGCGCAAAGTTCTTCCGTTCCGCGGCGGTCAAGCGTAAAGGCAACGGATGATGGTTGCTAAGCCGGTGAGGACGGTAACCCGGCAAAGGATTCTTGTTGTCAGGAGCAGTGTTCGGCAGTAGAACCAGGTTTGGTTCCAATCTTTTGGATGGCTGTGGTGTTTGGCCCGAGGAAAGTCCACTTCCTTCCTTTTACGGATTGAAACGCCGCCCAGCTACGTGTTGGGACCATCGAAAATTCTGTACGGCGGTTCAAGTGGAAAAATCCGGAACAGCTCCACGATGGTTCTTCTTGAAGATAGACTTCACGTAAAACTTGAAAATTGCATATGTTTGACCAGAGTTCGGGCCAATATCCTGCGGATGGAGTTGAAAACTTGCAAGGACGTCCGGAAGAATTTTGATCCGGCGGGCAGAATCCCGGTCTAAGTCTGCATAAACACAATTACTTCTCCTTCTTGCGGATCGGGAGGAATTCGCATCCGAACACGCCGATGGAGGACATTTTGAAGCCAAAGCGCCCGGTGGTAGCGATCCGTTGAGTTGCGTTTGAGTGATCTTGGACCGGACCCAATTGCAAGTCGAGAATTGAGGGCCATTCGGAAGACTAAACTGCGAAAGAAAAGGAAAACGGTTCACCGTTAAACGGTTCGAGCACGTTATACAATGTTAAACCAGCGATTGCAGCCAGTTTCCAATTCGGTTTAAGCGAGGACTAATGGAGTGACGGATTAGCTATCAAAAGTCAAACCGCCAAAAGAGACAGAATCGAAAATCTACTAAGTGTGGATGAAACAGATTTCACATGCGAATGGAAGTAATTTAGATCTACGAAGGTTCGGTGAGAAAAATTTCGCGACCTATGCAAGCCTCAT
The DNA here is from genome assembly GCA_021605205.1 of Aegilops longissima. Classification (NCBI taxonomy): domain Eukaryota; kingdom Viridiplantae; phylum Streptophyta; class Magnoliopsida; order Poales; family Poaceae; genus Aegilops; species Aegilops longissima. The sequence goes on from CM038676.1 coordinate 63,147,535, forward strand.
AGAGGGCGGGAAGGTTCGTGCGTTCTAAACAAGAGGATCTGAACAAAATGAAAAATGCACAAAGAGTTAAACTGGCGGCGGAGCGATCATTTGCCTGACAGATGTATGCTACGGTTGAATCATACGGCCATGGCGAGGCAGGTATGAGGACACTACGATGAACACCTATGAACTACAAGATGAACAGGACCTTCGATGCGGATCTAGGGTTGAAGAGGAGCCTTACGATGCTTGTGGCGGAGGAGCGCTAAAGAGCTTCTGGTCGGTCAGTTGTTGAAGCGCCTGGACTGACGCTGGCGGTGATCGAAGGTCGGCGGCGGCGGCGGAGCTTCAGAGCCGAACGTCGCGAGGAAGAAGAAGCGGAAGAAGAGAAAAGGGTCGGCCGGTCTATTTATAAGGAAACAGGACAATTAACGAGCGAGAATCGAGGAGTCAAAGCGGCGGACGGCGCAGCGGTCGCCTCGATTTCCGGATAGTATTAAATGAAGGAATCTTACTGTTTGGATTTCTTTGTTAAAGATGACGTCAAGGCGCCCATTCTTTGTGGTTGGAAGATGACGTCATGGCGGTTCAAGCGGATGGCGGTTTACTTAAATCTGAAGGAGATTCGAGTTTCTGAAGGTGTTGAAGATTAACATGAACCGGTTCAAGTCAATCTGGGCCTAATGTTGGGGATATAACTCTCGAGTGTAAACCGCCTCAAGGGGCCGGGTTACCTAAATCCATGATCGGGGCCCACGAAGGAGGCCCGAGCCCAGAGGCGGATTAGGGTCCATTTATGTAAACCGCCTTAGCCTTGTAACTTGTGTCAGTAAGATAAGAGAGAAGAGACCGAGCGGACACTTGTATGAGCCGGATCGGGACTCAGAGACCGGCCAAGGCCAACCCGTGTATATAAGGGGGCGACCCGTGGCGTTTAAGGACAGACAACCCGAGGCTTAGGCGAAGCCATTGCTCCTAGTCGCCAAATCACATCAATCCCATCACAACTAGACGTAGGGTTTACCTTCATCGAAGGGGCGAACTAGTATAACTCCCATGTCTTTGTGTCGCTTTAACCCTCTAAGTTAACCTGCTCGATGGCCTGCGACTAAGTCCTTTCACGAGGACATCTGCCGTGACAATTCCACAGACAGGGGGCCCCTTTGGGGCGCACCAGCCCACCGGGCTGGTTCCCTCCCACACTTGGCCCATGCAGCCCTCCGGGGTTAGTGGCCCCACTTGGTGGACCCCAGGACCCTCCGGTGGTCCCGATGCTATCTGGAAAAACCCAAACTTTTAGGTGACCAAAACAGACTTCCATATATAAATCTTTACCTCCGGACCATTCCGGAACTCCTCATGACATCCGGATCTCATCCGGGACTCGAACAACATTCGGTAACCACATACAAACTTCCTTTATAACCCTAGCGCCATCGAACCTTAAGTGTGTAGACCCTACGGGTTCGGGAACCATCTTGCACATGACCGAGACATTCTCGGTCAATAACCAACAGCGGGATCTGGATACCCATGTTGGCTCCTACATGTTCCACAATGATCTCATCGGATGAACCACGATGTCAAGGACTCAATCAATCCCATATTCAATTCCCTTTGTCTAACGGTATTGTACTTGCCCGAGATTCGATCGTCGGTATCCCGATACCTTGTTCAATCTCGCACGGCAAGTCTCTTTTACTCGTTCCGTAACAAAGCATCCGTGATCAACTCCTTGATCACATTGTACATTATGATGATGTCCTACCGAGTGGGCCAGAGATACCTCTCCGTCAACCGGAGTGACAAATCCGATCTCGATTCGTGCCAACCCAGCAGACACTTTCGGAGATACGTAATGCACCTTTATAGCCACCCGATTACGTTGTGACGTTTGGTACACCCAAAGCATTCCTACGGTATCCGGGAGTTGCACAATCTCATGGTCTAAGGAAATGATACTTGACATTTAGAAAAGCTTTAGCATACGAACTACGATCTTTGTGCTAGGCTTAGGATTGGGTCTTGTCCATCTCATCATTCTCCTAATGATGTGATCCCATTATCAATGACATCCAATGTCCATGGTTAGGAAACCGTAACCATCTGTTGATCAACGAGCTAGTCAATAGAGGCTTACTAGGGACATGTTGTTGTCTATGTACCCACACATGTATCTGAGTTTCCTATCAATACAATTATAGCATGGATAATAAACGATTATCGTGAACAAGGAAATATAATAATAACTAATTTATTATTGCCTCTAGGGCATATTTCCAACACCAGCCAAGACCGGTTCGCCTGGGTCCGCTTGACTTGAGCCGCCCAAACCGATTTAAAAACTGGCTCCTGAGTACGCGACTCGGCCGTTTTTTGGGTGCCGGCGGCAAAAAAAAACGTCTGGGGGCCCGTTGGGGGGGCGGGAATTAGATCTTTTGCCCCACTTTACTTCCCACTTAGATAATTCCCCCCCCCCCCCCGAGAGGCTGCCGGGTGGGGCTGGGGCCACTAGCCATTGAGGCAACCCTGGGGCAAATCATCTAACCCCTTGTAAAGTGGGGCAAATCATCTAATCTCCCCTGTTAGGGTGCGGCTGGAGATTCTCTTAGGCCCAACGTGTTAGGGTCTCTCTACTGATCTCCATGAATCACTTACAGATACAAGGATTTGGGTAGCTAGATTACATGAACAAGCAAGAACAAGGGGATTGAGGAGGAGAGCCAGAGGTGGGAGAGGAAGCCGCCGTGCCGTTTTAGTCGTGATCCAACCGGATGACCTGCCCGATCCACCCTTTCAAGTATTTGTAGTCGCTGGCTCCATGGCCTGGATGCTAGGCCCAACCCTCTCATGCCGGCCCACGACCCACCCATGGAGGGTTGCTAACACCCCTCCCGCCTTGAAACTCGGCTTGACCCCAAGCCGAAGCTCAGAAGAAGACTTGAAGGCTGACTTGCCAGGATCCCATGGCGCTTGAAGTTCCTTGATCTTGCTAGGATCGCCATGGTAATCTTCATGATAGTAGCCAAGATGGGTGCAGACTCGATCAAAGTAGCAAGCTTGCTTGCCCAGGTTGCCGAAGTAGTCATCATGGCCGATAGGAACCAATTTGAGGATGACGTCGAGGTAGTAGTTGTGGTCGACAAAGGTGGCGACGACCATGAAGATCCTCCCTCCTTGAAAAATTGCGTGCCCACAATGAATCCAGAGCTCCACCCCGTCCATGGGCCATGCTACCAACCAGATCCTAGATGTACACGCCGGCAACATTGATAACCATTGGTGTTGTTCCAAACACTTCAAACAAGTAGTCCACCATCTCTCAAAGTTAGTCCAAATTAATGCCATGCATACTGACCATGCTATCATTGGCACGCCTGCACCGATTTGAACCTTGTGATAAGCGAATACCATGCTTTGGACTTCTTGATCACCCATGTGAACTATCTTGGCAAACTTGGAGCACCCAGCAATGAGCATAGAGATAATACTTCCTATTCGAAACAGGAGGAAACAACATGCTATTAACATTTCCAAAGCACCAGTGCCCTTGTAAGATGGGCATAACATTGAAAGAAAATTGCAGTCTAAAGCCACCCTGGTCCCGATATTCCTTGATTCGTGATGCTATTCCCAAACTTCACCAATCAGATAGAAGTGAGCTTAGGAAGCCCCAAAGATGGTCCTCACAGTTTATGCACATAATGAAAGCCTCCAAGAATTTATCAAACCATGAACTGTTGCTCTCCCTTCCTTGCCACCAATCGGTGCAGATGAAGAGAGTTAATGGCACAATTTCCATAATATTGCAGCTCCATTTGCTGCTTCTGTAGAGGTGCCCCGGCCAACGATCCAATGGAATGTGTTTGCACATACACTTGGTTTTCCATTTCACCAAAGTTTACACCGTAAGAGCTCCACCTAGCAACAACATGCAAGTGAAATTCAAACACAAATATGATCTTGTTGCGTAGGGAAACTTCTATGCCACGCACATCGAACTCCTTCGCATGTACAACAAGCTCCAGGTTGAACAATGATTCGTGTGCATGGTCTTCACCACCACAAGGATAAGCATCAATAGTATTACTCGTAATTGCACACCATATCTGCTCCACTTGCAAGTTTATTCCCTCTTGACAATGATTAGAATGAGACAACTTCATGTGGTAGACACTGGTTCTTGTGACTGCATACCTCCGAAGTCAAACAGTTTTTCGACACCGGCACCAAGTAGTGTCCTTTGGACAGCAGTTAGACAGTGATAGCATAACCCACCGACTTCCATTGAAACCGATCATAGCAAGAGAAGAAGGCGATCGCACTTGTCCACGGATAAAGAATGATGTGTTATGCGCTTACATCCACTCTCACAAGATATAGGAGTAACACTGCACTTTGGCATCTCATTAAAATTTTCCTTCAGCAATTCTGCTAGTTGGTCATCAATACACTCTGGTAATTGCACAACCAACAGTCCCATTGTTCCACTGGTTACTGCACCAATTCGGCTGAATGTGGTCTGTACTAGCCCAGATTGTATTCTCCGTTTACACTTCAGTCGCTTGCAACAGATCTCTAGAAGTTGTGTGTAAGAAATATGGTTGTAGCCCCACTCAAAAGCAAGTGCATCAGTATAGTGGCATGAACAGAGAGAATTTCCATCAGTAAGATGTACAACAAACAATCCATGTTACTGTAACTTAAGATCGACCAAGCTACATTGCGCATCTCGCTTATCATCGAATATCTTCTTTACGTGTCCGAGCAGATGTAGTGACCAGCCCCAGAGGCCATCTATGAGAAGAAACCCTCCATGGATTGTGAATGGTGCCTCAAGTACAGTAAGGAGTCGTATCAAGGTCAGAGAGGGAACTAAAACCATTCCACTGTCATGCACTTAAACACTTAGAAACATATGCTTCAGGAACTTGTCATCAACAGAAATAGGCACATGGGGGTCCCAATTGGCAACACTGGAACAATCCACATCTGGTGGCTCACCATTTGAAAATGGTGGAAACGGAATTTGACGTAAATCAACTCCATAGACTAGCCAGTGTACCAACCATTGCCAAGAAATAGACATCCCATGAAACAGACACGAGAGTTTTACCTCTTGACATTGCCTTGTGCATAAACTTTCATTTGGGCTAGGATGAATCACTCTTTCCAAATCACCACGGCCACTCATTAGACACCCATGGCCCCACCAAAAAAATAACCTCAGTCCGGTGGGTGCGGTGGCATTGTCTGCACTCCACTAACGATGCACCGCCGCACCGCGAGCGAATGGGTAGGGTTGTTGACGACGAGTCGATGATGCGATGTCAAGATGGGTGACCCACTCGGTCGAACAGTAGTGGGCATGTAGCCGCCATCGCTAAGATAACACCGGCGTGACGGACGATCAACTTGGCTCGAAAGATTGTCAAACACTTGGTTCAAGGCCAAGACCCAAGTGCAAGGCCAAGAGATGGCTCACTCATTGGTGTTGGCGAGTCCCATGGACGCGCGGTGAAGGGCGTAGGCGAACCCCAAGCAGCCTTCGACGCCTCCATCCTATCGTCTCCATCGGTCTGTGGATGAGGCCATCCGTCGAAGCGAGTTGTGGGCGTTAGTGCAAAGAACGCCCGTGGCGTCAATGTCGAGCTCGGGAAGGACGTCGATGGTGGTCGTTGGGGCGAAGTCGAGGGCGTACGTGCCCTGTTCGGGGCTGGAGCACACTGCCAGATCCTTGTCATCGGAGGCGTCCATGGCGAGGAACTGAGAAGAGGTCGAGGTGGTCGCCTGCTTGAGTGCCGGCTTTGAGTTGCCGAACCCGACCGCGACAGCCTCCCTGATGTTCTCCTTCATGCTCTCTCGGAACTCCTTCAGGAGATCCTTCAGGTCCTGCTTGGTCGCCGGCTTCATTGCTCGATCGGGTGGGAGGTGGTGGGGAAAATTTTGGCTCCGAATACCAGGTGTTAGGGTCTCTCTACTGATCTCATGAATCACTTACAGATACAAGGATTTGGGTAGCTAGATTACATGAACAAGCAAAAACAAGGGGATTGAGGAGGAGAGCCAGAGGTGGGAGAGGAAGCCGCAGTACCGTTTCAGTCGTGATCCAACCGGATCCACCCTTTCAAGTATTTGTAGTCGCTGGCTCCATGGCCTGGATGCTAGGCCCGACCCTCTCATGCCGGCCCGCGGCCCACCCGTGGAGGGTTGCTAACACAACGGATGAACTCAGCCGGCCCAGCAAATGCGGAGTCATGAGACCTGTAACCCCGGCCCACGTCTTCTTCTGCTTCCTCTCCGGGCTCTCCGCAACTCGGCAGTTTCAGCGCAGTGCACTCGGCAGCCAGGACCTTGTCTCAGAAAAAAAAAACCCCGGCAGCCAGGACCAACGACGCGGCGACGACGGCGAGCGCGACCTCGAGCGCGCCCAGTCTCCCTACAGATCCGCGCGGCGGCCGGCAAGGTGCGATCCTCTCCCTCCGTCCGTCTCACCCGCTCTCTTCTCTCAGATCGCATAGGGAAAATCTGCTCGCCCGAAGAGTTCCTGCCCATCCCTGCCCGCCGCGGCCTCTTCTGCCTTCTCCGTCGTGGTTTCGAGCAGATCCGTTCGATTTGGGGTGGGATCCGTGGCTGTCTACGCGGGGTCACCAGGGGGGTGGCTGAGTGGCGCGGCTGCTTGGCCGCGATCTCGTGGCCTGATCGATTTTGCGTCTCGTGAGATTTGATTCCGGAATTCCGGCAGAAATGGTTCGGGCTAGTCCATTATGTTCCTTTGTTCGATTTTGTTCATAGGTTCATGCTGATTGTTGGGGTGTGCTTTGGGGGATCACCCGGTGGGTGCGGCATGCCAGTGGGTGCTTGGTCAGGTCGCCAGATGCAGTAGTCCGCTATCTCTTTAAGAAAGATGAATTCAAAGTAATTCTCCAGTTGTGAATTTGTAAGGGATTATGCAACCCACAGAGCTGATTAAACTATATAGAATGGAATTGATCAGGAGCTGATTATGCTAGTTTGGTCGGAACCGAGCTCCTGGCCATGGCCGCCGTGGCCATGGGAGCTGCTCCCCCTCGCTCCTGTACATGGGCGAGCACACACAGCACTCACGCGCATTCACCCCTGATTCACGCGCACACGCATGCCTCACATGCACACATCTGTCCCAGACCTCCTTCTCATCCTATGGATCTGGTTGATTAGCACGCATCTATGTGAGCTATTGGGCTAGTGATTTTCTTCATTAGCATGGATGTTCTCCTCCTACGTTTTTTATTTTTGGTTGAGCTCTTGGGCTGGTAACTTTTCTGATTATCATGGATCTGTTCCCAAGATCTTGCTAACTTGTGCATGTATTTTATTTTGTTTTGTTGATGCAAATGGTGTCAATATTATCAGTGCCCATGCCTTTATTAAATTATAAATTTGTGCGATTTATATAGATGGCTGACAACAGCAAGACCTGAGAAACGCCGATAGTGCCTATATGGTTGCTGTTTTGTGTGCCTACATGGCCACGATAACTACAAGGGCTAGAATTAGACTGGCTCCAGCACAGTATCACCAACGTGATTCCCTGCCCGCCGCATTTGCAAAGCATGATATCAGAAACTACACATTTCCAAACAGCGGAATAATCCAGACCATCTACCAATACCATCTTGGGTTCTCAATCAAACTGAATAAACGGCACCAATTTATTCAGTTTGATTGAGAACCCAAGATGGTGTTGGTAGATGGTCTGGATTAATCCGCTGTTTGGAAATGTGTAGTTTCTGATATATGTTCAGGCCCAGTTCTTTTGGCCGATTCTCCCATAATCTTGAGAATCGACCCTCCACCCAGCTTCTCCCAGAATCTTGAACCCATATTTTTTTTATAATCCTAGCTAGTTAGGATGTGAATAGTTAGGATTGTAAAAAATATATAGATACAAGATTCTGGGAGAAGCTGGGTAGAGGGTCAATTCTCAAGATTCTGGGAGAATCGCCCAAAAGAACTGGCCCTCAGTTTGATTGAGAACCCAAGATGGTATTGGTAGATGGTCTGGATTATTCCGCTGTTTGGAAATGTGTAGTTTCTGATATCATGCTTTGTAAGTGCGGCGGGCAGGGAATCCCGTTGATGATACTGTGCTGGAGCCGGTGATCGTTGGAACTTTGCAAGCCGGAGCCTGCTCATTGTCCAGTGTTTAGTTGATTCAGTTTCATATGTTCGATCATCCCTCAAGGCATATGTTTGTAACATGAGGTTGACTTTTCAGTTTCAGGGATCATCTGCACTGTAAGCTGGTAGCTGATTGAGAAGAGGGGAATACTAGCAATGTTCTCCTTGTTACATGGTCTATGGAACCATGTGTTCAGCAAGACAGAGTTCCGTGTGCTCATCCTTGGAGTCGATAAGGCTGGGAAGACGGTAATTCATCTCAAACTTATGTTTACATGTATGAAGTATTGAGTCAACTATCTCCCTTATGTGTTGAAGATTGAGTTTATTTGTATTTGTATCAAAACTTGATGTTCTTCTAATAATGACTATGTAGACCTTGCTAGAAAAGTTGAAGTCAATCTATTTGAAAGGAGATGGTCTTCCACATGATCGTATTGGTCCAACTGTGGGGCTTAATATTGGCCGTATTGAAGATGCAAATGTAAAGCTTGTTTTCTGGGATCTGGGAGGTCAGGTATGGTTTCTTGTGCTATTGGCCAAAATTTCTGGTTGACAAGCTCTTCAATGAAATTTCTCCATTCATCATCCAGGACTATTTTCATTTCATCAAAGATAGGTTCATATTTGCTCATTTCTCCGATGTCCATTTTCATTAGTGGAGATCAAAATGATGAAATCTGGAAATTGAGATTCTTGCTCAAGAAAATTAATCGTAACCATGGTAGAGCTGCACATGTTGTATCTAATTTTGCTAGAACCGGGCTGCACTGGTTAATGGATTGTGTTTCACTGCTTTCTAAACCTTTAACTGAGCAATAAAGATCCCATTCCCGTGTAAGGAGAAAAGGAACTAATTGACGTTCAGATCAAATGCATTTGTACTTTATTTTTTTTCATGATCTTACTTTAATACCTGGAGATAGAATACGCTTCATTTTGCAACCAAAGTACCTGGATTAGATAAATGACAAGTGTAGGCCAGTTTTCATCCCTTATTTAGAATCCTCAAAGGTAAAAGTCTCCTCTGGACATGCAAATTATTAGAACATTAGAGTTGATGCTTATACGGAAGGCATGTAACCATCATGTTTATAAGTTTTTTCAAGTTTATGGCAAAACTGAAGCAAATGCTTATCTTAAGTAAGACCTTATACTTTGATACTACAGAGATCCTGGTCTGCGTTCGTGATCATGTACCTAATATTTTTGCGGAAGTTTCTCTCTTACTGCTCCTGCTGTCTGATGTACTTTCAGCCTTTTAAGAACATAAGCTTTTTAAGTTAGACCTTTCCCATTATGTGGTTTAAGTTTTGCTTAAGGAAGCATACTAAACTGTAGTTATGACCTTCACTTTGTGAAAGCTAACAGGCAAAAATAAATTTCATTCCATAATTTCACAAAGACTACAATTTAGATAGCATTCTTTTTCTAGACATTGCAAATTCTAATGCTAACTACATGTTTTTGACAGCCTGGCCTAAGAACTATATGGGAGAAATATTATGATGAGGCTCATGCTATAGTATACGTTATCGACTCTGCCTCCGCATCAACATTTGAAGATGCCAAATCTGCTCTTGGTAAGTTGCTTCCATTTCTTTCGTCACAAAACATTCATGTAACTTGTGTTGTTAACTGTATGTTCTAGTAAAGTCTGCCAAGGACTGGAAAAGTTAGGATCATTACTGGAGTGAATGTTGACTCAAAACATTTTTGTTGCAGAGAAAGTGCTTCGTCACGAGGATCTGCAAGAGGCACCACTACTCGTATTCGCCAACAAACAGGTTGAGTAATATACACCATGCTTAAATTACCTTACAAAACTCAATGCATTCACTCTGAACTGAAAACTGCAATTACTTGGATGAAAATTGGCACTTCTGGGAAAATTCTTTTTCATTTGCATACAATGCACAGTAGTTGTAACTGTAAACGAATCCACAGCTGTTTAATTATCAGAGGATATCAGTTTCCATGCTCCCTAGGCCATGAATATGCATCATATGTAGAGCTCGGAGCATGGAATAGGTGAAACATGCTTTAACCATGTGCTTGCGCATAATTGAAGTTGTTCAAGAATTGACGCATTATCGCACTCAGTGGTATTCGTAACATTTTGAAGATGAGAGACATGCTGCAGAAAAAAATAACTGTCCATATCATTCATTTAGTCCCTTGCAAGTTCATTTCATCCTGATATGTTGCTTTAGCCATTTTCCTCGTGCCTCTTATATTTTCATGTTTGGATGCTCCTCTCAACAGGATTTATCAGCAGCTGTCACAGAAGAAGAATTGGACAGACATCTTCACCTTAAAGAGTTTGATGAGAGGCCATATATGTTTGTTGCGGGATCTGCATATGATGGGTAAGTAGAGCAATCCCTTCAGTTCCCAAACTTATTTGCTTCATACTGAAGGATGATCCATTATTATGCATATTTCTACTAATTTCTTGTCAAGATGGACTTTCAATGATTCAGTTTAGGCTAGTAACCACATTGCTTAACTCATTCTATTTTAAATATACTCCCTCCGTTCCCAAATAATTGTCTTTCTAGCCATCTCAAATAGACTACAACATACGGATGTATGTAGACATGTTTTAGAGTGTAGATTCACTCAATTTGCTCCGTATGTAGTCACTTGTTGAAATCTCTAGAAAGACAATTATTTAGGAACGGAGGGAGTACATCGCTTAATATATCTTCTTCCATGAATATATGATAGTCAAGGATACATTGAACTAGCCACTTGGAAGGTGGACATGAAGAAAGTTGTGCAGACCTCTCTTAATGACCTTTTTATGGCAGGACGGGGATCAAACTGGGTATCGACTGGTTGGTAGAAGAAATGGGAAAGAGTAGGCGCACCGAGGCTCTGAGGGCACGCACCGACACATATGCGAAGATTTAGCACCGTGACTCAAAACTCTGGTATATTCGATTTTGAGAGGCACAAAGATTTGAGAACGCTAGCTGATGTCGTTGGTCTCGTGCATACACACTTTAGCATAATGTCATGATCAGTTGAAGCCCGTCGTCATCCTCACTCTGCTATAGCCCCAGAACAAAATGCCTTAGATGTGGCTCTTGCAGTAGTGATGGCAGAAGCGATTGTTCGTTCATTTACCCCCAAGGATGTACAGTCATTACTCGTTTGGATTCTGTGTTCATATGATCTCCCTTTTCTTGAAACATGCTGAGTGGCAATGTTGAGCACATGGTAGCTTTGTACGTCCGTAATGTTTGTCAACATGATTACATGCTGATGAGTGGCAATGCTGAGCACATGGTAGCTTTGTACGTCCGCAATGTTTGTCAACATAAAAAGAATGCAGCTTCAAACAAGACTGCCACTGTCCTAAGATCCTCATTTCGGGTTCTCATCCGGCATCACCAATAGAAATACTCCCTCTATCCCTAAATATAAGCTTTTTAGAGTTTCCAATATGATCAGGCCTTTTCAGAGTTTCCAATATGAACTACATATGGAGCAAAATAAGTGAACTTACACTCTAAAATACGTCTATGTACATCTGTATATAGTTTGTATTGAAATCTCTATCCGTATATAGTTTGTATTGAAATCTCTAAAAGGGTTTATATTTAGAAATGATTGAAATCTCGAAAAGGGTTTATATTTAGAAATGGAGGGAGTATAAAGCAGCCGATGATCCGATGCATTACATCATATGATTCATTTTCCATGCTATTTCCGAAGTGTGACAGTTTCAGTTTGTAATTACCAGATGGACAGGAAATTTAGAGCAACTTCAACATGCCGATCCATTTCGTCCGCACGTATTCGTTTGGGTCGCCACAGATAGAAATGTCGGTTCTAACGCGTCGACTCAAACGGACGCGCGTCCATTTTTCATCCGCCTGCCTACCTACCCGTGGCCCAAATTTGAGTCTCATTTGCGTCGGCGCGGACATAAAACGGACGCACGTAATGCGCGCCTACTCTTTCCCCTGGCCCGCCAGTTGGTGGCACAACTATCACCATTTTCCTCCATTTTCCCACCCCCCCTTTGCCAAGGGCCCGGCGCTTGCCATGGACGACACGCCGACCCTCGATGTTATCGCCAGCCTCGCCTCCCTCGCCTAGTCCGCCCTCGCCTCCGCCAAAGGCAAGCCCCGCGCGCCCCGCAAGACCGCGGCGTCGCCCAAGAAGAAGAAGAAGAAGAAGAAGTTGACGGCCGAGGAGCGGGCCGTGCAGTCGCCCAAGAGGAAGGGCCGGAGACACGCGCAGGACGCAAGGGATGAAGCGGCGGGCGTCGCCGTCCTCACCGCCACCGCACAGTAGGAGGAAACCAACGCCCGAGTCGCGTGACAACGAGGGAGGCCCTGATCTACCTAGTGTTAAACCCTAGCCAGCACGGGCTTGTCAGCGCCGCCGTGGGCGCGGCCAGCACAGGTTCGTCGGCATTTCCTCGCATGGTGGTGCCAGAGTCGCTGCGCGCGTCTGCCATGCAACCGATTCCCGGCTTCCACGTCTACCCGCAAGCCTCCCGCTTCTCCATGGAATGCTCGCTGGAGGTTAGCATGGTGGCGCCGTCCACGCGCGTGGCCATCGACCTCAACGCCACGCCGGTGGCCTGCATCATCCTCTGGAGGGTGCGAGGAAACACCCACGGGAGATGCCAGTCGACTTGCTCCCTGGCATCCACAACTTGTTCGACAGAATGCCGGCGGTCAGCGACGACGAAGCGGCCAACCGTTTCATCATCGAGAGCATCATCTTTGAAGGTGGTGCGGCGGCCACTGCCTCCGCTGGCGGTGCCGCCGTGGCTTTCTATGATCCCGAGGAGACCCAAAGCCAAGACGGCTGAGCGCCATTCATGCCGGCCACCTATGATCAAGGTGGCATGGACGACGCCTTCATGCAAGATCAGGTCGTGTGACGCCCGGATAATTAGACTACAGCAATTACCTGCTAATGATGGCACATCACCTCTGTCACTGTAGTTTATCTCGGGTTAGTTCAAAACTGATCCAACTTTAAATTTGAGTTAATGGCAAACATCAAAAGTTTTCAAAACATTAAAACTAAAATGTTTGGTTTGCGACAAATAATCCATACATTATTTTGGTGAAGAAACCACATTTTTATAAAGTAATTAAATGTTCTAAGATAAGTAAAACAGTAGCTGAAACAATTATTTAAACATCTCTTAAATGATTAAATTATTGAAAACCTATTTTTATAACTACAAAAATAATTGTAGCAGTGGTATAACTACTATTACTAATTTGGGTGCTAACTATATGATTTACAAAACTAAAACAATTTGAAAGATTAAATAAACAGAAAAGCAATTGAAAAACAAAAAGGAAAGAACACCAAAACAAAAAAGAGGAAACCCCCTGGCCAACTGGGCCAAACGGCCCAGCTGGCCATCGAACCAACTGGCCGGCCCACCCCCGGCCTACACACACCATTATCCAAACCCTAACCGACACCCCACTCCCCCCACTCGTTCGCCCTCCCCCCCCCCCCCATCCAGTTCTAGATCGGGATCGAGCCCGGCGACGACCGCCCCCGATGTTGCTGGACCGCGCGGTCGCCCGAACCGCTTCCTCGTCGGAACCACCATGCCGACCTGCCTCCCCATCTTCGACAACGACGTCGTCCCCGTCTACCTCCCTGAGCCCCGCTGCCCTTGACCCCACGCCCCGTGGTGAGGCCCGCGACCTCCTCTCTCCCTCGCCCAGCGCTCACCATGACCCCGTCGCACCCACATCCGCGCTTCAGCGCCGCCACGCCTGCCTGCACTCTGCGCCCGCTCGGATCTGCGCCGGCGGCGCCCTCGCCGCCACCACGACCCCCGCCCCTTTCGCGCTGCAAGGCGCGCGCGCGTCTTTCCGCCGCGCGCCGGCGCCTCGCTAGCGCCAGCGCCCGTGGCGACCGCGCTTTTCTCTCAGACGCGCCGCCTACTCTCCCCTCTCGCGCCCCGCCGCCGGCCGCGCCACCAACCTCGCTGTCGTGCGCCGCCGATCCGTCCGCGCCCCGCTCTCAGGTTGCCCGCGCCATGGCGCCGCCGCCCCGCCTCGCTCCGCTCTGCCGCCCTCTTCCCCCGCTTTCGCCTCGTCGCCTTTGCACTCGCCATTGCTCCCTTTGTTGCTTCACCTTTCGCCCGCCCATCGCCGAGCCGCCGTGGCCGCCACCGCCGCCTCGGCACCCGCTTCGCCCTCCGCTGCTCGGCGCGCTACACCCTCGCCCGCTTCGGCACCGGCGCCCAGGGGCTTGGCTCTCGCTCATGATGCCTTGCCGCCCGGGTCCGGCGCCACGCCAGCGGCGACCACGCCCGCATCCGCGCCGTTAACCGCAGACCCGGTTGGCCCTATGGGCCACTGCCCAGTGGGGCCCCCTCACGCCCCTGTCAAAAAGGGTAATAATAATTATAATTATAATTAATTAATTAATTATTTAACCCTGATTAACTAACCTAATTAGCTAATTAAATTAACTAATCTGTTAACTAGACTAATTAACTTGGTCAATTAGCTAATAGCCTATGACATGCGGGACCCTTGCGTCAGTCTGACCAAGTCAACTGATTGTTGACTGCTGACATCACCCTGATGTCATGCTGACGTCATAATGGCATTTTCTAATTAAATTAATTCTATTAATTCTAAAAAGGAATTAAAACTTTGAAAATTAGTATTAAATGATCCGTAACTCGGATGGAAAAACTTTGTACATGAAAGTTGCTCAGAACGACGAGACAAATCTGAATACGCAGTCCGTTTGTCAGCCAGACGTCCCTAGCATAGCGAACATGCAACTTTACCCCTCCGGTTCATCTGTCCGAAAACGCGAAACATCAGGGATACTTTGATGTTTTCCCCCTTCGCCGGTATCACTTCCTACCGCGTTAGGGCACACCTAGCACCGCTCATTGTCATGACATGCATCGTCATGCTTATGTTTGCATTACATTTATTGTTTCTTCCCCCTCTTCTCTCGCTAGACACCGAGACCGACGCGCTGCTACCCAGTGCGACTATGGTGTTGACGACCCCTCCTTCTCGGATGAGCTTCAGCAAGCCCCGATCACGGATATCGCCTATTCCTTCTCTATACCGCTTGCATTAGAGTAGTGTAGCATATTATCGCTTTCGATTAATCCTATTACGATGCATAGCTTTGTCATTGTTGCTCTGAGCTTGTTACCCTTACCGCTATCCTATCGCTTAGTATCGGATGCTAGTGTTCCATCGGTGGCCCTACACTCTTGTCCGTCTCGCCATGCTATATACGGGCCGTGATCACTCGGGAGGTGATCACGGGCATATGCTATATACTTTATACTATTACATTACTTATGATACTGTTCGGAGGTGGGGGCTGAAGGGGCAGGTGGCTCCATCCCGATAGAGGTGGGCCTGGGTTCTCGATGGCCCCCGACTGTTACTTTGTGGCGGAGCGACAGGGCAGGTTGAGACCACCTAGGAGAGAGGTGGGCCTGGCCCTGGTCGGCGTTCGCGGATACTTAACACGCTTAACGAGATTTTGGTATTTGATCTGAGTCTGGCCACTGGCCTATACACACTAACCAACTACGCAGGAACAGTTATGGGCACTTGGCGTCGTGGTATCAGTCGAAGCTCTTTTTGACGTCACGATCGGCGGCGCGCCAAGATTGGACCGTAGCTCGCGCTTGTATTAAGGGGCTAGGTGCGCTTCCGTCAGCGACATAGCGTGCAGGTGTGCAATGGGCGATGGGCCCAGACCCCTGCGCGCATAGGATTTAGACCGGCGTGCTGACCTCTCTATTGAGCCTAGGTGGGGCTGTGACGTGTTGATCTTCCGAGGCTGGGCATGACCCAGGAAAGTGTGTCCGGCCAAATGGAATCGAGCGTGTTGAGAAATGTGGTGCACCACTGCAGGAAAGTTTATCTATTCGAATAGCCGTGATCTTCGGTAACAGGACGACTTGGAGTTGTACCTTAACCTTATGACAACTAGAACCGGATACTTAATAAAACACACCCTTCCAAGTGCCAGATACAACCCGGTGATTGCTCTCTCACAGGTCGACGGGGAGAGGATCGTTGGGTTAGGATTATGCTATGCGATGATACTTGGTGCACTTACCATCTACTTTCTTCTACATCTTTGCAAGATGGAGGCTGCGAGCGTAGTCTTGACGTGATTAGCTATCCCCCTCTTATTCTGGCATTCTGCAGTTCAGTCCATCGATAATGCCCCTTTACACATATACCCATGCATATGTAGTGTAGATCCTTGCTTGCGAGTACTTTGGATGAGTACTCACGGTTGCTTTTCTCCCCCTTTCCCCCCCCTTTCCTTTCTTCCTGGTTGTCGCAACCAGATGTTGGAGCCCAGGAGCCAGACGCCACCGTCGACGACGACTCCTACTACACCGGAGGTGCCTACTACTACGCAGGGCGGCGATTTACCACCAGGACTAGTTTAGGAGGATCCCAGGCAGGAGGCCTACGCCTCTTTCGATCTGTATCCCAGTTTGTGCTAGCCATCTTATGGCAACTTTTTTAACTTATGTCCGTACTTAGATATTGTTGCTTCCGCTGACTCGTCTATGATCGAGCACTTGTATTCGAGCCCTCGAGGCCCCCGGCTTGTATTATGATGCTTGTATGACTTATTTTATTTTAGAGTTGTGTTGTGATATCTTCCCGTGAGTCTCTGATCTTGATCGTACATGTTTGCATGTATGATTAGTGTATGATTGAATCGGGGGCGTCACAGGTCGGCCTGGGCAGCTTCCCTCTCGACCACGAGTTCCCGAAGGACTACGACCTCGAGGAAGAGGATGAAATGGACATCGACGGGGATCCTTTGTTCGAGGACGAGCTCGCCAACCAAGCTGGGGCGAAGCCGAAGCGCAATAGCAAGCAGACGAAGGCATACACGCCGTCTGAGGACAAATTCCTTTGTGAGTGTTGGAGGGACATTGGGTAAGACCCCAAGGTCGGCGCCGAACAAAAGGCACCAACCTTTTGGCTTCGTGTTCATCGTGAGTACCATGAATGCAAGAAGTTTGCGCCGTATCAAATGCAAAGCAAGCGTGGGTGGGTGTCCCTCTCGAAGCGATGGAGGGTGATACAACAAGAGTGCAACAAGTTTTGTGCCACCCTTGAGAGCATCAAGGCACGCCCCGTGAGCGGCATCGACATGAAAGATATGGTATACATGCGGCCCTCTTCGTCTTCATTTTTCATTATGCTTCCATGTCCATTTGCCCATATACTTGCATGCTATTCATTTCTAGGCATTTCAAGCTTTGGAGGCATCCAAGGTCCAACATGAGGGCAAGTCCTTCAACCTCTCCCATTGTTGGATGGTCATCAACGGGGAGGAGAAGTTCAAGGCGCAATATGCCGCCGTCATGGCGCGTGGGGGGAAGGAAGCCGTGGAGGAGCTTGGGGAGGGCAAAAAGCCACGACCGCGGGGAAGACAAGGAAGGACACAAGGGAGGAGAAGCGCCGGCAAGACAAGGAAGAGCAAATGAACGCCTTCATGGAAATCCAAAGGAGGAAGCTTGAGCTCGATGCGGAGAAGCAAACCAAGATGCTTGAGATGGAGGCGGAGAAGCAAGCCAAGATGCTCGAGATCGAGGCCGGCAATGCCAAGACCAAGGCGAAAGAAGTGGCGCTTGCTTGCATGATTAGGGGGGTGGAGATCATGAAGGTGGACCTGAACACCGTGTCACCGAGGAAGAGGCCATGGTTCGAGAAGATGCAGGCTGACATGCTCAAGTTCGACGCCGAGTGATCTATGGCGGAGAGCGCCATCCCTTTTTTGTATGCCGGCAAGTGTGCTGACATGACCATGACCGAGATGGCATGGTTGAATTCCCGCCCCTTTTTGTGTGCTGGCATGTGTTCCGGCCGTTGGCAAGTGCGCCGCATGAACTGTGTGGTGATTTTTTTTGAAGGCTGGCATGGTATGCCGGCCGCCGGCATGAACTTTAGGCGATGGCATGGCCGCTGGCAATGATCTATTGCCATAGACGTTTTTAATTTATGCGTGGACATGAAATGGGCCGCGCTCGTTGGCGCATGGCCAACCAAAAACAAAAAGAGGGTGGACGCCGAGCGGGCGGCCGACCCAAATGAACGAAAAGAGGACAAAGCGCGCGTCCGTTTGGGTCCGCGCCTCTTATTCACTTCTTAAAATACAAACAACCATCATGTATTTTCTGCATATTACAGAAGGAAAAGTTAACATTACAAGAAATTTAAGCTACAGGAGCAGAGTGATGTTGGGATCCCCATACAATACATGTCACTCTGTCCAAAGCTTCAAGTCTGTCCAAGATAATAGCACAAGGAACAGGTGGGAAGGGCCTTCAGATAGGCGAGCTTAGCTACATACGAGTTGGCCTGCGTCACATATCTCACCCACCTGTATGGATTGTATGTTTTGGATTTCTTCGCTATCTGAAGATATCTGACCTGCAGTTCAGTCGTGTAGGTGGTGTTGGTGTTCAGGAAGCATAAAAGCTATACATCGATCTACTAGCTGTTCAAACACATCGAATAATACAACAGCTAAGAAAGAAAAAAAAAATCTTAAATCATGTTGGTGTTGACACAGAGATGGCAGCAGATGGTCTTACCTGTAACTTTGAAGCCTTGTACATAGGTATAGTGAAGTTCATGTTTACTGGTCCGGCTTCTTTTGTGAGGTTTCCTGTGTTCATAAAGATGCGTGGCACAAAAACATATTATAATGGTCACGCAGAGGATAGACAGGCCATGCTAAAGTCAAGTCCATATTAAAATCTCTAAAAAAACTTATATTTAAGAACGGAGGGAGTAATCCACAATGCAACCATTTAACTAATTATCAGATGCAGCAGAAGTTAATGTTTCACTTTGACTGAACTCAAAAGGACAAAATAAAGCTGCAACTGACCTCATTGTGTAAGAGGGCACTGGCATTTGTACAGTGATTGTGTTAGCAGTGACATTCGCAGGAAAGTCTGCCCGTATTTTCAAGAGAACTTCAGCCTGTGTAACATAAACCCTTGCAACAGGTCTAAAATGCCATAAACAAAGTGAGGACACTATAGTTAAACCCCAAACCTTTTAGTTCCTTATTTTTTAATGCATTTACATAAAAAATTTAGTGGCATTCCAAAAAAAATTTAGATGCATTATTTCCAAATCGACAACTTCAATTGCATTTACATAAATGTTCGAGTTGCTTTCTAAAACTATTCCACAATTTCACACACACTATGCATTCGTTTCAGATTGTAATGAATATGCTTGGAACTCAAAGGCAAGTGTTAACCAGAAATGTCATGCATTCCATACTCATTGGGAAGATTTTATCACGAAGAAAACATAAAACACAAGGGAAACCAAGAGTGAACCTCCTATCCTAAACATCGTAGCGAGCACCTAAGCATTTCAACCATGAAGCCCAAGGACACTAACAGGGAGAAAATGTGCATACACCAACGACAAAATTGAGAAACGTGGCCACGAGTTGAGCATGCACCTTGATACAGGCGAAGTCAAAGAGCACACGTGCAAATCATCTTGATGTCATGAAATCATCATTGATCGTGCACCGAGCAAGCAAAAGCACGGGCGTTAGAGGAGCTACGGAAATAGCTGAAGAGAAATTGTCGGGCGTAGCGGTCTGTGCTGTATTTTAAGGGAAGAACGTGGTAATTAAACAAAAATGATCAGATGGCCGAGTTGGTCTAAGGCGCCAGATTAAGGCTCTGGTCCGAAAGGGCGTGGGTTCAAATCCCACTCTGGTCAATTCTTTTTGTTTTTTCTGAAAAAAACATAGAGACATGTAGTAGTACTGTTTCCCCATGGAAATAAGAGACATACAGTACTTTTTTCCCATGAAAATCAAGAGTGCACACGCATCAGAGACGTGCGCTGACCAGCTACTAAATCGAATTGCCACGATTTACTTCTGCTTCCTACAAGGATCGAACCGCTCACATTGGTGGTCACGCCGTTCTCAATCTTGAACAAAGAC
Source organism: Aegilops longissima (assembly GCA_021605205.1). Taxonomy (NCBI): domain Eukaryota; kingdom Viridiplantae; phylum Streptophyta; class Magnoliopsida; order Poales; family Poaceae; genus Aegilops; species Aegilops longissima. Next base: position 63,167,683 of record CM038676.1, read on the forward strand.
GCATAACGAATTGAACAACGGAAACATTAACGCCCATATTATGGGTCATGCCGTTCTCAGTCTTGAACAAAAACGCACAGCGAATTGAACAACGGAAACATTAACGCCCACACGTGTGGGCGTTAGCCAACTCACCCACACGCCTTTATCGGCGTTCAACAATTTCTGCACGAATCTTGGCATATTTTGGCTGATTTTGTGTGTCACGTAGGACAACTGCGTGTGTGGTGTGTGAGAGAGTTCATCCACACGCCGGTTTCCTCTCCGCGGTCAACGGTTGCCACTCGGGGGCGTGTGATGGAACTGCTTGGCGCCCGCACGCCACGCCCGACTGCGGTTGCCGTCAACCACGTCTCGCACTTCGCCCCCCTTCCCTCGCGATTCCATTTACTCGCTCCACTTCATTACTCACCCAACCCACCTCGCAGTTCATTCGATTGGAAGAGAAGCCGAGAGGAGAAGGCGGCGGCGGAGGCGGAAGAGTCGACGACATTCACGGCCGTCGGTGGGACTCGCCGGACCGGAGCGTCTTCGCCGGAGTGCCTGCAGATTGAAGGTAATGCTCCTTCCCACGCTCACATTCCTTGCCTGCATTCCCCCTCTCCTCCGTGGTCAATGTTCCGCTCGAGATTCATCGAGATTCCGGCGGATTCACGGTGCTCCGGCATCCCCGGCGGCGGCAGAGTCCCGTGCTTGCCGTTTTGGGTGGCATTGCGCAGTTTCGTCGCCGCCGCGGTGGCAGTCATGCCGGTGTGGCTCGGCCTGTCCGCATCCACATCCTAGTTCTGCCTTGCAATTGAGCCGGCGTTTTTCTAGTTGTTAGTTATGTATTGCCTCAAAATGCTATTTGCGATCAGTGGGGAAAGTTTTTCGTTGTTGAATTTCAGGTTATGATAGTTGCCAATGAACCCTAGATCTAGGTAGTTGTATTTCGAAGTGTAGTATAAAGGCAACCATGGCAGTTTCAGCAACTATCTGCAATGGATGGCAACTAATTCCCCGATCAACTGTGTCAGTTGCCACAAATATGCTTTCCATGTGGCAACTATTTTTGTGAACACACTATGGCTGCTGCCATGCTGTAGGCAGGATAATGTGGCAACTTCACTGTACTATAGACTCAATTTGTGTTTTGCCATGCTGACTAGTGATATTTGAACATATTTGGTTGTATTACACGACAACTCATTTTTAATATGAGGCCAGTGTGTGAATTGCCACATTACAGGTTGTTTAGTGGATGTTTTCAGCACTTTTTGAATTGTCTTCCATTTTAACATGGAAATTTCAACCTAGTACATTTGCCTTTGAACATATGGCAACTCACTTTTATATGAGAATAGCGTGTGAGTTGCCACATTATATGTTTGTGCAGTGGAAGATGTGTGCCTTTCTTTGTACTGTCTAGTGCTAACATGGCAACTTGAACATTTGTGTAAGTGCCTTATGATTTGTATATTTTTCAAATGAAGCCAATGTGTTTAGTTGCCACTTTTCTTGTTGGACAATCATAGGGGGTGTGGGTGTTCCTATGATATTGCCTAATCTTTTTGCCACTTTTAATTGAGCCCATGTGGCAAGTACATTCTGTTAGGTGGCAACTGCTTCCTTCATAAGTTCATTTCACCCTGACATTTTGATTTGTTCTTACCTCAGCACAATGGCTCGCGGCGACCATCAAGACGATGATGATGATTTCATGGAGTTACCGCAACAGAATCGCGCAACTGGACGGACAAAAGATGGCGATGAGGTAATTTTCCACCCCCGTATGTTTTGAATGTCATATTGAGTTTGTAACCGTCTGTTAGGAACTAAATTTTCATGATACTGAAACATGGCAACAAATGATCATTTGTCTGTTTTGCAGAAGAAGAAACGTTATCGCAATAGGGCTTCATAGGAACGCCTGACTATATTAACCGAAGGATTTACCGACGAGCAGAAGGGAGCAGCTGCTGAGATGGGGATGCAGGCTCTGATGGATGTTCGGTGCAAGAACCTAGTGAACCTTGTATGCGACTGGCTCGGTGAGATTTACGACACCGCCTCCAGGGAATTTGTGATTCCGGGACGTGGAAGACTCCCGTTGGACGAGGAATCCGTGTTCTGCATTTTGGGTGTGCCCCGTGGAGAAATCAAAGTCCCGTATGAGGTCAATAATAAGATTGAGGAAACATTGTTTTCCCATTTGTTTCCTGGGATGGCATCCATGCCGAACACGACTTTGCTGGCAAATTCGCTGGAGGGCATGACAACCCATGGCAAGGTTTTTAAGATGAAGCTACTCATGTACCTGATCTCAGCTGTTTTTGCACCTACCACATCTCTTCGCCCAATCAACAAATGCTTCCCCATCCTGGTGAATGATCTATCTCTACTCCTTTATTCCATCAATCTTTTGACTCCGATGTCATCTGTAAGCTAGTCACTGCCAGTTATTTGATGTTTTTTCATTTGATTTCTGATGCGGCAACTTCTTGTCCTGAAATTTGTGTCGTGCAGGCGGAGCTGAAAGATGTGAAGAACATGAATTGGTGTAAGTTCATCGCGGACTTCCTGCATGGTGCATTCTCAAACAACATGTACCAGAAGGGTTGTCGACTCCATTTAATGGCATTTTCCCCTACTCCTTTGCAAACACTATTACCATGTTGAATGTTTTCCAAATCAACATGTTAGCCGTTGATAAGTGTGAACCGTACAAGATCATGCATGGCAACCCGTTTTGTTTTCATTTGTTTTATATGATTTTTGTTTACGTGTGAAGGCGACTTCTGTTTGATCCATGGCATCCGTGGTTGCTGCCTACAAGGCAATATCATTTGTCAATAACATACAAAAAAAATTCATTTCATACTGATGTCTACTATGCAACATTCTTCTTGTAGACGTTGTTGGGCCTCCAAGTGTAGAGGTTTATAGGACAGTAGCAAATTTCCCTCAAGTGGATGACCTAAGATTTATCAATTCGTGGGAGGCGTAGGATGAAGATGGTCTCTCTCAAACAACCCTGCAACCAAATAACAAAGAGTCTCTTGTGTCCCCAACACACCAAATACAATGGTAAATTGTATAGGTGCACTAGTTCGGCGAAGAGATGGTGATACAAGTGCAATATGGATGGTAGATAAAGGTTTTTGTAATCTGAAAATATAAAAACAGCAAGGTAACTAATGATAAAAGTGAGCGTAAACGGTATTGCAATGCTAGGAAACAAGGCCTAGGGTTCATACTTTCACTAGTGCAAGTTCTCTCAACAATAATAACATAATTGGATCACATAACTAACCCTCAACATGCAACAAAGAGTCACTCCAAAGTCACTAATAGAGGAGAACAAACGAAGAGATTATGGTAGGGTACGAAACCACCTCAAAGTTATTATTTCCAATCAATCCGTTGGGCTATTACTATAAGTGTCACAAACAGCCCTAGAGTTCGTACTAGAATAACACCTTAAGACACAAATCAACCAAAACCCTAATGTCACCTAGATACTCCAATGTCACCTCAAGTATCCGTGGGTATGATTATACGATATGCATCACACAATCTCATATTCATCTATTCAACCAACACATAGAACCTCAAAGAGTGCCCCAAAGTTTCTACCGGAGAGTCAAGAAGAAAACGTGTGCCAACCCCTATGCATAGGTTCATGGGCGGAACCCGCAAGTTGATCACCAAAACATACATCAAGTGAATCACGTGATATCCCATTGTCACCACAGATACGCACGGCAAGACATACATCAAGTGTTCTCAAACTTCATCACACAAAATATTTAAATCATGCACAACCTCGATGCTCTATCTTCATCACACAAAATATTTAAATCATGCACAACCCCGATGACAAGCCAAGCAATTGTTTCATACTTTTGATGTTCTAAAACTTCTTCAATCTTCACGCAATACATGAGCGTGAGCCATGGACATAGCACTATAGGTGGAATAGAATGGTGGTTGTGGAGAAGACAAAAAGGAAAAGATAGTCTCACATCAACTAGGCGTATCAACGGGCTATGGAGATGCCCATCAATAGATATCAATGTGAGTGAGTAGGGATTTCCATGCAACGGATGCACTAGAGGTATAAATATATGAAAGTTCAACAAAAGAAACTAAGTGGGTGTTCATCCAACTCGCTTGCTCACGAAGACCTAGGGCATTTGAGGAAGCCCATCATTGGAATATACAATCCAAGTTCTATAATGAAAAATTCCCACTAGTATATGAAAGTGAAAAAAATGAGAGACTCTCTATCATGAAGATCATGGTGCTACTTTGAAGCACAAGTGTGGTAAAAGGATAGTAACATTGTCCCTTCTCTCTTTTTCTCTCATTTTTTTATTTGGGCCTTTTCCTTTTTTATGGCCTCTTTTTTTTTCGTCTGGAGTCTCATCCTGACTTGTGGGGGAATCATAGCCTCCATCATCCTTTTCCTCACTTGGGACAATGCTCTAAAAATGAAGATCATCACACTTTTATTTTATTACAACTCAACAATTACAAATCGATACTTAGAACAAAATAAGACTCTATATGAATGCCTCTGGCGGTATACCGGGACATGCAATGAATCAAGAGTGACATGTATGAAAGAATTATGAACGGTGACTTTGCCACAAATACGATGTCAACTACATGATCATGCAAAGCAATATGACAATAATGGAGCATGTCATAATAAATGGAACGGTGGAAAGTTGCATGACAATATATCTCGGAATGGCTATGGAAATGCCACGATAGGTAGGTATGGTGGCTGTTTTGAGGAAGGTATATGGTGGGTTTATGATACCGGCGAAAAGTGTGTGGTATTAGAGAGGCTAACAATGGTGGGAGGAAGAAGGGTGCGTATAATCCATGGACTCAACATTAGTCATAAAGAACTCATATACTTATTGCCAAAATCTACAAGTTATCAAAGCAAAGTATTACGCACATGCTCCTAGGGGGATAGATTGGTAGGAAAAGACCATCGCTCGTCCCCGACCGCCACTCATAAGGAAGACAATAAATAAATAAATCATGCTCCGACTTCATCACATAACGGTTCACCATACGTGCATGCTACGGGAATCACAAACTTTAACACAAGTATTTCTCAAATTCACAACTACTCAACTAGCATGACTCTAATATCACCATCTTCACATCTCAAAACAATCATAAGGAATCAAACTTCTCATAGTATTCAATGCACTTTATATGATAGTTTTTATTATACCAATCTTGGATGCCCATCATATTAGGACTAAATTCATAACCAAAGCAAATTACCATGCTGTTTAGGACTCTCAAAATAATATAAGTGAAGCATGAGAGTTCATCTATTTCTTCAAAATAAAACTACCACCATGCTCTAAAAGATATAAGTGAAGCACTAGAGCAAACAACAAACTACTCCGAAAGGTATACGTGAAGATTAATGAGTAGTTAAATAATTATGTAACTATGTGAAGACTCTCTAACATTTAAGACTTTCAGATCTTGGTATTTTATTCAAACAGCGAGCAAAGCAAAAGAAAATAAAATGACGCTCCAAGCAAAACACATATCATGTGGTGAATAAAAATATAGTTCCAAGTAAAGTTACCGATGAACGAAGACGAAAGAGGGGATGCCTTCCGGGGCATCCCCAAGCTTAGGCTCTTGGTTATCCTTGAATATTACCTTGGGGTGCCTTGGTGTCACGCCCAATATGCGACCCTATCCAAAAGGAACTCGACGGTCCCACCAAGGATAGACCCGCATATTGAAACGCTTTTGCAAGGTGGATATCATTGCATCAACATTACATAATAGATAGGGATACATACATAAGGCACAAATGCCACAAGAATACATCAACATCATACAAGAACAACATCCGACTACGGATGAAACATAAACAGAAGCTCAAACGACATCCACCCTGCTAACCCAGGCTGCCGACCTGGAACCTATCCCCTGATCGAAGAAGAAGCAGAAGAAGAACTCCAATACAAGCAAACATCGCTCTCGCGTCATGATCATCGCAAAACCTGCACCTGCAACTGGTGGTGTAGTAATATGTGAGCCACGAGGACTCAGCAATCCCATTACCATGGGTATCAAGACTAGCAAAGCTTAATGTGAAAGGAAGGCGTAAAGTGGTGAGGTTGCAGCAGCGACTAAGCATATATGGTGGCTAACATACGCAAATGAGAGCGAGAAGAGAAACAAAGGAACAGTCGTCAACTAGTAATGATCAAGAAGTGATCCTGAACTCCTACTTACGCCGACATAACCCGAAACCGTGTTCTCCTCTCGATCAACCCCAAAAGAGACACTCACGATTACGCGCTACGGTTGGTGTATTTTAGAAGAGTTTACTTCAAGTTTACTACAACCGGATATTAACAAATTCCCATCTGCCACATAACCGCGGGCACGGCTCTCGAAAGTTTATACCTCAGAGGGTGTCCCAACTTAGCCCATGATAAGCTCTCGCGATCAACGAAGGATATTCCTTCTCCCGGAAGACCCGATCAGTCTCGGAATCCGGCTACAAGACATTTCGACAGCAATAAAACAAGACCAGCAAGACCTCCCGGCGTGTCGACACCACGATAGTAGCCGCAGTATCTCTTCTCGTGCCACGACCGGATGAGCAGTCCGTATAACTAAAACCAAACCTCAAGTTTCCTTGAGGGGCACTCGCAAAGCACTCTAGTTTGGACCAACACTTAGACAAGCATTGGCTCGGGGCTGAATAAAGATGACCCTTGGGTTAATTACTCCCAAGGGAAATGTAGGTGGTGGTGAAGCAAATGGTAAAACCAATGTTGGGCCTTCTTTGGAGGAGTCTTATTCAAAGCGAACTGTCAAGGGGGTCCCATAAATCACCCGACCGCGTTAGGGACGCAAAATCCGGGAACATAATACCGATATGACGGAAACTAGGGCGGCAAGAGTGGAACAGAACACCAGGCATAAGGCCGAGCCTTCCACCCTTTACCAAGTATATAGATGCATTAATTAAATAAGATATATTGTGATATCCCAACAAGTAAACATGTTCCAACAAGGAACAACATCTCCATGTTCCAACAAGGAACAAACTTCATCTTCACCGCAACTAACAACGCTATAAGAGGGCTGAGCAAGCGGTAACATAGCCAAACAACGGTTTGCATAGGAAAGGTGTCAAAGGTTAGAGGCGACATGGCAATTTGGGATGGCTTGATAAACAGGTAATAGGTAGCGCAGCATAGCGATAGAACGAAGCAACTAGCATAGCAATGATAGTAGTGAGATCCAGGGTAGCGGTCATCTTGCCTGAAATCCCGCAAGGAAGAAGAACGAGTCCATGAAGAAGACGAACGGATGAAGCCGAACCAAGCGTGAGACGAACGAATCCTCACGATCATAGCAACGAAACAGAACTAACAAGAAGAAGCACACAACATGGTAAACACACCACACATGAACAAGGCATGATGCACAAACAAGCATGATGCATGACAAAGCTACATGAAGCTACTCATGGCAAGAGATGATGCAAACAAGAACAACACATCAAAGCAAGTTTAAATGAGGCCGGAAACAACATAGAACAATTCCGGTAAGTCCTCATATGCAAATTTCGAAATTGGTCCAGATCTGAATAAACCTTATGTTCAAGTTGTTAAACATCAAGTTAAGATGCACCACGATGATGTACACGAAATTCTAGTCAAGTTACATATAAAGTTCATTAGATTCGGAGCTACGGCCTAGAAGATATGAGCAAAACAAGTTAAACATGGCATTGATGCAAAATGCATACAAACATCAAGCAAACACCTCAAAACAAGGATGCAACATGATAATATGAAACTACATGCAAAATCAAGCAAGTTTCATATAGAGCACACTCAAAACGGAGCAACGGATCAACACATACACTCTACAAGTTATGACATCAATCTGTCCAAAACAGCAACTAGGCATATTGCAAGCATCAAAACAACATGCTACAGGACCTCAACATAATAACAAAAGGCATGGGCATGATGTACAGGTAAAGCATTACAAAACAAGAACACTGAGCTATCTCCAGAAATCACTAGAACATGCTCAAAAGGACATGGCAATATTGCAAATAATAACAGTTCCAGGCTTTAGCAGAAATAACATCAGGTTGCAATGTTTAGAGCTATGAAACAGCATGTTACAGGGACTTATCATGGCAAACAAAGGCATGACATGAATCTACTAAATGCATAGAACAAAAGTCCTTTACTGACCATAAGCCAAAAAGGATCAGAAGATATGATGGCACCCATGTAAACATGGCAAGGTTTATTACAGATTTAAACATGGCAGGAACAACAATAAGTAGGCATGTTGGTGAGCTTGAACCACTCACCACAGAGCAATACATGGCATGGCAAGGCAACCAACAGTAAGAAGACATGGCATAGAAGCTATACATGGCAAGAACAACATCATAGCATGCAAGGATCAACTACAACAACCTTGGCAAAATTGAATAACATGTAAACAATCTGCGAGGAAACATTTTATAGCAAAAGTAGAGCTCGATTGACTCAAGCTATGGCACTCCATAATTGCAAAAAAGGGCATGGATGGATAGATAATAACCATATGTTCTAAACATCCTTACTGAAGTATCTCAAAATAAGCATGGATCTCTCTGTAGCATCAAGTTAACATGGCATAAAAATATCAGCAGAACAGGGGCTGAAATCAGCAACATCATGAAGCCTAGTTTGCATGCTTGTGCTAGTCACCACATAGATCACAAAAATACATGGCATACACCCCTGTAAAGATGGCATGGCATATTACAAAACACACGTAGGACTCAAGTTCATAGGGTGCACACATCAATCATGGCAAAAATGACAAAAGTGCATGTTCTGATAAGAATCTGAAACTAACATCACATAGCACTCTTGCAACAGCATTTCAGGCATCACGATGAGCTCAAATGAAAATGATGCAATGAGATGAAATGATGTACTCATCGAGACGAACATTTTGACATATTACACGCGCAAAACAGAGCAATATGCAGAGAGTTATGGCATGATGAATATGCAACAAAATAACTGCAGATTCGGGACTTGGAGGAAATCCGGGGCTTGGGGAAAGTCAACCTCGTGCACGGATTCCGAGGATGGCTGGGATCTCGCCGGAGTTGGAAGAAGAGGCGGCCGGAGTTGTCGGGGACGGGGCCGGGGAGGTCGAGGGGGCCGGGCGGAGCGAGATCCGGCCGGATCCCACCGGATCCGGACCGGAGGGACGGCCTTGAGGCGGAGAGCGGGCGGCGCCGGAGCCGGCGAGGAGGCGGCGGCCGCGGAGGAAGGCGAGGTGGCGCGGAGGCTGGCGAGGCGAGGCGACGGCGGCGCTGGCCCGTGGACGGCGGCCACGGAGCCGGGCGCTGGCGCTGGGGACGCTTGCTGCCGCCGGGCGGCGGCCGGGCCGGGCGCCGGCGGTCGGGCGGTGGTGGCGGGCGAGCGGGGAGCGGCAGGCTCGGCGCGGGGATGGGCCCAGCGGGGCCGGATGCGGCTCGGCGGGCGGGCGGCGGTGTGGTGGCCGGGTGCCACGTGTCGCGCTCGGTTCGCCGGGCGGCGGCGGCGTGGCGGGCGGACACGTCCGTCGGCGCGGGATTTTTGTCCGGTGGCGCGAGGTAGGGGAAGGCTAGGGTTAGACCGCAAATTTCGGAGGGGATCACCTATTTATAGATAGAGGGAGCTAGGAGAGTACAAATGAGGTGCGGTTTTCGGCCACGCGATCGTGATCGAACGACCGAGAGCATGGAGGGGAGTTTGCTGGGTTTTGGGCCACTTTGGAAGGGGTGTTGGGCTGCAAAGAGAAGGGGGCTTTCACGGTTACCCGGTTAACCGTTGGAGTATCAAACGACCTCCAAATGATCCGAAACTTGACAGGCGGTCTACCGGTGCTATACCAAGGCCGCTTGACAAACCTCGGTCCATTCCGAGACCGTTTAACACCCGCACACGAAAAGAGGCAAAAGGGGGCGCCGGAGAGCATAGGAGCGCCGGATTGCAAAACGGACAACGAGGAAAATGCCCGGATGAATGAGACGAACACGTATGCCAATGCGATGCACATGATGACATGATATGAAATGCAGATGATGACGTGGCAAAGTGCAACACGCAAGCACATGACATGGCAACGACGGCAAATAACTGGCAGACACCTGGCGCATCGGATCCAGGGCGTTACACTTGGGCATCCCCAAGCTTAGGCTCTTGCCACTCCTTATTCCATAGTCCATCGAATCTTTACCCAAAACTTGAAAACTTCACAACACAAAACTCAACAGAAAACTCGTGAGCTCTGTTAGCGAAAGAAAACAAAACACCACTTCAAGGTACTGCAATGAACTCATTCTTTATTTATATTGGTTTTAAAACTACTGTATTCAAACTTCTCTATGGTTTATAAAATATTTTACTAGCCATAGATTCATCAAAATAAGCAAGCAACACAAGAAAAACAGAATCTGTCAAAAACAGAACAGTCTGTAGTAATCTGTAACTAACGCAAACTTCTGAAACTCCAAAAATTCTAAAATAAATTGGTGGACCTGAGGAATTTATCTAGTAATCATCTGCAAAAATAATCAACTAAATAGCACTCTCCAGTAAAACTTTTTAGCTAATCTCATGAGCACTAAAGTTTCTGTTTTTTTACAGCATGATCATAAAGACTTCACCCAAGTCTTCCCAAAGGTTCTACTTGGCACAAACACTAATTAAAACATAAAACCACATATAAATAGAATCTATATGGATTATTTATTCCTAAACAGAACCAAAAAGCAAGAAACTAAAATAAAATTGGGTTGCCTCCCAACAAGCGCTATCGTTTAACGCCCCTAGCTAGGCATGATGATTACAATGATGCTTACAAAAGACAAGAGTTGAAACATAAAGAGAGAATCATGAAGAATATGACTAGAACATTTAAGTCTAACCCACTTCCTATGCATAGGGATTTTGTGAGCAAACAATTTATGGGAACAATAATCAACTTGCATAGGAAGGTAAAACAAGCATAACTTCAAAACTTTAAGCACATATAGAGGAAACTTGATATTATTGCAATTCCTACAAGCATATGTTCCTCCCTCATAATAATTTTCAGTAGCATCATGAATGAATTCAACAATATAACCAGCATATAAAGCTTCTTTTCATGATCTACAAGCATAGAAATTTTACTACTCTCCACATAAGCAAATTTGTTCTCATCACTCAACAAAATAACTATCAAGTGATTGAAAATTAAGATCAAGATGACAAGTTTCATGGTTATCATTATTCTTTATAGCATACGTGTCATCACAATAATCATCATAGATAGGAGGCATGCTTTTATCATAATAAATTTGCTCATCAAAACTTGGGGGACAAAAATATCATCTTCATCAAACATAGCTTCCCCAAGCTTGTGGCTTTGCATATCATTAGCATCATGGATATTCAAGGAATTCATACTAACAACATTGCAATCATGCTCATCATTCAAAGATTTAGTGCCAAACATTTTAATGCATTCTTCTTCTAACACTTTGGCACAATTTTCCTTTCCATCATACTCGCGAAAGATATTAAAAAGATGAAGCGGATGAGACAAACTCAATTCCATTTTTTGTAGTTTTCTTTTATAGACTAACTAGTGATAAAACAAGAAACAAAAAGATTCAATTGCAAGATCTAAAGATATACCTTCAAGCACTCACCTCCCCGGCAACGGCGCCAGAAAAGAGCTTTGTTGACGGGGTGTGAGTGCCGCTTACCTAGCCTCCCCGGCAACGGTGCCAGAAAAGAGCTTGATGTCTACTACGCAACCTTCTTCTTGTAGACGTTGTTGGGCCTCCAAGTGCAGAGGTTTGTAGGACAGTAGCAAATTTCCTCAAGTGGATGACCTAAGGTTTATCAATCCGTGGAGGCGAGGATGAAGATGGTCTCTCTCAAACAACCCTGCAACCAAATAACAAAGAGTCTCTTGTGTCCCCAACACACCAAATACAATGGTAAATTGTATAGGTGCACTAGTTCGGCGAAGAGATGGTGATACAAGTGCAATATGGATGGTAGATAAAGGTTTTTGTAATCTGAAAATAAAAAAACAGCAAGGTAACTAATGATAAAAGTGAGCGTAAACGGTATTGCAATGCTAGTAAACAAGGCCTAGGGTTCATACTTTCACTATTGCAAGTTCTCTCAACAATAATAGCAGAATTGGATCACATAACTATCCCTCAACATGCAACAAAGTCACTCCAAAGCCACTAATAGAGGAGAACAAACGAAGAGATTATGGTAGGGTACGAAACCACCTCAAAGTTATTCTTTCCAATCAATCCGTTGGGCTATTCCTATAAGTGTCACAAACAGCCCTAGAGTTCGTACTAGAATAACACCTTAAGACACAAATCAACCAAAACCCTAATGTCACCTAGATACTCCAATGTCACCTCAAGTATCCGTGGTTATGATTATACAATATGCATCACACAATATCAGATTCATCTATTCAACCAACACATAGAACCTCAAAGAGTGCCCCAAAGTTTCTACCGGAGAGTCGAGACGAAAACGTGTGCCAACCCCTATGCATAGGTTCATGGGCGGAACCCGCAAATTGATCACCAAAACATACATCAAGTGAATCACGTGATATCCCATTGTCACCACAGATACGCACGGTAAGACATACATCAAGTGTTCTCAAATCATTAAAAACTCAATCCGATAAGATTACTTCAAAGGGAAAACTCAATCCATTACAAGAGAGTAGAGGGGGAGAAGCAACATAAGATCCAACTATAATAGCAAAGCTCGCGATACATCAAGATTGTGCCAAATCAAGAACATGGGAGAGAGAGATCAAACACATAGGTACTGGTACATACCCTCAGCCCCGAGGGTGAACTACTCCCTCCTCGTCATGGAGAGCGCCGGGATGATGAAGATGGCCACCGGTGAGGGTTCCCCCCTCCGACAGGGTGCCGGAACAGGGTCCCGATTGGTTTTTGGTGGCTACAGAGGCTTTCGGTGGCGGAACTCTCGATCTCTTCTGTTCCTCGAAGTTTTTAGGGTATATGGGTATATATAGGAGGAAGAAGTACGCCAGGGGAGCCACGAGGGGCCCGCGAGGGTGGAGGGCGCGCCCTAGGGGGGGTGGGCGCGCCCCCTACCTCGTGGCTCCCTCGTTTCTTTCCTGACGTGCACTCCAAGTCTATCAGGTTGCTTTCCTTCCAAAAATAACTTCTCCAGAAGGTTTCATTCCGTTTCGAGTCCGTTTGATACTCCTTTTCTTCGAAACACTGAAACAAGGGAAAAAACAGGAACTGGCACTGGGCTCTGGGTTAATAGGATAGTCCCAAAAATAATATAAAAGTGCTTAATAAAGCCCATAAACATCCAAAATAGATAATATAATAGCATGGAACAATCAAAAATTATAGATACGTTGGGGACGTATCACATACATCCACTCTCTATTTTATACACTATGCATGGCAACCATGATGTTGACCTTGTGGCAACTATCATCACAACAAGATGGCAACTGCCATCACATCATGATGGCAACTAACACAGATAGATGGCAAATGTTTTCCCTTTCATTCCCCTTCAACTTGATGACTGAAGGATTCTCCATTAGCTTCTTTTTCAACATAGCATGCTGGCAACTGACATATTTTTCTTTTAAATTGTGTATACCAGCTCATGTACGTTGATTGTCTTGATCTGTCCACCATCGAATTTACTGGGATAGGAGGCCCGCCGCCTCCACATAAGTTGCTGTCTCTGCGTGGACGTACGATGCTGTCAAGGCTGTGCTTGCCGTAGACAAGATAACTGATACGAAATATGGGAAACTGCAGGTTAGTTTTGCCTCCTTTCTTGCACGGCATTCTTCAATTTTGATGCTGCATAATATATGAAAAAAATCCCCATACGGCAACCATATGTGGCTAACAAGAGATGAATACCTTGTTAGCCATGGCTGTCTGCGCATGGCACCCATGTCTGACGCCACACGGCAACTCCGCCATTCGTGTTGAAACTTCTACTTTCTCCCTCTTTTTTTGCAGTACATGAATTGTTAGTCATTGTTCCTTATTTTCTCTCTTACATCCTAGTTGTTTTTTATGTTTTCCAGCTGATGGCCAAGCATGCTATAGACTACAACATGTTTGGTGGGCCTCAAAACTTTGGAAAGTGGATGGACGTGCACTTAGCTTCGTCTTGTCCTGCTGAAGTAATCAAGGATTTTTATTTTGTTTTTTCAAATTGTTTTTCTCTTCTTCTTTTTTTGATATATTTCTATGGTTGTTTTGGTTTATTTGATCTTGTGCACGTGACTCTAATACGGTTGGTTACTGTTGCTTCTCGTTTCTGCACAGGCGAGGTCACCTGTTGAGCATCTAATTGGGCAGTTTGCATCCGGAATGACCATCTTGCTCGGGAAGTTGGTTGAGGGTTGGACGTCCCTTAATGGCTCTGACAGTGACGCGGGCAGTTCACTCCATTTGTTGCAGAACGGGCACATCGGACAACTGGTTGCTGTGGCCGGTACGAATACAACAACTCCTAGGAGCTTCCTGATACGCAAGATGAACTAGATGGAGATGCTGCTCTCGACAAGGACGATGATGATGACATGGAGAACGTGCAACACGACACCGACGATGATGAACATGTTGAAGTTCGTGCAGGTGGTAAGAAGGGCAAGGCTACACCAGATGTCCCCCCACCGGAGAAAGTCAAAGAACAAACAGCTGCGAGAGACAAGGGGGTGTCGCCCTGAAAGAGGGGGAGGGCTCCAGAGGATGTTGGGCAGGGCTCTCCTGGCAAGAGGTCTAGGACCGATCCCTTAGCTGCTAGGAGGAGGTTCGACAACTATTTTAGTGTCTTGTTTGTATCTCCTTTTGAACAGACCGACCCTTTTCTCCATTTGTTTGCTAAGCGTGGCAATGATTTTCGTGTCTGACACTTGGTACCTTTTTTTTTGCCATTTTCTTATACGTGCAGTGAGGCGACAGCTGGTGGACGAGCAGTTATGAAGAAACAAGCAGCAACGCCAACCCGTGTTTCTGCTCGATTGAACACGGGTGCCCCCATTGCTGGTGACACCCCTTCCACTAGGTCATCTCCTCGTACGTCGACGTCCAACACCGGGGATCCTTTCGTGTTGGTAGACTTGAGGAAGACAGTCAAGAAGTAGGTTATCCCTGTTCTTTCATTGTCATAGTGCTATATTTTTGCTTCTCAATGCAGCTGTCCAGCTTGCCACATGGGCTACTGCCATCAGTCCCACATGGCAACTGTTGTTTTCCCATTATCTCTTTTTTACTGCATGGCAACTCCTGCTTGTCCTGCATGGCAACTGCTAACTAGGCCACATGGCAATTCTTATTCCACCTATATGGCAACTACCAACTTTCCACTGGCTTCCACCCCCCCTACATTGTCTTGTGTGCTCATCCATACCTAGTTCTGAAATGGCAGCTCTGGCACATCACAAATTTTTTCATTTTTTAAGATGGCTACCATGGCAACTATTTTGTTTAATTTTTAACACTGTTCATGTGCTTTTTTGCAGGGTGAAGAAGACTACCACACGCGTGACCCAGCAGAACCCCAGAGACCCACTCGAACGCATACACTCAAAGCTGTCGACAGGTGGCAACTCAGATTCTCATGAGGCGCGAGTCGACAAAGCTGCTGCTGCACCGTCCATTGTTCCCACTAGCTCTGATGCAAGCGGCCGATGATGTCTACTACACAACCTTCTTCTTGTAGACGTTGTTGGGCCTGCAAGTGCACAGGTTCGTAGAACAGTAGCAAATTTCCCTCAAGTGGATGACCTAAGGTTTATCAATCCGTGGGAGGCATAGGATGAAGATGGTCTCTCTCAAGCAACCCTGCAACCAAATAACAAAGAGTCTCTTGTGTCCCCAACACACCCAATACAATGGTAAATTGTATAGGTGCACTAGTTCGGCAAAGAGATGGTGATACAAGTGCAATATGTATAGTAGATATAGGTTTTTGTAATCTGAAAATATAAAAACAGCAAGGTAACTAATGATAAAAGTGAGCGTAAACGGTATTGCAATGATAAGAAACAAGGCCTAGGGTTCATACTTTCACTAGTGCAAGTTCGGCAAAGAGATGGTGATACAAGTGCAATATGTATAGTAGATATAGGTTTTTGTAATCTGAAAATATAAAAACAGCAAGGTAACTAATGATAAAAGTGAGCGTAAACGGTATTGCAATGATAAGAAACAAGGCCTAGGGTTCATACTTTCACTAGTGCAAGTTCTCTCAACAATAATAACATAGATAGATCATATAACAATCCCTCAACATGCAACAAAGAGTCACTCCAAAGCCACTAATGGCGGAGAACAAACGTAGAGATTATGGTAGGGTACGAAACCACCTCAAAGTTATTCTTTCGGATCGATCTATAAAAGAGTTCGTACTAGAATAACACCTTAAGACACAAATCAACCAAAACCCTAAAGTCACCTAGATACTCCATTGTCACCTCAAGTATCCGTGGGCATGATTATACGATATGCATCACACAATCTCAGATTCATCCAACCAACACAAAGTACTTCAAAGAGTGCCCCAAAGTTTCTACCGGAGAGTCATGAACGTGTGCCAACCCCTATGCATAGGTTCATGAGCGGAACCCGCAAGTTGGTCACCAAAACATACATCAAGAGGCACATGATATCCCATTGTCACCACAGATAAACACGACAAGACATACATCAAGTGTTCTCATAAAAGACTCAATCCGATAAGATAACTTCAAAGGGGAAACTCAATTCATCACAAGAGAGTAGAGGGGGAGAAACATCATAAGATCCAACTATAATAGCAAAGCTCGCGATACATCAAGACCGTGCCATAGAGGGAACACGAGAGAGAACACGAGAGAGAGAGATCAAACACATAGCTACTGGTACATACCCTCAGCCCCGAGGGTGAACTACTCCCTCCTTGTCATGGATAGCGCCGGGATGATGAAGATGGCCACCGGTGATGGATTCCCCCTCCGGCAGGGTGCCGAAACGGGCTCCCGAGAGGTTTTTGGTGGCTACTGAGGCTTGTGGCGGCGGAACTCCCGATCTATCTTCTCCGTGGATGTTTTTAGGGTACATGGGACTATATAGGCGAAAGAAGTCAGTCGGGAGGTGCTCGAGGGGCCCACGAGACAGGGGGCGCGCCCAGTTGGGGGCGCCTCATCTCCTGGCCTCCTCGAGGATCTTCTGACTTGGACTCCAAGTCTCTAGGATGATATTCTTCCCAAAAATAACACTGCCGAAGGTTTCATTCCGTTTGGACTCCGTTTGATATTCCTTTTCCTCGAAATACTGAAACAGGCAATAAAACAGCAATATGGGCTGGGCCTCCGATTTAATAGGTTAGTCCCAAAAGTAATATAAAAGTGTATAATAAAGCCCATAATCATTCAAAACAGGTAATATAATAGCATGGAACAATCAAAAATTATAGATACGTTGGAGACGTATCAAGCATCCCCAAGCTTAATTCCTGCTCGTCCTCGAGTAGGTAAATGATAAAAACAGAATTTTTGATGTGGAATGCTACCTAGCATGATTCTCAAAGTAATTTCACTTTATTGTGGCATGAATGTTCAGATCCAAATGATTCAAGATAAAAGTTCATATCGATAAAAGAAATAGTAACACTTCAAGCATACTAATCAAAGTAATCATGTCTTCTCAAAATAACATGGCAAAAGAAAGTTCATCCCTACAAAATCATATAGTTAGGCTATGCTTCATTTTTGTCACACAAAGATGTTCCCAACTTCTATACCCCCGATGACAAGCCAAGCAATTGTTTCATACTTAAATAATCTCAAACTTTTTCAACCTTCACGCAATACATGAGCGTGAGCCATGGATATAGCACTATGGGTGGAATAGAATATGATGATGGGGATTGTGCAAAGAAGACAAAAAAGGAGAAAGTCTCACGTTGACAAGGATAATCAACAGGCTATGGAGATGCCCATCAATTGATGTCAACATGGGGAGTAGGGATTGCCATGCAACAGATGCACTAGAGCTATAAATGAATGCTCAACACAAGAAAACTAGTGGGTGTGCATCCAACTTGCTTGCTCATGAAGACCTAGGGCATTTGAGGAAGCCCATCGTAGGAATATACAAGCCAAGTTCTATAATGAAAGATTCCCACTAGTATGAAAAAGACAACTTATGAGACTCACTATATGAAAAACATGGTGCTACTTTGAAGCACAAAAATATGAGACTCACTACATGAAGAACAAGGTGCTACTTTGAAGCACAAGTATGGAAAAAGAGATAGTAACATTGCCCTTTTTATTTATTTTATTTTTTTTGGGCCTTTATTTTTTTCTTTTTGGCCTTTCTCTTTTTTCTTTTTTTTCTTTGGGCAATGCTCTAATAATGATGATCATCACACTTCTATTGATTACAACATAAGGATTACAACTCGAAACTAGAACAAGATATGACTCTATATGAATGCCTCCGGCGGTGTACCGAGATGGTGCAATGAATCAAGAGTGACATGTATGAAAAATAATGCATGGTGGCTTTGCCACAAATATGATGTCAACTACATGATCATGCAATGACAATATGACAAAAGTAAAGTATGTCATGATGATGATGAACGGAACGGTGGAAAGTTGCATGGCAGTATATCTCGGAATGGCTATGGAAATGCCATAATAGGTAGGTATGGTAGCTGTTTTGAGGAAGATATAAGGAGGTTTATGTGTGATAGAGCGTATCGTATCACGGGGTTTGGATGCACCGGCGAAGTTTGGACCAACTCTCAAGGTGAGAAAGGGCAATGCACGGTACCGAAGAGGCTAGCAAAGGCGGAAAGGTAAAAGTGCATATAATCCATGTACTCAACATTAGTCAAAAGAACTCATATACTTATTGCAAAAATTTAGAAGTCATCAAAAATCAAGTACTACGCGCATGCTCCTAGGGGGATAGATTGGTAGGAAAGGACCATCGCTCGTCGCCGACCGCCACTCATAAGGATGCACAAGCCAGGTACACTTCATGTTTCAAATTTGTTACACAACTTTAACCATACATGCATGCTACGTGATTTGCTAACTTCTACACAAGCATTATTTAAATTCATAATCACCCAACCAGCATGACTTTAATATTACCACCTCCATGTCTCAAAACAATTATCAAGTATCAAACTTTTCTTAGTATTCAACGCACTCAAAAGAAAGTTTCACATATCTTGAATACCAAGTATATTAATTTTAAGCAAATTACCATGCTATTAATGACTCTCAAAATAATATAAGTGAAGCATGAGAGTTCATCTATTTCTTCAAAATAAAACCACCACCGTGCTCTAAAAGATATAAGTGAAGTACTAGAACAAATGACAAACTACTTCGAAAGATATAAGTGAAGATCAATGAGTAGCTAAAAAATTATGTAACTATATGAAGACTCTCCCATTTAAGATCTTGATGTTTTATTCAAACAGAAAGCAAAACTAAATAAAATAGCATTGCAAGGATAGCACAACTCATGTGAAGAAGCAAAAACTTAGGCTCAACCGATACTAACCGATAGTTGTTGAAGAAGAAAGGTGGGATGCCTACCGGGGCATCCCCAAGCTTAGATGCTTGAGACTTCTTGGAATGTTATATTGGGGTGCCTTGGGAATACCCAAGCTTGAACTTTTGTGTCTCCTTAATTCCTCTCATATCATGGTTTCTCTTTTTTTTTATCAAAAGCTTCATTCACAACAAACTCAACAAGAACTCGTGAGATAGGTTAGTATAAACCAATGCAAAACCTTATCATTTTCTACTGTAACAAATCACTAACATTATTATTCAACATTGCATACTAAATGCCTCTGCATAATTAATACTCGTATCCTCAAATAGAATCATTAAACAAGCAAACATATGCAAACAATGCAATCAACAGCAATCTGCCAAAACAGTACAGTCTGTGAAGAATGCAAGAGTATCAATACTTCCCTAACTCCAAAAATTATGAACTAAAATTACCACTGTAATTAATTTATCAGAGCTCAATATTCAAAAAGATTCAACATTAGACCACTCTCTGACTTTTCTAGAGAATTTTTGCAACAGCGGTAAACTTTCTGTTTTCAAATAGCAACATGTATAGTAGCAAAATAAGCATGGCAAAGGCTATCCTTGACTTTTTTATTGAAACTAAAGATGCAAAACATTAATATAATTAACAGCAAGCAAATACTAACAAAATAAAATGACGCTCCAAGCAAAACACATATCATGTGGTGAATAAAAATATAGCTCCAAGTAAAGTTACAGATGAACGAAGACGAAAGAGGGGATGCCTTCCGGGGCATCCCCAAGCTTAGTTGCTTGGTTTTCCTTGAATATTACCTTGGGGTGCCTTGGGAATCCCCAATCTTAGGCTCTTTCCACTCCTTATTCCATAGTCCATCGAAGCTTTACCCAAAACTTGAAAGCTTCAACCACACAAAATATAACAGAAAACTCGTGAGCTCCGTTAGCGAAAGAAAACAAAAGACCACTTCAAGGTACTGTAATTAACTCATTATTTATTTATATTGGTGTTAAACCTACTGTATTACAACTTCTCTATGGTTTATAAACTATTTTACTAGCCATAGAGTCATCAAAATAAGCAAACAACACACGAAAAACAGAATCTGTCAAAAACAGAACAGTCTGTAGTAATCTGTAACTAGCGCAAATTCTGGAACTCCAAAACATCTAAAATAAATTGTGGGACCTGAGGAATTTTTCTAGTAATCATCTGAAAAAAGAATCAACTAAATAGCACTCTCCAGTAAAAAGTTGAAGCTAATCTCGTGAGCGCTAAAGTTTCTGTTGTTTACAGCATGATCATAAAGACTTCACCCAAGTCTTCCCAAAGGTTCTACTTGGCACAAACACTAATTAAAACATAAAACCACATATAAACAGAAGCTAGATGGATTATTTATTACTAAAAAGAACCAAAAATCAAGAAACTAAAATAAAATTGGGTTGCCTCCCAACAAGCGCTAACGTTTAAAGCCCCTAGCTAGGCATGATGATTTCAATGATGCTCACAAAAAGATAAGAATTGAAACATAAAGAGAGCATCATGAAGAATATGACTAGCACATTTAAGTCTAACCCACTTCCTATGCATAGGGATTTTGTGAGCAAACAACTTATGGGAACAATGATCAACTAGCATAGGAAGGTAAAACAAGCATAAGTTCAAAAATTGAAGCACAGAGAGAGGAAACTTGACATTATTGCAACTCCTACAAGCATATGTTCCTCCCTCATAATAATTTTAAGTAGCATCTTGAATGTATTCAATAATATAACCAGCACCTAAAGCATTCTTTTCATGGTCTACAAGCATAGAAAATTTACTATTTTCCACATAAGCAAAATTCTTCTCATTCGGAATAGTGGGAGTATCATAAGAGACTTGAACACTAAAAATTGTTTCCACATTAAAAGAGTAATGTTCAGAAAAAGGGTAATCATAATCATGACAAGATTTGTAAATATAATCATCACTACTTTTTATAGCATAAGTTTCATCACAGTAATCATCATAAGTAGCAACTTCGTTCTCATCATAATCGATTGAAACCTCTCCCAAGATAGTGGAATAACTAAATAAAGTTGACACTCTTCCAAATCCACTTTCATATTCATCACAATAAGATTCAACATCCTCCAAAATAATGGGATTACTAATTCCTAAAGTTGGCACTCTTCCAAACCCACTTTCATCAATATAATCATCATAAGTAGGAGGCATGCTATCATCATAACAACTTTGCATATCAAAACTTGGGGTGCTAAAAATATCATCTTCATTAAACATAGCATCCCCAAGCTTGGGACAAACATTAATTTCAGCAAATATATTCTCAAATATTTCATCCTCATCAAGCATAGCTTCCCCAAGCTTGGGCTCTTTCATATCATAAGCATAATCACTCTCATCATTAAAAATATGGATAGCACCAGTAGTAAAGCAATTATCATCATCACAATGAGTAGTAGGAGCAACATCATTTGGGAGGGATACCTTTCTACCTTTGTTGCTCCTTCTTTTCTTTTTCTTCTCCACATTATGTGTGGGTTCAACCTTCCTCTTTGAGCTCCTTATTGGTGAGATTGGTTGAATAGAAGGCTCCTCCTCGTTACCTGATTCATCATAAGAAATAATAGGAGGAGATTGGGAAGTCTCTTCCCTTTCATTAGTATTCTCATCATCTTCCATTTGCTTTCTTTTCTTTAGGTAATTGGCAATATAAGGATTTTCAATGCAATTCTCCGCACAAAACCTATAAATCATTTCTAGATCAATATCAAGAAAATGCTTAAGATTAAATTCTGGAATAGGCTTAGTTAAACATTTCAACTCTTCACAACCCAAAAGCAATCTAAGTTCATTGTAATGAGAAAGGGAGATCAAATCATCACAATTTTTGGACACGATCCGATCATGAAACAATTTGCATTGGAGATGTAAATGATCTTGTTTATTGCAAAATTCACAACGGGAAAGATATCTTAAATTCTCCGCACTCTTATCTGGCCTTTCTTGCAACTTATTAGTTTCTAAATATTTATGCCTCTTGCAATATATATCTTCTCTATTTGGTGTGTTCATGCAAACATGCACTCCACAAAAGTTGACATGCTCATAAGATATATTTTCATCATGACTAGAGCAATCATCATTAGTACTATGGATATTCAAGGAGTTTATACTAACAACATTGCAATCATGCTCATCATTCAAAGATTTAGTACCAAGCATTTTAAAGCATTCTTCTTCTAGCACTTGAGCACAATTTTCCTTTCCATCAAACTCACGAAAGATATTAAAAGACGGCGTATGAGACAAACTTAACTCCATTTTTTGTAATTTTCTTTTATAAACTAAACTAGTGATAAAACAAGAAACAAAAAGATTCGATTGCAAGATCTAAAGATATACCTTCAAGCACTCACCTCCCCGGGAACGGCGCCAGAAAAGAGCTTGATTGACGGGGTGTGAGTGAGTGCCCTTTACCTAGTCTGCCCGGCAACGGCGCCAGAAACTGCTTGATGTCTACTACACAACCTTCTTCTTGTAGACGTTGTTGGGCCTGCAAGTGCACAGGTTCGTAGGGCAGTAGCAAATTCCCCTCAAGTGGATGACCTAAGGTTTATCAATCCGTGGGAGGCGTAGGATGAAGATGGTCTCTCTCAAGCAACCCTGCAACCAAATAACAAAGAGTCTCTTGTGTCCCCAACACACCCAATACAATGGTAAATTGTATAGGTGCACTAGTTCGGCGAAGAGATGGTGATACAAGTGCAATATGTATAGTAGATATATGTTTTTGTAATCTGAAAATATAAAAACAGCAAAGTAACTAATGATAAAAGTGAGCGTAAACGGTATTGCAATGATAGGAAACAAGGCCTAGGGTTCATACTTTCACTAGTGCAAGTTTTCTCAACAATAATAACATAGAAATATCATATAACAATCCCTCAACATGCAACAAAGAGTCACTCCAAAGCCACTAATAGCGGAGAACAAACGTAGAGATTATGGTAGGGTACGAAACCACCTCAAAGTTATTGTTTCGGATCGATCTATAAAAGAGTTCGTACTAGAATAACACCTTAAGACACAAATCAACCAAAACCTTAATGTCACCTAGATACTCCATTGTCACCTCAAGTATCCGTGGGCATGATTATACGATATGCATCACACAATCTCAGATTCATCCAATCAACACAAAGTACTTCAAAGAGTGCCCCAAAGTTTCTACCGGAGAGTCATGAACGTGTGCCAAGTTCATGGGCGGAACCCGCAAGTTGGTCACCAAAACATACATCAAGAGGCACATGATATCCCATTGTCACCACAGATAAACACGGCAAGACATACATCAAGTGTTTTCATAAAAGACTCAATCCGATAAGATAACTTCAAAGGGGAAACTCAATTCATCACAAGAGAGTAGAGGGGGAGAAACATCATAAGATCCAACTATAATAGCAAAGCTCGCGATACATCAAGATCGTGCCATAGAGGGAACACGAGAGAGAGATCAAACACATAGCTACTGGTAGATACCCTCAGCCCCGAGGGTGAACTACTCCCTCCTCGTCATGGATAGCACCGGGATGATGAAGATGGCCACCGGTGATGGATTCCCCCTCCGACAGGGTGCCGGAACAGGCTCCCGAGAGGTTTTTGGTGGCTACTAAGGCTTGCGGCGGCGGAACTCCCGATCTATCTTCTCCGTGGATGTTTTTAGGGTACGTGGGACTATATAGGCTAAAGAAGTCGGTCGGGAGGTGCTCGAGGGGCCCACGAGACAGGGGGCGCACCCAGTAGGGGGGGGGGGGGCGCCCCTATCTCCTGGCCTCCTCGAGGATCTTCTGACTTGGACTCCAAGTCTCCAGGATGATATTCTTCCCAAAAAATAACGCTTCCGAAGGTTTCATTCCGTTTGGACTCCGTTTGATATTCCTTTTCCTCGAAATACTGAAACAGGCAATAAAACAACAATATGGGCTGGGCCTCCGGTTTAATAGGTTAGTCCCAAAAGTAATATAAAAGTGTATAATAAAGCCCATAATCATTCAAAACAGGTAATATAATAGCATGGAACAATCAAAAATTATAGATACGTTGGAGACGTATCAGCCGACCATCTTCGCCGGTTGCAGATGTGTAGGCTACATCAACAGGCATTCGTACATCTGGGAGTGATGAGTCAGTATCTGCCAGGACTGTTAAGATATTGCCCACTCTGCTAGCAATGAAGGATGCTGCTATGAGCCATGCCACCCGATCAGCAAGTGTTGAAGTGGACGCCCTCGAGATCAACCTAAGCAAGGAAGATTCCCGCTCATCTGATACGGATTCCAAGCGCGTGGATGGTGGCACTTCTGCGTCCACGAAAGAAGGGGCTGAGGCGACAGTTCAGACTGATATGCCATCCACAGGTGAGAGTCTTGGCACAAGAGCTCTAGCTTCTGGTGGTCCAGAGGTTGCTAAGGCGACCGTTTCATGAGCTAGTCTTCCACCTAGGCATCGTAGCCCCCGCAAGCAATCAGCAGACATACCAACGCACCAGCTGTAGCTAGGAGCAGCAGAGATGACTCTAGTTACGTGTCTGCGTCCACACTGTTCCCACCACCTGCCAAACACAATTTTATGAAGAAAACGGAAGACCGGAGTACAACTGACCCAGGTGGCAAGCCGGGCACGACTGACGGAGGTGAACGTCCGGATCAGACTGCGTCTTTACCTGCCGTGGAGAACCCCAGCTTAAATCTGCGCACTTCTAAGCTCCTGGTCAACATTGGTGTCCCCTACAGCCCAAACAAGAAGATTGGCAAGAAAGTTGTGACTGATACCGTTGACAACACGCCCCGCCCTACTAATAAGCCTGATGATTCTGCAGCAGACAAGGCAGAAATGTTTGTTGATCTTTCACCCCTGGATTCTGCCCAGCAAGTTGTTCGTGGTCCGGCTAGTAGGCAGGAGAGGCACCCAATGGCCTTCACCCCACCGAGCTTTAGCCTTGGCATCAATCGCACTCAAGATGAACCAGTGGTGCAAGATCCTATGCCAGTTGCCTTTGATTTCTCGGCAGGCATGGCTCCAATGATGGCGCAGCCAATGGCTGAGGGCAGGAAGGCTGTGAAGTTTGCAGAGCCGATTGTGCAAGGTACACTTTTTCTGCGTTTATCATTTTGTTGTACACATTTTTCTAGTCTAAATTTTGTCCCAAGCTTTTTTTGGCTTCTCACTAGTGATGGAAAATGTTATCTGATGACATGGCAACTGGATTTTGCTGCACAATGTCAGCTACATTTTGTTGCCATGTTGCATTTTCCATTTGGCAAGCACATGGCAACTGGAGTTGATACAACATGGCAACTGCAGTTCAACCCACATGGCAATTGTAGTTGTTGCCACATGGCGACTACAGTGCACTACACATGGCAACTGTAGTTGCCACCACATGGCAACTCCCTATTTTTGCACCTACATTTCACATTCTACACCCTTTCTTTGCACAGTTAACTTGTTTTGTTTCCCAGGTATCCTAACCCACTTTTTTTTATCATTGCAGCCACCCCTGAGGAGATTACGCTGTCGCTTGATGAAGCTTACCACATGATTGAGGAGGCAGCATTGTAGAGGAGGTCCTTACGAGGTCAGGGGCAATCAAGTTCTAACGTGCCTACTGAGTCAGTATCTGAGGATACCATTAGAAGTGCCACCCCTGGTTCTGTGAGGCAGCATAGGGTAGTTCACGCACCACCCGCAGATGACTATGAGCCAGAAGTCAAGGCCACAAAGGATCAGAACCAGCTGTACGATATTGTCAAGCGCTTTGGAAATGCGAGGTCCAATAGCAAGCACATGAAGGAGCTGAAAGCGTAATGACCACACCACATAACCTCTCATTTGCTTTCCTCTTTTTACTTTTCTTCCTTTTGCTATTCTAGATATGCTCTGTTTACATTTTATTTATTTATTTTACTTAGTAGACATGATTCTTTCATGTTATATCATTTTCATACAGCTCATGTTTGGACAGAACCAAGATCATACAATGCGATGCGACGTACGTTGACCCGGGTGATCTTGCCAAGTCTGTGAGGCCACTCGGTAAAATGTCGAAGAATGTAGTTGCATGTGGGATTGACTTCATCAACAGGCATATGGATATGTCTCCCGACAAAACAATCATGCAGTACAATGTGACCTGCAAAATATAGGATGATGACTTCCACCACAAAATCCCGAGGAAGCATTTTGCTGCGCATGGTGATTTCAAGCTCACGATGAAGAAATGTGTGAGTATTCCTTCCTTTTTTGCACATTTTTCCTCCCATGGTATGTTTTGCCAGTAGCTATGCTTCACATGTGGGCTACACCCTGTTTTGTGACAGCTGTTTCATGTGGCAACAGCTGCCATGTAAAATGAGTTTGATTTGCTTCTTAATACAACCTATGTGGCAACTTCAAACTAAAATACAGGACAACTTTGTTCATACATGGATGGCAACTTCTTTTAATTACACACTGTAACTAAACATTCTATGTGGGTTTACTTTTGGACACTTGTTGCTTTATGTCATTCATGTGCCTCTTAGTGCAACCGGGGATATCTTTACACATCATTTTTCCAACTACATCATTTCTGTTCTTGATGTGAACTCTACTTTTTCTTTCCTTCATTTTACTTGCAGGTCTTGTTCCCCATGTTCCAGGAGCTTGCACCACAGGACCCACATGACAAGTGTGGTCACCACTACGCGATTTGCCTTGACCTGAAGAACCAACGTTTTGAGGTGCTTGATTCAATGCATTCAGAAGCTGATGCAGACCTTACTACGCATGCTGAATACTTCATCAACAACCTCAAAGAGACATGGAACCGTCACTACGAAAACTCAAAGGTCCAGATCAGACATTTTCCAATCGAGTATGTGGCGACTACGAAGCAAGGAAACCGGTAATTACTATCTTTTCTTCATGTGTTCTCTACACCAATGCTAACCCTCTTGTCACCTCTGAATTGAAGTTTATGATTTTCCTCTGTTCTCGTGAGTTCACCTGATTCTTTTCTTGTATAGTCACGGCTGTGGCTTTCACACGTTGAATACCTTGCAAAGTGGTAAGGTCGACGGGTCCCCGTCGTCACAGCTGCAATGGTCGTCGAGCTCCGCAAAATTTACACATGGAACTGGTTGATGAATGAAGATTTCAACACACGGTCCAACGCACGAGAGTTTATAGAGGAAGCTATCAAGAAAGCCACCAAGAAGTACAAGTGATCACGTGGTGCTCCACACCGAACGCGTACCTTACATTCTGTTGCCGAGGAATGTAAGGTATTACCTTATTCTTTCAAAACTATGTCCGTGTAATATGCTATGACTGCATCTCCCGGTAGCCTAGTATATAGTGGTGGCGTGTGAGTGACATTTGAATAGTTTGTAATATATGTGTGGATGTGAACCTACTTAGGTGTGACAGCAGATACGTTTATGTGTTTTCAGTATTATTATGCGTTTGTGGGTTGGTAGTACCAGTTTGGTGTTTTGAATGCGTCCTTGATGTCTGAAAACATGGCAAATGTAGTTGATCAGTCATGGTTAGTGAAAGTTATCGTTCTTTCTCGTTTGGCTTTTTGGGTTTTCTGCACTGCTAACTGTATCGGCTAGCATGGTATTTTGTACGCAGTCGTAACCCTACGGTTTTTGCACGTGATCATTTCAACTTGTTTTCCATAGTTTGCACACAATACAATATGTGTGGACTAAAATGTGTTGACTGAACACAGAAATCTATGCGATGGCAGACTCAGTATAAATAACATGGCATATTCAGTAGAACTAACATGGCAGATTCAGTAGAACAGGCATGGCAGATTCAGTTGAAATAACATGGCAGCTTCAGTAGAAAAGGCACGTCAGATTCAGTTGAAATAACATGGCAAATTCAGTACCACACACGCGGCGATTGCAGTCATTGATTCACGGCATTTCCTTTCAGATTCCGATTCCCCTCAAGAGTCATTCTCCCATTTTTACAAATGTAGAACATCTAGCTTACAAAAAATGTCACCAACAACCAAGTCACAGTGACGGATTGCCCGTCCCTTTCGTTGTTTTCTTGTGCTTTGCTTGTATCTCCAATCCCGATTTGTATTTGATCTTTTTTGGACGCCCCTTTGTGATGGAACGGGGCGGGTTCCTGACCTGGGTTTGTGCGCTTGCTGTTCCAGATCCTACCTCCGAGTTTTCAGATGATGGCCCCGTGGACGAAGGCACACTTGAGGTGTGGGGGAACCTGTGTAAGGCTTCCTCAGCTTTCCTCTTCTTGATCTCATCAAGCTCTCTTTTCAGGGCCTTCCTGTGTTTTTCTGCAACCCTCGCTGTCTCATCACTCTTGCACGCTTCATCTATTAGCTCAGCATAGTTCTTTGTCAACACAACGTCCCTCATGGCTTCCATGGTTGACTCTGGTCTCTCATCATGCACAACCAAAACTGCATTTGATGTTTTGATGTCTACTACACGACCTTCTTCTTGTAGACGTTGTTGGGCCTCCAAGTGCAGAGGTTTGTAGGACAGTAGCAAATTTCCCTCAAGTGAATGACCTAAGGTTTATCAATCCGTGGGAGGCGTAGGATGAAGATGGTCTCTCTCAAGCAACCCTGCAACCAAATAACAAAGTGTAACATCCCAAATTTTGGAATGTTAATATAATTAATTGAATTGTTTGTTTGTTTGCTTGCGTGAATTAAACTTGAGTGAAATTTGAACCTTTTCAAAAACTTTTGAAAGAGAGGGAATAAAATGACTTTCCCTTCTCCGTAAATTCAAATTCATCCTATTAAAATCAATGAGAGAAGATGACATGACTTCTTCAACTATAAAGAATTTGAACGGAGTTTTGCAATTTAATTCTTTCAAATATTTGCACTTGCTTCTCTATTTTCTTCCCGAGAAATACCCGAAAATAAATTCTTGCAAGCAAGAAAGAGCGGAGGAAAATGACCCTCCAAAATCAGGGCATTTTGAAAATATTTGAGCCAAGAAAAACCAAAGTTTTTATTTAAAATTATTTGCAAAAAGAAATAAATCCTTTAGGGATTTTCTGAAAAACATTTTTTTTAAGTTTTTATTTTGGCCGTGGAATAATGCTCATCATCTACATTTTATTTTTCTGAAAATTTTAGTATATAAAAACTCTTTATTCCGAATTGATTTGATTTCCCTTTTTATTGTTTTAGTTTCCTAATTTTAAAAATAGGAATGGAATCGTTTTTATTAGGAAAAACCTGGCTCTGATACCATATCTGTAGCGACCCGACCTCAGACGGTCAAGCCTCTGTGTTGCTGTGCCATCCCATCCTTCCAAAGAAGTGTGGGTTTAGTGCAGCACGATGACGATAGCATAAACGTGCAATAGCATCATGGACGGCAGTGTTGATGCCCATATCACAATCACTATTTATAGTTCCGAAGCTGATGTCTGCAGTCTTGGGGGCTTCTTTACGACCAAAAACTTGGGTCTTGACTCCCCACGATCCGGACGTCCTCTTAGTTGCCTTGATCTCGGTATTGGTAACTTCAGTGACTGACTAGCTCCACAAGGAAGGGGCCTCCAAGAACCTTCTCGTAGTGTTCTCTTTTGTTCGAATGTAGCTCTCCATCTATAGTTTGAGATAAGGAAGGTTTAGTAAAAGGAATGAGGTGTTACGAGAGTAGTACAAAACAAAGGTCATTCCTATTGGGGTCTTCATATTACTAAGTCATTTTCTAGGGTCACGTTCTACAGCCAACATGTGCTCTGATACCATTTCAGAGCGACCCGACCTCGAGACGGTCAAGCCTACGTATTCTTGTGCCATCCACGGATCATTATCTTTGCACACACAGTACATCAATGTATATATCAAAGTGCAATCACATGCATAAATAACGTAAAACTGATATATACCTCATAATACTCAGCGGAAACAATCAAATGGGTGTGGAGTCCCATCAACGCCATCGGCAGGTTGAGTGTAGACCGTAACTCAGATCGTAACTCTTACTCGTCGAGGAAAATATCTGCAACATGATACGTTGCAGCCGTATAGGTCAATACATTGAATGTACCGGCAAGATCACAATAAGAGAAAACAGATGATAAACTATACTATATGCAGTATGGCTTTGTGGCTCTGTATCTGAGTTTTGTTTGCGTAAAAGCTGGTTTTAATTTTCCCTACATCAAAGGAATAAATGAAGTCTGTACTATGGAGTTTTCTATCATGACATGGTTCCGCCAACCGATGTCTCATAGCCCAAAATCATCATATGTTGCCCACAATTAAGTTATCAATCCGGTGTTGAGAGTTCCGAGATAGATCCAAGTCCAGAGGCTCAAATTGTCCATAACCGGGGACACGGCTAATCGATTAGGTTTAAACCCTCTGCAGAGGTTTGTACACTTTACCCGCAAGATTCGATCCCTCTTTTTACGTTCTCGCACTTCAGGGTGTTTGAGAACAAGATGACCGAAACATGGTCTTCCAAAGAGTTCCTCTGACCACTGTCTGGTACTCAACCCATCCTACCGTAGTTCTACATCTGCTAGTACCGTCCCAGCCAGAGTCACAACTAAGGTCAACCAAGCCAGAACCCATAATGACTTGCGGTTGCACAGGTAAGCTTCCGGGCATGAAGTATTCTTCCGTCTCTTTGAGTCTGGGTGAAGCTTTCCGCAAGATGTCATGGCGCTTCTCCATGCATCCGGCCAACCACTGGTTTCTCCAGGTGCCGTCAACAAATCCTTCACCCAAGAGTGTGTATTGAATTCTTGTCTTGAGTCTTGAAATCTTGTGGCCTTGAAGATGCAGTCCTTGCAGATGCCATCATGGATTTGTCGTCATTGACGAGAGTCCTCCATCTTCACACCACTCTCGATCACTCATACCAAACCCGTCTACTACAGCGTAGCATTAGAATAAAATAACGTCCCGGGCTTGGTAACAGGGTGATGGGTTCCTACCTCATGCATACTACTCAACTACAAGAATTTCAATAACACTACTGAGGGGTGGTTGCAAAGGTGCCACTAAATGCAATAAAACATAGGTAAGAAAGCATGGTCAAAGTGAACTTGCCTTGTTGACGATCTTCGAAAAAACTAGGGTTTCGTAGTAGCAATCTTCGCACTCCGGAAATTCTACCGAGGCAAACAATAACTATAATAAGCACATAGCATAGCATAACATAACAAAGTAACACACCAAAACCAACAAAACAAAACCCAAAGGGAAAACTTAAAGAAAAAAACAACTCAAAGTTTTCCTACTTCAATTAACAACAAAAATAGTTTTATATAACAAAAATTTCTTAACATCACCTAATCATGGTTTTATGTTAACTAAACAGAAAATATTTCATTAAGCAACTAGGAGCAAAAAGAATTAAATAAAAATCTATTATGAAACTCCCGGAATAAGCAAAACAAGCTTTAATTCAAATCTGATCTAACTCAATTTTTATAAATCCAAACATAGACAAATTATATATTTTTGGAAACTACAAGAAAATTGTGATCTAACGCAAAAAGAATCAGCATCATTGGACTTCTAGATCAAAAGTTATAAGCTAAACAAGAACGGAACTAAATCTGTTACAGGAATAAATCTGAAAACGAAAACGGAGTTACCTGTACGTGAGGCAGAGATGGCAGGAAGGAGGCGGCGATGTGGAGGGCTGCTCGGCGAGGGGCGAGGTCGCGGCGAGGTGGGGGTGGCGGAGGAGGGTCGGCGCTTGGGGAGGTGGCGCTGGGCGATGGGGAGGTTCAGGAGAGCTCTGGTGAGCGTTCTAGGCAGGAAAAGGAGGACGGTGGCGAGAAGGCTACGGGCAGGGGGGCGTGGTGATGGGAAAAATGGAGCGAGGAGAGGGAGGGGTTTTATAGGCGGTCTCGGGAGGCGCTGGGATGGAAAGACGAGGGAGATCGGGAAGGTGGAGATTTCTGTCTCCATGGACATGGAAAGCTTCAGTAACGTGAGAGGAAACAGAGGAAGGAGATGATCTCTTGTTGGGCTAGAATAGGGAAGTGCTTAATGGGCCAGGTTTTTCCTAATAAAACGATTCCATTCCTATTTTTAAAATTAGGAAACTAAAACAATAAAAGGAAATCAAATCAATTCGAATAAAGAGTTTTTATATACTAAAATTTTCAGAAAAATAAAATGTAGATGATGAGCATTATTCCACGGCCAAAATAAAACTTTAAAAAATGTTTTCAGAAAATCCCTAAAGGATTTATTTCTTTTTGCAAATAATTTTAAATAAAACTTTGGTTTTCTTGGCTCAAATATTTTCAAAATGCCCTGATTTTGGAGGGTCATTTTCCTCCGCTCTTTCTTGCTTGCAAGAATTTATTTTTCGGGTATTTCTCGGGAAGAAAAATAGAGAAGCAAGTGCAAATATTTGAAAGAATTAAATTGCAAAACTCCGTTCAAATTCTTTATAGTTGAAGAAGTCATGTCATCTTCTCTCATTGATTTTAATAGGATGAATTTGAATTTACCGGAGAAGGGGAAAGTCATTTTATTCCCTCTCTTTCAAAAGTTTTTGAAAAGGTTCAAATTTCACTCAAGTTTAATTCACGCAAGCAAACAAACAAACAATTCAATTAATTATATTAACATTCCAAAATTTGGGATGTTGCAGAAGTTTGATGGAGCAACTATTGCCTTGACGGAAGCGCAAAAGATGAAGTTCTCCCCACTTTTAGTGTACAATCAGGATCTGGAACAGTACGTCAAGAATCTTCAGATGGACCTCCTGGAAGCCCTGTTCGACAATGAAGCACTACGAGAAGAGGTCAAGACTCAGAGACTGAAGGTAAACAAGCTGGAGGAGGAGAACCTCGAGATCTCGAGGATGCGTCAGGAACTGAAGAACAGCAGGACCATGTCTCATGCAAAGGACGTTGAAATCCAGAAGCTCAAGGAACAACTTCAGGACATACAGGGTCGTCACAAGAAACTCCGAGTCGACAGGGAAAATCTAGCAGAAGAACTGGAGGAGATCAAGTCCACACAGAAGAAGCCCAGTGGGGACAATGACCAAGTTCCTAATAAATTAGCTTAGTAGTATCCCACCATGAGAGAAATAAAGATGAACGCTTCCTCGATTTAAGTATCCGACCATACCAAAATTATGTGGGTGGCGATACTGTAGTATTGATTGAATAAATGAATGCTTGGTTGCTATTATTTTTGTGTGTTTATTGAATGGTTGGATAGATGCGATATCGTGAGATTTGTATTTATTTCAACCATGAGAGGCGTAAGTTACGGAAGAATGGTAGAAGGCCTTCATATGGGAACAGCATCAGAATTGGAAAACTCCCGAGCATTGAAGACCGAAGAAATGAGGACTTAGAAACGAAACCATAGTAGAACGGCCCATTACAAACGATAATTTTGTTGATGAGTGGGTAATTGCTTTCTCTTTCTATCTCAACCAAACCCGGAATCTTGAACCCATGGACAACTGAACACCAAACTTTTACGGAGACAATTGCAATTTCCCCATGGAGATACATTCCTTGTTACGAGCACCCTCCTATCCTACACATGCAGATGACAACCCTTTATGAGTCTTTCCTTAAGGGCCTGAAATGATCATGACCACGACGAGTGATCATGATTACCCAAGATCTGAAGGACATGATGAAGCATATTCACCTTGAAGGAGATCACGGTCTACAAAGGCTACCCTTTCATGCAAAGGGAGTGGAACTTTGGTATGTGGAGGTACACCTCCACCATTTGAAAGGAGTTTGCCCAAAGATGATGGGGCAGTACTTTTCATTTCACGTGTGCCACAAGCAACTTTCTTCGATGCTGTTCGTGAAGCAGCCATGGAAGCCATACGCCAGATCGAGAATACTTGAAGCAAGACTCCGTTATACTCAGGAATACCTAAGCGAAGTGCATGCAGAGATGATGAAGGTGAAGCTCAAGACCACCATGATGAAAAGAAGATTGAAGATTTCAAGGCTCATGTCGCACACTTCCGGTGGGATGAAGAATCCTCGAGGAGGATAAATGAATAAAGTTGGAAGTAATGCTGACCATACCAAATCATGTGGGTGGCAGCATTTGTAACAAAGTACTTTTGGAATTTGAATTTACTGAAAATGGTTAAGGATGTAATGAAAGATTGATATGAAAATAATGAGATTTTATGGATAAACTTGTGCATTCTTTTGGTCATAGTACTCTGTAAAGCCACAAGATCAATGAAGAAAGAAATGTGTTATTCATGACGGTCCATAGAAGGAAGCTGAACAAAATAAGTTGGAGTTTTGTTTTGATATGATGGTATGAAGAAACAGTACTCTGGATTCAAAGGAGGTGTAACAGAGAGAGTTACTCCAAGGATGATTTAAAGCTGCACTAGTGCTGAAGTGGGCCATAACCCATGTGCCCAGGATTTTGAGAAGGAACAGTTGTAACTGGATAAAGGAATACACTTGGAAGAAGCAGTGATCAAATCAGCATACGTTCCGTAGGAGGTTACGCAAAAACCTAAGAGTGGTGAAGTAACGATAGATGTTTTGTTTGGCTTGCAGAAACCATGGATTTACTCGAAACTAGTTCGGGAACAAGAGAAATTTCTGTAATGCTGGTGAGAATGCCCAAGTGTTAGAATACGTGATTCGATATTTACGTATGTGGTAATGGTTCAAGTACGGGATGGATTGGCCCCCATACCGGAGACTTCTATCATGAACTATCATATGTTGATGGAAAATCAGAGAGCCTTGAAAAACTTAGAAGAGTGTCGATAGCGATAAGCCATAAAACCATAAAATGGTAGGACGATGGAACCCCATTACGAGCAACCGTTGCCAAACGAGGTTATACGGTGAGGTTCAACCAGACCCGTTTTCTGCAGGAGAAAACCATAAATTGTAGACCACCATGAGTGTTTCGATAGTTGTTTAGAATGGACACAGACCCATCAGCTAAGAAGATCCAGTCTCGGACGAACTTCAACTTTGACGAACCTACCCAAGCTTTTGAGGAAACCTCTATGCTTCTGACAGAAGAGCTTTAATGAAGGAGCTATTGTAAGATATGTGAAGAGACATACATTGTCAGCCCTCCAGAGAAAATATCTGAGTTTATTGGAACCATGACCTTGTTTTTAAGTGTGGTAGCACACTAGACCATTCCGATCGACGGATTTGCTGGAAGACCCCCAAACCCTAACCTTTTCTTGCCGCCTCTTCGAATCTCGAGGACGAGATTCATTTTAAGTGTGGTAGGTTTGTAACATCCCAAATTTTGGAATGTTAATATAATTAATTGAATTGTTTGTTTGTTTGCTTGCGTGAATTAAACTTGAGTGAAATTTGAACCTTTTCAAAAACTTTTGAAAGAGAGGGAATAAAATGACTTTCCCCTTCTCCGGTAAATTCAAATTCATCCTATTAAAATCAATGAGAGAAGATGACATGACTTCTTCAACTATAAAGAATTTGAACGGAGTTTTGCAATTTAATTCTTTCAAATATTTGCACTTGCTTCTCTATTTTTCTTCCCGAGAAATACCCGAAAAATAAATTCTTGCAAGCAAGAAAGAGCGGAGGAAAATGACCCTCCAAAATCAGGGGCATTTTGAAAATATTTGAGCCAAGAAAACCAAAGTTTTATTTAAAATTATTTGCAAAAGAAATAAATCCTTTAGGGATTTTCTGAAAACATTTTTTAAAGTTTTATTTTGGCCGTGGAATAATGCTCATCATCTACATTTTATTTTTCTGAAAATTTTAGTATATAAAACTCTTTATTCGAATTGATTTGATTTCCTTTTATTGTTTTAGTTTCCTAATTTTAAAAATAGGAATGGAATCGTTTTTATTAGGAAAAACCTGGCCCATTAAGCACTTCCCTATTCTAGCCCAACAAGAGATCATCTCCTTCCTCTGTTTCCTCTCACGTTCTGAAGCTTTCCATGTCCATGGAGACAGAAATCTCCACCTTCCCGATCTCCCTCGTCTTTCCATCCCAGCGCCTCCCGAGACCGCCTATAAAACCCCTCCCTCTCCTCGTTCCATTTTTCCCATCACCACCCCTCCTGCCCGTAGCCTTCTCGCCACCGTCCTCCTTTTCCTGCCTAGAACGCTCACCGGGAGCTCTCTGGAACCTCCCATCGCCCAGCGCCACCTCCCTAAGCGCCGACCCCTCCTCCGCCACCCCACCTCGCCGGCGACCTCGCCCCCCTCGCCGAGCAGCCTCCACATCGCTGTCTCCTTCCTGCCATCTCTGCCTCACGTACAGGTAACTCCGTTTTCGTTTTCAGATTTATTCCCGTAACAGATTTAGTTCCGTTCTTGTTTAGCTTATAACTTTTGATCTAGAAGTCCAATGATGCTGATTCTTTTTGCGTTAGATCACAATTTTCTTGTAGTTTCCAAAAATATATAATTTGTCTATGTTTGGATTTATAAAAATTGAGTTAGATCAGATTTGAATTAAAGCTTGTTTTGCTTATTCGGGAGTTTCATAATAGATTTTATTTAATTCTTTTTGCTCCTAGTTGCTTAATGAAATATTTTCTGTTTAGTTAACATAAAACCATGATTAGGTGATGTTAAGAAATTTTTGTTATATAAAACTATTTTTGTTGTTAATTGAAGTAGGAAAACTTTGAGTTGTTTTTTCTTTAAGTTTTCCCTTTGGGTTTTGTTTTGTTGGTTTTGGTGTGTTACTTTGTTATGTTATGCTATGCTATGTGCTTATTATAGTTATTGTTTGCCTCGGTAGAATTTCCGAGTGCGAAGATTGCTACTCTGAAACCCTAGTTTTTTGAAGATCGTCAACAAGGCAAGTTCACTTTGACCATGCTTTCTTACCTATGTTTTATTGCATTTAGTGGCACCTTTGCAACCACCCTCAGTAGTGTTATTGAAATTCTTGTAGTTGAGTAGTATGCATGAGGTAGGAACCCATCACCCTGTTACCAAGCCGGGGCGTTATTTTATTCTAATGCTACGCTGTAGTAGGCGGGTTTGGTATGAGTGATCGAGAGTGGTGTGAAGATGGAGGACTCTCGTCAATGACGACAAATCCATGATGGCATCTGCAAGGACTGCATCTTCAAGGCCACAAGATTTCAAGACTCAAGACAAGAATTCAATACACACTCTTTGGGTGAAGGGCGGTTGTGGGCACCCTGGAGAAACCAGTGGTTGGCGGGATGCATGGAGAAGCGCCATGACATCTTGCGGAAAGCTTCACCCAGACTCAAAGAGACGGAAGAATACTTCATGCCGGAAGCTTACCCGTGCAACCGCAAGTCATTATGGGTTCGGCTTGGTTGACCTTAGTTGTGACTCTGGCTGGGATGGTACTAGCAGATGTAGAACTACGGTAGGATGGGTTGAGTACCGCAGACGGTGGTCGGAGGAACTCTTTGGAAGACCATGTTTGGTCATCTTGTTCTCAAACACCACGAAGTGCGAGAAGCGTAAAAGAGGATCGAATCTTGCGGGTAAAGTGTACAAACCTCTGCAGAGGTTTAAACCTAATCGATTAGCCGTGTCCCGGTTATGGACAATTTGAGCCTCTGGACTTGGATCTATCTCGGAACTCTCAACACGGATTGATAACTTAATTGTGGGCAACATATGATGATTTTGGGCTATGAGACATCGGTTGGCGGAACCATGTCATGATAGAAAACTCCATAGTACAGACTTCATTTATTCCTTTGATGTAGGGAAAATTAAAACCAGCTTTTACATAAACAAAACTCAGATCTGAGCCACAAAGCCATACTGCATATAGTATAGTTTATCATCTGTTTTCTCTTATTGTGATCTTGCGGTACATTCAATGTACTTGACCTATCTGGCTGCAACGTATCATGTTGCAGATATTTTCCTCGACGAGTAAGAGTTACGATACAGGGTTACGGTCTACACTCAACCTGCCGATGGCGTTGATGGGACTCCACACCCATTTGATTGTTTCCGCTGAGTATTATGAGGTATATATCAGTTTTACGTTATTTATGCATGTGATTGCACTTTGATATATACATTGATGTACTGTGTGTGCCAGCATAATGATCCAGGGATGGCACAGTAACACAGAGGCTTGACCGTCTGAGGTCGGGTCGCTACACAAAGAGTCTCTTGTGTCCCCAACACACCCAATACAATGGTAAATTGTATAGGTGCACTAGTTCAGCGAAGAGATGGTGATACAAGTGCAATATGGATGGTAGATTTAGGTTTCTGTAATCTGAAAAATATAAAAACAGCAAGGTAACTAATGATAAAAGTGAGCGTAAACGGTATTGCAATGATAGGAAACAAGGCCTAGGGTTCATACTTTCACTAGTGCAAGTTCTCTCAACAATAATAACATAATTGGATCATATAACTATCCCTCAACATGCAACAAAGAGTCACTCCAAAGTCACTAATAGTAGAGAACAAACGAAGAGATTATGGTAGGGTACGAAACCACCTCAAAGTTATTATTTCCAATCAATCCGTTGGGCTATTCCTATAAGTGTCACAAACAACCCTAGAGTTCGTACTAGAATAACACCTTAAGACACAAATAAACCAAAACCCTAATGTCACCTGGATACTCCAATGTCACCTCAAGTATTCGTGGGTATGATTATACGATATGCATCACACAATCTTAGATTCATCTATTCAACCAACACATAGAACCTCAAAGAGTGCCCCAAAGTTTCTACCGGAGAGACAAGAGGAAAACATGTGCCAACCCCTATGCATATGTTCATGGGCGGAACCTGCAAGTTGATCACCAAAACATACATCAAGTGAATCACGTGATATCCCATTGTCACCACAGATACACACGGCAAGACATACATCAAGTGTTCTCAAATCATTAAAGACTCAATCCAATAAGATTACTTCAAAGGGAAAACTCAATCCATTACAAGGGAGTAGAGGGGGATAAGAAACATAAGATCCAACTATAATATCAAAGCTCGCGATACATCATGATTGTGCCAAATCAAGAACACGAGAGAGAGAGAGAGAGATCAAACACATAGCTACTGGTACATACCCTCAGCCCCGTGGGTGAACTACTCCCTCCTCGTCATGGAGAGCGCCGGGATGATGGAGATGGCCACCGGTGAGGGTTCCCCCCTCCGGCAGGGTGTCGGAACAGGGTCCCGATTGGTTTTTGGTGGCTATAGAGGCTTGCGGCGGCGGAACTCTCGATCTATTCTGTTCTCCGAAGTTTTTAGGGTATATGGGTATATATAGGTGAAAGAAGTACGTCAGGGGAGCCACGAGGGGCCCACGAGGGTGGAGGGCGCGCCCCCTGCCTCGTGCCTTCGTCGTTGCTTCCTTGACATGGACTCCAAGTCTCGCGGGTTGCTTTCCTTCCAAAAATAACTTCTCCAGAAGGTTTCATTCCGTTTCGACTCCGTTTGATATTCCTTTTCTTCGAAACACTGAAACAAGGGAAAAACAGGAACTGGCACTGGGCTCTGGGTCAATAGGTTAGTCCCAAAAATAATAAAAAAGTGCTTAATAAAGCCCATAAAACATCCAAGATGGATAATATAATAGCATGGAACAATCAAAAATTATAGATACGTTGGAGACGTATCAGCATCCCCAAGCTTAATTCCTGCTCGTCCTCGAGTAGGTAAATGATAAAAACAAAATTTTTGGCATAATTTCAATGTACTTCTTCTTAATTGTGGCACGAATGTTCAGATCCAAAAGATTCAAGATAAAAGTTTAATATTGACATGAAAATTATAATACTTCAAGCATACTAACAAAGCAATTATGTCTTCTCAAAATAACATGGCCAAAGAAAGTTATCCCTAAAAAATCATATAGTCTGGCTATGCTCTATCTTCGCCACACAAAGTATTTAAATCATGCACAACCCCGATGACAAGCCAAGCAATTGTTTCATACTTTTGACATTCTCATACTTTTTCAATCTTCACGCAATACATGAGCGTGAGCCATGGTATCACGCCCAATATGCGACCCTATCCAAAAGGAACTCGACGGTCCCACCAAGGATAGACCCGCATATTGAAACGCTTTTGCAAGGTGGATATCATTACATCAACATTACATAATAGATGGGGATACATACATAAGGCATGCAATGCCATAAGAATACAACATCACAATACAACATATACAAGATCAACATCCGTCTACGGATGAAACATAAACAGAAACTCAAACAATATCCACCCTGCTAGCCCAGGCTGCCGACCTGGAACCTATCCCCTGATCGAAGAAGCAGAAGAAGAACTCAAAAATAGGCAAACATCGCTCTCACGTCATGATCATCGCACAACCTGTACCTGCAGCTGTTGGTGTAGTAATCTGTGAGCCACGAGGACTCAGCAATCCCATTACCATGGGTATCAAGACTAGCAAAGCTTAAAGGGAAAGGAAGGGGTAAAGTGCTGAGGTTGCAGCAGCAACTAAGCATGATATGGTGGCTAACATACGCAAATGAGGCGAGAAGAGAAACAAAGGGCGGTCGTCAACTAGTAATGATCAAGAAGTGATCCTGAACTCCTACTTACGTCAGACATAACCCGAAACCGTGTTCTCCTCTCGATCAACCCGAAAAGAGACACTCACGTTTCGCACACGGTTGGTGTATTTTAGAAGAGTTTGCTTCAAGTTTACTACAACCGGATATTAACAAATTCCCATCGCCACATAACCGCAGGCACGGCTCTCGAAAGTTTATACCTGCGGGGTGTCCCAACTTAGCCCATGATAAGCTCTCGCGATCAACGAAGGATATTCCTTCTCCCCGGGAAGACCCGACCAGTCTCGGAATCCCGGCTACAAGACATTTCGACAGCAATAAAACAAGACCGGCAAGACCTCCTGGCGTGCCGACACCCTGATAGTAGCCGCGCGTATCTCGTCTCACGCCACGATCGGATGAGCAGTCCGTACAACTAAAACCAGACCTCAAGTTTCCTTGAGGGGGCGCTGCACAGGGCTCTAGTTCGGGCCAACACTTAGACAGGCATTGGCCGGGGGCTAAAATAAAGATGACCCTTGGGATCGCGACTCCCAAGGGAAAAAGGTGATAGGTGAAGCAAATGGTAAAACCAATGTTGGGCCTTCTTTGGAAAAGTCTTATTCAAAGCGAACTGTCAAGGGGTCCCATAAATCACCCGACCGCGTTAGGGACGCAAAATCCGGGAACATAATACCGATATGGCGGAAACTAGAGGCGGCAAGAGTGGAACAAAACACCAGGCATAAGGCCGAGCCTTCCACCCTTTACCAAGTATATAGATGCATTAATTAAATAAGATATATTGTGATATCCCAACAAGTAAACATGTTCCAACAAGGAACAACACCTCCATGTTCCAACAAGGAACAAACTTCATCTTCACCTGCAACTAACAACGCTATAAAAGGGGCTGAGCAAAGCGGTAACATAGCCAAACAATGGTTTGCATAGGAAAGGTGTCAAAGGTTAGAGGTTCGTGGCAATATGGGATGGCTTGATAAACAGGTAATAGGTAGCGCAGCATAGCGATAGAACGAAGCAACTAGCATAGCAATGATAGTAGTGAGATCCAGGGTAGCGGTCATCTTGCCTGAAATCCCGCACGGAAGAAGAACGAGTCCATGAAGAAGATGAGCGGATGAAGCCGAACCAAGCGTGAGCGAAGCGAATCCTCACGATCGCAAGAAAGCGGGAACTAACAAGAAGAAGCACACAACATAGTAAACACACCACACATGAACAAGACATGATGCACAACAAGCATGATGCATGACAAATCTAGATGAGGCTACTCATGGCAAGAGATGATGCAAACAAGAGCAACACATCAAGGCAAGTTTAAATGAGGCCGGAAACAACATAGAACAACTCCGGTAGGTCCTCATATGCAAATTTCGAAATTGGTCCAGATCTGAATAAACCTTATGTTCAAGTTGTTAAACAGCAAGTTAAAATGCACCACGATGATCTACACGAAATTCTAGTCAAGTTACATATAAAGTTCATTAGATTCGGAGCTACGGCCTAGAAGATATGAGCAAAACAAGATAAACATGGCATTGATGCAAAATGCATACAAACATCAAGCAAACACCTCAAAACAAGGATGCAACATGATAATATGAAACTACATGCAAAATCAAGCAAGTTTCATATAGAGCACACTCAAAACGGAGCAACGGTTCAACACATACACATGAAACAAGTTATAGCAACAATCTGACCAAAACAGCAACTAGGCATATTGCAAGCATCAAAACAACATGCTACAGCATCTCAATATAAAAAAAAAGGCATGGACATGATTTACAGGTAAAGCATTACAAAACATGAACACTGAGCTATCTCCAGAAATCACTAGAACATGCTCAAAAGGACATGGCAATATTGCAAATAATAACAGTTTCAGACTTTAGCAGAAAAAACATCAGGTTGCAATGTTTAGAGCTATGAAACAACATGTTACAGCAAGATATAAAGTCAAACTAGAGCATGGCATGAATCTACTCAAAGCATAGAACAAAAGTCCCTTACTGACCATAAGCCAAAAAGGATCAGAAAATATGATGGCACCCATGTAAACATGGCAAGTTATATTACAGATTTAAACATGGCAGGAACAACAATAAGTAGACATGTTGGTGAG
Organism: Aegilops longissima; assembly: GCA_021605205.1. Taxonomy (NCBI): domain Eukaryota; kingdom Viridiplantae; phylum Streptophyta; class Magnoliopsida; order Poales; family Poaceae; genus Aegilops; species Aegilops longissima. The sequence goes on from CM038676.1 coordinate 63,211,054, forward strand.
CTTGAACCACTCACCACAGAGCAATACATGACATGGCAAGGCAACCAACAGTAAGAAGACATGGCATAGAAGCTATACATGACAAGAACAACATCATAGCATAGACGGATCAACTACAACAACCTTCGCAAAATTGAATAACATGTAAACAATCTGCCAGGAAACATTTTATAGCAAAAGTAGAGCTCGATTGACTCAAGCTATGGCACTCCATAATTGCAAACAAGTGCATGGATGGATAGATAATAACCATATGTTCAAAACATCCTTACTGAAGTATCTCAAAATAAGCATGGATCTCTCGGTAGCATCAAGTTTACATGGCATAAAAATATCAGCAGAACAGGGGCTAAAATCAGCAACATCACGAAGCCTAGTTTGCATGCTTGTGCTAGTCACCATAGAGATCACAAAAAAACATGGCATACACCCCTGTAAAGATGGCATGGCATAATACAAAACACATGTAGGACTCAAGTTCATAGGGTGCACACATCAATCATGGCAAAAATGACAAAAGTGCATGTTCTGATAAGAATCTGAAACTAACATCACATAGCCCTCTTCTAACAGCATTTCAGGCATCAAGATGAGCTCAAATAAAAATGATGCAATGAGATGAAATGACCTACTTTTCGAGTCGAACAATTTGACATATTACACGCACGAAACGGAGCAGTATGCAGAGAGTTATGGCATGTCAAAGTATGCACCAGAATGCAACAATTTCGGGGACTTAGGCATATTTTTACCTCCGGGAAAGTCAACCCGGACGGAGGCGTTTTGGGACGGAGGGATCCGGGATGGGCGCGACGTTTGGGCGAGATCCGGTGGATCTCATCCACCTTCTTCTCCGGGCGAGGTGGCGGCGAACTCCGGCGAGGACGAAGTCGGAGGAGGCATGGGAGGCAGCGTCGGCGGGGCGGCGACGGAGCGGACGGCCGACGAGGTCCGGCGGCGGCGGAGGCGGACCTGTGGCGGAGGACGCCGGAGGGCGGGAATGGCGCCGAGGCATGGGCGGCGGACCCGGCCGGAGGGCGGGCGCCAGCCTTGACGCTGTGGCGAAGGGCGAGGCCTCGGGGCGGAGGCGGAGCAGCCTTGGGCGGCAGCTTGGCGCGCCGGGCGGCGGGCGGATCTGGCTGCCATGAGGCAGTGGCGGGCTTCGTCAGGCGGCGGCGGGCGGCGGGCAGGCATGGGCGGATCTGGGCAGCTGGGCCTGGCGACGAGACGGCGGCGGCGGCGGGATGGATGGCCTGTGGCGTGCCGGATTGCCGGGAGCAGGCGGACATGTCCGGCCACCGGGCGGACAGGTCCGGCCACCGGGCGGACAGGTCCGGCCACCGGGCGGACATGTCCGGCGGCGCGGAGGGAGAGATCTAGGGTTTCATCCGCGAAAATTTCGAGGGAGGCACATATTTATAGGTAGAGGGAGCTAGGAGACTCCAAATGGGGTGCGGTTTTCGGCCACGCGATCGTGATCGAATGACCGAGAGCATGGAGGGGAGTTAGATGGGTTTTGGGCCACTTTGAAAGGGGTGTTGGGCTGCAAAGAGAAGGGGGCTTTTGCGGTTACCCGGTTAACCGTTGGAGTACCAAACGACCTCCAAATGGCACGAAACTTGACAGGCGGTCTACCGGTGCTATACCAAGGCCGCTTGGCAAACCTCGGGCCGTTCCGAGAAATTTTAACACCCGCACACGAAAAGAGGTAAAAGGGAGCGCCGGGGGACATAGGAGTGCCGGATTGCAAAACGGACAACGGGGAAAATGCTCGGATGCATGAGACGAACATGTATGCAAAATGAAATGCACATGATGACATGGCAAAATGCAACACGCAAGCAAATGACATGGCAAGGACGGCGAATAACTGGCGGACACTTGGCGCAATGAATCCGGGGCGTTACAACACTCCTCCACTAACGAGAGATCTCGTCCCGAGATCTTAGGACCGAGACGGAAGGGAAAAAGGGATGAGGTGAACCAAAAACTCAAGAGAAGAAGCAAAGAATCGAGAGCACAAGAGAAGAAGAGAGAAACGACGAGAAAGACAGGAATCAAAGCTCATGAAATCAGATAGACTAAGAAACCACTCGTTCTAACCGGAGTGGTTAGAATGAGAAAAGAAACGAATAAGACTGAAAGGATTTAGGCAGCACCCCGGCTGAAAATGGAAGGATTAGAACATGAACTTCACAAGATGTGATGAAACTTGACGAGATGAACAACACAATGCCTCCGGAAGAATTGGAAGAATTGAAAAGAACTTAGAAGGAAGGATTGAATGGAGTTGTTGAGAAAATCAACAACGAAAGAATAAGCTTGATGTGGACTTATGGATAACATCTCAAAATTATGAGGTGATAACCAACCACAAGCAGAAAATATTAAATAGTTGAGAAGAACGAAGAAATGCAAAACTCCACTTCAAAAGAATATGGAGATTTAATTGAACTTCGAGATGCAAGAAGAAAAGGTACTTGAATTCCACCAATAAGAATCTTGATGAACTCTTGAATAATGAATTAAATCATGAAGATCCACCATGAAGAACTCCGGTGACAAAAGGATGATAAGATAGAATGAAAGATGAAAGAATAAGATGAGCCTTGCGGTGACTTATATGGAGGTTCCGACGAGATGGCCGAGGAAATTTGAACTCTGGAAAAGAAAAGATGAAAACACTTGGATCTAGAATTTATTCATTACGAACAAACTCCGAAGGAAGGGATTACTCACTTCAAGGAAATAAGAATAAGATTTATTGTATGCTTATCCTTCATCAAATTACATTGATGACAAGAAATGGATTTAGCATACTACTTATTCTTCTTGGAAATGATTAAGGGGAAATATAGCACAAAACTTGAGAAAGTCTTCATGAACCACCGGTAGGATTGGAAAGAATGAATGAATTAATATGATAATCAAGGAAAATAATCTTGAACGAACCACCGTAAGAATTCGGAAATGACTGATGAAAGAGAAAGAATCATCGGGAAGAATTAGAAGAACAAATAAGCAAGAGGGGATATAGATGCAAAAGAACAAAGAGATCATGAACTGATTAAAGAACACTTGAACGAGGCACCGGGATAAATAGAGAACGATAACTGGAATGATGGCCTCCGGTGAAAAGAAATGGTAAAACAACTCCTGACATACTCCGGATGGTTGAGAAAAAGAATATCTGACAAACTGGAATAATTCGAGAGGATGATATGAAGCTAGAATCACGAATCTTTGAGAGAACGGGCAAGATTTAGAGGGAAAACTCTTCTTCGATCTTCAAACGACGACAAGAAACACCATGCAGAATTGTTGAGGTACTCCGGGAGAACGAAAAGCAAAGAGGTTGAGTCAACAATGAAAAGAATTTGAACGAGATCTTGGAGAAGCCTGTGACTGATGAAATCCATTCTTATGTCACACTTGAAAAGAATTGAGAATAACTCCGGGGAAATTAAAAGAGTCAGGTAAGATCCTGGGAAAAGACCTGTGGGTTAGGGCCCACTGAAGAGAAAACACCGTTGGAAAGGGATGTTGAACAGATAGATGATGCACCGGAAGAACTGAAATATTTGACTGAGGTGACAACCTCGAATTAATTGGAACACCGACAAATCTCCTGAGATGTCTTCCGAACTCCGGAATGATAGAATGGCGAGAGCCAAATGAGCAAGGAGAACACTTGAACCAAGGAAAGAATATGATCAACACCGAAAAACTTGAATTGAGTGCACCGGAAAAAGAAAGGGATGAAGAATGACGAACAAGACGAGAATTCACCGGTTGAAATAATTGAGGGAAGACTGAAGAGGCTCCACACGAATGGAATTGATGGTCGGAAAAAACTCGAACTCCGGGAATAATAGGGTGAGAGGGCGGGAAAACCAAAGGCAACTTGGAACTGGGAACAGACGAATAACTTGAAAAGTCAACACCGGTTGAAATCATTGAGGAAAGAAAGCAAAGACTTCGCACGAGCAGGATGGATACTCGATTACGGACTCCGGTTCCGAGAAGAAGAAGGGTGGGCGGGTGGGAAAAACAAGGACAACTTCGGACAGGGAAAACAACATCGTGGAGGAAGAACTGAGGGTTGATGTCGCGAAAGACAAAGAGGTTCGAGTCAACTTGACGAGAGATGCACCGGACAAAAGAGGATGGAAAACTCACGAAACCAACCACGTGATCCTAAAGAAAAATTTGAACGGGAAGAGGAGTAGTTCAAAACACCTACGTCAAGATTCCTCACCAGAGCGACGAAGGGGCTGAGGAGTAAAAAGAAATCCTACTCTCCGATATAACTAGACTCCGAAAACAGTTTTCTTCTAGATTCAACAACGGCCAAGCTACACGATCAATCAAGGGGGCTCCTAGGGTCGGTCGAGGCTCTGATACCAACTTATCACGCCCAATATGCGACCCTATCCAAAAGGAACTCGACGGTCCCACCAAGGATAGACCCGCATATTGAAACACTTTTGCAAGGTGGATATCATTACATCAACATTACATAATAGATGGGGATACATACATAAGGCATGCAATGCCATAAGAATACAACATCACAATACAACATATACAAGATCAACATCCGTCTACGGATGAAACATAAACGAAACTCAAACAATATCCACCACTGCTAGCCCAGTGCCTGACACTGGAACCTATCCCCTGATCGAAGAAGCAAAAGAAGAACTCCAAAATAGGCAAACATCGCTCTCACGTCATGATCATCGCACAACCTGTACCTGCAGCTGTTGGTGTAGTAATCTGTGAGCCACGAGGACTCAGCAATCCCATTACCATGGGTATCAAGACTAGCAAAGCTTAAAGGGAAAGGAAGGGGTAAAGTGGTGAGGTTGCAGCAGCGACTAAGCATGATATGGTGGCTAACATACATAAATGAGGCGAGAAGAGAAACAAAGGCGGTCGTCAACTAGTAATGATCAAGAAGTGATCCTGAACTCCTACTTACATCAGACATAACCCGAAACCGTGTTCTCCTCTCGATCAACCCGAAAAGAGACACTCACGAGTTACGCTTTACGGTTGGTGTATTTTAGAAGAGTTTGCTTCAAGTTTACTACAACGGATATTAACAAATTCCCATCGCCACATAACATGAGCACGGCTCTCGAAAGTTTATACCTGCGGGGTGTCCCAACAGCCCATGATAAGCTCTCGCGATCAACGAAGGATATTCCTTCTCCCGGGAAGACCCGATCAGTCTCGGAATCCGGCTACAAGACATTCGACAGCAATAAAACAAGACCAGCAAGACCTCTGGCGTGCCGACACCCCGATAGTAGTAGCGCGTATCTCGTCTCGAGCCACGATCGGATGAGCAGTCCGTACAACTAAAACCAGACCTCAAGTTTCCTTGAGGGGCTACAGAGGGCTCTAGTTGGGCCAACACTTAGACAGGCATTGGCCGGGGGGCTAAAATAAAGATGACCCTTGGGATGCGCGACTCCCAAGGGAAAAAGGTGATAGGTGAGGCGAATGGTAAAACCAATGTTGGGCCTTCTTTGGAAAGTCTTATTCAAAGCGAACTGTCAAGGGGTCCCATAAATCACCCGACCACGTTAGGGACGCAAAATTCGGGAACATAATACCGATATGGACGGAAACTAGGCGGCAAGAGTGGAACAAAACACAGGCATAAGGCCGAGCCTTCCACCCTTTACCAAGTATATAGATGCATTAATTAAATAAGATATATTGTGATATCCCAACAAGTAAACATGTTCCAACAAGGAACAACACCTCCATGTTCAACAAGGAACAAACTTCATCTTCACCGCAACTAACAACGCTATAAAAGGGCTGAGCAAAGCGGTAACATAGCCAAACAATGGTTTGCATAGGAAAGGTGTCAAAGGTTAGAGGTTCGTGGCAATATGGGATGGCTTGATAAGCAGGTAATAGGTAGCGCAGCATAGCGATAGAAACGAAGCAACTAGCATAGCAATGATAGTAGTGAGATCCAGGTAGCGTTCATCTTGCCTGCAATCCCGCAAGGAAGAAGAACGAGTCCATGAAGAAGATGAGCGGATGAAGCCGAACCAAGCGTGAGCGAGCGAATCCTCACGATCATAGCGAAGCGGGAACTAACAAGAAGAAGCACACAACATAGTAAACACACCACACATGAACAAGACATGATGCACAACAAGCATGATGCATGACAAATCTAGATGAGGCTACTCATGGCAAGAGATGATGCAAACAAGAGCAACACATCAAGGCAAGTTTAAATGAGGCCGGAAACAACATAGAACAACTCCGGTAGGTCCTCATATGCAAATTTCGAAATTGGTCCAGATCTGAATAAACCTTATGTTCAAGTTGTTAAACAGCAAGTTAAAATGCACCACGATGATCTACGCGAAATTCTAGTCAAGTTACATATAAAGTTCATTAGATCCGGAGCTACGGCCTAGAAGATATGAGCAAAACAAGATAAACATGGCATTGATGCAAAATGCATACAAACATCAAGCAAACACCTCAAAACAAGGATGCAACATGATAATATGAAACTACATGCAAAATCAAGCAAGTTTCATATAGAGCACACTCAAAAGCGAACAGCGGTTCAACACATACACATGAAACAAGTTATAGCAACAATCTGACCAAAACAACAACTAGGCATATTGCAAGCATCAAAACAACATGCTACAGCATCTCAATATAAAAACAAAAGGCATGGACATGATTTACAGGTAAAGCATTACAAAACATGAACACTGAGCTATCTCCAGAAATCACTAGAACATGCTCAAAAGGACATGGCAATATTGCAAATAATAACAGTTTCAGACTTTAGCAGAAAAAACATCAGGTTGCAATGTTTAGAGCTATGAAACAACATGGTACAACAAGCTATAAAGTCAAACTTGAGCATGGCATGAATCTACTCAAAGCATAGAACAAAAGTCCCTTACTGACCATAAGCCAAAAAGGATCAGAAAATATGATGGCACCCATGTAAACATGGCAAGTTATATTACAGATTTAAACATGGCAGGAACAACAATAAGTAGACATGTTGGTGAGCTTGAACCACTCACCACAGAGCAATACATGGCATGGCAAGGAAACCAACAGTAAGAAGACATGGCATAGAAGCTATACATGACAAGAACAACATCATAGCATAGACGGATCAACTACAACAACCTTGGCAAAATTGAATAACATGTAAACAATCTGCCAGGAAACATTTTATAGCAAAAGTAGAGCTCAATTGACTCAAGCTATGGCACTCCATAATTGCAAACAAGGGCATGGATGGATAGAGAATAACCATATGTTCAAAACATCCTTACTGAAGTATCTCAAAATAAGCATGGATCTCTCGGTAGCATCAAGTTTACATGGCATAAAAATATCAGCAGAACAGGGGCTGAAATCAGCAACATCACGAAGCCTAGTTTGCATGCTTGTGCTAGTCACCACAGAGATCACAAAAAAACATGGCATACACCCCTGTAAAGATGGCATGGCATAATACAAAACACATGTAGGACTCAAGTTCATAGGGTGCACACATCAATCATGGCAAAAATGACAAAAGTGCATGTTCTGATAAGAATCTGAAACTAACATCACATAGCCCTCTTCTAATAGCATTTCGGGCATCAAGATGAGCTCAAATGAAAATGATGCAATGAGATGAAATGACCTACTCTTCGAGTCGAACAATTTGACATATTACACGCACGAAACGGAGCAGTATGCAGAGAGTTATGGCATGTCAAAGTATGCACCAGAATGCAACAATTTCGGGGACTTAGGCATATTTTTACCTCCGGGAAAGTCAACCCGGGACGGAGGCGTTTTGGGACGGAGGGATCCGGGATGGGGCGCGACGTTTGGACGAGATCCCGGTGGATCTCATCCACCTTCTTCTCCGGCGAGGTGGCGGCGAACTCCGGCGAGGACGAGGTCGGAGGAGGCACGGAGGCAGGCGGCGTCGGCGAGGCGACCGAGCGGACGGCCGACGAGGTCCCGTGGCGGCGAGAGGCGGACCTGTGGCGGACGCCGGAGGGGCCGGAATGGCGCCGAGGTCATGGGCGGCGGACCCGGCGGAGGCGGGCGCCGCATGCGACGCTGCTGGCGGGCGGCGAGGCCTCGGGGCGGGGCAGGCGGATCTGGCGCCGTGGGGCAGCGCCGGGCTTCGGGGGCGGTGGGCTCTGGCCTTGAGCCTTGCTGGGCGGATCTGGGCCTGCAGGCCTGGCGGCGAGAGGCGGCGGCGGGCGGGATGGCCGTTGTCCGTTTGCAATCCGGCACTCCTATGTCTCCGACGCCCCTTTTACCTCTTTTCGTGTGCGGGTGTTAAACGGTCTCGGAATGGACCGAGGTTTGTCAAGCGGCCTTGGTATAGCACCGTAGAACCGCCTGTCAAGTTTCGTGCCATTTGGAGGTCGTTTGGTACTCCAACAGTTAACGGGTAACCGCAAAAGCCTCTTTGTTTGCAGCCCAACACCCTTCTAAAGTGGCCCAAAACCCAGCAAACTCCCTCCATGCTCTCGGTCGTTCGATCACGACGCGTGGCAAAACCGCACCTCATTTGGACTCTCCTAGCTCCTCTACCTATATATATGCCCTCCCAAAACTCGCGGATGTTTTCTCCCGAAACCCTAAAATTCCCCTCGCGCCGCCGGACACGTCCGCCGACGGCGGACATGTCCGTTCCGCCACCGCCGCCGCGCAGCAGCAGCCCATCGCGCCACCGCCACGTAAGCGCGTCGCCTCGCCCGCGCGGCCGGCTGGCCCAGCGCCGCCCGCCGCCAGCAGCATCGCCGCCGCCGCCCGGCGCTCCGCCGCCTCGTCCGCCGCCTGCCAGCGCCATCGCCGGCCTCGCCGGCGCCTGGAGCTGCCGTCGCCCGCCGCCGTCCAGCCGCCGCCCCGGTCGCCGCCGCCACACGCCGCGCCGCCCATGGGCATCCGCCGCCGCCGCCGACCGCTCCCCGCCGCCCGGAGCTTCGCCGGCGCCTCGTCGCGCCCTCCGGCGGCGAGCTTCGACGCCGCCAGCGCCCGGCCAGCGCCCGCGCGACCCGCCGCCCGCTCCGCTCGGAGCTCGCCAGCCCGGCCCCGCCGACCCAGTAGCGCCTCCTCCGGCCCGCCCTTCTCCGGCCATCGCCGGTGCTCCTCCGGCGAGATCCGGTGGATCGGGATGAGATCCACCGGGATCTCATCCAAACGCCCACGCCCGCGTCCCGGATCTGCCCATCCCGCACCACTCCGCCCGTTGACTTTTTCGGAGGGTAAAAATCCACAAGTCCCCGAAATTGTTGCATATTTTATTGCATTTTCATCGCATCATAACTCTGTCATCGTTGCTCCGTTTCATGCGTATAATATGTCAAAATGTTCGTCTCGATGAGTAGATCATTTCATCTCATTACATCACTTTCATTTGAGCTCATCTTGATGCCCGAAATGCTGTTGGAAGAGTGCTATGTGATGTTAGTTTCTGATTCTTAACAGAACTTGCACTTTTGTCATTTTTGCCATGATTGATGTGTGCACCCTATGAACTTGAGTCCTACATGTGTTTTGTAATATGCCATGCCATCTTTCCAGGGGTGTATGCCATGTATTTTTGTGATCTATGTGGTGACTAGCACAAGCATGCAAACTAGGCTTCATGATGTTGCTGATTTCAGCCCTGCTTACTGCGATATTTTTATGCCATGTTAACTTGATGCTACCGAGAGATCCATGCTTATTTTGAGATACTTCAGTAAGGATGTTTTGTTATACATGTCTTGCTCTATCCATCCATGCCCTTGTTTGCAATTATGGAGTGCCATAGCTTGAGTCAATCGAGCTCTACTTTTGCTATAAAATGTTTCTGGCAGATTGTTTACATGTTATTCAATTTTGCCAAGGTTGTTGTAGTTGATCCTTGCATGCTATGTTGTTGTTCTTGCCATGTATAGCTTCTATGCCATGTCTTCTTACTGTTGGTTGCCTTGCCATGCCATGTATTGCTCTGTGGTGAGTGGTTCAAGCTCACCAACATGCCTACTTATCGTTGTTCCTGCCATGTATGAATCTGTAATATAACTTGCCATGTTTACATGGGTGCCATCATATTTTATGATCCTTTTTGGCTCATGGTCAGTAAATGACTTTTGTTATATGCTTTGAGTAGATTCATGCCATGCCTTTGTTTGCCATGATAAGTTCCTGTAGCATGTTGTTTGATAGCTCTAAACATTGCAACCTGATGTTATTTTCTGCAAAGTCTGAAACTGTTATTATTTGCAATCTTGCCATGTCATTTTGAGCATGTTCTAGTTGTTTCTGGAGATAGCTCAGTGTTCATGTTTTGTAATGCTTTACCTGTACATCATGCCCATGCCTTTTGTTATTATGTTAAGATGCTGTAGCATGTTGTTTTGATGCTTGCAATATGCCTAGTTGCTGTTTTGGACAGCTTGTCCTTTAAACTTGTATATGGTGTATGTGTTGAACCGTTGCTCCGTTTTGAGTGTGCTCTATATGAAACTTGCTTGATTTTGCATGTAGCTTCATATTATCTTGTTGCATCCTTGTTTTGAGGTGTTTGCTTGATGTTTGTATGCATTTTGCATCAATGCCATGTTTAACTTGTTTTGCTCATATCTTCTAGGCCGTAGCTCCGAATCTAATGAACTTTACATGTAACTTGACTAGAATTTCGTGTAGATCATCGTGGTGCATATTAAATTGCTGTTTAACAACTTGAACATAAGGTTTATTCAGATCTGGACAAATTTCGAAATTTGCATATGAGGACTTACCGGAATTGTTATATGTTGTTTCCGGCCTCATTTAAACTTGCCTTGATGTGTTGCTCTTGTATGCATCATATTTTGCCATGAGTAGCCTCATCTAGAATTGTCATGCATCATGTTCGTTGTGCATCATGTCTTGTTCATGTGTGGTGTGTTTACTTTGTTGTGTGCTTCTTCTTGTTAGTTCCTGTTTCGTTGCGATCGTGAGGATTTGTTCGTCTACGCTTGGTTCGGCTTCATCCGTTCGTCTTCTTCATGGACTCGTTCTTCTTCCTTGCGGGATTTCAGGCAAGATGACCGCTACCCTGGATCTCACTACTATCATTGCTATGCTAGTTGCTTCGTTCTTTCGCTATGCTGCGTTACCCATCACTTGCTGCTCAAGCCATCCCAAATTGCCATGTCAGCCTCTAACCTTTGCACCCTTCCTAGCAAACCGTTGTTTGGCTATGTTACCGCTTTGCTCAGCCCCTCTTATAGCGTTGTTAGTTGCAGGTGAAGATGAAGTTTGTTCCTTGTTGAAACATGGAGATGTTGTTCCTTGTTGGAACATGTTTACTTGTTGGGATATCACAATATATCTTATTTAATTAATGCAGCTATATACTTGGTAAAGGGTGGAAGGCTCGGCCTTATGCCTGGTGTTTTGTTCCACTCTTGCCGCCCTAGTTTCCGTCATATCGGTGTTATGTTCCCGGATTTTGTGTCCCTAACGCGGTCGGGTGATTTATGGGACCCCCTTGACAGTTCGCTTTGAATAAGACTTTTCCAGCAAGGCCCAACATTGGTTTTACCATTTGCCTCACCACCACCTATATTTCCCTTGGGAGTAATTAACCCAAGGGTCATCTTTATTCAGCCCCCCCGGGCCAATGCTTGTCTAAGTGTTGGTCCAAACTAGAGTGCTTTGCAGCGCCCCCTCAAGGAAACTTGAGGTTTGGTTTTAGTTGTACGGACTGCTCATCCGGTCGTGGCCTGGGACGAGATACGCGCGGCTACTACCAGGGTGTCGGCACGCCGGGAGGTCTTGCTGGTCTTGTTTTATTGCTGTCGAAATGTCTTGTAGCCGGGATTCCGAGACTGATCGGGTCTTCCCGGGGAGAAGGAATATCCTTCGTTGATCGCGAGAGCTTATCATGGGCTAAGTTGGGACACCCTGCAGGGCATAAACTTTCGAGAGCCGTGCCCGCGGTTATGTGGCAGATGGGAATTTGTTAATATCCGGTTGTAGTAAACTTGAAGCAAACTCTTCTAAAATACACCAACCGTGTGCGTAACCGTGAGTGTCTCTTTTCGGGGTTGATCGAGAGGAGAACACGGTTTCTGGGTTATGTCTGACGTAAGTAGGAGTTCAGGATCACTTCTTGATCATTACTAGTTGACGATCGTTCCTTTGCTTCTCTTCTCGCTCTCATTTACGTATGTTAGCCACCATATATGCTTAGTCGCTGCTGCAACCTCACCACTTTATCCCTTCCTTTCCCATTTAAGCTTTGCTAGTCTTGATACCCATGGTAATGGGATTGCTGAGTCCTCGTGGCTCACAGATTACTACACCACCAGTTGCAGGTACAGGTTGTGATGATCATGACGTGAGAGCGATGTTTGCTTGTGTTGGAGTTCTTCTTCTGCTTCTTCTTCGATCAGGGATAGGTTCCAGGTCGGCAGCCTGGGCTAGCAGGGTGGATGTCGTTTGAGCTTCTGTTTATGCTTCATCCGTAGTCGGATGTTGATCTTGTATATGATGTTGATGTATTCTTGTGGCATTTGTGCCTTATGTATGTATCCCTATCTATTATGTAATGTTGATGCAATGATATCCACCTTGCAAAAGCGTTTCAATATGCGGGTCTATCCTTGGTGGGACCGTCGAGTTCCTTTTGGATAGGGTCGCATATTGGGCGTGACAAGTGGGTATCAGAGCCTCGACCGACCCTAGGAGCCCCCTTGATTGATCGTGTAGTTTGGCCGCAGTTGAGTCTAGAATAAAACTGTTTTCTGAGTCTAGTTATATCGGAGAGTAGGAATTCTTTTTACTCCTCAGCCCCTTCGTCGCTCTGGTCAGGAATCGTGACGTAGGTGTTTTGAACTACTCCTCTTCCCCTTCAAAATTTTCTTTAGGATCACGCAGTTGGTTTTCCGATCGTTGGTTCTCAGCTCTTTTCATCCGGTGCATTTCTCGTCAAGTTGACTCGAGCCCCTTCATCTTTGCAAGTTCAATCCTCAATTGTCTTCTTTTCCCACCCGCCCACCCTTCTTCTTCTCGGAACCGGAGTCCGTAATCGAGTATCCATCCTACTCGTGCGAAGTTTTTGCTCTCTCTCCTCAATGATTTCAACCGGTGTTTTCTCTTCAAGATATTCGTCGGTTCCCCTTCCAAGTTGTCTTTCTTTCCCGCCCTCCCACCCTTTTATTCCCAGAGTTCGAGTTTCTTCCGACCATCAATTCTATTCGTGTGGAGCCTCTTCAGTCTTCCCTCAATTATTTCAACCGGTGAATTCTCGTTTTGTACGACATTCTTCATCTCTTTTCTTCTCCGGTGGATTCAATTCAAGTTTTTCGTTGTCGATCGTATTCTTTCCCTCAACTCAAATGTTTTCCCTGCTCGTTCGCCTCTCGCCAATTTATCCTTCCGGAGTGTTCAACACATCTCAGGAGATTCGTCTATGTTTGAATTAATTCGAGGTTATCACCTCATTCTAATATTTCAATTGTTCTGGTGCATCATCTATCTGTTCAACATCTCTTTCCAACGGTGTTTTTCTTTTAGTGGGCCCTAACCCACAGGTCTTTCCCAGGATCTTACCTGACTCTTTTTATTTCCCCGGAGCTATTCTCAATTCTTTTCAAAGTGTGACGTAAGAGTGAATATCTTCAGTCACATGCCTTTCCAAGATCGCATTCAAATTCTTTTCTTTGTTGGCTCAACCTTTTTGTTTTTTTCATTCTCCCGGAGTATCCCAGTAATTTTTGTGGTGTTTCCCGTCGATATTTGAAGATTGAAGAAGAGTTTTCCTCTAAATCATGCCCGTTCTCTCAAAGATTCGTCGTTCTAGCTTCATGTTATCCTCACGAATTATTCCAGTTGTTCGTTATTCTTTTCATCCATCCGGAGCATTTCAGGAGTTGCTTTCTCTCTCGATCATCTGGAGGCCATCTTTTCGGAAGATTTCTTTGTTCTAAGCTTTCAGATTCATTCCCCAATTATTCTATATCCGGGCCCCTTCGTTCGTCTCAATATTCTTCCGGTGCTGCGTTCAAGCATTTGTTAATCAGTTCGCGATCTCTTCAATCTCTTTTCTCTAAATTCCCTCAAGTATCTTTGTGCTTTTCTAATTCTTCCCGGTGATTCATTCTCTTTCGTCAGTCATTTCCGAATTTCTCACGGTGGTTCGTTCAAGATTCTTTTTCCTTGATTATCATTTTAATCCATTCGTTCTTTCGAATCCTACCGGTGGTTCGTGAAGACCTTCCTCAAGTTTGTGCTATCCCTTCTCAATCCTTTTTCAAGAAGAATAAGTAGTATGCCAAATCCATTGTTGGTCATCAATTTAATTTGATGAAGGATAAGCATACAACAAATCTTATTCTTATTTCCTCCAAGTGTTTAATCCCTTTCTTCGGAGTTTGTTCTTGATGAATAAATTCTAGTCCCAAGTGTTATCATCTTTCTTTTCCGGAGTTCAAATTCCCTCGGCCATCTCGTCGGAACCTCCATCTAAATCATCGCAACGCTCATCTTATTCTTTCTTCCTTCATTCTATATCATCATCCTTTTTGTTACAGGAGTTCGTCACGGTGGCTCGTCATGATTTAATTCATTATTCGAGAGTTCATCAAGATTTTGTTGGAGGAGTTCAACTATCTTTTCTTCTCGCGTCTCGAAGCACAAGTAATTCTTCATATTCTTTTGAAGTGGAGTTTTGCATTTCTTCGTTCTTCTCAGCTATCCAATCATTTCCGCTTGTGGCTGGTTGTCACCTCATAATTCCTGAGATGTTATCCATAAGTCCACGACAAGCTTATTCTTTTCATTGTGGATTTTCTCAACAACTCCGTTTAAACCTTCCTTCTAAAGATGCTTTCAATTTCATTCGTGGCACAAGTTGTCATATTCTTATCCGTTCTTTTCATTCAACTTTTTCAATTCTTTCCGGAGGTTTTGTGTCATGTCTTCATCAAGTATCATTCCATCCTCTCAAGTTCTTGTTCTTTTCCTTCCATTTTCAACCGGTGTGCTGCCTAAATCCTTTCAGTCTTATTCGTTTCTTTTCTCATTCTAACCACTCCGGTTCGAACGAGTCGTTTCATAGTCTATCTGATTCAGTGACCTTTCAATTCTCGTCATTCTCGTCGCTCATCTCTTCTTCTCGAGAGCTCTCGATTCTTTGCTTCTTCTCTTGATTTCTTGTTTCACCTCATCCTTTTTCTCTTCCGTCTCGGTCCTAAGATCTCGGGACGAGATCTCTTGTTAGTGGAGGAGTGTTGTAACGCCCCGGATTCGATGCGCCAGGTGTCTTCCAGTTATTCGTCGTTGTTGCCATGTCATGTGCTTGCGTGTCTCTCTTTGCCATGTCATCATCTGCATTTTTTATCATGTCATCATGTGCATCGCATTTGCATACGTGTTCGTCTCATGCATCCGAGCATTTTCCCCGTTGTCCGTTTTGCAATCCGGCACTCCTATGTCTCCCGGCGCCCCCTTTTACCTCTTTTCGTGTGCGGGTGTTAAACGGTCTCGGAATGGACCGAGGTTTGTCAAGCGGCCTTGTATAGCACCGGTAGACCGCCTGTCAAGTTTCGTGCCATTTGGAGGTCGTTTGGTACTCCAACGGTTAACCGGGTAACCGCAAAAGCATCTTTTGTTTGCAGCCCAACACCCCTTCTAAAGTGGCCCAAAACCCAGCAAACTCCCCTCCATGCTCTCGGTCGTTCGATCACGATCGCGTGGCCGAAAACCGCACCTCATTTGGACTCTCCTAGCTCCCTCTACCTATATATATGCCCTCCCCCCGAAAATTCGCGGATGTTTTCTCCCCCGAAACCCTAAAATTCCCCTCCGCGCCGCCGGACACGTCCGCCGACGGCCGGACATGTCCGTTCCGCCACCCGCCGCCGCAGAGCAGATCGCGCGCGCCTGCGTGGCGCTGTCGCCTCGCCGCCGCCGCTGCCCAGCGCTGCCCGCCAGCCAGCAAGGCTGCGCCGCCGCCCGGCGCTCCGCCGCCTCGTCCGCCGCTTGCCGCGCCGCCATCGACGGCCTCCGCCGCCCTTTGAGCCGCCGTCGCCCGCCGCCGTCCAGCCGCCGCCGCCCGGGTCACCGCACCAGCCGCGCGCCGCTGAGGCATCCCGCCGCCGCCGCCACCGCTCCCGCGCGCCGGAGCTTCGCCGGCGCCTCCGTCGCGCCCTCCGGCGGCGAGCTCAACGCCGCCAGCGCCCGGCCAGCGCCCAGCGACGCCGCCCCTCGCTCGGAGCTCCTCGCTTCGCTGCCCCCGCCGACCAGTCGCCTCCTCCGGCCCGCCCTTCTCGGCCATCGCCGGTGCTCCTCCGGCGAATCCGGTGGATCGGGATGAGATCCACCGGGATCTCATCCAAACGCCCACGCCCGCGTCCCGGATCTGCCCATCCCGCACCACTCCGTCCCGTTGACTTTTTCGGAGGGTAAAAATCCACAAGTCCCCGAAATTGTTGCATATTTTATTGCATTTTCATCGCATCATAACTCTGTCATCGTTGCTCCGTTTCATGTGTATAATATGTCAAAATGTTCGTCTCGATGAGTAGATAATTTCAAATCATTACATCATTTTCATTTGAGCTCATCTTGATGCCCGAAATGCTGTTGGAAGAGTGCTATGTGATGTTAGTTTCTGATTCTTAACAGAACTTGCACTTTTGTCATTTTTGCCATGATTGATGTGTGCACCCTATGAACTTGAGTCCTAAATGTGTTTTGTAATATGCCATGCCATATTTCCAGGGGTGTATGCCATGTATTTTTGTGATCTATGTGGTGACTAGCACAAGCATGCAAACTAGGCTTCATGATGTTGCTGATTTCAGCCACATTACTGCGATATTTTTATGCCATGTTAACTTGATGCTACCGAGAGATCCATGCTTATTTTGAGATACTTAAGTAAGGATGTTTTGTTATACATGTCTTGCTCTATCCATCCATGCCCTTGTTTGCAATTATGGAGTGCCATAGCTTGAGTCAATCGAGCTCTACTTTTGCTATAAAATGTTTCCTGGCAGATTGTTTACATGTTATTCAATTGCCAAGGTTGTTGTAGTTGATCCTTGCATGCTATGTTGTTGTTCTTGCCATGTATAGCTTCTATGCCATGTCTTCTTACTGTTGGTTGCCTTGCCATGCCATGTATTGCTCTGTGGTGAGTGGTTCAAGCTCACCAACATGCCTACTTATCGTTGTTCCTGCCATGTATGAATCTGTAATATAACTTGCCATGTTTACATGGGTGCCATCATATTTTATGATCCTTTTTGGCTCATGGTCAGTAAATGACTTTTGTTATATGCTTTGAGTAGATTCATGCCATGCCTTTTTTGCCATGATAAGTTCCTGTAGCATGTTGTTTGATAGCTCTAAAATTGCAACTTTGATGTTATTTTTCGCAAAGTCTAAAGCTGTTATTATTTGCAATCTTGCCATGTCATTTTGAGCATGTTCTAGTTGTTTCTGGAGATAGCTCAGTGTTCATGTTTTGTAATGCTTTACCTGTACATCATGCCCATGCCTTTTGTTATTATGTTAAGATGCTGTAGCATGTTGTTTTGATGCTTGCAATATGCCTAGTTGTTGTTTTGGACAGCTTGTCCTTTAAACTTGTATATGGTGTATGTGTTGAACCGTTGCTCTGTTTTGAGTGTGCTCTATATGAAACTTGCTTGATTTTGCATGTAGCTTCATATTATCTTGTTGCATACTTGTTTTGAGGTGTTTGCTTGATGTTTGTATGCATTTTGCATCAATGCCATGTTTAACTTGTTTTGCTCATATCTTCTAGGCCGTAGCTCCGAATCTAATGAACTTTATATGTAACTTGACTAGAATTTCGTGTAGATCATCGTGGTGCATCTTAAATTGCTGTTTAACAACTTGAACATAAGGTTTATTCATATCTGGACCAATTTCTAAATTTGCATATGAGGACTTACCGGAATTGTTATATGTTGTTTCCGGCCTCATTTAAACTTGCCTTGATGTGTTGCTCTTGTATGCATCATCTTTTGCCATGAGTAGCCTCATCTAGAATTGTCATGCATCATGTTCGTTGTGCATCATGTCTTGTTCATGTGTGGTGTGTTTACTTTGTTGTGTGCTTCTTCTTGTTAGTTCCTGTTTCGTTGCGATCGTGAGGATTCGTTCGTCTACGCTTGGTTCGGCTTCATCCGTTCGTCTTCTTCATGGACTCGTTCTTCTTCCTTGCGGGATTTCAGGCAAGATGACCGCTACCCTGGATCTCACTACTATCTTTGCTATGCTAGTTACTTTGTTCTTTCGCTATGCTGCGTTACCCATCACTTGCTGCTCAAGCCATCCCAAATTGCCATGTCAGCCTCTAACCTTTGCACCCTTCCTAGCAAACCGTTGTTTGGCTATGTTACCGCTTTGCTCAGCCCCTCTTATAGCGTCGTTAGTTGCAGGTGAAGATGAAGTTTGTTCCTTGTTGGAACATGGAGATGTTGTTCCTTGTTGGAACATGTTTACTTGTTGGGATATCACAATATATCTTATTTAATTAATGCAGCTATATACTTGGTAAAGGGTGGAAGGCTCGGCCTTATGCCTGGTGTTTTGTTCCACTCTTGCCGCCCTAGTTTCCGTCATATTGGTGTTATGTTCCCGGATTTTGCGTCCCTAACGCGGTCGGGTGATTTATGGGACCCCCTTGACAGTTCGCTTTGAATAAGACTTTTCCAGCAAGGCCCAACATTAGTTTTACCATTTGCCTCACCACCACCTATATTTCCCTTGGGAGTAATTAACCCAAGGGTCATCTTTATTCAGCCCCCCCGGGCCAATGCTTGTCTAAGTGTTGGTCCAAACTAGAGTGCTTTGCAGCGCCCCCTCAAGGAAACTTGAGGTTTGGTTTTAGTTGTACGGACTGCTCATCCGGTCGTGGCACAGGGACGAGATACGCTGGCTACTACCGAGGTGTCGGCACGCGCGGGAGGTCTTGCTGGTCTTGTTTTATTGTTGTCGAAATGTCTTGTAGCCGGATTCCGAGACTGATCGGGTCTTCCGGGAGAAGGAATATCCTTCGTTGATCGCGAGAGCTTATCATGGGCTAAGTTGGGACACCCTGCGCAGGTATAAACTTTCGAGAGCCGTGCCCGCGGTTATGTGGCAGATGGGAATTTGTTAATATCCGGTTGTAGTAAACTTGAAGCAAACTCTTCTAAAATACACCAAGCGTGTGCGTAAATCGTGAGTGTCTCTTTTCGGGTTGATCGAGAGGAGAACACGGTTTCTGGGTTATGTCTGACGTAAGTAGGAGTTCAGGATCACTTCTTGATCATTACTAGTTGACGACCGTTCCTTTGCTTCTCTTCTCGCTCTCATTTGCGTATGTTAGCCACCATATATGCTTAGTCGCTGCTGCAACCTCACCACTTTATCCCTTCCTTTCCCATTTAAGCTTTGCTAGTATTAATACCCATGGTAATGAGATTGCTGAGTCCTCGTGGCTCACAGATTACTACACCACCAGTTGCAGGTACAGGTTGCGATGATCATGACGTGAGAGCGATGTTTACTTGTGTTGGAGTTCTTCTTCTGCTTCTTCTTGATCGGGGATAGGTTCGGTCGGCAGCCTGGGTTAGCGTGGTGGATGTCGTTTGAGCTTCTTGTTTATGTTTCATCCGTAGTCGGATGTTGATCTTGTATATGATGTTGATGTATTCTTGTGGCATTTGTGCCTTATGTATGTATCTCTATCTATTATGTAATGTTGATGCAATGATATCCACCTTGCAAAAGCGTTTCAATATGCGGGTCTATCCTTGGTTGGACCGTCGAGTTCCTTTTGGATAGGGTCGCATATTGGGCGTGACAGCCGGACAGTGGCAGAGGACGCCGGAGGGCCGGAATGGCGCCGGAGGCCGCTGGGCGGCGGACCCGGAGGCGGAGAGCAGGCGAGGGCGGAGGCGGTGCCAGCCGTGAGCCTTGACGCTGTGGCGGGCGGCGAGCCTCGGGGCGAGGCGGAGCAGCGCTGCTTGGCGGGCTTGGCGGCCGTGGGCGGCGGGATCTGGCCATGAGGCGGGCAGCGCGGGCTTCGTCGAGGCGGGCGGTGGCGGCGGCCTTGGCCTATGGGCGGATCTGGGCGCTTGAGCCTGGCAATGAGACGGCGGCGGCGGCGGGATGGCTACGCGTGGCGTGCGGATTGGCGGGAGCGGGCGGACATGTCCGCCACCGGGCGGACATGTCCGCCACCGGCGGACATGTCCGCGGCGGAGAGGAGAGATCTAGGGTTTCATCCGCGAAAATTTCGGGAGGCACATATTTATAGGTAGAGGAGCTTGGAGACTCCAAATGGGGTGCGGTTTTCGCCACCTTGATCGTGATCGAATGACTGAGAGCATGGAGGGGAGTTAGATGGGTTTTGGGCCACTTTGAAAGGGGTGTTGGGCTGCAAAGAGAAGGGGGCTTTTGCGGTTACCCGGTTAAACGTTGGAGTACCAAACGACCTCCAAATGGCACGAAACTTGACAGGCGGTCTACCGGTGCTATACCAAGGCCGCTTGGCAAACCTCGGGCTGTTCCGAGAAAGTTTAACACCCGCACACTAAAAGAGGTAAAAGGGAGCGCCCGGGGACATAGGAGTGCCGGATTGCAAAACGGACAACGGGGAAAATGCTCGGATGCATGAGACGAACATGTATGCAAAATGAAATGCACATGATGACATGGCAAAATGCAACACGCAAGCAAATGACATGGCAAGGACGGCGAATAACTGGCGGACACCTGGCGCATCAAATCCGGGGCGTTACACATGGACATAGCATTATATGTGGAATAGAATGGTGGTTGTGGAGAAGACAAAAAGGGAGAAGATAGTCTCACATCAACTAGGCTTATCAACGGGCTATGGAGATGCCCATCAATAGATATCAATGTGAGTGAGTAGGGATTGCCATGCAATGGATGCACTAGAGCTATAAATGTATGAAAGCTCAACAAAAGAAACTAAGTGGGTGTGCATCCAACTTGCTTGCTCATGAAGACCTAGGGCATTTTGACGAATCCCGTCATTGGAATATACAAGCCAAGTTCTATAATGTAAAATTCCCACTAGTATATGAAAGTGACAACATAGGAGACTCTCTATCATGAAGATCGTGGTGCTACTTTGAAGCACAAGTGTGGTAAAAGGATAGTAACATTGTCCCTTCTCTCTTTTTCTCTAATTTTTTTTATTTTTTTATTTTTATTTTTTTATTTGGGCCTTTTTTATGGCCTCTTTTCCTTTTTTCGTCCGGAGTCTCATCCCGACTTGTGGGGGAATCATAGTCTCCATCATCCTTTCCTCACTTGGGACAATGCTCTAAAAATGATGATCATCACACTTTTATTTTCTTACAACTCAACAATTACAACTTGATACTTAGAACAACATATGACTCTATATGAATGCCACTGGCGGTGTACCTGGATGTGCAATGACTCATGAGTGACATGTATGAAAGAATTATGAATGGTGGCTTTGCCACAAATACAATGTCAACTACATGATCATGCAAAGCAATATGACAATGATGGAGCGTGTCATAATAAATGGAACGGTGGAAAGTTGCATGGCAATATATCTCGGAATGGCTATGGAAATGCCATGATAGGTAGGTATGGTGGCTGTTTTGAGGAAGGTATATGGTGGGTGTATGATACAAGCGAAAAGTGCGCGGTATTAGAGAGGCTAGCAATGGTGGAAGGAGGAAGAGTGCGTATAATCCATGGACTCAACATTAGTCATAAAGAACTCATATACTTATTGCAAAAATCTACAAGTTATCAAAGAAAAGTATTACGTGCATGCTCCTAGGGGGATAGATTGGTAGGAAAAGACCATCGCTCGTCCCCGACCACCACTCATAAGGAAGACAGTCAATAAATAAATCATGCTCCGACTTCATCACATAACGTTTCACCATACGTGCATGCTACGGGAATCACAAACTTTAACACGAGTATCTCTCAAATTCACAACTAATCAACTAGCATGACTCTAATATCACCATCTTTATATCTCAAAACAATTATCAAGCATCAAACTTCTCTTAGTATTCAACACACTCATAAGAAAGTTTTTACTAATCTTGAATACCTAGCATATTAGGATTATTTAAGAAAATTACCATGCTATTTAAGACTCTCAAATAATATAAGTGAAGCATGAGAGTTCATCTATTTCTTCAAAGTAAAACTACCACCATGCTCTAAAAGATATAAGTGAAGCACTAGAGCAAACAACAAACTACTCCAAAAGATATAAGTGAAGATCAATGAGTAGTCGAATAATTATGCAACTATGTGAAGACTCTCCCATTTAATAATTTCAGATCTTGGTATTTTATTGCAACAGCAAGCAAAGCTAAATAAAATAAAAATGACGCTCTAAGCAAAGCACATATCATGTGGTGAATAAAAATACAGCTCCAAGTAAAGTTGCCGATGAATGAAGACGAAAGAGGGGATGCCTTCCGGGGCATCCCCAAGCTTAGGCTCTTGGTTATCCTTGAATATTACCTTGGGGTGCCTTGGGCATCCCCAAGCATAGGATCTTGCCACTCATTATTCCGTAGTCCATCGAATCTTTACCCAAAACTTGAAAACTTCACAGCACAAAACTTAACAGAAAACTCGTAAGCTCCGTTAGCGAAAGAAAACAAAACACCACTTCAAGGTACTGCAATGAACTCATTCTTTATTTGTATTGGTGTTAAACCTACTGTATTCCAACTTCTCTATGGTTTATAAACTATTTTACTAGCCATAGATTCATCAAAATAAGCAAACAACACACGAAAAACAGAATCTGTCAAAAACAGAACAGTCTGTAGTAATCTGTAACTAACGCAAACTTATGGAACTAAAAAAATTCTAAAATAAATTGGTGGACCTGAGTAATTTGTCTAGTAATCATCTGCAAAAATAATCAACTAAATAGCACTCTCCAGTAAAAAGTTTTAGCTAATCTCGTGAGCGCTAAAGTGTCTGTTTTTTTACAGCATGATCATAAAGACTTCACCCAAGTCTTCCCAAAGGTTCTACTTGGCACAAACACTAATTAAAACATAAAAACACATCTAAACATAAGCTAGATGGATTATTTATTCCTATACAGAACCAAAAAGCAAGAAACTAAAATAAAATTGGGTTGCCTCCCAACAAGCGCTATCGTTTAACGCCCCTAGCTAGGCATGATGATTTCAATGATGCTTACATAAGACAAGAGTTGAAACGTAAAGAGAGAATCATGAAGAATATGACTAGAACATTTAAGTCTAACCCACTTCCTATGCATAGGGATTTTGTGAGCAAACAATTTATGGGAACAATAATCAACTTGCATAGGAAGGTAAAACAAGCATAACTTCAAAACTTTAAGCACATAGAGAGGAAACTTGATATTATTGCAATTCCCTACAAGCATATGTTCCTCCCTCATAATAATTTTCAGTAGAATCATGAATGAATTCAAAAATATAACCAGCACCTAAAGCATTCTTTTCATGATCTACAAGCATAGAAAATTTACTACTCTCCACATAAGCAAAATTCTTCTCATTCGGAATAGTGGGAGTATCATAAGAGACTTGAATACTATAAATTGTTTCCACATTAAAAGAGTAATGTTCAGAGAAAGGGTCCTCATAATCATGACAAGTTTTATAAATATAATCATCACTACTCTTTATAGCATAAGTTTCGTCACGATAATCATCATAAGTAGCAACTTTGTTCTCATAATAATCAATTGAAACCTCTTCCGAAATAGTGGATACATCACTAAATAAAGTCATGACCTCTCCAAATCCACTTTTATAAATATTATAAGATTCAACATCCTCCATAATAGTGGGCTCATTACTTCCTAAAGCTGACACTCTTCCAAACCCACTTTCATCAATATAATCATCATAAGTAGGAGGCATGCTATCATCATTATAAATTTGCATATCAAAACTTGGAGACTAAAAATATAATCTTCATTAAACATAGCATCCCCAAGCTTGGGACAAACATTAATTGCAGCAAATATATTCTCGAAAACATCATCTTCATCAAACATAGCATCCCCAAGCTTGGGCCTTTTCATATCATAAGCATAATCACTCTCATCATTATGGATAACACCAATAGTATAGAAATTATCATATTCTTCCAAGCAGGTGCCAAAAAGAATTTCAAGATCATAAGAAGTATCATTATCTTCCCAATCATAATCATCACAACAAGCAATAGGCATAACTAGATCATCATCAAGTGCATCATCTTCCACAATTATTTTTGATTTATTTTCATGAGGCACAACAATAATAGGAGCAACATTATTTGGGAGAGATATATTTTTTACCTCTCTTCCTTTTCCTTTTCTTCTTCTTCACCACATCATGTGTGGGTTCAATCCTCTTTTTGGAGCTCCTTATTAATGAGATTGGTTGAATAGAAGGCTCCTCCTCGTTACCTGATTCATCATAAGAAATAATAGGAGGATATTGGGAAGTCTCTTCCCTTTTGTTAGCATTCTCTTCATCTTCTATTTGTTTTCTTTTCTTTATGTAATTGGCAATATAAGGATTTTCAATGCAATTCACCGCATAATACATATAAATTTCTTCTAGATCAAAACCAAGAAGTTTATAATGGGCAAATTCTGGAAGATGCCTAGTTATATGTTTCATTTCTTCGCAACCCATAAGCAAGCTAAGTTCATTATAATGTGCAAGGGAAATCAACTCATCACAATTTTTGGACACGATTAGATCATGAAATAATTTGCATCGGATAGCTAAATGACCACTTTCATTGCAAAGTCCACAAGTACGGCCAAGAAAATTTAAATCTTCGGCACAAACATCTAGCCTTTATTGCAACAATTTAGTTTCTAAGTACTTATGCCTCTTGCAATATCTATCTTCCCTATTTGGTGTGTACTTGCAAACCCAATGCACTCCACAAAAATTGACATGTTTATAGGAGACATTTTCATAATAACTAGTGCAATCATCATTAGTACCATGGATATTCAAGGAGTTCATACTAAAAACATTGCAATCATGCTCATCATTCAAAGATTTAGTGCCAAACATTTTAATGCATTCTTCTTCTAACACTTTGGCACAATTTTCCTTCCCATCATACTCACGAAAGATATTAAAAAGACGAAGCGTATGAGACAAACTCAATTCCATATTTTTTTTGTAGTTTTCTTTTATAGACTAAACTAGTGATAAAACAAGAAACTAAAAGACTCGATTGCAAGATCTAAAGATATACCTTCAAGCATTCACCTCCCCGGCAACGGCGCCAGAAAACTGCTTGATGTCTACTACACAACCTTCTTCTTGTAGACGTTGTTGGGCCTCCAAGTGTAGAGGTTTGTAGGACAGTAGCAAATTTCCCTCAAGTGGATGACCTAAGGTTTATCAATCCGTGGGAGGCGTAGGATGAAGATGGTCTCTCTCAAGCAAGCCTGCAACCAAATAACAAAGAGTCTCTTGTGTCCCGAACACGCCCAATACAATGGTAAATTGTATAGGTGCACTAGTTCGGTGAAGAGATGGTGATACAAGTGCAATATGAAAATATAAAAACAGCAAGGTAACTAATGATAAAAGTGAGCATAAACGGTATTGCAATGATAGGAAACAAGGCCTAGGGTTCATACTTTCACTAGTGCAAGTTCTCTCAACAATAATAACATAATTGGATCATATAACTATCCCTCAACATGCAACAAAGAGTCACTCCAAAGTCACTAATAGCGGAGAACAAACGAAGAGTTTATGGTAGGGTACGAAACCACCTCAAAGTTATTATTTCCAATCAATCCGTTGGGCTATTCCTATAAGTGTCAGAAACAGCCCTAGAGTTCATACTAGAATAACACCTTAAGACACAAATCAACCAAAACCGTAATGTCACCTGGATACTCCAATGTCACCTCAAGTATCCGTGGGTATGATTATACGATATGCATCACACAATCTCAAATTCATCTATTCAACCAACACATAGAACCTCAAAGAGTGCCCCAAAGTTTCTACCGGAGAGTCAAGACGAAAACGTGTGCCAACCCCTATGCATAAGTTCATGGGCGGAACCCGAAAGTTGATCACCAAAACATACATCAAGTGAATCACGTGATATCCCATTGTCGCCACAGATACACACGGCAAGACATACATCAAGTGTTCTCAAATCATTAAAGACTCAATCCAATAAGATTACTTCAACGGGAAAACTCGATCCATTACAAGGGAGTAGAGGGGGAGAAGAAACATAAGATCCAACTATAATAGCAAAGCTCGCGATACATCAAGATCATGCCAAATCAAGAACACGAGAGAGAGAGAGATCAAACACATAGCTACTGGTACATACCCTCAGCCCCGAGGGTGAACTACTCCCTCCTCGTCATGGAGAGCGCCGGGATGATGGAGATGGCCACCGGTGAGGGTTCCCCCCTCCGGCAGGGTGTCGGAACATGGGCCCGATTGGTTTTTGGTGGCTACAGAGGCTTGCGGCGGTGGAACTCCCGATCTATTCTGTTCTCCGAAGTTTTTAGGGTTTATGGGTATATATAGGTGAAAGAAGTACGTCAGGGGAGCCACGAGGGGCCCACGAGGGTGGAGGGCGTGATAGGGGGTGGGCGCCCCCCCTGCCTTGTGCCTTCCTTGTTGCTTCCTTGACGTGGACTCCAAGTCTCCCGGGTTGCTTTCCTTCCAAAAATAACTTCTCCAGATGGTTTCATTCCGTTTCGACTCTGTTTGATATTCCTTTTCTTTGAAACACTGAAACAAGGGAAAAAACAGGAACTGGCACTGGGCTCTGGGTCAATAGGTTAGTCCCAAAAATAATAATAAAAGTTTTTAATAAAGCCCATAAAACATCCAAGATGGATAATATAATAGCATGGAACAATCAAAAATTATAGATACGTTGGGGACGTATCATGTTTGCAGCCCCAATGCATCATCAGCGTCTCAAGTCCATCACCGCCGTATGAAATGGCGGGGCGTTCGTGTCACCGCGTGCATGTCCATTACTTTTAGTTTGTGACAGCACACAATCCCGTCCTGTTCGAATTTGCAGCATTGGCAATAGTATTCGCCTTCGCTTATCAAGGCCTTCACAAAGTAGTTCCTTCCTTCGTCTGGGTCTTCAGGTTTTGAATCTGACATGCCCAAGAGAGAACACACCTTGAACGTATGTTCGTCCACCTGGTAAGCCGTGTACATGCTGGCACGCTTTATTTCTTCGTGGAATCTGCAAGTTTTGTGTGGTTTTGTTAAACTCTTATATGATGTTTTTGTAGTACCTTATGTTGATGTAGGCTGTAACGTAGGAAAGGCATCTAAAATGAATGATGGCTATGGCAACTGCATGATATTTTTCACATGGCAAATGCATAACATTTTAATTGGCAAGTGCATTCCATACCATCATGGCAAATGGAACTACGGTTCATTAAACATGTCAATTATAGTTGATTTCACACGGCAACTACAGTTCATTAAACATGGCAACTACAGTTCATTAAACATGGCAATTGTAGTTGACTTCACATGGCAATTGCAGTTCATTAAACATGGTAACTACACATCATGGATACCCTGTACTCAATAGCCACTTTCAACATATCAACATTTCCAAAAAAATGCTGGCAACTGCATTGCATTTCTATATGGCACCTATTACCTTCATGCTTGTGCAAATAAGATTGTAACACACACGGACTTACTTGTTAAAAATATTGTTAGTATATGTCTTGCTCATCTGCCTCTCCATTCATAAATATGTTAGCAATTTAGGCTGCTTGAGCGCGGTGTTTGCTTCTTGTTGTAGCTCGGATCCCAGTATTTTTTGTTGCAAAGTCGTGTATTGCTTGGCAAACTACAACAATGAGTTGCCAGGGCTCACGTACCGCTTCAGAACAACATTGAACCCCTCACTGTGCTGCGTAGTCTGCAGAAACGGGAAGAAGCAGTGCATGAAGTAGGCCGGCACCCAGTACATTCGCTTCTCCCATAGGCTAGCAAGCGTCTCATTGTCTTGGACTTGATATGTTTCAATCATAGCCATCCAGCTCCGTTCAAACTCCTCCACCGTCAAGCTGTGGTCCACGCACAGCTCGAATGCCTTGTGCAGCTCTGTACGGTCAGCAAAGAACGGTCCTAGCGTCTCCTCAGCCTTCTTTATAATGTGCCACCTGTAGTGCCTGTGCACTGCCAACGGAAAGACCTCCTCTATGCCTGCACGCATGCTAAAATCCTGGTCTGCTGTTATGTTCATCGGAGCAAGTCCACCCGTGCACTCCAAGAAGGTCTTGAACAGCCAAGTGTACCCATCTGTGTCTTCATTCCGAATGAGCCCACATCCGAACTGCAATGACTGATTGTGGTTATTTATTCCTATGAATGGAGCGCATGGCATCTTGTACATATTATGAGATATGTTGCATCAAACGAAATGCAATCTCGAAAATGTTTGTAGGCTCTTCTTGCAGCACCATCCACCCAATACATGTTCCTGACACGATCCTCATCGTCCAATCTTATCTTGTAGAAGAAATCTGGATCTTCTTTCGCTTTCTCATCAAAGTAGGCTACCATGTCTTCTATGTCAGCCAACCTGCTCTCTCTATAGTACTTTGCCTTTACGTTTGTGACGTCTGCTGGTATGTAGGGCATGCTACTCAGAGTCCCATTTTTGCTGTGGATGAGGGACAATATCTGGACCATTCTTGATGGACCGACGTTACAATCATGTAGCAGCTTTATGAATTTCTTCTCGAGGGGGGTGAATCCTCTGTGGGCAGTCAGAAATTTTACCAGGTCAAACTTCTTTATGAGTTTGTGGTTGTGTTCGTCAAAATATTCAGTGACCACCCACCATGCTCCATCTACGTTCAGCTTACACCGGATAGGGCATTCCGTCTTGACAATGATACCTCTCTTTCATTCCGGAACGACAGGCGCAACACCTTTACCCTTCTTGTTCCTTCGTGCCTTGTAGCACCTCATCTCACCTCTGCTGTACTCGTTAGTTTTTTTGATTTTCCTATGGTATTCGGTGTTGACCGAAACCCATGGAACTTTGCATATGTCTGGTAGAAGTCCGTGGCATCTTCAAATGAATCAAATCCCTGCCCAACATACGGCGGCTTAGGTACCATGATTTCTGATTGCCCATCTTCTGCATCCTCTTGTGCTTCATCATCAGTTTCATCATTCACTTCAGTATCGGCGGCTGTTTCATCTCCTTGAGTGTTGCTTGTGCTGGTGTGCAAATGTAGCGACCCGACCCAAATGGATCAAGTCTCTGTGCTTAAGTGTCATCCCTGGATCGGTATGCTGACACACACAGTACTTGAGGATTTATAACAGAGGTAAATCACATGTATAAAGTAACGTCAATACTATTACATCAATCCAAATAGCGGAAGTAACAAGGTTGTGGATTCCCATCAACACCAACGACAAAGTTGAGTGTAGAAATCGTAACCCTAACGTATCACTTACTCGTCGTAAGATCCTGCAACATGAGACGTTGCAGCCACAAGGGTCAGTACATTGAATGTACTGGCAAATTCACACCATAGAGCAATGATGAATAATGGCTATCTCTACATGCATATTTGGCTGGTGGAGGCTCTATGGTTACAATGTTTTTGCGAAAAGCCAATTTTTCCCTACTACAAAGGAATAAATTTTCTTTAACTATCATGGTGGTTGTTAAACATTGAGAATGGTTGACAGCATTCTCAATCCCAATTAAAAATATCATCATTTGTAGCGACCCGGCCCGAATGGGTCAAGTCTCTGTGCTTAAGTGTCATCCCTGGATCGGTATGCTGACACACACAGTACTCGAGGATTTATAACAGATGTAAATCACATGTATAAATAACGTAAATACTATTACCTCAATCCAAATAGCGGAAGTAACAAGGTTGTGGATTCCCATCAACACCAACGGCAAAGTTGAGTGTAGAAATCGTAACCCTAACGTATCACTTACTCGACGTCTGAAAAGTCTACAACATGAAAAGTTGCAGCCAGCAATCGACACATGGAATATCTTGGCAATGTAACACATAGAGAGTAATGAAGGAATAAGCCTATACTACATGCATATATGGCTGGTGGAAAAGCTCTATGGTTATAAGGTTTTGCGAAAAGCCAATTTTTCCCTCTTGCAAAGAAATAAATTTGTTTAACTATCATGGTGGTTGTTAAACATTGATAATGGTTGTGACATCCTCAATCCCAATTAAAAGTACTCATTAAAACCCAAACAAATTATATTAAGTAACATGATGAGATCAACAAGATAATCCAAGAACTAGATACTCAAGATGTCCATAACAGGGGACACGGCTAACCATGATTAGTTTATACACTCTGCAGAGGTTTTGCACTTTTCCCCACAAGACTCGATCGCCTCCGTTTGATTTCTCGCACTACATGATGTTTGAGAAGCGGATGACGAGACATAGTCTTTCGGAAGCGCTAGCACCTTACATAGGGTAGACCGTACACCTACTTTCCCTATATCCGCTAGTCTACCCGTAAGAGTTCGCACAACTTAATCAACTATGCGAGCCCATAATGGCTTGTGGCTGCACACGAAGTTTCTAGTTTGAATAATCTCATGATCCCTTTGAGCACGGGTGGCGGTCCGAAGAAATCAGGCAAGTCTGATGGAAACCGGTGCCTCAATCCACCCGGATGTGTGTTTAAGTTGCCACCTTAAATAAACCATTAATTTAACAATCTCACATCTGTCATGGATACACTCACCCAATCCACATCTACTAGCATAGCATGGCAAATAAGCAAACGTAGAAATAACTCCCAAGTGTTTGATAATAAAACAGGTAATAGGTACTACCTCAATCTACTTCCCATCCCACAATTTGATTAGATCCTAATCATGCAAGTGTTTGAGGATTGATCTAATGCATAAAAACTGGGTATGAGAAAAGATATGATCAAAGTGTTACTTGCCTGCAATGTTGATGAAGATGATTCGCACTCAAACTCTTGATAGTTCTACTCGTCACACTCCGGTCAATCTATCGTAACCAACCAATAGTAACCACACATAAGCAATCACTCAAAAGATCGGAAAGAGCGAAGAAAACGATTGGAAAACATCAAAACCAAGCAAATAACTCTTGCAACATAAAACAATTTCTAACAGTACCAAAATTATGTGAATTTGGCCTTATCAGAAAGTTTAGGTCAAGGGCTTGATTTGCAAAAGATTCAATTAAATCGAGATTCTGAAACTCAAGTTATGATCAAGCGAAGTTCAAATTCAAATCTGATCTAATTTAAATTTTAAACTTTCAAAAACATGTTTGAGTTGGATTACTAGATAGAGGAGATAAATAACGAAGAAGTGGGCGTTGGTTTCATCTAATTTGGATGAGCGAGTAAAAAGTTATGACTATTTGAAAAATCAGGGCCAAGTTGTTTCTGAAAGAAAAATAATTCTGGCTAAGGTCTAATGTATAAATCGTAGACTAATTGATAATCTAATCTATCGTATTAGTCTAAAAATAATAAACTACGGAAGTATAAGAAAAAAAAAAACAAAGAAGATACCTTTATATGGCGGAGAAAAAGCGACTTTGAAGAGAAGAGACAATTTCGGAAATCGGCGGAGAGGAAAAAAATATTTTTCTTTAAGGAATCTAGTCAAACCAAAATATTGATTTAACCCGAATCGGATGATTTTTGAAGGCTCTATGGGTCTATATTTATAGGTGGAAAAAGAGGTTTAGGGGGTCAAAAGCTAGGCAATATGGGACTAAGCGTGAAGCGAAAATATCTGAAACAGAGAAGA
The DNA here is from genome assembly GCA_021605205.1 of Aegilops longissima. NCBI lineage: Eukaryota > Viridiplantae > Streptophyta > Magnoliopsida > Poales > Poaceae > Aegilops > Aegilops longissima. The sequence goes on from CM038676.1 coordinate 63,242,959, forward strand.
AAAGCGAAAGTCGCGTGGCATGGGCCAAAAGGCTTTCGGCCGGCCATGCGCGTACACTGTAATTTTTTTTGAGCAATAGAAAAGAAAAAGAAAAACTATGGAAAAAATATGGGAAGGAATATGGCCCGCTGGGCCTGGCCCATATATTATATAGAAAAAAGAAAAGAAGGGCGCCCGCTGGTACTATGATCTTGCGTCGGCGACAGTTAATTTCAGACGCGTGTAGTTTGTTATTTATTTTTTAATAAGAAAGCGATAAACTGAAAAACGAAAATAAAACTAAAACTTTATATAGGCATATTATATATCAAAATTTTCAGAAAAATATTTTCTACAGCATGAACATTATTCTAGCATTAAATAAAGGTACACACAAATTCAAATAAAGCAAAAGTGCTTCAGCTCTAATAAAATCCAATAAAAATCATTTTAAAAATACCAAAATGAATTCAAATTTATTCCTCTCCAATTTTATGTTGTAGGAATCATGTTACCCTATTTTCCATGTATTTTATTTTTGGAGAAAATAATTTGAATAAAACTCAAATAACTCCAAATTGAAAATAAATTCAAAAGAATTTTGAATTTATTTCTTTGAAACTCCCTACTCATATTTCATATGTTTTGAAGAAGTCATTTTATCTTAGCTCGTGAAAATTATTGAGTTGCATAAAGTTTCAGAATTGGAAATATTTTCCAAATGAAATTCAAATATTTTCAACACCCTTGTCATTTAAATAAATGGAAGAAGTCATGTCATCTTCTCTCCGGGGTTTTGTGATGAAAAGTATTTGAATTCACGAAAAGCATAAAAGCAAAATGAAAGTTTGGGAAAGTCCTTTTATTCCTCTCATTTAACTTTCAAAAGTTTCAATTCACTCACTTTTCAATTAATCAAACAATCAATCAAAACTATCTATTTATTATAACATTCCAAAATTTAGAATTTTGGGATGTTACAAATCTACCACCCTTAAAAGGAATCTCGTCCTCGAGATTCAGAGAGACTAGCAAGAAATAGGTTAGGTTTGGGGTCTTCTCAAAAATCCATCGACCGTCTCCGGGGTCTCGGGTGCTACCACCCTTAGAAGCATTGTTAAGGTTCCATCAAAACTCATATACTCCATCCATCGTTAGCGATTGTCGGTCTTCTCGGATCGTAAGGATAATTCCTTCTCTGGGCTCTTTTGGTGTTGGCATGACCTTTTCTTCAATCCTTTTGTCCTTTAATCTTGGTAAGGTTATTCCGAGATTGGGTCTTCATAGGCGGCAGATGCAGGCGCCAATACTAAACAACTATCGATATCTCATGGTGGTCAACGATTTATGGTTTCTCCTGCGAGAAAATGGGTGCAGGTTGAACCTCACCGTATGACCTACGATTGGCAACCAACTGCCGTGTACAAGGGAAAAGAAAAATACCTATACCATTCTAAGGTTTAAACAAGGTTTTGATCGTCGTCTCTCTATTATAGGTAAGTCACTCAGATTTACCATCCCATATAGCAAAGCGAATAATAAGAGTAAGTCGGTATGGTGATCAATCCATCCCCCTTTTAAATCATTACCTTGTACATGGTTTAGCGAATCTCGCATTCTAACACTCGGTCATCCTCACAAGCATTGCAGAATTTCTCTTGTCGACGAACCAAGTTCGGATAAATCCATTGATTACGCAAGCCAAACAAACATCTATCGTTCCTTAACAACTCTCGGGTTTTGCGTAAACTCCTATAGAATCGTTGGTTGATAAAATCGTAACTTCTTCGAGGTTTTCCTTGACAAGAATGTGCTTGCTTCTTGGCAGGTCACAGGGCACGTGGGTTATAGCCCATCTCATCACTTGTAATCCTTGAACACCTCATCAGGCAATGATCCTTATTCCAACTTCCAACTTCTTAGTATTCTTAAATCCATCCAATTGTAGTGTCTTCCTTCCTTCTATTGGCACCAAACTAGGACATGATTACTCGGACTCATCATGGAATTTCCATTGATCCATATTTCCAACATCATACCTACTTTATGTCCAATAGTAATTTATCTCTTCATCCTCGTGGGATGTCCCCATACCGATATAAAACTTATACTTATGAATTCCATACTCCACTTTGTGGAACATCATTATCCTTTCGAGGTCAAGCGTCCTTACGAGGGAATATTGGCCATCTCGCATGACATTTCTTCAAGCTGGGAAGCGTGAAACACATTATGAACTCTGACAGTCCTTTGGGTGACTCCAACTTGTTGGCCACTTCTCCCATACGCTCCAAAACTCGGTATGGTCCTACAAATCTCGGGGATAACTTTCCCTTAACTCCAAATTGTTTAACTCCTCGCAGAGGGGACACACGAAGACATGCTCTATCTCCAATTCATAGACTACCTCCTTGCGTTTTTGAGTATGCATAACTATTCTGCCTGGACTGAGCTACCTTCAGTCTATCTCGAATCAACTTGACATTCTCTTCTGACTCCTTGATCACATTTGGTCCAAACAACTGACGGTCTCCAACTTCATCCCACATCAACGGTGTTTGGCTCCTTCTCCCATACAAAGCTTTAAAAGGGGCCACCTTCAAACTGGCTTGGTAACTGTTGTTGTATGATAACTCCGCGTAAGGTAGATTATCATCCCCACCAGATCCATAATCTAGCGCACAAGCTCTCAACATGTCCTCCAGAATCTGATTTACTCTCTCATTTATCCATCATGCTGCGGGTGAAAAGTTGTCTTGAACTCTAGCCTAGTTCCCAAAGTTTCAGTGCGGCGATTCCAAAACTTTGAAGTAAAGCGGGTTCCTCTATCGTCGATGGTCCTCGGAACTCCATGCGGACATCGATCCTGGTCATATATATCTTGGCCAACTTCGCACTTGTATAGGTGGTTTTCACTGGGATAAAATGAGCCACTTTGGTCAAGCAAATTAACTACTACCCAGATAGAATCATATCCCGATCGGGTTCTGGGAAATCCGGTAATGAAATCCATGCCAAGCTTATCCCACTTCCATTCGGGTATCGGCATAGGCTGCAATAATCCTGCTGGCTTCTGATGTTTTGCCTTCACTCTCTGACATACATCACATACGACTACATACTCGACAATATCCTTCTTCATACCAGTCCACCAGAAACACTCCTTCAAATCCAAATACATCTTGGTGCTTCCAGGGCGAATCGAGTATGGTGAGTCATGAGCCTCCTGAAGTATTAACTTCCTGATCTTTGCATTATTAGGCACATATACACGATCCTCGAACCATAAGGTGTCGTGCTCATCCTTACGAAAACCTTTGGCCTTTCCTTTGCTCATCCTTTTCTTTTTTTTTACCTTGGCAATCTCGTTGTCATCATTCTGAGCTTCACGGATCTTTCCCAACAATGTAGACTGAACTTCCATTGCTGCAACAAAACCCTTGGGAACAATCTCCAACCGAAGTTCCCTGAGATCCTCGGCTAACTCCTTTGGTAATCCTCCGATTATGAGGGTATTCGTCCTTATTTTCTTTATGGTTGTGTCCTATTTCTCCATGAAGCTTGCATGCACTTTCTCCATATCATTTCCATAAGGCTTCAACTTCTGGGATACAAGCCGAGACTTTAGCAGAGTCAACTTAAATTCTTCCCAAGTGGTTACTCCTTGCCATCCATTGATGGTTTGTTACATCCTCCACCAAGTAGTAGCACCTCTTTCAAAACCTTTGAAGAGCATCTTTGGGTCATATACTTTCCAGCTATAGTGTTATTCTCCATGTGATCCTCCATGTTCTGAATCCATCGGTCTCTATCCAATTGACTCAACGGTCCAGAAAATACAAGCTCATCTCCATTCATCTTCTATTGGGTCCATGGGTTTGGGGTGGAATAAGAGAGATAGAGAGGGATACACACAATACAAACAAAAGTTTTGAAAAGACAGATTTTGTTGTGGCTGTCGGAAAAACATCAAACAAATGACAGCTCACAATCGTCGCATCTAACGCAGGTATGTAACAGGGGTTTGGTCTTCTAAAGGTCAATAAATCTTCAAAGTCATCAAACTCTTCGATTCTTGTTCATGTCTCTGATGGCTTCTTCTGATCATGCTTGTCCTTTTCAAGTTCTTTTGCCAGATCATCTCTGTTGTCGCAAAGTCTCTCATGACGTCCTTTAATATTATGGAGTTGCATTCCAAACATCTGGGTTTCAACATCCTTGACATGAACCATGGTCCTACTGTCCTTCAGTTCCTGACGAATCTCCGGTATCTCGATGTTTTGCTCCTCGGCTTGTCTACTTTCGATTTCGGGTTCTGAGTTCTTCATGAATTGCCTCCTTATCAAATCTGCTTCTTGTAGGTCCATCTTAACTTCTTGATGTAACACTCCGGATCTGGTGATACACCGACTAATGTTAAAACTGCATCCTTGACGATAGATGCTCCTTCAACCTTCTACCATCCAATCATTCCATGGAAATGCATGCTTAACTCAACACGGTGACAATAGCATATGCGGGTGATAACCTCATGGATAGCGTGTTTACGCTCTTGTCATTTCCATGAGCTATCTCCCATAGTTGATATCTCACCTGCCTTAGGGTTTTCCTTGACAAAACTTTGAGTTTCTAACTCTCCATGTTCGGTCTTTCTCCGATACACCTTGATCTCGGGTATTGGCAGCTTCCATATTCTACCAAGTTCCATAAGGGTAGCCTTCCTAGGTCATACAAATCTGGAGATTCTTCAAAGCCTTCAAATTCTCCTAGTCTTCGGAGTCTTCACCGTTGTAGTTTCCTTCATTATAATGCACGGTAAAAATCCTCTTTATTTCAAAGTAGTCTTAGTTGTCCGATATCTTGTACTTCTTGGAGTGGTCTCATCAGCCGAATATTCATATGGTCAAAAGGGAAAAGGGGTATGGTCTCACTAAAAGGGAATATTTGAATAAGCTCAGAAGAGAAGAGAGGTAAGAGATCTTTTGAAAAGAAAGTTGTAGAGAAAAATCTTTCCTATGGGCTTGCCGGTTTCTAGGGTCACGTCCTCTGATCAACATGTGCTCGATACCATCTTGTAGCGACCGACCGAATGGCTCAAGTCTCGTGCTTAAGTGTCATCCACGGATCGGTATCTTGACACACACAAGTACTCGAGGATTTATAACAGAGGTAAATCACATGTATAAATAACGTAAATACTATTACCTCAATCCAAATAGCGGAAGTAACAAGGTTGTGGATTCCCATCAACACCAACGGCAAAGTTGAGTGTAGAAATCGTAACCCTAACGTATCACTTACTCGACGTCGAAAAGTGCGCAACATGAAAAGTTGCAGCCAAAACAATTCAACACATGGAATATCTTTGGCAATGTAACACATAGAGAGTAATGAAGGAATAAGCCTATACTACATGCATATATGGCTGGTGGAAAAGCTCTATGGTTATAAGGTTTTGCGAAAAGCCAATTTTCCCTCTTGCAAAGAAATAAATTTGTTTAACTATCATGGTGGTTGTTAAACATTGAGAATGGTTGTGACATCCTCAATCCCAATTAAAAGTACTCATTAAAACCCAAACAAATTATATTAAGTAACATGATGAGATCAACAAGATAATCCAAGAACTAGATACTCAAGATGTCCATAACAGGGGACACGGCTAACCATGATTAGTTTATACACTCTGCGAGAGGTTTTTGCACTTTTCCCCACAAGACTCGATCGCCTCCGTTTGGTTTCTCGCACTACATGATGTTTGAGAAGCGGATGACCGAGACATAGTCTTTCGAAGCGCTAGCACCTTACATAGGGTAGACCGTACACCTACTTTCCCCTACATCGCTAGTCTACCCGTAAGAGTTCGCACAACAATCAACTATGCGAGCCCATAATGGCTTGTGGCTGCACGGAAGTTTCTAGTTTGAATAATCTCATGATCCCTTTGAGCACGGGTGGCGGTCCAGAAGAAATCTGAGCAAGTCTGATGGAAACCAGGTGCCTTAATCCACCCGGATGTGTGTTTAAGTTGCCACCTTAAATAAACCATTAATTTAACAATCTCACATCATCATGGATACACTCACCCAATCCACATCTACTAGCATAGCATGGCAAATAAGCAAGCGTAGAAATAACTCCCAAGTGTTTGATAATAAAACAGGTAATAGGTACTACCTCAATCTACTTCCCATCCCACAATTTAATTAGATCCTAATCATGCAAGTGTTTGAGGATTGATCTAATGCATAAAAAGCTGGGTATGAGAAAAGATATGATCAAAGTGTTACTTGCGCAATGTTGATGAAGATGATTCGCACTCAAACTCTTGATAGTTCTACTCGTCACACTCCGGTCAATCTATCGTAATCAAGCAATAGTAACCACACATAAGCAATCACTCAAAAGATCGGAAAGAGCGAAGAAAACGATTCGGAAAACATCAAAACCAAGCAAATAACTCTTGCAACATAAAACAATTTCTAACAGTACCAAAATTATGTGAATTTGGCCTTATCAGAAAGTTTAGGTCAAGAGCTTGATTTGCAAAAGATTCAATTAAATCGAGATTCTGAAACTCAAGTTATGATCAAGCGAAGTTCAAATTCAAATCTGATCTAATTTAAATTTTAAACTTTCAAAAACATGTTTGAGTTGGATTACTGGATAGAGGAGATAAATAACGAAGAAGTGGGCGTTGGTTTCATCTAATTTGGATGAGCGAGTAAAAAGTTATGGCTATTTGAAAAATCGGGGCCAAGTTGTTTCTGAAAGAAAAATAGTTACGGCTAATGTCTAATGTATAAATCGTAGACTAATTGATAATCTAATCTATCATATTAATCTAAAAATAATAAACTATGGAAGTATAAGAAGAAAAAAAAACAAAGAAGATACCTTTATAAGGCGGAGAAAAGACGACTTTGAAGAAAAGAGACAATTTCGGAAATCGGCGGAGAGGAAAAAATACTTTTCTTTAAGGAATCTAGTCAAACCAAAATATTGATTTAACCCGAATCGGATGATTTTTGAAGTCTCTATGGGTCTATATTTATAGGTGGAAAAGAGGTTTAGGGGTGAAAGCTAGGCAATGTGGGACTAAGCGTGAGACGAAAATATCTGAAATAGAGAAGAAAAGGAGAGTCGCGTGGCATGGGCCAAAAGGCTTTCGGTCGGCCGCGAGCGTACACTGTAAATTTTTTTTGAGCAATAGAAAAGAAAAAGAAAAACTATGGAAAAAAATATGGGGAAGGAATATGGCCCGCTGGGCCTGGCCCATATATTATATAGAAAAAGAAAAGAAGGGGCGCCCGCTGGTACTATGATGCGCACGTCGGCGACAGTTAGTTTCAGACGCGTGTGTAGTTTGTTATTTGTTTTTTTTAACAAAAAAGCGATAAACTGAAAAACAAAAATAAAACTAAAACTTTATATAGGCATATTATATATCAAAATTTTCAGAAAAAGATTTTCTACATCATGAACATTATTCTAGCATTAAATAAAATACACACAAATTCAAATAAAGCAAAAAGTGCTTCAGCTCTAATAAAATCCAATAAAATCATTTTAAAAATACCAAAATGAATTCAAATTTATTCCTCTCCAATTTTATGTTGTAAGGAATCATGTTACCCTATTTTCCATGTATTTTATTTTTGGAGAAAAATAATTTGAATAAAACTCAAATAACTCCAAATTGAAAATAAATTCAAAAGAATTTTGAATTTATTTCTTTGAAACTCCCTACTCATATTTCATATGTTTTGAAGAACTCATTTTATCTTCGCTCGTGAAAATTATTGAGTTGCATAAAGTTTCAGAATTGGAAATATTTTCCAAATGAAATTCAAATATTTTCAACACCCTTGTCATTTAAATAAATGGAAGAAGTCATGTCATCTTCTCTCCAGGGTTTTTGTGATGAAGAGTATTTGAATTCACGAAAAGCATAAAAACAAAAATGAAAGTTTGGGAAAGTCCTTTTATTCCCTCTCATTTAACTTTCAAAAAGTTTCGAATTCACTCACTTTCAGTCAATTAATCAAACAATCAATCAAAACTATCTATTTATTATAACATTCCAAATTTTAGAATTTTGGGATGTTACATCATTAACCCAACAAAATTATTTAAAGTAACATGATGAGATTCACATGATAATCCAAGTACTAGATACTCAATATGTCCATAACCGGGGACACGGCTAACCATGATTAGTTTATACACTCTGCAGAGGTTTGTGCACTTTTCCCCACAAGACTCGATCTCCTCCGTTGGGATTCTCGCACTACATGATGTTTGAGAAACGGATGACCAAGACATAGTCTTTCGAAGCGCTAGCACCTTACGATCGGGTGGGCAGTACCAACCTATATCCCTACATACGCTAGTCTACCACTTTGTAAGAGTTCATACGACTTAATCAACTACGCTAGAGCACATAGTAGCTTGTGGCTGCACATCAAGTTTCTAGCATGAATAATCTCATGATCCCTTTGAGCACAGGTGGCGGTCCAAAAAACAGCAATCCTGGAATACCCAGGTACATCAATCCACCCAGACGTGTGTTTAAGTTGCCACCTTAGATGAACCATTAAATAACAATCTCACATCTGTCATGGATACACTCACCCAATTCACGTCTACTAGCATAGCATGGCATAATAAGCAAACGTAGAAGTAACTCCCAAGGGTTTGATAATAAAACAGGTAATAGGTAACTACCTCATCTACTTTCCCAAAACCCACAATTTAATTAAATCCTAATCATGCAATGTTTGAGGATTGATCTAATGCATAAAAACTGGGTATGAAAAGGGATATGATCAAAGTGTGAACTTGCCTGCAATGTTGATGAAGATGATTCGCACTCAAAACTCTTGATAGTTCTACTCGTCACACTCCGGTCAATCTATCCTAAGCAAGCAATAGTAACCACACATAAGCAATCACTCAAAAGATCGGAAAGAACGAAGAAAACAATTCGGAAAACATCAAAACCAAGCAAATAACTCTTGCAACATAAAACAATTTCTAACAGTACCAAAATTATGTGAATTTGGCCTTATCAGAAAGTTTTAGGTCAAGAGCTTCGATTTGCAAAAAGAACCAACTAAATCGGAGTTACGAAACTCAAGTTATGATCAAACGAAGTTCAAATTCAAATCTGATCTAATTCAAATTTTAAACTTTCAAAAACATGTTTGAGTTGGATTACTGGATAGAGGAGATCGTATAGAAAAAGTGGGCGTTGGTTTCATTTAATTTTGATGAACGAGTAAAAAGTTATGGCTATTTGAAAAATCGGGGCTAAGTTGTTTTATGGAAGAAAAAATAGCTAAGGCTACGGTATAAATACGTAGACTAATTACTAATCTAATTATTTTATCGTACTAGTCTAGAAAATAATAAACTACAGAAGTATAAAAAACGAAGAAATATACCTTTATAAGGTAGAGAAAAGATAACTTCGGAGAGAGAGACAATTTTCAGAAGTCGCACCGGAGAGGAGAAAAATATTTTTCTTAAATGAATCTAGTCAAACCAAATATTGATTTAACCCGAATCGGACGATTTTTGGAAGCTCTATGGGTCTATATTTATAAGTGGAAAAGAGGCTTAAAAATCAGAGGCTAGGCAATGTGGGACTAAATATATACATACACAGATGAAATTTGAAAAGGATCATGGGCTAAAAGTTCGGCCCGGCCGCGCGCGTACACTGGTGCGGCAGTTTTTTTTTTCAAAGGAAGAAAGAAAAAAAATCTGAAAAGAAAAGGCTGGCTGGCCCTGGCCCACTTAGGAGAAAAAATAATAATAAGATGAGGCGCCCGCTACCACTATGCTACGCATGTGGGCGACAAGTAACTATGGCCGCACACAGCTTTTTTTAAAATAGAAACAGAAGGAAAAAGCGGATAAATAAAATAAAGTAAAATTTTATATAGGCACATTATATATCAAAATTTGCAGAAAAAGATTCCCTACAAGCTGAACATTATTCTGGAATCAAATAAAATACACACAAATTCAAATAAAACAAAGAGTGCTTCTGCTCTAGTAAAATCCAGTAAAATCATTTTAAAAATACCAAAATTAATTCAAATTTAATTCTCTCCAATTTTCTGATGTAGGGAATCATGTTACCCTATTTTCCATATATTTTATTTTGGAGAAAAATATTTTGAATAAAACTCAGATAACTCAAATTGAAAATAAATTCAAAAGAACTTTGAATTTAATTCTTTGAAACTCCCAACTCATATATCATATGTTTTGAAGAAGTCATTTTATCTTCACTCGTGAAAATCATTGAGTTGCATAAAGTTCCTGGGATGGAAATATTTTCCAAGTGAAATTCAAATATTTTCAACACCCCTTGTCGTTTAAATAAATGGAAGAAGTCATGTCATCTTCTCTCCAGAGTTTTGTGGTGAAAAGAATTTGAATTCACGGAGATCACGAATGCAAAATGAAAGTTTGGGAAAGTCCTTTTATTCCCTCTCATTTAACTTTCAAAAAGTTACGAATTTCACTCAATTTCGCACAATCAATCAAACAATCAATCAAATCTATCTATTTATTATAACATTCCAAAATTTAGAATTTTGGGATATTACAAATCTACCACCCTTAAAATGAATCTCGTCCTCGAGATTCGGAGAGGCTAGAAAGAAATAGGTTAGGTTTGGGGTCTTCTCAAAATCCATCGATCGTCTCAGGGGTCTCGGGTGCTACCACCCTTAGAAGCATAGTAGCGGTTCCATCAAAACTCATATACTCCATCCTTATTGTTGACAGTTTCGGTCTTCCCAAATCTCGGGAAATTCCATCTCTGGGCTCTTAGGTGGCGGCATAACCTTTTCCTCAATTCTTTTGTCCTTTTCTCTTAGTAAGGTTATTCCGAGATTGGGTCTTCTTAGCTGACGGGTCTGGCGCCAATACTAAACAACTATGGATATCTCATGGTGGTCATCAATTTATGGTTTCTCCTGCGAGAAAGCGGGTGCAGGTTGAACCTCACCGTATATCCTACGATTGGCAACAATTGCCGTGTACAAGGAAAATACTTATACCATTCTAAGGTTCAAACAAGGTTTTGATCGTCGTCTCTCTACTATAGGTAAGTCACTCAGATTTACCATCCCATATAGCAAGGCGAATAATAAGAGTAAGTCGGTATGGTGATCAATCCATCCCGCACCCAAATCATTAACTTGTACATGGTTTAGCGAATCTCGCATTCTAACACTCACTCATCCTCACAAGCATTGCAGAATTTCTCTTGTCGACGAACCAAGTTCGGATAAATCCATTAATTCTGCAAGCCAAACAAACATATATCGTTCCTTAACAACTCTCAGGTTTTGCGTAAACTCCTATAGAATCGTCGGTTGATAAAATTGTAACTTCTTCGAGGTTTTCCTTGACAAGAATGTTCTTGCTTCTTGGCGAATCACAGGGCACGTGGGTTATAGCCCATCTCATCACTTGTAGTCCTTGAACTTATCCTCGGGCATCGATCATTATTCCAACTTCCAACTTCCTAGTATTCTTAAATCCATCCAATTGTACTGTCTTCCTTCCTTCTATTGGCACCAAACTAGGACATGATTACTCAGAGTCATCATGGAATTTCCATTGATCCATATTTCAAACATCATACCTCCTTTATATCCAATAGTAATTCATCTCTTCATCCTCGTGGGATATCCCACATACCGAGATAAAAACTTATACTTATGAAGTCCATACTCCACTTCGTGGAACATCATTATCCTTTCCGGGGTCAAGCGTCCTTACTGGGGAATATTGGCCATCTCTGCATGGCACTTCTACAACTGGGAAACATGAAACACATCATGAACTCCTGACAGTCCTTCGGGTGACTCCAACTTGTTGGCCACTTCTCCCATACGCTCCAAAACTCGGTATGGTCCTACAAATCTCGGGGCTAACTTTCCCTTAACTCCAAATCGTTTAACTCCTCCAACTTCATCCCACATCAACGGTGTCTGGCTCCTTCTCCCATACAAAGCTTAAAAAGGGGCCATCTTCAAACTGGCTGGGTAACTGTTGTTGTATGAGAACTCCGCGTAAGGTAGATTATCCTCACTGCTAGATCCATAATCTAGCGCATACGCTCTCAACATGTCCTCCAGAATCTGATTGACTCTCTCGGTCTATCCATCTGTCTGCGGATGAAAGGTTGTACTGAACTCTAGCCTAGTACCCAAAGTCTGGTGCAGCTGATTCCAAAACTTTGAGGTAAAATGTGTTCCTCTATCTGGTATGATGGTCCTCGGAACTCCATGCAGACATACGATCCTGGTCAAATATATCTTGGCCAACTTCGCACTTGTATAGGTGGTTTTCACTGGGATAAAGTGAGCCACTTTGGTCAAGCGAATAAACTACTACCCAGATAGAATCATTTTCCGTTCGGGTTCTGCGAAATCCGGTAATGAGATCCATGCCAAGCTTATCCCACTTCCATTCGGGTATCGGCATAGGCTGTAGTAATCCTGCTGGCTTCTGATGATCTGCTCTTACTCTCTCTGGCATACATCACCTACGACTACATACTCCGCAATATCCTTCTTCATACCAGTCCACCAGAAATGCTCCTTCAAATCCAAATACATCTTGATGTTTCCAGGGCGAATCGAGTATGGTGAGTCATGAGCCTCTGAGTATTAACTTCGATCTACGCATTATTGGGTACATGTACACTATCCTCAAACCATAAGGTGTCGTGCTCATCCTTACGAAAACCTTTGGCCTTTCCTTTGCTCATCCTCTATTTTACCTCAGCAATCTCTGTGTCGTCCTTCTGAGCTTCACAGATCTTTCCCAACAATGTAGGCTGAACTTCCATTGCTGCAACAAAACCTTTGGGAACAATCTCCAACCGAAGTTCCCTGAGATCCTCTGCTAACTCTTTTGGTAATCCTCCGCTTATGAGGGTATTCGTCCTTGTTTTCTTTATGGTTGTGTCCTATTTCTCCACAAAGCTTGTATGCACAAGGTTTCTTCATTGTGACGCCCCCGATTCAATCGCACACTAATCATGCACGCAAATGTGTACGATCAAGATCAAGGACTCACGGGAAGATTTCACAACACAACTCTACAATAAAATAAGTCATACAAGCATCATAATACAAGCCAGGGGCCTCGAGGGCTCGAATACAAGTGCTCGATCATAGACGAGTCAGCGGAAGCAACAATATCTGAGTACTGAGACATAAGTTAAACAAGGTGCCATAAGATGGCTAGCACAAAGCTGGGATCTGAGATCGAAGAGGAGCAGGCCTCCTGCTGGGATCCTCCTAGGTCACTCCCGTCGTCGGTGGGCTGCGTAGTAGTAGGCACCTCCGGAGTAGTAGTTGTCATAGGCGGTGGCGTCTGGCTCCTGGGCTCCACCGTCTGGTTGCAGCAATCGAGTAGGGGTAGGGGAAAAGGGGAACAAGGCAACCGTGAGTACTCATCAAAGTACTCGCAAGCAAGGAGCTACACTACATATGCATGGATATATGTGTAAAGGGCCATATCGATGGGTGAGCTGCAGAATGCCGAGTAAGAAGGGATAGCTAGTCTTAGCGAAGACTACGCACGGACACGGGTCTTACAATGAGAAGAGGACAACGGAAGTCCTCCAAATAACATCATATAGCAATAATCCTACCGGCAATCCCTGCTCATAACCACGAGCGAGGCGACCACCGGTTGTATCGGCACTTGGAAGGGTGTGTTTTAACAAGTATCCGGTTCTAGTTGTCATAAGCTCAAGGTACAACTCCAAGTCGTCCTGTTCAGAAGATCACGGCTATCCGAATAGATTAACTTCCCTGGGTGCACCATCTTACCTAGCACGCTTGATCCCATTTGGCGGACACACTTTCCGGGGTCATGCCCGCCGCGTAAGATCAACACGTCGCAGCCCACCTAGGCTGTGAGAGAGGCCAACACGCCGGTCTAAACCTAAGCGCGCCAGTGCGGGCCCATCGCCTACGAGCACACACTGACGTTGCGTCTGTGGCCGAAGCAGACCTAGCCCATCAGGCGTTCGGTCCAATCCGGTAGCGCGCTCCGACGACGTCTGAAGTGCCGGTGATACCACGGCGCGGGATACCCATAACTACTCCAGCGTAGATGGTTAGTGCGTATAAGCTCGTAGCCAACCCGGATCAAATACCAAGACCTCGTTAAGCGTGTTAAGTAACATGAACGCCGAACAGGCCAGGCCCACCTCTCTCCTAAGCGGTCTCAACCTGCACTGTCGCTCGCCTCAATGATCCACTCATGGGTGCTCCATCACCGACCGACTTTAGTCTCACATGTATCATGTATAAATAATAGTATATACCGTGATCAACTCCGAGTGATCACGGCCCGATAATATAGCAGCACGGAGACGGACAAGAAAGTAAGGCCACAGATGAAAGTACTAGCATCCTATACTAAGCATATAGGATTGCGGTAAGGTAACAATGAAGTTACAAGGACGAGGCTATGCGGCAAAGTATAGGAGTATCCAAAGCAGTAACAAGCTATACTACTCTAATGCAAGCGGTGTAGATAAGAGTAGGCGATATCTGGTGATCAAGGGGCTTGCTGGTTGCTCGGCAAGAGAGAGGGGTCGTCAACACCGTGGTCGAAGCGGCCATTGCGGCGTCGGTCTCGTAGTCTACCGGAGAGAAGAGGGGAAGAAACAATGAATATAAAGTAAGCAGATGCATATCGATGCATGACATGTCAAGAAGCGATGCTAGGCGTGCCCTAACGTGGTATGAGGGTCTTGGTTAGGGGAAAGCATCAGGAAGTTTTCCGATTCGGACGTCTGTCGACGGATGAACGGAGAGGAAAGTTTGCAGGTTCGATAGGTTAGAGGCGTGTGGTGGGCGAGCGGACTGCGTATCCGGATTAATCCGTCGTTACGAGCAACTTTCATGTTGAAAATATTTTAATCCGGATTACGGATTAAAAGATATGATTTTAAAGATTTTATTAATTTCGGAATTTAATTAATTATTTAATTAATTTGAAAATGCATTTATGACATCGACATGATGTCATCTTGACATCGGCGATCAACAGGTTGGTGAGTCAACCTGACAGTGGGTCCCGCATGTCATCCTCTAATACCTAATTAACCTAATCCGGGTTAATTAACATTAATTAATTAAGTTAATTAATGATTAGGGTTAATTAATCGAATTAATTAGATTAATTAATTACTTAATTAATTAATTAATTAGTTAATTAGTTAATTAGTTTTAATTTACTTTCATTCTATTTTTATTTCTGTTTTAATAAAAACCGTTCTTTTTGGGGGATGGGGCCCCATGTCATTGGCACCGAGGGATCAGGCAAGCAGTGGCGTAAGGCGGTATGAAGCTCGAACCCGAGCCATCGGGGCAGGCGCCGAGGCCAAAGGCAATGGCGGGGGCGCAGCCACGCGCGACCGGCCGGCGGCGCCGGCGGCATGCAGTGGTGGTGGGGGTTCGGGCCTGACAGGGAAAGTGCTACGGGGGCCGGGGCGAGCGACGGGCGTGGCGTGGAGGCGACGGGAGGCCGAGGCGTCGGAAGGGCGGGGTTTGGCGGCCGTGGGGAGGAAGGCGCATGCGGTGGCGTCCGGCGGCCGGGCGGCGTCGGCAGGGGAAGAAGAGAGAGCAGGGGGTTGGGCGTGGCTGGCGGGCAAGCAGACGGAGCCAGCGACGGCTCTGGCGTCGTCTGGAGGAGGAGGAGAGCGAGGGGAGGCGGTCACGGTGGCAGGGTGGCGGGCCGTCGTCGGCAGGGAGGAAGAAGTGGGAACCGAGGGGGGTCGGCGAGCTCACCGGCGCCGTGGGGTCTAATGGCCAGGCTCGGTGGAGGCGGTGACGACCGTGAGGAGGCGGTTGGGGAGAGTTCGCCGGCGTGGGAGGAGGCGGAGGTCGGGATCGACCAGCAAGGAGCTCGTGCTTGGGGGGCGACGGAGGGGAGAAGGGGCTCAGTGGTGGCGAGGAGGAGGAGGTCGAGGCGGTGGGTGGGCGGGGGGCCGCCGGCCAGAGTGGGGGCGGCGGGGTCTCGGTCGGAGTCTCGCCCCGATCCAGATCGAGGCGAGGAGAGGGTGGGGCGTGGGGGGGGGAAGTCGGGCGGCTAGGGTTTGCAGGGGTGGGGGTATGTGGCGGGCGGTGGGCCGATGGGCGGCCGTGGGGGGAGTTGGGCGAGGCGAGGGGGAGGGGGAGGGGGCTGGCTGGGCAGGTGTTTTCCTCCCCTCTTTTTTTGTTTTTCTTTTCGTTTCTTTTCCTTTTACGTTTTTAGTTTATTTAAAATGCGAGCATTTTACAAAAATTAGTGCACCCACCATAATTAGGTTAGCTATTTTAGACAACCCCGAACATTTTAGATTTTGTTTTGAAACTTTTTATCGTTTGTTTTAGTTTTGATTTTTGTTTTAGAGCGGGTTCGAATCAAAGAGAGGTTTGGCACGATGGCGAGGTGATCATTGTTGCATAACCATCCGGCGTTACAAATCTCCTCCACTACAAGAAATCTCGTCCGAGATTTAGGAGGTAGAAGGAAAGAGTCGGGATATTCATCTCGTAGGCGATCCTCGCGTTCCCGGTGGCTTCATCTTGAGTGATTCGACCTTTGGACTTTGAGGAACTTGATCGCCCCGGCGTGTGCGGCGTTCAGCTTGGTCGAGAATGCGGACGGATGCTCTTTATAGGAGAGGTCTGTTGCAATTCGAGCACTTCATGGTCCTTTGCTCGGATTGGGTCCTTGAAGCAGCGTCGGAGTTGGGACACGTGGAACACATCGTGAACACGAGAAAGGTTCAGCGGAAGCTCCAGTTGATAAGCCACTTTTCCGCCTTTCGAGAATAGTGAAAGGGCCAATATAGCGAGGCGCTAACGCCCTTGATCCGGCGGTGAGCACCCTTCATTGGTGTAGCGAAGATAGGCCTTTTCGCCGAGTTGATAGACCATGTCTTTGTGATGGCGGTCATAATTACTCTTTGACGCGATCGAGCGGTTTTGAGATTCTCGCGAATAATGCGGACTTGTCCTTGGCATGTTGGATAATATCCGGACGAAGAGTGGGCGTTCCCCGTTTCGACCAGTTCGGAGGGTTCGGCACTTTCATCCATATAACACTTGAAGGGGCCATCTTGAGACGAGCTTGATAGCTATTATTATAAGAGAACTCAGCATACGGAGAGATTCCTCCCATTTCTTGCGAATGAGGCGACACAAGCTCGAAGCATGTCTTGAGAATTTGGTTGACACGTTCGACTTGCCCTTGAGGCTGCGGATGAAGCGATCTTGAAAGATAAATGAGTCCCCATAGCTTCTTGAAAACTTGCCCGAATCTTGAAGTGAATAAGCTGCCACGGTCCGGCGATAACCGGTGGAATACCGTGAAGTGAAACAATTCGGACATATAGGCGTTGCAAGCTGGCTAGCGATGATCGTTTCTTTGACCGCCGAAAATGTGCAACTTTAGAAAGCCGGTCAATGGCGACAAGAATAGCATCATTACCTTTCTGCGATTTGGGAAATCCGGTGGCGAAGTCCATTTCAACATGGTCCCATTTCCATTCGGGAATAGAGATAGATTGCAGAGTTCCGGCGAGGCCTTTGATGTTACGCTTTGATCTGACGGCAAACGTCACACTCGAAACATAGCGAGCAATGTCCTGCTTCATATTAGACCACGGAATCTCGGCGAATGTCTTGATACATCTTTGTACTACGGGATGGATACATAGAGGCGTATCATGAGCTTCTTTCATAACCTTCTCGAGTCATATTCAGGTTTTCCTTCTTACACGGCACCACTAGGCGGCCTTTGAAGTACAAAGGCGCCATCATCAATAATAGTGAAGGATGAGGATTTCCTTTCTTGACATCTTGTTTAAGCTTGTAGACTTGAGTCAAAGCCCTGCATTGTCTTTATGGTGCCCACGAGATCGGGTTCAACAGCCGGGGTATAGAGGGAACCACGGGGAACAACACGGAGATTCATCTTGCGGAACTCCGGAGGAGGGGAGCGAGTGCACCGGAGGAACAATATGGAGGTTCAGCTTTGAATTCTTCAACAAGTGGGGCTGAACTTGGTGAACTGAAGGTGGTTGCAGATATGACTTGCGGCTCAAGGCATCAGCCATTACATTAGCCTTGCTGGCGTATAGGAGATACCCAAATCAAAATCTGCAAGCTGTCTCCATCCATCTCTGGCAGCGGAGGTTCAGGTCTGGCTGAGTAAACAGATACTTCAGACTTTGGTGGTCGGTGAAGATCTCGCAATGATTACCGAGAAGGTAATGTCGCCCTTTGCTTTAGTGCATGAATGGCGACGACAAGTTCGAGGTCATGAACTGGGTAGTTCTCTTCGTGAGGCAAGCTGTCGAGAGGCATAAGCAACTACTTTGCGCTCTTGCATTAGGACACCGCCTAAACCTTGACGAGATGCGTCGCGATAAATGACGAAGTCCTTCTTAGTATCGGGAGGAGCTAGCCTTTGGGGCAGACGTCAACTTGTCCTTGAGTGCGGAAACTTTCGACATTTATCATCCATTGGAATTTGGCGCCCTTATACAACAAAGGTTAGTCGAGGCACGGCAATCTTGGAGAAGTTCTCGACGAATCGACGGCAATAGTGGCGAGACCGAGAAAACTTCGACTTATGCGTTCTTGGAGGAGTCAATCGAGAATGGCCTGAACTCTTTCAGGTTTGACGGCAATACCATCCTTAGAAATGACATGCCCAAGATAGGTTACTTCGGGAAGCCAGAATTAACATTTGGAGAACTTGGCATAGAGTTGATGCTCTCGTAGCTTTTCCAGCACGAGACGAAGATGTTCAGCATGTTCTTCTTCATTCTTGGAATAGATCAGAATGTCATCCAGATAAACCACGACGAACTTGTCGAGGTAATCCATGAATATATAGTTCATCAGGCGAGAGAAGGTGGCTGGAGCATTGTTTAAGCCGAAAGACATGACGGTGTACTCGTAAGAACCATAACGAGTCACGAATGCGGTCTTGGGGATATCCTCCTCACGAACACGGATCTGGTGGTAACCCAACCTCAAGTCGAGTTTGAGAACAGCGACGAACCAGCCAATTGATCATAAAGATCATTGATCCGAGGAAGAGGATACTTATTCGAATGGTAGCTTGATTTATAGGGCGGTAGTCTTGGACCAATCGGTTTGTCCCATCCTTCTTCTTGACAAAGAGAGAAGGTGCTCCCCAAGGAGAGCAACTTGGGCGAATGAAGCCGCTTTGAAGAGATTTGTCGATTTCCTCCTTTAGCTCAAGGAGTTCATGCGGCGGCATCTTGTAGGGACGCAGCTATAGGAGTGGTGCTGGTTTCAAGTCGATGGCGAATTCGACAGCTCTAGCGGGGAATCCCGGAAGTTCTTGAGGAAAGAGCGTCTTGGAAATCATAAGCAGCAGGAATGTTTTCAATTCCCTCGAGGGTGCGGCGTTCAATGCATTCAATGCATAGAGCCTTGCCTCGGCATTTTGAACCGAGCGAGCATTGTAGCTTACTATTTCATCGGAAGGGTGTAGCAGATGGACGGTCTTAGTGGCGCAAGCGATTGGCGCCAGATGCGCTTTCAACCAATCCATCCCAAAATGAGGTCAATGTTAGGCGTCTTGAGGATAATGGGGAGGCATAGAATTCCAGCCCTTCGATTTCCACGGGGCGTCGGCGCCAACCATGGAGGTTTGACATTGTCCCAATGGGGTTTTACCACTACCGAAGAGTTCATCTCTTCACACTTAACGTCGTGCTTGTATGCAAAGTCTTGAGACATGAATGAATGCGATGCTCTGAATCGAATAAAAGCAGATCTGGTACTGAATTTACGAGTGTACCCATCACGTAGCAGGCTGGTCTTGAGCTTCGTTCGGATCAACGTGGTTGGCCTGAGCTTGCCCATAAGACTTGCCGGTGTTGTTGCGGTTCAGGTGTTTCCACGGCCAGCTCTTTGGAAGGGCTAGTTGATTACGGTTACGGTTGCATTCTCTAGCACGGTGCCACGGCTGTCCTTTGAAGCATAAGCCATTATTGGGAGTGGGAGCAGGAGCTTGGGGTGGTGGAGCTGGAAGCTTGGCTGCTTAGTTGTAGGCGATCGAGGTGTTGCATAGTTACGCTTTGGAGCAGGTGCATTGGCTGGTACATGCTGTTGGGAATCCATATCTTGCGCAACCTGCGAGGCGGGCCTCAAGATGAGCCCGTGTCGCAGTTGCGCTGTTAGAGCTCTGGTATTCCTGCAGACCAGTTTCGACATTGATAGCTTTGTTCACCAAGGTGGCGAAATCAGCAAAGTCGTGCACTAGAAGTGCGAGCTTGATGTCGACTTGAAGACCGTCACGGAACTTCTCTGTCTGCGTGCATCGGTTGCAATATCCTCTTGACATAGCGAGACAAGTCCAGAACTCTCACGATAGGCTTCAACAGATCTTGTTGCCTTGGGTGAGATTGTGGAACTCACGCTTCTTCGGTCCATGACCCTTGAGGATGAAGCGGGCACGGAAGGCAGCACGGAAGTCGGCGGTGATGAGTGTTCCAAGCTGGCGAGTACGCGGTGGCTGTCCCACCATTGAGCTGCGGGTCCCTTGAGGAAGAAGGAAGCAAAAGTGACATAGCTGGCGGGGGCTACATCAGCAGACTCCATCTCATAGGTGATGTCATGGAGCGATCATCGACATCCGATGGCTGAGTTGAGCTGCGGTACACGCTGGGGTTGAGCGTATGAAATCCTGCGAGTTGTTCCGTTTGGGTCTTTGGTGCATATTGAGGCGAGGCTGAGCCATCATGTTCTCCATGAACTGGCGATTCATCTCGAGCTGTTGGATCATACCAGCCATGTACTCGGCGGTGGTGGAAAGTTGGCACCACGACCACGACCTGCAGGCCTAACCATCCTGCTATTATATAACAGGGGTAGTTCAGCATTTGAGCAATTAAGCAAGAGACAGGAATCACTCATGATGAAACATGCATAATGGAAGCAGCATGATGGGAACTACTTAGTAGTTGGCATATCTTACAAAAGGAATCATGCATAGAGTTCGATACATAGCGTCCAGTACATAGACTACTACATCATAGGCGGCACGCAGGCTCGCGACGAATACATCGAACACTAACACGCGAGCCTACATCAGTCCCCAGCGATGCTGCGGAGGTAGCTGTAGCTGAAAGCTGATAGTGCGGCAGCGGATAGTCCTCCACGTCGGTGACACAGGGGCCGCGGATACTACAGTGCTGAATCCGGCGTCTAGGTGGCGGAAAAGGACCAAGTCGCGGAGAGTAGCCTCCACGTCGCCAACCGACACCACAGGGCATCACGGTCTGGCTGGGTAGATCGCGAAGCGGCAGCTCTCCGGATCGGACAAAGGGTGCATCAGCGTCGAGCACGGTAGAGGTCTTGACGGGTGATGTACAACTCGTGGCGAAAGAGCTCGGTTAGCTCGATCCAGCCCATCGACATGCGAGAACAAAGTTACGATGGTGGAAGGCTCTCTGGTGACGATGGTGTAGGCAGCGGTGTAGTAACCCTCCTCACCAACATCGACGCGATAGCAATGTGCACGAAGGGGAGGTGTCCAACTCGATACTCGCTGCGAAGGCGTGTCGAGCAGCATAAGCAACATCGTGGACTGCCATATCGATAGTCACTCCAACACCATGTGCGGTGTGCAGACGATAGTGGACTCGTACTCCGAGAGTAGAGGTGGGCGATGGCGCTGCATCTGCTCCTGGTTATAGTCTGGTACTCCTCATAGGCGGTGTACTCAGGGTGCCAGCGATAACCCGGATAGGTCATCATCTCGGCTAGCACGCGAGTGATCCCGAGCACCAATAACCGTTGTGTGGCACACGACCTGCCTCGTGGGTTCCATCTGAAAACAAAGGCGTTTCAAAGGAGTCAAATGACGGTGAGAAAGTGCTCAAATACAATTCCAAAACAACTTAGGCTATATCCAACTTTGGGGTGAATGCGGTCACGGGACCCTAGTGATAGTTAGTAAAATCGTTTAACCCGAGTAGAAGAGAGTTTGAGTCCCGAGTAAAGGTCGAGGAGTAAAAGATCCTAGTACCACCCGATGGCGTGGGCCCGTAAGGCACACAGCCAAGTTAGTAAAGTTTTGCAATGTCTAGACTCGACTTGACCAAGGAGTGTGGAAGGGGATTCACAGCGATCGGCTCGATACCAACTTGTGGCGCCCGATTCAATCGTACACTAATCATGCACGCAAATGTATACGATCAAGATCAAGAGACTCACGGAAGATATCACAACACAACTCTACAATAAAATAAGTCATACAAGCATCATAATACAAGCCGGGGGCCTCGAGGGCTCGAATACAAGTGCTCGATCATAGGCGAGTCACGGAAGCAACAATATCTGAGTACTGAGACATAAGTTAAACAAGGTGCCATAAGATGGCTAGCACAAAGCTGGGATCTGGATCGAAGAGGAGCGGGCCTCTGCTCGGGATCCTCCTAGGTCACTCCCGGTAAATCGTCGGCGGGCTGCGTAGTAGTAGGCACCTCCGGAGTAGTAGTCGTCATAGGCGGTGGCGTCGCTCTGGGCTCCATCGTCAGTTGCAGCAATCGAGTAGAGGTAGGGGGAAAAGGGGAACAAGGCAACCGTGAGTACTCATCCAAAGTACTACTTAAGCAAGGAGCTACACTACATATGCATGGATATATGTGTAAAGGCCATATCGATGGGTGAGCTGCAGAATGCCGAGTAAGAAGGGATAGCTAGTCTTAGCGAAGACTACGCACGGACACAGGTCTTACAATGCATGAGAAGAGGACAACGGAAGTCCTCCAAATAACATCATATAGCAATAATCCTACCCGGCAATCCCCTGCTCATAACCCTGAGCGAGAGCGACCACCGGTTGTATCTGGCACTTGGAAGGGTGTGTTTTAACAAGTATCCGGTTCTAGTTGTCATAAGCTCAAGGTACAACTCCAAGTCGTCCTGTTACCGAAGATCACGGCTATCCGAATAGATTAACTTCCTGCAGGGGTGCACCATCTTACCCAGCACGCTTGATCCCATTTGGCCGGACACACTTTCCGGGGTCATGCCCGGCCGCGTAAGATCAACACGTCGCAGCCCCACCTAGGCACAACAGAGAGGCCAACACGCCGGTCTAAACCTAAGCGCGCAGGGGTCTGGGCCCATCGCCCTGAGCACACCTGCATGTTGCGTACGCGGCCGGAAGCAGACCTAGCCCATCGAGCGTTCGATCCAATCCGGTAGGCCGCTCGTCGCCGACGTCTGAAGTATGCCGGTGATACCACGGCGGGATACCCATAACTACTCCAGCGTAGATGGTTAGTGCGTATAAGCTCGTAGCCAACCCAGATCAAATACCAAGACCTCGTTAAGCGTGTTAAGTAACATGCGAACGCCGAACAGGCAGGCCCACCTCTCTCCTAAGCGGTCTCAACCTGCCCTGCCGCTCCGCCTCAATGATCCACTCATGGGTGCTCCATCGGCCGACCCGACTTTAGTCTCACATGTATCATGTATAAATAATAGTATATACCCGTGATCAACTCCCGAGTGATCACGGCCCGATAATATAGCACGCAGAGACGGACAAGAAAGTAAGGCCACAGATGAAAGTACTAGCATCCTATACTAAGCATATAGGATTGCGGTAAGGTAACAATGAAGTTACAAGGACAAAGCTATGCAAAGTATAGGAGTATCCGAAAACAGTAACAAGCTATACTACTCTAATGCAAGCGGTGTAGATAAGAGTAGGCGATATCTGGTGATCAAGGGGGCTTGCTGGTTGCTCACGGCAAGAGAGAGGGGTCGTCAACACCGTAGTCGAAGCGCCAGTGCGGCGTCGGTCTCGTAGTCTACCGGAGAGAAGAGGGGAAGAAACAATGAATATAAAGTAAACAGATGCATATCGATGCATGACATGTCAAGAAGCGATGCTAGGCGTGCCCTAACGTGGTATGAGAGTCTTGGTTAGGGGAAAGCATCAGGAAGTTTTCCGGTTAGGACGTCTGTCGAGACAGATGAACCGGAGAGGAAAGTTTGCAGGTTCGATAGGTTAGAGGTGTGGTGGACGAGCGATTGCGTATCCGGATTAAATCCGTCGTTTTGAGCAACTTTCATGTTGAAAATATTTTAATCCGGATTACGGTTAAAAGATATGATTTTAAAAGATTTTATTAATTTCGGAATTTAATTAATTATTTAATTAATTTCGAAAATGCATTTATGACATCGGCATGATGTCATCTTGACATCGGCGATCAACAGGGTTTGGTGAGTCAACCTGACATGTGTGGGTCCGCATGTCATCCTCTAATACCTAATTAACCTAATCAAAGTTAATTAACATTAGTTAATTAAGTTAATTAATGATTAGGGTTAATTAATCGAATTAATTAGATTAATTAATTAATTAATTAATTAATTAATTAGTTTTAATTTACTTTCATTCTATTTTTATTTACATTTTAATAAAACCGTTCTTTTTTGGGGATGGGGCCCCATGTCATTGGCCCCGAGGGGCATCAGCAAGCATGTGTGGGTGGCAGGTGCGGCCGAACCCGAGGCCATCGGGGCAGGCGCCCGAGGCCAAGACGGCGGCGGGGTCATAGGCATGACCGTGACCGGCCCGTGGCGGCGCGGCGAGGCGGCAGTGGTGGTGGGGGTTCGGGCCTGACGGGGAAAGTCTCTGGGCCCGGGGCGAGCGACGGGCGCGAGGCGTGGAGCCTGACAGGAGGCCCCTGGGCGTCGGAAGGGGCGGGGTTTCAGCGGCCGTGGGGGAGGAAGGGCGCGGCGAGGTGGCGTCAGGCGGCGAGGCGTCGACGGCAGGGAAGAAGAGAGAGCAGGGGGTTGAGCGTAGCATGGCGGCAAGCAGGCGACAGACTCTGGCGTCGTCTGAGAGAGGAGGGGGAGCGAGGCGAGGCGGTGGCCGCATGGTGGCGAGGCCGTCGTCGGAGGAGGAAGAGAGGGAACCTGGGGTCGGCGAGCTCACCGAGCCGTGGGGTCATGGCGAGGAGCTCGGTGGAGGGCGGTGACACCGCGAGTGAGGCGGTTGAAGCGAGATTCGCCCGGCGTCGGGAGGCGGAGGGTCGGGATCGACCGGCGTGAGCTCGTGTTGGGGGGCGACGGAGGGAGGAAGGGCTCAGTGATGGCGAGGAGGAGGAGGGGGTCCAGGCGGTGGGCGGCGGGGGCAGCCGGCGAGGTGGGGAGAACAGGGGTCTCGGTCGGAGTCTCGCCCGATCCAGATCAGGCGAGGAGAGGAGGGAGGGCGTGGGGAAGTGGGGGCGGCTAGGGTTTGCATGGGGGTGGGGGTATGTGGCGGGCGGTGGGCGTGGGCGTGACCCGGGGAGTTGGGCGAGGCGAGGGGGGTGGGGAGGGGGCTGGTGGGCGAGGTGTTTCCCTCCTCTCTTTTTTGTTTTCTTTCTTTTCTTTTCCTTTTCTGTTTTTAGTTTATTTAAAATGCCGAGCATTTTACAAAAATTAGTGCACCCCACCATAATTAGGTTAGCTATTTTAGACAACCCCCGAACATTTTAGATTTTGTTTTTGAAACTTTTTATCGTTTGTTTTAGTTTTGATTTTTGTTTTAGAACGGGTTCGAATCAAAGAGAGGTTTGGCACAGTAACCGAGGTGATCACTGTTGCATAACCATCCGGGCGTTACATTCATATCCTTTCCATAAGGCCTCAACTTCTGGGAGACAAGCCGAGACTTTGGCAAAGTCAATTGAAATTCTTTCCAAGTGGTTACTCCTTGCCATCCATTGATGTTTTGGTACATCCTCCACCAAGTAGCAGCACCTCTTTCAAAACTTTGAAGAGCATGCTGGGTTATATCCTTTCCGGCTATAGAGTTATTCTTCATGTGATCCTCCATGTTCTGAATCTATCGGTCTGTCTCCAATTGACTTATCGGTCCAATAGACATGAGTTCATCTCCGTTCATCCTCTATTGGGTCCATGGGTTTGGGGTGGGATAAGAGAGATAGAGAGGGATGCACACAATACAAGCAATAGTTTTGAAAAGACAGATTTATTTGTGGCTGTCGGAAAAACAACAAACAAATGACAGCTCACAATCGTCGCATCTAACGTAGGTATATAATAGGGCTTTGCTTTGGTCTTCTAAAGGTCAATAAATCTTCAAGGTCATCAAACTCTTCCAGTC
Organism: Aegilops longissima; assembly: GCA_021605205.1. Lineage (NCBI taxonomy): Eukaryota > Viridiplantae > Streptophyta > Magnoliopsida > Poales > Poaceae > Aegilops > Aegilops longissima. Next base: position 63,269,155 of record CM038676.1, read on the forward strand.
TTGTTCATGCCTCCCATGGCTTCTTCCGATCGTGCTTGTCCTTCTCAAGTTCTTTTGCCAGTTCATCTCTATTGACGCAAAGTCTCTCGTGGCGTCCTTCAATATTTACGGAGTTACGTTCCAACCACGGATTTCATCAACCTCGACATGAACCATGATCCTCTGTCCTTGTTCTGACGAATCTTTGATGTCTCAAGGTTTGGCTCCTCTAGCTTGGCTACTTTCAACCACGGGTCTTGAGTTCTTCACGGCGCTTCCTTATCAAATCTGCTTCTTGTATGTCCATCTTAACTTATTGATGTAACACTCGGATCCTGGTGATACACGGCTAAGGTTAAAACTTCATCTTGCTGATAGGTGCTCCATCAGCCTTCTACCATCCAATCCTTCCATGCATATGCATGCTTAACTCAGCACGGTGACAATAGCATAAACGGGCGATAACTTCATGGATAGTCGTGTTTCTGCTCTTGTCATTTCCATGAGCTATCTCCCCATAGTTGATATCTGCTGCATTGGGGTTTCCTTGACAAAACTTTGAGTTCTGATGCTCCATGTTTTGGTCTTTCTCCGATACACCTTGATCTCGGGTATTGACAGCTTCCATAGTCTGCCAGGTTCCATAAGGGTAGCCTTCCTAGGTCATAAAAAATCTAGAAATTTTACAGAGTCTTCAACCGTTGTAGTTTCCATCATTATAATGCTCGGAAAAATCCTCTTCATTCTGAATGGTCTTAGTTGTCCAATATCTTGTACTTCTTGGAGTGATCCCATCAGCTGAATCTTCGTGGTCAAAAGGGAAAGGGTTATGGTCTCACTAAAAGGGAATATTTGAATAAACTCAGAAGAGAAGTGAGATAAAAGATCTTTTTGAAAAAGAAATTTTTGAGAAAATCCTTCCTATGGGCTTGCCAGTTTCTAGGGTCACGTCCTACAGTCAACATGTGCTCTGATACCATCTTGGAGCGACCCGACCCAAATGAATCAAGTCTCTATGCTTAAGTGTCATCCCTGGATCGGTATGCTGACACACATAGTACTCGAGGATTTATAACAGTGGTAAATCACATGTATAAAATAACGTCAATACTATTACCTCAATCCAAATAGCGGAAGTAACAAGGTTGTGGATTCCCATCAACACCAACGGCAAAGTTGAGTGTAGAAATCGTAACCCTAACGTATCACTTACTCATCGTAAGATCCTGCAACATGAGACATTGCAGCCACAAGGGTCAGTACATTGAATGTACTGGCAAATTCACACCATAGAGCAATGATGAATAATGGCTATCTCTACATGCATATTTGGCTGGTGGAGGCTCTATGGTTACAATGTTTTTGCGAAAAGCCAATTTTTCCCTACTACAAAGGAATAAATTTAAAACAAAAAAGAGGCTAGCCAACTCACCTCCAGAAGGCTCCCCCGATTTGAAGCTTCGTTGGCCGTCGGATCTGCATTCTGTTGCATTTGAGCCATCGGATCTTCACACCGGTTAAAACTATTTTTCACCTCGCAGTCGTTTTCATTGTCCAATGACGGGTGGGCTCGCGCGGGCGCTGGTTGGCTGGGTTGCCTGTTTTCGCGTGCAGGGCGTTTTTCCCAATACGCACCGCGCGCTCCGCACCCAATCCCCCGTCCTCTCCTCTCACTCCTGCACCAGCCGCCACACAACCCTGGGTATCCTTGCGCTTCGTTCCCCGCTCGCTCATCCCTCGGTTCTCCTCATCCCTCCTCTGCTCCGGCTGCTACGCCGCCTCTCCCTCCACAACGCGACCAGCTCGAGCTCCGCCGCCTCTCCCTCCACAACGCGACCAGCTCGAGCTCCACCTCATCCATCTCCATCTCAAGGAGATGACTGCACAAGACGTCCGGCGCCGTCACCATCGTCCTCGGCACAAGTGAAGCACGGGATGCTCGCTGCGTCGCCGTCGTCCTTTCTCTCGCTGCCACCACCACCCCGACCGAGCCATCCCCGTGCTCTCGTTGAGCCTTCCCTCAGGGCTTCTTGGCCAGTGGTGGAGAAGGAGAGGGTGAGCTCGAGGCGAGGCAAGGGAGGAGGCGTGAGCCCTCGTTGATGTGGTCTCCGTCGAGGCGATGGGGATGGATCCATGAGGCGGGCAGCTGGAGGTGGAGGCAGTGGCCAGGCGACCAGGTCCATGGACCGGGAGGAGGGAGCCAGGGAGGGAGGCGAATCGCCCCCCCACCACCACCACGCCAGTGCTTCCCTTCCTCCTTCTTCCCTTGATCTATCTCTCCCTGCCCTATTTACATCTTTGGATGAACCCTCTAATTCATCTCTTCCTATTTTTAGGTTTGCGTTGGGGATTGATTCCTACCAGTGAAATCTGCAAGGGAGCCGACCTACAGGTCAGTCCTTTTACATGACATGCGAAATCTGTGGGTTCCTGTTTCAATGCTAAAGAAGCATAACTTCTGAGTGGAAGGATAATATTATGTTTTCCAGTTTCATGTATAGCTCGAGCTCGAGGCGGAGACAAGGAAGGTCGGAAAATGAAGAGATGGGATGAAGGTGCTCGCACTGAATATATATAGTATTTCTTCTGCATCGAGCCGGATAGTTTAGCTGATAATTTTTTTGTTCTGCAGCCAAGCAGTGGAAGATAATGGTAACCAAGGCCACCTTTGTTGGTCATGGATTTAGAAGAAAGCCAATAGAGTATGAAAAGGTTCTCATGGGACTCACCTTGAACTGAAATCTTTGTTCAACCTTGGTATAATTCTGTGATAGAAACCCCAGGTGGTCCAATATTTTGTTTGTTTCTTTAGTGCGTGTTGTTTTTGGTTTGTTATAACCGAATTTACAGTCTACTATACGTGCATTTCTTTTATTCTATTTTGGTGGGTTCTAAACTATGAAATTAGGAAACATATAGTTTATTAGTATCACATTTGTAAAATCATGCATATGCAGGAGCTCAGCAGTCTACCGACCTAAATTTCTCCCCAACTTATGTCTTTTTCTTCAGTCCAGAATTTTAGGTTTCCTTGGTCACCACGGCCTCCTCTCTACTTGGCTCTCCTCTATCTTGTTTCTCTATAAAAAAAATGGAAACTACCATGAGAGATAAATGCCAACTGAAAATTAAATTCAGTTAGAAAGTTAAATTCAGTTAGAACTAGCTTTTTGCACGTGTGTTCTTGATTCTTCATGTACGACCACATAGTAGGGACGCAACAAATATTTGTTAGCTAGGTTGCTTGCCTAATGAAGCTCCTATGTGGACCATTTACTGCTCTGTATTATTGGAATTTGTTTGTAGTGTTCGCTCAGGCTAAAGAAATTCATGTCATTTTCCTCCATTTATTTCCCTTTATGCATAAGTGCTACCTTTGGCAATTGCTCTGTCCAGCCTATTAATCACCGAGAAAGGTTTTGATGCAATCTGCTGAATAAGCTCACATTGTTGATTGCAGGATCATAAGATGCTTTTACACATGATTGTGTGATGCTCAGAGACATTTTGCATAGTAGAAACTTCTTGTGAAGCTTGATTTTATTCAGGTGCTTAACTGACTACCACTTCCTCGGCGTTTGTGCTTACCAGCATGCCGTAAACTTCTTGTGAAGCTCGCTGTTTCATGTGCCTAACTGACTGCCGCTTTCTATGTTCATGCTTATTTGCATCCAGATGGTCATTTTGGGCTGAAAGATTATTGCAAGCTTAGAATCTTTTAAATGTCCTTATTTACATGATTTGTATGATAAACTTCCAAAATATTCATTTAACGTTGCTATTTTTCTTTTCAGAGCCATATAATTTTTTTATAGAAACATGAGCAGAGTATAATGGACACAGCTTCTGGTACATCTAAGGTATAGAATCGGCAATATTCATTGAATGTTGTAACATATTTACAACTAGATTCAGTTTTAAATCAGAAATAGAAGTCGTTTAAGTTTCGGATAGTTATATGATGTGCCATGTGCATGCTTTACAGTTACCTTGCAAGTGTCATGATGTTGCATAGATATTTGTTTATCTATATGAATGTTGGACCCTGCGTGATTGATCTTATTTTGTTCCTATGTGAGAACTAGCTCTCCTTTAGTAGTGTAGTACTTCTATACTAAACTGAACCGGGAATGGTTTGATTGTGCTCTGTAGGACAGTGTGATTTCTTTTCATAGAATGTTGTCATCTATATCTTGCTGAAGTACAGAACTATTGGTCAGTTAATTCTCTCACTCATCAATTTACAAATTCAATATTTTATTTACATGGGGCTTGGCTGGTTTACGTTTAATTCATGCATCATATATGGTTGTTTAGTTCAGACTTGTGCATGTGCATGCATTGGAATTGATTTAACAAAGATATATCATGATTCTATACATAAAAAATAGTATGAGTATGCATGATCTATCAATAAATGCTCGGATATAGTTAGTCGTGAGATAGTAGGAGTACCATGAGCTTACAACTTATGGATATCGTTAATACTTAATGGCCTGTAGTTGTTCAAAAATCTGGAATGTCTTTCGAGAACTGTTGATCAATGTTGCTATGAGTATTTCTCAGAGTTTTGGTTGCATGGATGTACATTAGAGTACCAGAGGTTCTTATTTTACTTTGTCCAGAAGATGGGCTTTTACTTATTTTTGTTCACAATTTTTATCTAACTTTCTATCAGCACCGACGACCACAATGGGATGGATCAAGCAGCCAAGACTCAAAGTGTGGTCGGGCAGCGCCATGGGGCAGATCTGTGCGGCGCAAGGGGCGGCAGATGCGAAACTGAAGCTTTGTCGGAGTAATGGACTACGGGTAGGCAGACCCGAGCCCCTGAACCTTTCAAGACATCCAGGCATTGCGCCCTCAAGACCCCAAGACAAAGAGCCGCCTTGAGAGTCGCAGCAGAGTGCCGACTACCCCTCTGGGCCGAGTCCTAGGCGGCCTCAAGATGAGCCGACTTTAAGGCGGCGACCTCGGGACAAGCCGACTCAAGCCGGCGACCTCCAGCGAGGCCGGCTACGGGGAGGCGCCCGCGACTAACTACCTCCTGTTTTGGCGACTACAGGCGGGATGGGGAAAGGCGCCATGCGGCCCATCCCTACCCTGCCCATAAAGGGCAGTGTATGGCTCTGAGTGCCGCATCAGCGGAGATCTCCGTCCGTGCGCAAACTTTGTTGCCATGTCGGCCCGACATCAGCGTCGTGGGCAGATTCTGTACCCACGATGGCTGTCTGTCACGACCGAAGACGGCGGGACCGCTTTGTCGGCGGGAGTATGCAAACGGCGAGCGCCCCAAAGACGGACCGATGGAGTCGGCCTCGGGAGTCGGCCGGCCTCCTGCGGGATCCACAGCGCCATTAACCAGACAAGGCAGGAATGGCAGCGGTGATCGCCCGCCCGGCGGCACTATTGCCATAACCCCATGACCAAGCTCGCGTCATTAGAAGCAGCTACTGATAATCTACAGCAAGCAAGACCCCGCCCGCGGAGGACAAGGCTGTCGGCCCCATCTTGGGCGTCAGCAGGCCCACTAGTCTGCGGGCCCGAGTCAGCGGAGAAAGGCGGCGACTTAGAGGCGAGCGGCTTGGACCCACACCCAGCCGGATTACCGTTGTACCCCGGGGTGAGGCCTATATAACCCCCAGGGCACCCATGCAAAGGGTTGGAAGCTAGTAGTTTTAGACACACACATAGAGGGAGAGAAGAGCAAGCCGTGCCCTTCTCCTTCCTCACCCCAAACAACTCAAGGAGCCTCTTGTACCCACTTTGCCATAGTGATCATGCGGAGACCCCATAAGCAGCGATGAGGGTGTTATCTCCTCGAGAGAGCCACGAAGCTGGGTAAGATTCGCCGGCGTGCATGTCTTCGCCTCACCCGTTTCGAGGCACCGCAGCGTTCTACGCCCCCTCCATGATAAGCCATCCTTTGGTATATGTCGCACCCAACCCCGACATTTGGCGCCCACCGTGGGGCTGGTACCATCGTCCGGGAGACTGCTCGGGCGGAACCCTCTTCCTCCTGGCGGCGCAGCCAGCCGGCACGCGAGATGGAGTTTGCTTGCCGACGCGCTGCATGGCGCCGAGGTTGCTCGCTGCGGCGAGTTGCCTCGCCGAACTTGTCGGCGAGTTCGCCTCCCGAGCGAGCTGCGTCCGACGCAGCGTGGACCGGAAGCCTCCTCGCGGGCCTCCTCGAGCAGCTCCGCGTCGGCGAGCCTGCCGCCCGACACAGAGTCCGTAGGCTCCACCGACCCGATGCTGGTCGACTCGACACTGCGTCGCCGACACGTTCCCCACCAGCGTGGTGGTCTCGACAAACCTCTCCCTCGCGGAGAGCGGCGGGAGCACCGTCCGAAGTACTCGTCATCGATCACGGCGAGCCCTCCGTGAGGGCTCGTGACCTCTCGGCGCTGTTACGCAAGACCGACCGCCTCCATTCCGGAAGACGCCGACGCTGAAACGCTGGAGGCACGCCGCCTTCAGCTCCTTGTAGGCGCCGCGAAGCTAGCAAGCATGAGGCGCTTGCCGGAAGCCTATCGGCCTTGAGATGGATCGCTTGTGAAGGGCGCTTCGCCGCTCCGGCCGGGCCTAGCCGCCTAAGGCGCGGTGCAGCGCAGCGCGCGGCCTCGCTAGTCTGTTTGGGGCGGTCTCCTGTATACGCCACGCCTGTAGAGAACATTAGCGCTGCCCGGCGGCGGGCGAACTGGATAACTTTGAGGGCGAGGGCGCCGCGATGACGGAGCAAGTCCAGCAGCTCCTCGACGCGGCAGCTGCGCAAGACGAAGCTTGGCTGCGCGCGGAGGCGCCACGGCGGCAACATGGCGACTTGCCTCCTCGCCGAGATCAAGCGCGACATCTCGGGCGCCCGGTGGCGGCGTCCGCGAAGAAAGAACGAGATCCGGTGTCGGCCATAGCGGACTCACATCTCCATCGAGCACGACGAAGACGGCCGCCTAAGAGCGATGGAAGCGGCGGGGCGACTACCACCTCCTCCTCCCGTAGAAAAGCGAGTCTCCCGCCACCCGTCGAACATCCGACTCTCGGCGACCGCCTTGGCGCCGAGAGGAGTCGGAGAAACGGCGCCCGCCACCGGATCGGCGACTCCACCGATCCTGGCGCTAGAAGAAGAAGACGAGTTGGGCCCGCCTGTTTGGGACCTCGCATCTGAGACAAGCCCTTCCCGAGATTCACACTCCCGAGACACACCCAAATACACCGGCTCCGTGAAGCGGAGGACTGGCTGGTGGACTACTCCACGGCCGTCGGCATAGCTGACGGCAACAAAGCGCGTTGCGTAAAGTATGTTCCCCTCATGCTCGAGGCACGGCCGGACATGGTTGAACAGCTTGAAGCCCCGCAGCATCAGCGGCTGGGTCGACTTCACCGAGGCCTTCGTCCGCAACTTCACGAGCACATACAAGCGACCTCCCAAGCCTCGTCGGCTGTCCTTGTGCGTACAAGGCAACGAAGTCTACTCGCGACTACCTCACGCTGCTGAGGCGAGCTCCGGAACTCCTGCGAAGGAGTGCATGAGGTCTGAGCAATCGAGTACTTCACCGCCGGTGCGAGAGAAGGCACCTCCTCAAGCACAAGCTCCTTTGCGACGAGCCGGAGACCCTCGACGAGCTGCTGGTCATAGCAGAACAAATGCATGCATCGCCGACTCCTCCATGAAGTCGGAGATCGAAGTCGGTGGTGGCAAAGTAGCTCCTCATGCTCCCAGGACTCGGGTGGCGGCCTTGATCAGCGGCAGCAACGAACGATCATAAGCGCAAGGCCCCACAGCTGGCTTCCAATAGCGGCGGTGGCGACAATCGAGACCGGCAGCGGAGGGCAGCCTCACCTTAGCTTACGTAAAGGCGGCAAGTCCAAATGGTTGCCGGCCTCCTCTTCGAAAGCGAGACTACGGGCCGGACCACGAAAGTTCCAGCAGCCGAAGCCGTCAAATCACACCACCGGAGTGCCATGGCTCACCGGGATCGCCAAGGAAGGCGGCCTTGCCCTCCTCCACTGCTAGGCCTCCGCCTCCACCACCGCCCTAGCAGCCCGGCTGTTCGGCCCGGTTGGCGCGATACAAAACGATTACCCGAGAAGAGCAGGCGCCTATGTCCGTGTTTACAGCGTGGTGATGATCGCCAAGAAAGAAAGCGGCAGCAGCAAAGAAGAAGTGAATCTTGATAGCATCGGATGCCCCAGAATTCATGCACTGGTCGAGAAGCCCATCGGTGGAGCCGTCCGATCACCCAGAGGTGATGCGAATCCGGGCTCCTACGCCTGGTCTTGGGAGCCACCCTTGCCACGGATAGGCGGGCCGCTCGCTTCTCGCGAATCTTGAGAACGGAGGCAGCAGCATCAACATCTGTACAAGGATACGATGGAGAAGCTAGGAATCAAGCAAAGGCAGCTTGACATAGTCGGATTTGTGTTCCACGGAATGTGTACAGCCTTTCCTGCTCACCGATTGGCAAGATTCGATAGGCGTCCTCTTTGGGGACAAGGATCACTTCATGAGTGCGGTCTGGTTCAAGTGGTGGACCTCGAGCCCCTACCATGCTTTGCTTGGCCGACCTGCTTTGGCCGAGTTCATGGCGGTCCCCACTCGCCTACCTCAAGATGAAGATGCCGAGTTCAAGGGATTCGGACCGTGGCCGCGACTACAGGAAGTCGTCCGCTTCTTGTGACTGAAAGCAACCGGTGGCGAGTCCCCGGTGATCACGGTGAGAAGCTGCTCTGGATCGGATTGTGGCGATGGCGGCAAGCAGCCGAGATATCGTCCGACCCCAAGAAGTCGAAGTCGAGGGCTCGTTCAAGCCGGCCAAGGAGACCAAGAAGATACCCTTGGACCGGAGCACCTGAGAAATCGCTGTCATAGGTGCAAACCTCGACGGCAAATAGGAAAAGCGAGCTCGTCGATTTCCTCCGTGAGAATTGGGACATCTTCGCATGGTCCCCCAAAGACATGCCAGGTGTACCGACGGATTTCGCCGAGCACAAGTTACATGTCCGATCTGATGTGAAGCCCGTCAGGCAGCCCTTGCGCCGCCTATCAGAAGAAAAAAGAAGAGTTGTTGGAGAAGAGATAGCTCGGCTCCTCGCAGCCGGTTTCATCATGGAAGTTTTCTTTCCGGAATGGTTGGCGAACCCGGTCTTGGTACTAAAGAAGAACAAGCAGTGGCGGATGTGTATTGACTACACAAGCCTCAACAAAGCCTGCCCCGAGGACCCGTTCGCTCTGCCAAGAATTGATCAGGTGATAGACTCCACAGCCGGATGCGAGCTGTTGAGCTTCTTAGATGCATATTCAGGATATCATCATATCAAGCTGAACCCGGAGACAGATTGAAGACCGCCTTCATCACGCCATTTGGAGCCTTCGCTGCGACCATGACGTTTGGCTTGAGGGCGCGGTGCCACCTTTCAGCGTTGCATGCGAAGTGCCTCCTCAAGCAGCTTGGCGAAACGCCCACGTTTACGTGGGCGGCGTGGTGGTGAAGACAGAGAAGCGAGAGCGCTGTTGGAAGACCTCAAAGAGACCTTTGAAAACCTGCGCCGATTCGAGATCAAGCTCAACCCGAAGAAATGTGTCTTGAGTACCACCGGCCAGCTCCTTGGCTTCACGGTATCCGAACAGCGGCATAAGTGCAACCCGTGAAGATCAAGGTGATCGAGAGGATGGAAGTACCCTCACGACCGCTAGATGTGCGAAGTTCACGGCTGCTTGGCATCTATCGGCCGATTCATCGATCGGCTGGGTGAAAGCTCTCCTCTGTACCGGCTTATGAAGAAGACCACCTTCTTGAATGGAACTCAAAGCGGAATGAAGCTTTTCTCCGATTGAAGAGAATCTTGACTACTCCCCAGTCTTGGCGGCTCCGACTCCAAAGGAGCCCATGCTCCTGTATATTACCGCCACCGGCGGGGTAGTCAGCCTGATTATTGTGGTTGAGCGCAAGGAGGAAGGCAAGGCGCTACTGTCCGAGACCGGTGTATTACTGGCGAGAATCGGCGACCTCCAAGCAGAACTACCCCACTACTAGAAGATGTGTTACAGGCGTGCACTTTGCCGCCAAGAAGTTGAAACCTTACTTTCAAGAGCATCCAATCACCATGGTTTGCACGGCCCCACTAGCAGAGATCGCCGAGGCCGAGATGCTTCAGGCGAGTGGCCAAATGGGCCATAGAGTTGGCCCCCTACACCATCTTTTACCAGCCCCGCACCGCCATCAAGTCACAAGCACTGGCCGACTTCCTCGTCGATTGGGCCGAGACCTAGTATCTGCCGTCAGCGCCCGACTCCACCCATTGGCGGATGCACTTTGATGGCTCCAAGATGCGCACCGGCTTGGGAGCCGGCGTGGTCATCACTTCCCCTAAAGGCAACAAGCTCAAATGCAGCGCTGCAGATCCATTTCGCCGCCTCCAACAACGTCGCCCGAATCTGGCGCTCATCCATAGGCTCCGGCTTGCCAAAGAGCTCGGCATTCGCGGATCTGTGCTATGGCGACTCCGACTTGGTGGTCCAACGGTCATCCATCGATGGGGCGCCAAAGATGCAAATATGGCGAGCTACCGCTTTACGGTACAGCAGCTGAGTGGATATTTTGAGGATGCGAATTCCTCCATGTACCAAGGAGCGACAACGACCAGCGAGATGCCCTCGCAAGAATCGGTTCCACCCGACGAGCAATACCATCCAGCGTCGCCCTTGACACCTTCTCAAGCCATCCGTCAAACCGTCACGAATCAGACTCCATTTTGTGCGGCTCCCCCAAGAAAGCGGGTCGACTCGAGCCTCGGCAGAGCGGCACAAGAATCCTTGAAGCGCCCCAAGAACGCGGCGGTCGAAGCGCCGGGGACTTGAACCCGGCCGGGACTGGCGACCCTGCGAACTCGATGCTCGGCCGGGGACTGCGCCAATCGGCCGGGGACTTCTTCAACTCGACAAGCTGCTGCGGAGACTCCAACCGCCGCCTCCCAGCCCAGCCGCCCTCGTCCAAGTAGCGATCTTGGCGGTCGAAGAGATAGCAGCACCCTCATGGGCCCAGCCCATCCTGAAGTTCTTAGTAAGCGGAGAGCTACCAACTGATGAAACCTTGGCTCGGCAAGTGCAACGCCGAGCGGCAGCCTACACTATAGTCAATAGAGAGCTGGTTAGGCGCAGCGTCACCGGTGTCTACCAGCGCTGCGTCGAATCAGAGCAAGGCCAAGCAATCCTCGAAGACATCCATCAGGGCGAGTGCGGCCATCATGCAGCCTCCAGAGCACTCGTCGCCAAAGCCTTCTGACACGGTTTCTTCTGGCCGACTGCCCTAGAAGAGGCCAAGGAATTAGTTCAAAAATGCAAGGGTGCCGGTGTTCGCTCCAAGCCGCTTCAGCCGGCTTGGTAGCTCAAGACTATCCCCATCGCTGGCCCTTTGTCATGCAGGGCTGGACATGGTGGGACCATTCAAGATGGCACGAGGTGGCCTAACTCACCTACTTGTCGCGGTGGACAAGTTCACCAAGTGGATAGAAGCAAAACCCATCAAGAAGTTGAATGGTCCTCTGGCGGTGACTTTTATCGCCGACATCACGACTCGGTACGGCGTAGCACACAGCATCATCACCAACAATGGCACAAATTTCGCCAAAGGCGCCTGGCCGTTCTTCTGCCTTGACGCAGGCATCCATTGGACTTAGCATCCGTTGCCCATCCATGATCAAGCGGCCAGGTGGAGCGAGCGAACGGCCTCATCTTATGCGGCATCAAGCCTCGTTTGGTCGAACCCTTTGGAGCGTTCGGCCGGCTCTTGGCTTGAGTTGCCGGCCGTCCTCTGGAGTCGCATACGACTCCAAACAAGTCAACTGGCTTCACACCCTTCTTCCTCGTCTCACGGTGCGGCCGTCATCCCAGCGGATATAGAGTTCGACTCCGCGAGTCACCATGTACACGAGGAGGAAGCGAGAAGAAGCACGTCAAGGCGGCGTCGATCTGCTGGAAGAGGGCGCTTCTTTGGCACTCGGCCGGTCCGGCATCTACCAGCGAGCTGTGCTGCTACTACAACAAGAAGGTCAAGCCAAGATCATTCCTAGAGGCGACCTTGTGCTCCGGCTGATCCGGCGAACAGCCGGCCAGCACAAGCTGTCGGCGCCTTTGGGAAGGACCGTTCATCATCGATAAAGTCTTTGAGCAGCGACTCCTACTACGATCGATGCTCGAAGCCCGAGCATGCAAGAGGGGCGACTCCGGCAAAAGCGGGCGGCCATGGAATCTGAATCTCCTCCGAAGATTTTCACATTGATGCAGTATGTACCCGCTACCCTTTTGTGTTTGAAATACCAAGACTCGGGCCCCGAGGCGAGCTCGGGGACTGCCCTATTTTGTTATCTGTATGATAAAATTATGCCTTTGGGTATGTTACCCTTTTATTATGTTGTTTGGCACGGGCTCGACTAGTCGGCCGGGGACTCACCGCTTTGAGCTATGAAGTGCTTCACGAAGTCCGACAAGTAGCGTCGTTGCCCAAGCCGTCTCTGTCGAAGCCGCAGCTCATGAGCGACTGTTTAGTGGGCAGGAGTAAGGTAAGCGGAGTGCCCTACGAAAAAAATGGCTAGGACCCAAAGCATAAACATAGTTTAAATCGGCTCCCAGCCCGTTTAGTGAAACCAACTCTTAAGAAATCGACTTGCCGTTTCTACCCAACTTGCTTAAACGACTCAAAATGGCCAAGTACTTGCCTTCTCAAAGTAGCCAAGCACTTGACCTGAGCGGCAATCATGAGAGCGTTTGCCCGGCAGGCAAGGCAGCATCTAAGGAAGGCGGCAAAGAAAAAAGCCACAAGAGCAATAAGCAAGGAAAGATAAAATTAGAATAATATTTACACAAACTTAGGCCCTGGCGGATCTTGAACAGAGGTTGAGAATACACCCAGCTGGTGGGTTGTGCCAATTAACAAAGTTCTTTGAAAGACTAACAAACAGATAAAATTAAGCCAAGGCAGCGGCCTAAGAAGCAGCGGATGGGGTTGGAAGGCGGAGGCGGCGGCAGCGTCAGCGCCGGGCAGCTGGCTGGCGATCTCGGTTTGATCGTCTCGGCAGCGGCTGGCTCGGATGGGCGCGGCTCGTTCTTTGGAGGCCTTGGTCGAGCTGAGGCTGGCCGCCCGCTCCGATCTTCTGGCACCTCCATGCCGTCTCCGTCCTCCGCCTCATCTTCATCCTCGGTGCTGGAGTCGATCACCTCCGCCGAATCCTCGCCGTAGTCCGGGTTCATCCCGAACCACTTCGGCGGTGCTTCCCCACCTGTTGGGGAACGTAGCAGAAATTCAAAATTTTCCTACGTGTCACCAAGATCTATCTATGGAGAAACTAGCAACGAGGGAAGGAGAGTGCATCTACATACCCTTGTAGATCGCTAAGCGAAGCGTTCAAGAAACGGGGTTGAAGGAGTCGTACTACTGTCGTGATCCAAATCACCGGAGATCCTAGTGCGAGCACGGACGGCACCTCCGCGTTCAACACACGTACAGCCCGGTGACGCCTCCCACGCCTTGATCCAGCAAGGAGAGAGGAGAGGTTGAGAAGACTCCGTCCAGCAGCAGCACTGTGGCGTGGTGGTGATGGAGAAGCGTGGCAATCAGCGAGGCTTCGCCAAGCACTTGGAGAGGAGGAGGAGGAGGCGGGGCTGCGCCATGGAGAGGTGAAAACTCATGTGTTGGGCAGCCCCTAGACCTCAAGTGTATATAGGGAAGGGAGGGCTGCGCCCTAGGGTTCCCTCCTAGGGGGGCGGCCAGCCGGATCCCATCTGGTGGGGCAGCCAAGGGGGAGAGGGAAACTTGCCCCCAAGCTAGGTGGGCGCCCCTCCCAAACCCTAGGCGCCTTGGGCCCTTGTGGGGGCGCACCACCCCACACAGGGCTGGTCCTTCCCTCACTTGGCCCATGCTGCCCTCCGGGGATGGTGGCCCCACTTGGTGGACCCGGGACCCTCTGGTGGTCCGATGCGTTCCGATAAAACCGAAACTTTTCCGGTGACCAAAACAGGACTTCCCATATATAAATCTTTACCTCCGGACCATTCCAGAACTCCTCGTGGCGTCAGGGATCTCATCGGGACTCGAACAACATTCGGTAACCACATACAAACTTCATTTATAACCCTAAGCGTCATCAGACCTTAAGTGTGTAGACCCTACGGGTTCGGGAACCATGCGAGACATGACCGAGGCGTTCTCGGTCAATAACCAACAGCCGGATCTGGATACCCATGTTGGCTCCCACATGTTCCACGATGATCTCATCGGATGAACCACGATGTCAAGGACTCAATCAATCCGTATTCAATTCCCTTTGTCTAAAGGTATTGTACTTGCGAGATTCGATCGTCGGTATACGATACCTTGTTCAATCTCGTTATCGGCAAGTCTCTTTACTCATTCCGTAATACATCATCCGTGATCAACCCCTTGGTCACATTGTGCACATTATGATGATGTCCTACGAGTGGGCGAGATACCTCTCCGTCAACCGGAGTGACAAATCCCAGTCTCGATTCGTGCCAACCAACAGATACTTTCGGAGATACCATAATGAACCTTTATAGCCACCCAGATTCGTTGTGACGTTTGGTACACCCAAAGCATTCCTACGGTATCTGGGAGTTGCACAATCTCATGGTCTAAGGAAAGGATACTTCACATTAGAAAAGCTTTAGCATACGAACTACGATCTTTGTGCTAGGCTTAGGATTGGGTCTTGTCCATCACACATTCTCCTAATGATGTGATCCCGTTATCAATGACATCCAATGTCCATGGTCAGGAAACCGTAACCATCTATTGATTAACGAGCTAGTCAACTAGAGGCTTACTAGGGACATGGTGTTGTCTATGTACCCACACATGTATCTGAGTTTCCTTTCAATACAATTATAGCATGGATAATAAACGATTATCATGAACAAGGAAATATAATAATAACTAATTTATTATTGCCTCTAGGGCATATTTCCAACAGTCTCCCACTTGCACTAGAGTCAATAATCTAGTTCACATCGCCATGTGATTAACACTCACACGTCACATCGCCATGTGACCAACATCCAAAGAGTTCTGGGTTTGATCATGTTTTGCTTGTCAAAGAAGTTTTAGTCAACGGGTCTGCAACATTCAGATCCGTATGTACTTCGCAAATCTCTAGGTCATATTGTAAATGCTGCTTCTACGCTCCACTTGGAGCTATTCCAAATGGTCGCTCCACTATACATTATCCGGTTTGCTACTCGAGTCATTCGGATAGGTATTAAAGCTTGGATCGTCGTAACCCTTTACGCCGAACTCTTTATCACCTCCATAATCGAGAAACAAATCCTTATTCCTCTAAGGATAATTTTGACCGCTATCTGGTGATCCACTCTTTGATCACCTTTGTACCCTCTTGCCAGACATGTGGCAAGGCACACATCAGGTGCGGTACTTAGCATAGCATATGAAGGAAATATGCCCTAGAGGCAATAATAAAGTTATTATTTATTTCCTCGTATCATGATAAATGTTTATTATTCATGCTAGAATTGTATTAACCGGAAACATGATACATGTGTGAATACATAGACAAACATATAGTCACTAGTATGCCTCTACTTGACTAGCTCATTAATCAAAGATGGTTATGTTTCCTAACCATAGACATGTGTTGTTATTTGATTAATGGGATCACATCATTAGGAGAATGATGTCATTGACATGACCCATTCCGTTAGCCTAGCACTTGATCGTTTAGTATATTGCTATTGCTTTCTTCATGACCTATACATGTTCCTGTAACTATGAGATTATGCAACTCCGTTTACGGAGGAACACTTTGGTGCTACCAAAGCGTCACAGCATAATCGGGTGATTATAAAGGAGTACTACAGGTGTCTCCAAAGGTACATGTTGGGTTGGCGTATTTCGAGATTAGGTTTTGTCACTCCGATTGTCGGAGAGGTATCTCTGGGCCCTCTCGGCAATACACATCACATAAGCCTTGCAAGCATTGCAACCAATAAGTTAGTTATGAGATGATGTATTACGGAACGAGTAAAGAGACTTGCCGGTAACGAGATTGAACTAGGTATTGGATACCGACGATCGAATCTCGGGCAAGTAACATACCGATGACAAAGGGAACAACGTATGTCGTTATGCGGTTTGACCGATAAAGATCTTCGTAGAATATGTAGGAACCAATATGGGCATCCAGGTTCCGCTATTGGTTATTGACCGAGAATAGTTCTAGGTCATGTCTACATAGTTCTCGAACCCGTAGGGTCCATGCACGCTTAACGTTACGATGACAGTTTTATTATGAGTTTATAAGTTTTGATGTACGAAGTTTGTTGAGTCCGGATGTGATCACGGACATGACGAGGAGTCTCGAAATGGTCAAGACATAAAGATTGATATATTGGAAGCCTATATTTGGATATCGGAATGGTTCGGGTGAAATCGGGATTTTCTGGAACACCGGGTTACGGAACCCTCCCGGGATAATGGGCCTTAGTGGGCCATGAGGGAGAAGAGGAGGCCGGCCGGGGCAGGCGCGCCCCCCTCCCCTAGTCCGAATAGGACAAGGAGAGGGCGGCGCCCTTCCTCTTTCCCTCCCCTTTCCTTCTCCAACAAGGCAGAGGGGGAGTCCTACTCGGTGGGAGTAGGACTCCTCCAGGCGCACCCCTTGGGGGCCGGCCGCACCTCCCCCTCCCTCCTTTATATACGGGGGCAGGGGGCACCCCACAACACACAAGTTGATCTACGGATCGTTCCTTAGCCGTGTGCGGTACCCCCCCTCCACCATATTCCACCACGGTCATATCGTCGCGGAGTTTAGGCGAAGCCCTGCGCCGGTAGAACATCATCATCGTCACCACGCCGTCGCGCTGACGGAACTCATCCCCGACACTTTGCTGGATCGGAGATTTCGGGGATCGTCATCGAGCTGAGCGTGTGCTGAACTTCGGAGGTGCCGTCGTTCGGTACTTGGATCGGTCGGATCGTGAAGGCGTCACGACTACATCAACAGCGTTGTCATAGCGCTTCGCCACGGTCTCACGGTACATGGACAATACTCTCCCTCTCGTTGCTATGCCATCACCATGATCTTGCGTGTGCGAGGAAATTTTTGAAATTACTCGTTCCCCAACGATGGCATCGAGCCTGGTTTTATGCGTTGATGTTATATGCACGAGTAGAACACAAGTGAGTTGTGGGCGATACAAGTCATCTTGCTTACCGGCATGTCATACTTTGGTTCGGCGGTATTGTGAGATGAAGCGGCCGGACCGACATTACGTCACGCTTCGCGAGACTGGTTTCACCGCCACGAGCACTCGTTGCTTAAAGGTGATGGCGGGTGTGTGTCTCTCTCACTTTAGTTGAACTGAGTGTGGCTCGCCCGATCCTTGCGAAGGTTAAAACAGCACCAACTTGACAAACTATCATTGTGGTTTTGATGCGTAGGTAAGAACGGTTCTTGCTCAGCCCGTAGCAGCCACGTAAAATTTGCAACAACAAAGTAGAGGACATCTAACTTGTTTTTGCAGGGCATGTTGTGATGTGATATGGTCAAGGCGTGATGCTATATTTTATTGTATGAGATGATCATGTTTTGTAACGAGTTATCGAATGGCTGGCGAGAGCCATATGGTTGTCGCTTTATTGTATGAAATGCAAATGCCATGTAATTGCTTTACTTTATCACTAAGCGGTAGCGATAGTCATAGAAGCAATAGTTGGCGAGACGACGACGATGCTACGATGGAGATCAAGGTGTCGCGCCGGTGACGATGGTGATCACGCGGTGCTTCGGAGATGGAATCACAAGCACAAGATGATGATGGCCATATCATATCACTTATATTGATTGCATGTGATGTTTATCCTTTATGCATCTTATCTTGCTTTGATTGACGGTAGCATTATAAGATGATCTCTCACTAAATATCAAGAAGTGTTCTCCCTGAGTATGCACCGTTGCGAAAGTTCTTCGTGCTGAGACACCACGTGATGATCGGGTGTGATAGGCTCTACGTTCAAATACAACGGGTGCAAAACAGTTGCACACGCGGAATACTCAGGTCAAACTTGACGAGCCTAGCATATACAGATATGGCCTCGGAACACGGAGACCGAAAGGTCGAGCGTGAATCATATAGTAGATATGATCAACATAGTGATGTTCACCATTGAAACTACTCCATCTCACGTGATGATCGGACATGGTTTAGTTGATTTGGATCACGTAATCACTTAGATGACTAGAGATGTCTATCTAAGTGGGAGTTCTTAAGTAATATGATTAATTGAACTTAAATTTATCATGAACTTAGTACTGATAGTATTTTGCTTGTCTATGTTTCTTTGTAGATAGATGGCTCGTTGTTGTTCCGTTGAATTTTAATGCGTTCCTTGAGAAAGCAAAGTTGAAAGATGATGGTAGCAATTACATGGACTGGGTCCGTAACTGAGGATTATCCTCATTGCTGCCTGGAAAAATTACGTCCTGGAAGCACCGCTGGGTGCGAACTGCTTGCTGATGCAACCGACGGCGTTAAGAGCGTCTGGCGAGCAAAGCTGATGACTACTCGATAGTTCGGTGTGCCATGCTTTACGGCTTAGAACCGGGCCTTCAACGATGTTTTGAACGTCATGGAGCATAGTTAATATTTCAAGAAAATGCCCGGATTGAGAGATATGAAGTCTCCAATAAGTTCTATAGCTGCAAGATGGAGGAGAATAGTTTTGTCGGTGAACACATACTCAAAATGTGCGGGTATAATAATCACTTGATTCAAGCTGGGAGTTAATCTTCACGATGATAGTGTCATTGACAAATTCTTCAATCACGCCACCAAGCTACAAGAGCTTCGTGATGAACTATAATATGCAAGGGATGGACAAGTCTATTCGAGCTCTTCGCAATGCTAAAAGCTGCGGAGGTAGAAATCAAAAAGTAGCATCAAGTGTTGATGGTTAACAAGACCACCAGTTTCAAGAAAAGGGCAAAGGGAAGAAGAAGGGAACTTCAAGAAGAACAGTAAACAAGTTGCTGCTCAAGAGAAGAAACCCAAGTGCGGACCTAAGCACGAGGCTGAGTGCTTCTCTTGCAAGCAGGTCGACCTTTGGAAGCGGAACTGCCCCAAGTATTTGGCGGATAAGAAGGATGGCAAAGTGAACAAAGGTATATGTGATATACATGTTATTGATGTGTACCTTACTAATACTCATGATAGTACACAGGTATTTGATCTTGGTTCATTGCTAATATTTGCAACTCGAAGCAGGAACTACGGATTAGCGAAGATTGGCTAAGGGCGAGGTGACGATCTTGGCGTGGGAAATGGTTCCAAAGTCGATGTGATCGCGATCGGCACGCTACCTCTACATCTACCATCGGGATTAGTTTTAGACCTAAATAATTGTTATTTGGTGCCGGCGTTAAGCATGAACATTATATCTGGATCTTGTTTGATGCGAGGCGGTTATTCATTTAAGTCGAGAGAATAATGGTTGTTCTATTTATATGAATAATATCTTTTATGGTCATGCACCCTTGAAGAGTGGTCTATTTTATTAAATCTCGATAGTAGTAATACACATATTCATAGTGTTGAAACCAAAAGATCAGAGTTGATAATGATAGTGCAACTTATTTGTGGCCTTGCCGTTTGGGTCATATCGATTGTAAAACGCATGAAGAAACTCCATCTTGATGGGCTTTTGGAATCACTTGATTATGAATCACTTGGTACTTGCGAACCATGCCTCATGGGCAAGATGACTAAAACGCCGTTCTCCGGAAGTATGGGCGTGCAACTGATTTGTTGGAAATCATACATCCGATGTTTGTGGTCCAATGAATGTTGAGGCCTTGGCGGGTATCGTTATTTTCTCACCTTCACAGATGATTTGAGCAGATATGGGTATATCTACTTGATGAAACATAAATCTGAAACATTTGAAAAGTTCAAAGAATTTCAGAGTGAAGTGGAAAATCATCGTAACAAGAAAATAAAATTTCTACGATCTAATCGTGGAGGAGAATATTTGAGTTCTGAGTTTGGTTTGCATTTGAAACAATGCGGAATAGTTTCGCAACTCCGCCACCCCAACGAAATGGTGTGTCCGAGCGTCGAATCGTACTTTACTAGATATGGTGCGATCTATGATGTCTCTTACTGATTTACCGCTATTGTTTTGGGGTTATGCTTTAGAGGCGGCCGCATTCACGTTAAATAGGGCACCATCAAAATCCGTTGAAGCGACACCTTATGAACTATGGTTTAGCAAGAAACCAAAGTTGTCGTATCTTAAAGTTTGGGGCTGCGATGCTTATGTGAAGAAACTTCAACCAGATAAGCTCGAACCTAAATCGAGAAATGTGTCTTCATAGGATACCCAAAAGAGACTATTGGGTACACCTTCTATCACAGATCTGAGGGCAAGATTTTCGTTGCTAAATTCGGATCCTTTCTAGAAAAGAGTTTCTCTCGAAAGAAGTGAGTGGGAGAAAAGTAGAACTTGATGAGATAATCTGTATCTGCTCCCTTATTGGAAAATAGTTCATCACAAGAACCGGTTCTGTGACAACTACACCAATTAGTGAGGAAGCTAATGATATTGATCATGAAACTTGAGATCAAGTTTCTCTTGAACTCACGAGGTCAACTAGAGTAAGATCCGCACTGAGTGGTACGGTAATCCTATTACGGAAGTCATGTTACTTGACCATGGCGAACCTACAAACTATGAAGAAGCGATGGTGAGCCCAGATTCGCAAAATGGCTGGAAGCCATGAAATCTGAGATGGGATCCATGTATGAGAACAAAGTATGGACTTTGGTTGACTTGCACGATGATCGGCAAGCCATTGAGAATAAATGGATCTTTAAGAAAAAGACTGACGGCGATGGTAATGTAAGCTGTCTATAAAGCTCGACTTGTTGCGAAAGGTTTTCGACAAGTTCAAGGGTTGACTACAATGAGACTTTCTCACCCGTAGCGATGCTTAAGTCTGTCCGAATCATGTTAGCAATTGCTGCATTTTATGATTATGAAATTTGGCAAATGGATGTCAAAACTGCATTCTTGAATGGATTTCTAGAAGAAGAGTTGTATATGATGCAACAGAAGGTTTTGTTGATCCAAAAGGTGCTAACAAAGTGTGCAAGCTCCAGCGATCAATTTATGGTGCAGTGCAAGCCTCTCGGAGTTGGAATAAGCGCTTTGATAGTGTGATCAAAGCATATGGTTTTATCTGAGACTTTTGGAGAAGCTTTGTATTTACAAGAAAGTGAGTGGGAGCTCTGTAGCATTTACGATATTATATGTGGACGACATATTATTGATTGGAAATGATATAGAATTTCTGGATAGCATAAAGGATACTTGAATAAAAGTTTTTCAATGAAAGACCTCGGTGAAGCTGCTTACATATTGGGCATCAAGATCTATAGAGATAGATCAAGGCGGCTTGATTGAACTTTCACAAAGCACATACCTTGATAAAGTTTTGAAAAAGTTCAAAATGGATCGAGCAAAGAAAGGATTTTTTCCTGTATTACAAGGTGTGAAATTGAGTCGGACTCAATGCCCGACCACAGCAGAAGATAGAGAAAATGAAAGATGTTCCTATGCTTCAGCCATAGGCTTTATCATGTATGCAATGCTGTGTACCAGACACGGCGTATGCTTAGCAATAAGCTTGGCATGAAGGTACCAAAGTAATCGAGTGGATCCTTTGGACAGCGGTCAAGAACATCTGAAATACCGAAAAGGATTAAGGATATGTTTCTCGTATATGGAGGTGACAAAGAGCTAGTCGTAAATGGTTACGTCGATGCAAGCTTTGACACTCGATCCGGACGATTCTAAATCGCAAACCGGATCGTGTTTTTATTAAGCGGTGGAGCTGTCGGTTGGTGCAGTTCTAAACAAAGCATCGTGGCGGGATCTACATGTGAAGCGGAGTACATAGCTGCTTGGAAGCAGCAAATGAAGAATGCGGATGAAAGAGTTCATTTCCGATCTAGGTGTCATACCTAGTGCATCGGGACCAATGAAGATCTTACGTGACAATCTTGGTGCAATTGCCTTGGCAAAGGAATCCAGATTTCACAAGAGGACCAAGCATATCAAGAGGCGCTTCAATTCCATCCGGGACCAAGTCCGGTGGGAGACATAGAGATTTGCAAGATACATACGGATCTGAATGTTGCGAGACTAGTTGACTAAGCCTCTTCCACGAGCAAAACATGATCAGCACCAAGACTCCATGGGTGTTAGAATCATTCTTGTGTAATCTAGATTATTGACTCTAGTGCAAGTGGGAGGCTGAAGGAAATATGCCCTAGAGGCAATAATAAAGTTATTATTTATTTCCTCATATCATGATAAATGTTTATTATTCATGCTAGAATTGTATTAACCGGAAACATGATACATGTGTGAATACATAGACAAACATATAGTCACTAGTATGCCTCTACTTGACTAGCTCATTAATCAAAGATGGTTATGTTTCCTAACCATAGACATGTGTTGTTATTTGATTAATGGGATCACATCATTAGGAGAATGATGTGATTGACATGATCCATTCCGTTAGCCTAGCACTTGATCGTTTAGTATATTGCCATTGCTTTCTTCATGACCTATACATGTTCCTGTAACTATGAGATTATGCAACTCCGTTTACGGAGGAACACTTTGGGTGCTACCAAAGCGTCTGGCGTAATCGGGTGATTATAAAGGAGTACTACAGGTGTCTCCAAAGGTACATGTTGGGTTGGCGATTTCGAGATTAGGTTTTGTCACTCCGATTGTCGGAGAGGTATCTCTGGGCCCTCTCGGTAATACACATCACATAAGCCTTGCAAGCATTGCAACTAATAAGTTAGTTACGAGATGATGTATTATGGAGCGAGTAAAGAGACTTGCGTAACGAGATTGAACTAGGTATTGGATACCGACGATCGAATCTCGGGCAAGTAACATACCGATGACAAAGGGAACAACGTATGTCGTTATGCGGTTTGACCGATAAAGATCTTCGTAGAATATGTAGGAACCAATATGGGCATCCAGGTTCGCTATTGGTTATTGACCGAGAATAGTTCTAGGTCATGTCTACATAGTTCTCGAACCCGTAGGGTCTGCACGCTTAACGTTACGATGACAGTTTATTATGAGTTTATAAGGTTTGATGTACGAAGTTTGTTGAGTCCGGATGTGATCACGGACATGACGAGGAGTCTCGAAATGGTCAAGACATAAAGATTGATATATTGGAAGCCTATATTTGGATATCGGAATGGTTCGGGTGAAATCGGATTTTTTAGGAACACCGGGGTTACGGAACCCTCCGGGGATAATGGGCCTTAGTGGGCCATGAGGGAGAAGAGGAGGGCGGCCGGGGCAGGCGCGCCCTCCCCTAGTCCGAATAGGACAGGAGAGGCGGCGCCCCTTCCTCTCTTCCCTCCCCTTTCCTTCTCCAACAAGGCAGAGGGGAGTCCTACTCCCGGTGGGAGTAGGACTCCTCCAGGCGCACCCCTTGGGCGCCGGCCGCACCTCCCCCTCCCTCCTTTATATACGGGGGCAGGGGCACCCCACAACACACAAATTAATCTACGGATCGTTCCTTAGCCGTATGTAGTGCCCCCTCCACCATATTCCACCTCGGTCATATCGTCGCGGAGTTTAGGCGAAGCCCTGCGCCGGTAGAACATCATCATCGTCACCACGCCGTCGTCTTGTGGAACTCATCCCGACACTTTGCTGGATCGGTCAGGGGATCGTCATCGAGCTGAGCGTGTGCTGAACTCGGAGGTGCCGTCGTTCGGTACTTGGATCGGTCGGATCGTGAAGGCGTCGACTACATCAACAGCGTTGTCATAGCGCTTCGCTTCACGGTCTCGACAGTGCGTGGACAATACTCTCCCCTCTCGTTGCTATGCCATCACCATGATCTTGCGTGTGCGTAGGAAATTTTTGAAATTACTCGTTCCCCAACAGCATCTTGTAGAGCCTACGTCTAAAGCATAGGGGCGACCTTCGTCCTTTCTCTCTTTTCTACGTCGTGGTCGAGCTTTAAGTCTTAACCGTACCTTACAACTCGAGGCAAGAACTCCTTCTTTGGTGATCCATCTTGAACACTTTCAAGATCATGTCAAAATACGTGCTCATTTGAAAGTATTATTAAGCATTTTGATCTATCCTTATAGATCTCGATGCTCAATGTTCAAGTAGCTTAATCCAGGTTTTCTATTGAAAACATCTTTCAAATAACCCTATATGCTTTCCAGAAATTCTACATCATTTCGATCATCAATATGTCAACAACATATACTCATCGAAACTCTATAGTGCTCCCACTCACTTCTTTGGAAATACAAGTTTCTCATAAACTTTGTATAAACCAAAATCTTTGATCATCTTATCAAAGAGTATATTCCAACTCCGAGATGCTTACTCCGGTCCATGGAAGGATCCTTTGGAGCTAGCATACCTTTCAGCATCCTTAGGATCGACAAAACCTTTACGATTGTATCTCATACAACCTTTCCTTACGGAAACTGGTAAGGAAACTTCGTTTTGACATCCATCTGCTAGATTTCATAAATGCAGCTAATGCTAACATGATTCCGGCGGACTTAAGCATCGCTACGGATGAGAAAATCTCATCGTAGTCAACTTGTGAAAAACTCTTTGCCACAAGTCGAGCTTCATAGACGGTGACATTACAAATCACGTCCGTCTTCTTCTTAAAATCCATTTATCTCAATAGCTTGCCGATCATCGGGCAAGTCCACCAAAATCCATGCTTTGTTACGATACATGGATCCTATCTCGGATTTCATGGCCTCTAACCATTTGTCGTAATTTGGGCCCACCATCGCTTCTCCATAGCTCGAGGTTCATTGTTGCCTAGCAACATGACCTTCAAGACAGGATTCTTGTACCACTCAAGTAATACGCATCCTTGTCACCCTCGATGTCTGGTAGTGACTTGATCCAAAACTTCATGATCCCTATCATAGCTTCTACTTCAATTGGTGTAGGTGCCACAGAACAACTTCACGTGCCTGCTACACACTAGTTGAAGTGACAGTTCAATAACCTCATCAAGTCTCCACCATCCTCCACTCAATCCTTTCGAGAGAAACTTTTCCTCGGGAAAGGACCTAATTCTAGAAACAATCCTTTTGCTTCCGGGCCGAGATCGGAGGTATACCCAACTATTTTGGGTGTCCTATGAAGATGCATTTATCCGCTTTGCGTTCGAGCTTATCAACCTGAAACTTTTTCACATAAGCGTCGCAGCCCCAAACTTTTAAGAAGCGACAATTTAGGTTTCTCCAAACCATAGTTCAAGCGGTGTCGTCTCAGCGGAATTACATGGTGCCCTATTAAAGTGAGTGTGGTTGTCTCTAATGCCTAACCCATGAGCGATAGTGGTAATTCGATAAGAGACATCATGGTATTCCCCATATCCAATAGGGTGCATCTATGATGTTAGGACACACCATCACACTATGGTGTTCCAGGCGGTGTTAGTTGTGAAACAATTTCCACAATGTCTCAATTGTGTACCAAACTCGCAACTCAGATATCCATCTCTATGATCACATCACAGACATTTTATCCTCTTGTCACGAAGATCTTCAACTTCACTCTGAAATTACTTGAACCTTTCAATAATTCAGTCTTGTGTTTCATCAAGTAAATATACTCAACATCTACTCAAATCATCTATGAAGTAAGAACATAACGATATTCACTGCATGCCTCAGCACTCATTGGACTGCATACATCAAAATGTGTTACTTCCAACAAGTTGCTATCTTGTTCCATCTTCTGAAAGCGAGGCTTTTCAGGTCATCTTTCCATGTGGTATGATTTGCATATCTCAAGTGATTCAAGATCAAGTGAGTCCAAGCGATCCATCTGCATGGAGTTTCTTCATGCGTATACACCAATAGACATGGTTCGCATGTCTCAAACTTTTCAAAAACGAGTGAGTCAAAGATCCATCAACATGGAGCTTCTTCATGCGTTTACACCAATATGACTTACATGGCAGTGCCACAAGTAAGTGGTACTATCATTACTATCTTATATCTTTGGCATGAAAATGTGTATCACTACGATCGAGATTCAATAAACCATTCTTTTAGGTGCAAGACCATTGAAGGTATTATTCAAATAAACAGAGTAACCATTATTCTCCTTAAAGGAATAACCATATTGCAATAGACATAATCCAATCATGTCTATGCTCAGCATAAACACCAATCTCGGTTAGTAGAGGGGGCGTGCGATGCTTGATCACATCAACCTTGGAAACACTTCCAACACATATAAATCGACTCACCTTTAGCTAGTCTCTGTTTATTCCGTAGCTCTTTTATTTCAAGTTACTAACACTTAGCAACCGAACCGGTATCTTAATACCCTGGTGCTACTAGGACTACTAGTAAAGTACACATTAACATAATGTATATCCAATATACTTCTATCGACCTTGCCAGCCTTCTCATCTACCAAGTATCTAGGGTAATTCTGCTCCAGTGGATGTTCCCCTTATTACAGAAGCACTTAGTGAAGGAAATATGCCCTAGAGGCAATAATAAAGTTATTATTTATTTCCTCATATCATGATAAATGTTTATTATTCATGCTAGAATTGTATTAACCGGAAACATGATACATGTGTGAATACATAGACAAACATATAGTCACTAGTATGCCTCTACTTGACTAGCTCATTAATCAAAGATGGTTATGTTTCCTAACCATAGACATGTGTTGTTATTTGATTAATGGGATCACATCATTAAGAGAATGATGTGATTGACATGACCCATTCCGTTAGCATAGCACTTGATCGTTTAGTATATTGCTATTGCTTTCTTCATGACTTATACATGTTCACGTAACTATGAGATTATGCAACTCCCGTTTACCGGAGGAACACTTTGGGTGCTACCAAACGTCACAGCGTAACTGGGTGATTATAAAGGAGTACTACAGGTGTCTCCAAAGGTACATGTTGGGTTGGCGTATTTCGAGATTAGGTTTTGTCACTCCGATTGTCGGAGAGGTATCTCTGGGCCCTCTCGGTAATGCACATCACTATAAGCCTTGCAAGCAATGTAGCTAATGAGTTAGTTACGGAATGATGCATTACGTAGCAGTAAAGAGACTTGCCGATAACGAGATTGAACTAGGTATTGGATACCGGCGATCAAATCTCGGGCAAGTAACATACCGATGACAAAGGGAACAACGTATGTTGTTATGCGGTTTGACCGATAAAGATCTTCGCGAGAATATGTAGGAGCCAATATGAGCATCCAGGTTCCGCTATTGGTTATTGACCAAGAATAGTTCTAGGCCATGTCTACATAGTTCTCGAACCCGTAGGGTCCTTGCAACAAGGTTTCGATGGCAGTTATATTATGAGTTTATGAGTTTTGATGTACCGAAGGAGTTGAGTCCCAGATGAGATCGGGGACATGACGAGGAGTCTCGAAATGGTTGAGGCGTAAAGATCGATATATTGGACGACTATATTCGGAGTTCGGAAAGGTTCGAGTGATTCGGTATTTTTGAGATACCGGAGTTACGGAATTCGCCGGGTAGTATATGGGCCTTATTGGGCCATATACGGGAATAGAGGAGAGAGGCCAAAGGAAGGAGGCCTGCGCCCCCCTCTGGTCCAGGTGGACAAGGGGCGCAGCCCCTTTTCTTATTCCTCTCCCCTCTTTCCCCTTCTCCTACTCCAACAAGGGAGGTGGAATCCTACTAGGACTAGGGAGTCCTAGTAGGACTCCACACTGGCGCGCCCTCCTAGGGCGGCCTCCTCCCCCTTGCTCCTTTATATCACGGGGCAAGGGGCACCTATGACACACAAGTTGATCTATGGATCGTTCCTTAGCCGTGTGCGGTGCCCCCTCCATCATATTCCACCTCGGTCATATCGTCGCGGAGTTTAGCGAAGCCTGCGCCGATAGAGCATCATCATCGTCCTGCGCCGTCGTCTTGTGGAACTCATCCGACACTTTGCTGGATCGGGTCCGGGATCGTCATCGAGTTGAGCGTGTGCTGAACTTCGGAGGTGCCGTGACGTTCGGTACTTGGATCGGTCGGATCGTGAAGGCGTCGACTACATCAACCGCGTTGTCATAGCGCTTCGCTTCTACGGTCTCACGAGTGCGTGGACAATACTCTCCCCTCTCGTTGCTATGCCATCACCATGATCTTGCGTGTGCGTAGGAAAATTTTTGAAATTACTACGTTCCCCAACACTTAGTCTCGGGTTTGGGTTCAACCTTGGGTTTCTTCACTAGAGCAGCAGCTGATTTGCCGTTTCATGAAGTATCCCTTCTTGCCCTTGCCCTTCTTGAAACTAGTGGTTTCACCAACCATCAACAATTGATGCTCCTTCTTGATTTCTACTTTCGCGGTGTCAAACATCGTGAACACCTCAAGGATCATCATATCTATCCCTGATATGTTATAGTTCATCACGAAGCTCTAGCAGCTTGGTGCCAATGACTTTGGAGAAACATCACTATCTCATCTGGAAGATCAACTCCCTCGATTCAAGTGATTGTTGCACTCGGACAATCTGAGCACAAGCTCAACGATTGAGCTTTTCTCCCTTAGTTTGCAGGCTAAGAAAATCGTCGGAGGTCTTATACCTTTTGGCGTGGGCACAAGCCTGAAATCCCAATTTCAGCCCTCGAAACATCTTATATGTTTGAGTAGCGTCTTTGGTGCCTCTACTCTAAACCATTTAACCGAACTATCACGTAGTTATCAAAGCGTGTATGTCGATGTTCGCAACATCCACGAGATGACATTTGGGGTTTAGCACCTTGGCGGTGCATTAAGGACATAAGCTTTCTACTGTCCGCATAATCGCTCTGTCAACTTTCAACTATATTTTCTCTAGGAACATATCTAAGCAGTGGAACTAAAGCGCGAGCTTACGATATAATTTGCAAAGATCTTTTAACTATGTTCAGGATAATTAAGTTCATCTCATGAACTCCCACTCGAATAGACATCCCTCTAGTCATCTAAGTGATTACATGATCCGAGTCAACTAGGCCGTGTCCGATCATCACGTGAGACGGACTAGTTATCATCGGTGAACATCTTCATGTTGATCGTATCTACTATCGACTCATGCTCGACCTTCGATCTCTTGTGTTCCGAGGCCATGTCGTACATGCTAGGCTCGTCAAGTCAACCTAAGTGTTGTGTAAATCTGGCTTACACCCGTTGTATGTGAGCGTAAGAATCTATCACCCGATCATCACGTGGTGCTTCAAAAGCAGCGAACTTTCATAGCGATTGCACGATTAGGGGAACACTTTCTTGAAATTTTAATGAGGATCATCTTATTTACTACCGTCGTTCTAAGCAAATAAGATGTATAATCATGATAAACATCACATGCAATCAAATAGTGACATGATATGGCCAATATCATATTGCTCCTTTGATCTCCATCTTGAGGCTCCATGATCATCATCGTCACCGGCATGACACCATGATCTCCATCATCATGATCTCCATCATCGTGTCTCCATGAAGTTGTCTCGCCAACTTATTACTTCTACTACTATGGCTACGGTTAGCAATAAAGTAAAGTAATTACATGGCGTTGTTCAATGACACGCAGGTCATACAATAAATAAAGACAACTCCTATGGCTCCTGCGGTTGTCATACTCATCGACATGCAAGTCGTGATTCCTATTACAAGAACATGATCAATATCATACATCACATATCATTCATCACATTCTTCTTGGCCATATCACATCACATAGCATACCCTGCAAAAACAAGTTAGGCGTCCTCTAATTGTTGTTTGCATGTTTCTGATGGCTGCTATGGGTTTCTAGCAAAACGTTTCTTACCTATGCAAAACCACAGCGTGATATGCCAATTGCTATTTACCCTTCATAAGGACCCTTTTCGCCGAATCCGTTCCGACTAAAGTGGAGAGGCGGCACCCGCTAGCCACCTTATGCACCAAGTGCATGTCGGTCAGTGGAACCTGTCTCACGTAAGTGTATGTGTAAGGTCGGTCCGGGCGCTTCATCCCACAATACCGTCGAAACAAGATTGGACTAGTAACGGTAAGCATATTGAACAAAATCAACGCCCACAACTACTTTGTGTTCTACTCGTGCAAAGAATCTACACAATAGACCTAGCTCATGATGCCCTTTGTTGAGGAGCGTGGCAGAAATTCAAAATTTTCCCTCGTGTCACCAAGATCTATCTATGGAGAAACTAGCAACAAGGGAAGGAGAGTGCATCTACATACCCTTGTAGATCGCTAAGCAGCGTTCAAGAGAACGGGGTTGAAGGAGTCGTGCTCGTCGTGATCCAAATCACCGGAGATCCTAGTGCGAGCAGACGGCACCTCCGCGTTCAACACACGTATAGCCGGTGGCGTCTCCCACGCCTTGATCCAGCAAGGAGAGAGGAGAGGTTGAGAAGACTCCGTCCAGCAGCAGCACTGTGGCGTGGTGGTGATGGAGGCGTGGCAATCCAGCGAGGCTTCGCCAAGCACCACGGGAGAGGAGGAGGAGGAGGCGGGGCTGTGCCATGGAGGTGAAAACTCATGTGTTGGGCAGCCCCTAGACCTCAAGTATATATAGGGGAAGGGGAGGGCTGCGCCCTCTAGGGTTCCCTCCTAGGGGCGACGGCCAGCCAGATCCCATCTGGTGGGGGCGGCCGGGGAGAGGAAACTTGCCCCCAAGCTGGGTGGGGCCCCTCCCAAACCCTAGGCGCCTTGGGCCCTTGTGAGGCGCGCACCAGCCCACACAGGGCTGGTCCCTCCCTCACTTGGCCCATGCTGCCCTCCGGGATGGTGGCCCCACTTGGTGGACCCCGGGACCCTCCGGTGGTCGATGCGTCACCGATAAAACCGAAACTTTCCGGTGACCAATACAGGACTTCCCATATATAAATCTTTACCTCTGGACCATTCGGAACTCCTCGTGATGTCAGGGATCTCATCGGGACTCGAACAACATTTGGTAACCACATACAAACTTCCTTTATAACCCTAAGCGTCATCGAACCTTAAGTGTGTAGACCCTACGGGTTCGGGAACCATCTTGAGACATGACCGAGGCGTTCTCGGTCAATAACCAACAGCGGGATCTGGATACCCATGTTGGCTCCCACATGTTCCACGATGATCTCATCGGATGAACCACGATGTCAAGGACTCAATCAATCCGTATTCAATTCCCTTTGTCTAGCGGTATTGTACTTGCGAGATTCGATCGTCGGTATACCGATACCTTGTTCAATCTCGTTCTTGGAAAGTCTCTTTACTCGTTCCGTAACACATCATCCGTGATCAACCCCTTGGTCACATTGTGCACATTATGATGATGTCCTACCGAGTGGGCCAGAGATACCTCTCCGTCACCGGAGTGACAAATCCTAGTCTCGATTCGTGCCAACCCAACAGATACTTTCGGAGATACTTGTAATGAACCTTTATAGCCACCCGATTCACGTTGTGACGTTTGGTACACCCAAGCATTCCTACGTTATCCGGGAGTTGCACAATCTCATGGTCTAAGGAAATGATACTTGACATTAGAAAAGCTTTAGCATACGAACTCGATCTTTGTGCTAGGCTTAGGATTGGGTCTTGTCCATCACATCATTCTCCTAATGATGTGATCCGTTATCAATGACATCCAATGTCCATGGTCAGGAAACCGTAACCATCTATTGATTAACGAGCTAGTCAACTAGAGGCTTACTAGGGACATGGTGTTGTCTATGTACCCACACATGTATCTGAGTTTCCTTTCAATACAATTATAGCATGGATAATAAACGATTATCATGAACAAGGAAATATAATAATAACTAATTTATTATTGCCTCTAGGGCATATTTCCAACACCACCGTCTTCAGCCCGCTCGGGGACGAAGATACTGGTGTCCGTGTAGTCGGCGATCGCCGCCGCACGCTCGACGAGGGCACCCTCCATGACTGCAGCTCGCTGGGCTTCGGCCGGACAGCAGCCAGCGGTCAGGTCGAGCCCTGGATACCACGCCTTGATGAACTCCAGGGCTCGGCGAGCTCCAGCCCGAGCCGCGGAGCCCTTCCAAGCCTCAAGACGCCCAGCCGCAACCTCCGGCCGGTCGGCGGTCCGGTGGGAGTCGCAGAACCGGCATGTCGGCCCGCAGGCAGCAATCGCTGGCCCCGACCGCGGCTGAAGGCGGCGCAGCATCCGATGTGCCGCCGCAGGCGAGCCTCAATGCTCGGGAGCTGCTCGTCAAGGGTCCGAGGCGTTAGCTGCGATCTGGCGCCACCGCCCTCCGCGCCTCGCGTTCGGCCTCGATGGCCTGATTGGCCGCCTGTGTATGACCAGGGAAGAAGTCTGCCAAGAAGAAGAAGGAAAAGCAAGTTAGAAAAAGCAGGAGCCGGCTTACCCCATAGTCGGCAACCCAAAGAGAAAGTAAAGCAAACTTACCATCGACGATATCCTCGATTTCATGGAAGCCGGAGGTCAGCTGCGCTTCCCTATCGGTCCAGGCGGAGCGCTCGCTCTCGAATTCGGCCAGGAGGGCAGCCTCTTTCTTCTCCGCCTCAGCCCGCGCCGCCTTGAGCAGCTCCCTCTGCTCCGCCAGCTGCGTAGCCAGCAGGTCGCGCTCTACGGCGAGCTTGCCGCACTCCTCCTCTTTGGCGCGCAAGGCGGTCTCGGCCGTACCCAGCTGCCCCCGCAGAGCGGCGTTGGATTCTGAAGAATAAAAAGAAGAAGGACGCAAAGTTGTCAGTTAAGAAGGTCGCCAGGAAGATCCGGCCCGACTGCGCAGCGATCGGCCGAATCTCGAGGACTACAGCCAGCTGAGTGCGCCAGCGCGCCCGCGAAGAAAAACTCACCTCGGCTCCTCGCCGGTCAGCAGCCCGCTTGTTCAGTTCTTCAACGTTGCGGTTGAAAGGCGGTAGCGTGGAGGTTGTGATATTCTGTAACAAGGATTCCGAATACGAGATAAAAACTTGGAAGTAAGCAAATAAAGTTCCGGGCGCTTTGCAAAGCAGCCGACCGAAACTTCGGGACTACACCAGTGGAGTGCGCTGGCGCGCCTTACGAAGAAGATCAAGAGAAAATTCGAAATGAAACATACCCGCGGCGGATCGCGGCGCCAGTGCGCCTTGGTAAGGTTACGAGGCGTCGCCTTCAGCCCGCAGCTTCGCTGGGCGCCCAGGGCGCCGTGTTGATGAGGCCCGTGCCGCCTCCTCGCACCCACCAGCGGCGCGGCGCTTATCGCCTCGGCGTCGAGATGGTCGAGTTGGCGGCGCCGGTCTCAAGAAGCCTTGGCGCCGAGGTCGCCTTCTCAAAAGCGCGCCCGCGGCTGGCGGCGACTTGAAAAGTAGTTGCGCCCGCAACCGTCGTCGGTCGGCGGCTTGCGGGTGGGTCCGCCCGGCTGTTTGCCTCGCGACTTCAGACTGCGGCGGGGCGGCGGAGGTGGGCAGCAGCGCCAGCGAAGAGACCTCGCCGCCTTCCCTCCCCGCGGCGGGGACCTCACCACCAGCTCCCTCCGACTGCCCCGTGAACTCCGGCGGTGGTGGCGCTGAGCTCAGCGGAGTGACGAGCAGCGCCGACTGAAGGCGCGCGGCCTCCTCGTCTTGCCTTTTTGCTGCAGCAGCGGCTTCGACCGCCTTCTCGGCCTCCGCCTTCTCCCGACGGGCGGCCTCCTCCTCGTCGCGCTTCTCCTGCGCATTTCGCTCTGTTGCCGCCGGGGGCTGCCGAAATCAACCCGCCGGCTGGCTGGCAGGCGTCTCCGCCCGACCCCATGCGGAGGCGGCGGCCCCTCAAAGTGAGGGAGCCACGATGAGAAAAAGGACATGAGAAGACTCGGGCAAGGCGGACGAGAAGAAAACAAGACAGAATAAAAAGATACTTACGCAGAGACCAGCGGTGGTTTCTTCACCTCCTTGCGGAGCGGTTAGCCTTCGCGACCGCTTCTTGTGTCGTCGCGGCCGCTCCCTAATTTCTTGGCCTGGCCGCTTGGCTGACTCGGCCCGGCCGGCGCTTCTTCGCGCCGCCTCGGCCCCAAAGCGGTGGAGGAGCTCGCGCTGGATGGCGGCTCTCTCTGGCGGCGGGCGACTTCATCATCGGGCGATCTGCAAAAGTGGCCAAGGGCTGAAGTCGTCGGCCGCCCCCTCCCTCGGCGTCGGCCTCCATCGCCGCCACGCCAAGTCGGGTCGTCGGCGTCACTCTCCGCCCGGTCGGGGCGAATCATGAGCGGCCTTGGCGCCGGCCGTCGGCGGCATGAGAGGATTCTGAGTCGAGAAAAGACCAAGGAAGTAAGAGCGGATCCGGCTAAGGAAGGAAGCAGAGAAGCAAGAGACAACTTACCATCGGCGGGGATTGGCGGCGAGTATGGCTCCTTGCCGAAATGCCATTCCTCCGTGAGGTCGCGATTCGCCAAGAAGTTCACCGTGTCCACCACCTCCGCGTGGGGCATGTCCTTGGAGCACAGCCGGTTGGGGTCCGTGCCGCTCATCTGGCAGATCAGATGAAGTCGACCTTGAAGAGGAGAACTCGGCGGCCCGCAATGGCGGCCAACAAGTCTGCCCGGTCAGGCCCTCCATTGTATCACTCTGAGCTGCGCGGCGGCGGCGGTGCCTGCGGTCGGCGTCCGGGCCTGTAGGACCAGCTGGTGGGTTGGCGCCCGATTCGCCCCACGAGGGCGGCAAGTTGACCCGATCGCCGTCGGGCGGCGTTCTTGACGAGAAGTACGAAGCGCTGCCACATCTTCACCGACTTGATGAGGAGGATGGCAGGAAAGGATTCTCGGGCACCGGTCTCCTCTTGGCGATGAGCGTGCGCCTGAGCGTGCACGCGGCGGCGTGGGTCGAGCCGCTTGGAAGAATTCCCCACAGCTCGATGGTGGGGAGAACTCGAAAACCTTCGCATAAGGATGCGAAGGCGGCCAGCAACACCACCGTGTTGGGGTGAGGTGGTGCGGTTGGAACGAAGAACTCAAAACGCGCGGAAGAAGCCGCGCCCGGCAGCCCCAGCCAGCGCATGAGGTGCGAGCGGAAAACCACCCGCTCGCCCTCCTCCGGCGCCGGCGTGATTTCGCCCTCTGCCGTGGCGCGGGCCCGCACTAAGTGGCTGCCGGGGATATGGCGCGTTTGACGAAAGAATTCGATTATGTCGTCATCGATGATGGAGCCGCCCCCACGCCGGGCGCCGCGGTGGGGCGGCGCGGCGGATGAGGAGCTCATCTGCGGCGAGGAAAAGCGGGCTCGGCGCGGTGGAGCAAGGAAGAAGGCGAGGCAGGGGCGGGGATGAGAGAGTGCGCGCGTCGCCGCCCCTCCTCCCCGCCTACTTATAAGCGCCTGAGCTGCGAAGGGGGCGTGGGATTGCTCGCGCCACGCCCCCACGCCCCATGATTTAACCCACGGCGTTCTGCGCGCGATAACGGCGTGAAGGCTCCACCGCCCGCCGCGACCGCAGCGGATCCGCTGCTTGGCGTCGGGCACTGCAATAATGGCGGGCCCCGCTGACGGGCCCGTCTTGTCGCGCGTGTGGGCTGGCGGTAGCCTGCCGCGTGGCGTCGCGTGGCGGGCCACGGCGGCGGCTGCGGGGAAGCTTATCGAGCACGCCGCCCGGATCCCGTTGCGACCTTGAAACCTTTGAAGAGCAAGGCGGCCCCTGCGCAGCCGACTCGAGATGGAGGCGGCGGGCTGAATCCAGATTCTTCCATCAAAGGATGAAGCGCCGAGGCTCCTCGGCAGGCTGCCCTCGGTGCCTCCCGGCTTCGGGACTCTTGCCGGAGTAATGGACTACGGCAGGCGGACCGAGCCCCGAACCTTTCAAGACATCAGGCAGATCGCCCCTCAAGACCCCAAGACAAAGAGCCGCCAGAGAGTCGGCAGCAGAGTCGCCGACTACCCCTCTCGGGAGAGTCCCAGAGGCGGCCTCAAGATGAGCCGACTTTAAGACGGCGACCTCAGGACAAGCCGACTCCAAGCCAGCGACCTCCAGCGAGGCCGGCTACAGGGAGACGGCCCGCGACCCCAACTACCTCCTGTTTTGAGCGACTACGGGCAGGATGGGGAAAGGCCGCCTTGCGGCCCATCCCTACCCTGCCCATAAAGGGCGAGTATGGCTCTGAGCGCCCGTGCGAGCGGAGATCTCCGTCCGGCGCGCCTTTGTTGCCATGCCGCCCCGACATTATCAGCGCCGTGGGCAGATTCTGTACCCACGATGGCCTGTCTGTCACGACCGAAGGCGGCGGGACCGCTGTCGGCGGAGTACCAAGACGGCGAGAGCCCTAAAGAGCGGACCCGATGGAGTCGGCCTCCGAGTCGGCCGGCCCCTCTGCGAGATCCACGCGCCATTAACCGGACAAGGCGGGGAATGGCAGCGGTGATCGCCCGCTAAGCGGCGGCTTTGTTGCCATAACCCCATGACCAAGCTTCGCGTCATTAGAAGCACAGCTCACAGAATCTGCAGCCGGCAAGACTACCCGCGGCGGACAAGGGCTGTCGGCCCCATGTTGGGCCGTCGTGGGCCCCTAGTCTGCGGGCCCGAGTCAGCGGAGAAGACGGCGACTTAGAGGCGACGGCTTGGACCCACACCCAGCGGATTACCGTTGTACCTGGGGTAGGCCTATATAAACCCCGGGCACCCATGCAAAGGGTTGGAAGCTAGTAGTTTTAGACACATACATAGAGGGAGAGAAGAGCAAGCCGTGCCCTTCTCCTTCCTCACCCCAAACAGCTCAAGGAGCCTCTTGTACCCACTTTGCCATAGTGATCATGCGGAGACCCGGCAAAGCAGCAGTAGGGGTGTTATCTTCTCGGAGAGCCACAAGCTGGGTAAGATTAGCGGCGTGCATGTCTTCGCCTCATCCGTTTCGAGCACCGGCGACGTTCTACTCGCCCCCTCCATGATAAGCCATCCTTTGGCATATGTCGCACCCAACCCCCGACAAGCTTCCCCGCTAACTTCGGAGCAGTCAATTGAGCAGATGGACACAACGGTGCATAATTCGTCATATTTAGAATAGCTAGGAAAAGTGGTTTTTTTTAACCTAAGTGAAAAGTGGTTGGTTACTTCTGAAATGGAAATTAGTAAAATCATCAGAAAAAAGTAGTAACTCTTCAGCTTAAAAATTGTAGCAATATTAGTGTTGGTCGGTGGAAAATTGTGAAGTTCAGTCCCCAAGCCCTGAATCATAATCCTGATTAGAGTTCTTGTCATATTTACAATAGCTCGGAAGCTATGGATTCGTCGTGCTATTTCTGAATTTTTTTGGTTTCATTCAACAGCGAACCCAGAAGGGGGAGGCTCCTGAATAATTCATAGGACAGCAGCTGAATAATTGGAAGACTCATTTTGTACACACAGGATAGTACAGACAACATAATGCTCAGTCATTTTTGAATTAGGTTCAGATAGGTATGGCTTATGGGTCTTGTACTGATAGTACTGACAATGTTGATTAATCCTTTGATGGAACTTGTTAGCAGCTTTGGCCATATGGTTTGATGTGCTTAAATAATCAATATATGATAGTACTGTGTATAGTATCAGCTGCACTGAAGATATAAATTCTGTTTTGTGCAAGCAGAGTGAGGATTGGTGCTGCCGCCCCTGGTAGGAGCCCAATGTCCTAAACGAACTACTATCATGGAGAGGGCAATGCGTGGATTTGCTTCAGATATTGGAGACAACGCCATTGTGTCGAAGCTCTGAAGCATACGATTTTTACAATCTATATTTATGGGAGAAAGGATTTGGCATTCGATATGCTAAAAGTTGTCTGAATGTCGAGAGGGCGGTATGTGAATCTGGTTTTAATTCTTTCTTTATGAGATGGTTGTTTCACTAACATGTTCATCGTCTCATTTGTCGTTAAATTGTGGTTGCAGTGGAAATCTATTGTGGATAATACTGGTCTTGCCAGCGTTAGTGCCCTACTCTGATAAGGCTGATGCAGTCTGAACCATTCATTGCCTGGCACGTATGCGCAGACGATACACTGACGATCGCACAAGCACATCAACGTGTACAACAGGTATTTGATGAAGAATTTGAGGCAGAACAGTGTGAACCTTGCTAAAGTGCACAACATTAGGCAGTTTCTTTGGGTCGACGGAGAATGTGCCTTTCACAAAAAGAGCTTCAAGGAGCTTGTGTGGCAAAATAAGCCGCGAGCAAGCGGCTGATGATGTTAGTTAAACGATGGAGGTGTTTGCGGAGCTTGGTTCAAAGGATCCTCACTTCACATATCATGTGCAGGCCGATAAGGAGGGGAGGATAAGCGCACTCATGTGGGCAAATGGGGACAGTAGGCTGGTGCAAAAAGACTGTAGCTTATTCTTAAATTTTCTGTCTCTATACTGAGTTTGGTGTGTACCGATAAATCATGTAGCGTGTGAGATCCATCATGCAGTTTAACTGCTAATCCCAATTATGTTATGCATATGCCCTGAAGCTGATGAATTTGTGTTCTCCTATACTGAAATGTCAAATTGATTGTGTGTATGATTGGATACTTCTGCAGAAAGTACATTGAACGTGTGAGCATTATGCAGATGGAATTGTACTGAATCAAGTAGCACTGTTTTGAGCTGTAGTTTGGACCTGAACTCCGTTGCATCCAGGATGCATATTAGTCAGAATACGCCCAAGTACAGAATCTCATAGATGATGGAGCTGTAGTTTTGAGGTGTAGTCAGATTATGTACTAAAGTATAGATAAGCTGCATCAAGTCGGGCCTGAAGCAGTTATCCCCTGCCTGATCACACTATTCAACATCCATCCATCTTGCTATCTTGGTGCAAAGCAGGACAAAAATGGCTCCGTCCGTCTTCTCCGAGACTGAATCGGCGATTACACAATCGCATGCACTATACACACTGTTTTGAAAGTTGCCTGTGTTGGGGGCCGGTGATGATCTCGGTGGCCTGATATTTAGGCAATATAGAGGAAGGGGGAAGGTGTCGAGGTGTACCAGAGAAGATTGGTAGCTGCAACGGTGCGTGTGGAATAAATGATCTGACAAGACGCCGTCAGTACAGAATCTTGAAGATGATGGATCGTATTGTTTCCTTCCTCCCGAGCCGCATGCGACCTGACTGACGCCGTAACTTTTGGTTATTGTCAGATGTGGGGCATCGCTACTGGATAAAATATCAATACAATAACTATACATGACAGAATACGTGTTGGGTTGGCCATCTCGGGGCATTGGTACGGCAAGGATAACGAGACCACAGGCGCTCGCGCTCACAACAACACTTCCGTGTTATATTCTGCTTTTGTCAGTTTGTTCGAGCTTATTTTCACATCTCATCATATTTACACCTCTCCGTCGACTGCCACCTATCACGGAGGGAGATGGCTTGGCCAGGCCGTCAACACCCGTCGGCAACTTCCGGCAGGCGCCGTCCCGTTCTTCCTTCCCTTACTTTGATGCCTTCATGGCAAAAATCATTAGCAGGAGCAAAAAGGTTAAGTACCAATTATGATTAAAGCTTTGTCTCTTTTGTGTACTATGCATGATTGATCTGATTTTGCGGGCCAGCTTAAAAATTCAAGTAATACGACTATTGCAATGCATCTTACTACATGTGTATTTATTTGCGTTGATATTTTCTCCTCCTTAGGCTCCAAATCGTTTGTGGGTCATAAATTATTGTGCATTATTGATGATTAATTTGCAATTTAAATGACAACAGGGCTGGGTTTTATAAGTGCAATGGCTTGAAATGTGACCTTCCAGTCAAGAAATTTCCTCTGTGAGAAACTTATGTGAAGAATGATGTAATTAAGTTAGCAATTTATAGTTCTCTTTGATAATTGTAACTGAATTGTCAATGGCCAGTTCTCTCGAATAATGAGTTACTCCCTCAATTTTACAATAGAGATAATTTGTCAAAATTGCGTTTTTGTAATGTTTGTGGTCTTCTCTTTTCTTTTTCTTGATTTGTATTGTATATGCTACTCGCATATTTGAACATGCATATGGCCTCTCAGTGTTTAACCCTGACTATAAAAATCCATTGATAGAAGCTGGGGAGGGCCGAGATGAACATCCGGCTCCCTGGGTCGAAGCCATCGAGATGGTAGAGACGGCGTTTCCATGTCATCTACTCCAGCAGCCGGACAAGGCATATAAAAACCATGGATCCTTGCTCCCCAGGCCGCAAAATGATCACAGTGATGTCTACGACCTCCTCCTAGATGTATTAATCTCAATCTCATGTTTGGTTTTCTTCCCTTTTCTCTTCTAGTGATGTATTTTCTTTTACTAAGATAACATCATGTTTGTTGTAATGCCTTATTTGATGTAAGATCCCTTTTCTACTTTGAATGAATTTACTGCATATATTTCTTATTTAGTTTAGTTCATCATTCAGAGATGGTGGAATATTTTTGTCCTTCACAGGTTAAATGAGCATTGCGTAGTCCTTCACGGGTTAAATGAGCATTGCGTAAAAGTATGTCTAAGTTCTCTTTCTTCAAGTGCTTCAAGTAAATCAAATTGTTTATTTCGAATTTAATACCTTTTAATAATAATCATAATGAGAGAGGGGTATGGTTCTCTCTCTCTCTCTGGGCAAATGTTACTTTAGACAACATGTACTAAGAAATAAAAACTCTAGAAATGTGTTTGAATCGCACAAAAAGAGTTCGTAATTCTTATTCATACTTGAAACATGTGAGGCTCTGCAAATTAAACCATGTTTTTTCTCAAGGCGCACATGGAATTAGCAGACCACAACTAAACCGACTGTATATACATGGCCTATCCTTAGTAGAGGAAACTATTTTCATCGCGAACATGGCTTTAGTTGAAGGTTCTTGCAGCATGAAACTATTTTCATCGACAACATGTCTTCAACAGGTCTCTGCGCCATTTGGCGCAACGGGTCAACTAGTTTTATTTAACTATCATGGTGGTTGTTAAACATTGAGAATGGTTGACAGCATTCTCAATCCCAATTAAAAATATCATCATTAACCCAAAAAAATTATTTAAAGTAACATGATGAGATTCACATGATAATCCAAGTACTAGATACTCAAGATGTCCATAACCGGGGACACGGCTAACCATGATTAGTTTATACACTCTGCAGAGGTTTGTGCACTTTTCCCCACAAGACTCGATCTCCTCCGTTGGGATTCTCGCACTACATGATGTTTGAGAAACGGATGACCGAGACATAGTCTTTCAGAAGCGCTAGCACCTTACGATCGGGTAGACAGTACCAACCTACATCGCCTACATCTGCTAGTCTACCACTGTAAGAGTTCGCACGACTTAATCAACTATGCTAGAGCCCATAGTAGCTTGTGGCTGCACACGGAAGTTTCTAGTTGAATAATCTCATGATCCCTTTGAGCCTGGGTGGTGGTCCAAAAAAAACAGGCAATCCTGGAATACCCAGGTACCTCAATCCACCCAGATGTGTGTTTAAGTTGCCACCTTAAATGAACCATTAAATAACAATCTCACATCTG
This sequence comes from Aegilops longissima, assembly GCA_021605205.1. Classification (NCBI taxonomy): domain Eukaryota; kingdom Viridiplantae; phylum Streptophyta; class Magnoliopsida; order Poales; family Poaceae; genus Aegilops; species Aegilops longissima. The sequence goes on from CM038676.1 coordinate 63,310,688, forward strand.
TCATGGATACACTCACCCAATCCACGTCTACTAGCATAGCATGGCATAATAAGCAAACGTAGAAATAACTCCCAAGGGTTTGATAATAAAAAAGGTAATAGGTACTACCTCATCTACTTTCCCAAATCCCACAATTTAATTAAATCCTAATCATGCAATGTTTGAGGATTGATCTAATGCATAAAAACTGGGTATGAAAAGGGATATGATCAAAGTGTGAACTTGCCTGCAATGTTGATGAAGATGATTTGCACTCAAAACTCTTGATAGTTCTACTCGTCACACTCCGGTCAATCTATCATAAGCAAGCAATAGTAACCTGTGACGCCCCAAGACCGGAGCTTCAGTTGCCTTCCAGGGTTTCCGAGTTTTGTCGTGTGTTTTGTTTTGTTTTTGCATTGCATCATGTCATCATGGCATCATATCATTAATTTTTGCAACTCTTATAAATAAATTGCATGGATTTTTCGATCCATTTAAATCGAGGGAAGGGTGACTTCTCTTTATAACATACCCTCCCAATATTAGGGAGCTATATTAAAATATTCCTCGTTTTGGAATCACCATAACACACTTGCAAAATAATTCCAATGCCCTTTCTACTTCAAGTTTGGTCCCCAAACCTTGTCATTATTATTCTATCATTTTCCGGAGTTCCACCAAAAATCCTTGGATCATTTTTGTTAAATTCCTCGCATTTTTGTGAGTCCGGGAAATAATCCCCATGTCCAAATTCTTCCGCTAACCTTCTCTTCTCTCTTTTCTTGCTCTTTCTTTCTCTGTTATTTAGAGAAAAGAGTATAGGGGGAGAGAGGAGCAAGTCCAGCCGGCCTCTAAGGCCTAGGCCCAGCCGCGCCTCCCTCCAGCCCAGCCGGCCCACCAAACCCCAAGGCCCACCAATCCTCTAACCCTAGCCCATCTCGCCCGACTCCCTAGCCCGCAGCCTTCCTCCTCCCGTCCTCCTCCTAGCGCCGCTCCCTGCCTTCTCCCTCGTTCTCCCGCATCGCTCGCCCGATCCCATCTCCCCTCGTCCTCCTCTCGTTCCCTCCCACCAGCGCCGCCAACCCCCCTGCCCGATCCCTCGTCGCTGCCATGCGATCTCTCTCCCTTTCCCTCGCTCCTCCCTCGCTAGGCCGGATCCCCTTCTCCCCATCGCTTCTCTCCCGATCCCCCTCCTCTGCCGTCCTCCATGGCGTCGCCTCGCGCCTCCACCTCCTCGATGTCAGCGAGTCCAGGCCGCCGCCGCGCCTTCTTACCTTCCCCTCGCCGGCCCCTTCCTCGTCCTCCCTCCACCGGCGCCTCAACCCTCCTCGCCGCGCCTCAACCCTCCTCGCCGCGGGCATCGAGCTCGCCGCCGCCATCCCTTCTCCTCCCGTCCCATGACCTCCTCCTCGTCGCCTCCACGCGACCGCCGTGCCGATGCCATGGCCGCGCCTCCCTGCTCCACTTCGGGAGGTCCTGCCCGACGCCATGGCCGCCGCCTTGGAGTCCCACCGGCCGGGGACCAGATGAGCAACCTGCCCCGCCTCTGTTTCGTTTGAGCAGGAAGGAGGATGCGCCTCCGCTTGCCCTCTTCGACCAGAATCGCCAAGTCCAAGTACCGACACCGTGGGTTTTCACCAAGTTCGACTACCGGTGGATGCGCAAGTACCACGACGTCTTTGGGAGACCCGTTGGCGTCAAGTTCGACTACACCCGAAACGACAAGTACCCCTTCGGAATGTACCAAGTTCGACTACGTGATGCGTGTGTACCACTACGACCCGACGACCACCGAACCGGAAACGACAAGTACCCCGATGAAACGTGTACAACTACTTCCGATGATGAGATGTACCACTACCATCGACCGTGAAACACTACTTCCTCTACCGTCGCCGTGTACCCCTACTTCCCTCAGCGATCAACGCGAGAACGACTACTTCCTCTACTTCCCTCGACGACCCGTGAACGTCTACTTCCCTCTACGAAACTCGACCCGTCCCGATTGCTCGCTTCGGAGGTATAACCCGAGATGACCGACCGTGTTCGAATCATCCTTGCGATGCCCCTCTTTTGCCATTCTACCGTTCCGTGGGAACCCGGTAACCGGGAACACCCCACCATCTTGCATGACTCGCTTCCGTCACCCCTTCCTTTTGCATCGGTATCTCCGTGAGCTACCGGAACCGATATGTTGCCGTGGCATCATTTTCGGATTCGTTGCCGTGGCACCCCTTTCTTCCACCACGGTGACATAATGCTTCATATCATGCTCTTGTCAACGTTTTCATAATATTGCATAATCTTGCTCATGTCATCCGCATCATGATAACAACATTTAAATGTTTAATATTGTTGTTTGCATTAATTTGCTTAAATGCCATGCTAAAATGATTTATTTCATAACTAAATAACCGTAACTCCGTTTTAAATGTTCTTTATATGTAAATGGGGTAGAAAAATGCCTAGATTAACAGGGTCCACTTTATTTGCATGTTTAACAACTCTAAAATTGTGTTTAGGTCAGATCTGTTCCGAATCCATAATTTGCATATGGGGATTTTCCGGAATTGTTGTTCGTTGTTTCCGGCCTCATTTAAACTTGCCTAAATAGCTAGTTTAATTATGCTTCACCTCTTGCCATGTTTAATAACATTTAATATTGTTGGGTAGCCTAACCGAGAGAGAACTAAATAATTGATGTGGTGTTCCGTCAATATGCAACTCGATGCATATCGAGCTCCACTTAATTTGTAGTGTTGATTGTTGCATATTGCCATGCCATGCCTCATTAAACCGGTCATGCATCATACTTGTTTGTGCATCATGCCATGTTTATGTGATGGTTGTTTACTATGTTGTTTGCTTCTTTCCGGTTTGCTTCTCTCGTTAGCTTCGATTTCGTTCCGGAGTTGTGAGGATTCATTCGACTTCGTCCGTTTGTCTTCTTCATGGATTCGTTCTTCCTCCTTGCGGGATTTCAGGCAAGATGACCATACCCTCGAAATCACTTCTATCTTTGCTTGCTAGTTGCTCGCTCTTTTGCTATGCATATGCTACGATGCCTACCACTTGCTATATCATGCCTCCCATGTTGCCATGTCAGCCTCTAACCTTTTCACCCTTCCTAGCAAACCGTTGTTTGGCTATGTTACCGCTTTGCTCAGCCCCTCTTATAGCGTTGTTAGTTGCAGGTGAAGATGAAGTTTGTTCCTTGTTGGAACATGGAGATGTTGTTCCTCGTTGGAACATGTTTACTTGTTGGGATATCACAATATATCTTATATTATTAATGCATCTATATACTTGGTAAAGGGTGGAAGGCTCGGCCTTATGCCTGGTGTTTTGTTCCACTCTTGCCGCCCTAGTTTCCGTCATACCGGTGTTATGTTCCCGGATTTTTGCGTCCCTAACGCGGTCGGGTGATTTATGGGACCCCCTTGACAGTTCGCTTTGAATAAGACTTTTCCAGCAAGGCCCAACATTGGTTTTACCATTTGCCTCACCTATACCACTTCTCCCTTGGGTTTCCGGAGCCCGAGGGTCATCTTTATTTTAGCCCCCCCCCGGGCCAGTGCTCCTTCGAGTGTTGGTCCGAACCGAGCAGCCTGCGGGGCCACCTCGGGGCAACTCGAGGGCTGGTTTTACTCGTAGGCTGACTTATCCGGTGTGCCCTGAGACCGAGGTACGTGCGACTCCTATCAGGATTTGTCGGCACATCCGGGCGGCTTTGCTGGTCTTGTTTTATTGTTGTCGAAATGTCTTGTAGCCGGGACTCCGAGACTGATCGGGCCTTCCCGGGGAGAAGGAATATCCTTCGTTGATCGCGAGAGCTTATCATGGGCTAAGTTGGGACACCCCTGCAGGGTTTTGAACTTTCGAAAGCCGTGCCCGCGGTTATGTGGCAGATGGGAATTTGTTAATGTCCGGTTGTAGAAAACCCGAAGTTGATCTTAATTAAAATACACCAACCGCGTGTGTAACCGTGATGGTCTCTTCTCGGCGGAGTCCGGGAAGTGAACACGGTGTTGGAGTTATGTTTGACGTAAGTAGTTTCAGGATCACTTCTTGATCATAGTTGTTCGACCGTGCTTTGCCTCCTCTTCTCGCTCTCTTTTGCGTATGTTAGCCACCATATATGCTAGTCGCTTGCTGCAGCTCCACCTCACTACCCTGTCCTACCTTTAAGCTTAAATAGTCTTGATCTCGCGGGTGTGAGATTGCTGAGTCCCGTGACTCACGGATACTTCAAAACCAGTTTGCGGTGCCGACGAAACCGTGCAGGTGATGCACTGAGCTCAAGGAGGAGCTCGATGAAGATCTTGTTCTTTGTGTTGTTTCGTTTCAGCTGATCAAGAGTGGAGCCAGTTGGGACGATCGGGGATCTGTGTAGCATTTGGGGTAGTCTTCTTTTATTTTGGTTCCGTAGTCGGACCTTGATTGTATCTGTATGATGTAATGTTTTACTCATGTATTGTGTGAAGTGGCGATTGTAAGCCAACTATGTATCTCTTTCCTTATGTATTACATGGGTTGTGTGAAGATTACCTCACTTGCGACATTGCTTTCAATGCGGTTATGCCTCTAAGTCGTGCCTCGACACGTGGGAGATATAGCCGCATCGAGGCGTTCAAGTTGGTAATCGAGCCTTCCCGACTTAGGAGCCCCTACTTGATTGTTTTTTGGCGTTGTTGAGTCTAGAATGGAAAATGTTTTGAGTCTTAGGATTATATATATCGAGAGTAGGATTCTTTTTACTCCTCGGTCCTTAAATCGCTCTGGTGAGGTATCCCGACGAGAGTTTTGACTTTTCTCTCCTCAAATTTCACTAAAAAATTTTTTAGGATCACGTGGGTATCTTGGAATCGTTCGATGGTTTTGTGACGAGAACATTGTTCTTGGTGCCTCGACATTTAGGGGTTGTGGCGGTGTCCCGGGAGTTGAGCTCCGAGGTGTTGTCGTCACAATTTTATCGTTGCGATTCTGGAATACCCGAGTTTTACCGACATCGAAATCTCTTTTGTGCAGTTGTTGGTGAGATAACCCGATAGCCCGATCTTGTGGCGAAAAGGGAGTATTGCCATGACTTGTATAACGGATGTTTTTCAAGGTCGAGGTACACGATTTCCGGAGTTTTCTTGGTTATGTGTTGACGGATGGATACAGCTGGATCTAGGTATTGTTAGTTTGGGTGATATATTTTGTGTCCCCTGTATCCCCAACACCAGATTGCATAACCAGAAAGTTTCGGGAGTTTATAGGTGGGAATTCAAGTAGCTCCTAGAATATCTTTCCGACAGATGCATGATATGGGATTGGGTAAATCTCTATCATATGTGTTTGTTTCTGGCTTATTCTGCAAGCCAAATCCTTTGTTTTGTTTTATTTGTGGTATTCGAGTTGCTTCGAAGTCAAATGTTGAATCCACACCATTCCTAAATGGTGTTCTCATATTTCTATGTGAATACTAATCCTTCTAGATCATCGAGATCGTCATGTTAATTCTTTTCTCAACCGGCGTGCTTCTCTTCAAGTGGATCCGATCATTCCAACATTCGCAAGATCAATTCTAAGCTTTTTCTCAACGGTGTTCGTTTCATCCGACCCAAGTTGTTTTGATTTCCCGCCCTCCCACCCTTTTTTTTTTCTTCAAGGACTCAGATTTCTTAATCAAGTATCCATTTTATTGAGTGAAGTTTCTTCACTCTTTTCAATCAATGTTCTGATCCGGTGATTTCTCATGAAGACGCTAAGGAAGCTTTAACCTTATCATTGTTCCATTCTAATTTTTCTTCTCCGGTGGATTTAAGTCAAGTTTTCAGTGTTGATCGTATTCTTTTCATCGTTTCAAATGCTTTCCCATTCCGATGCACCTCATATTCTTTCACTTCTTGTTATTCATTTGTTCCGGAGTGTTGAAGATATCTTAGAAGATTCTAGTTTCCATTCTCAATTCACTCAAGTTCTTTTGAGGATGCTATCTCATTCAAGCCATTTAATTCTACCGGTGCAATATCTATTCCAAACAATTGTTCAACGGTGGTTCTTTTGAGTGGGCCCTAACCCACAGGTCTTTTTCCAGGATCTTACCTGACTCTTTTATTTTCCCGGAGCTATTCCCAAATTCATTGCAAAGTTTGACGTAAGAATGAATTATCATCAGTCAAATGTCTTTCTCCAAGATCTTTCAAATTATTTTCATTGTTGGTTCAACCTTTCTAATTTTCATTCCGGAGTGCTTCAACAATTCATGGTGGTGTTTCTCGTCGTCATTCTCGAATTTTGAAGACCGAAGAAGAGTTTCTCTTTAATCTTGCTCCATTCTCTTCAAGATTCATGGTTCTAGATTTGTGCCATCCTCATAATTGTTTTGATTGTGAGAATTCTTTTCACCCATCCGGGGAAATTCAGAAATCTTTTCAGTTTGATTCTCCGGAGCCCATCATCTCAGAATTATCCATTCCAGCGTTCAACTCTTGTTTTCCAAATCTCACCGGTGCATCGTCGAATTATCCTCTAATCAGTTCATGATCTCTTCGTTCTAATGTATCTAAATTTTGTCAAGCATCTTTATTCGTTTTCCAATTCTTCCTGGTGATTTGTGCCTTTGCTACGTTCATTCTCAATTCTTACGGTGGTCTGTTCAAGAGTTCTCTTCCTTCGTTATTATATAGATTCATTCGTTCTTCCCAAATCCTACCGGTGGTTCGTTGAACACCTTCCCAACTTTGCGCTATATCTCTATCTGTAATCATTTTTCAATGAGAATAAGTAGTATGCCTAATCCATTGCTTGTCATCAATTTAATTGGTGAAGAATCAGCATAATGTAATTCTTATTCTTGTTCCATCGAGTAAATTCAATTCCTTATTCCGGAGGTTCATCAAAATTCTTGATTTCATTTGTTCATCTTTCTTTCCGGAGTTCAAAGTTTTCTCGGTTATATCATTTCAAAGCTTCATCTTATCACTGCAAGGTTTCACCTTGTATTTGCAACTTCTCTTTCTTTTATCATCCTTTTCTTACCGGAGTTCTTCATGGAGGTTCTACATGGTGGTTCGTCAAGGATTAATTTCTTTCTCGAATTGCTCTTCAAGATTTCTCTCGGAGTTATGATCCGTCAAGCTATACTCAAAAATTGAACATGGTGCTCAACACATGTTTTGTTTTGGGGAGTTCAAGCATTCTTCTTCTTGCATTTCGAAGTGAAATTCTTTCTACCTTATCTCTTGAGATGGTGTCATGTCATTCTTGACAATTTTCCTTCATGCTTCATGATTCAATGTTGTCAAGAATGAGGTATATTAAATCCATCAATCTCTTCATTGGAGTTGTCTTGGGCTATATTTCACCTAAAGCTTTCCCTAAGGATTGTTGCTAATTATGGTGCTTATAAAGGACCCAAGTTCTTCATTTGTCCTCCCGGTGATATAAGTTTTCATCTTCTTGTTGATCTTAATCCAATCTATTGTTCCCGTTGGTGGCAGAAGCTCACCTCATAATTTTGAGATGTTTTTCATAAGCCCACTACAAGCTTATCCTTATCGTTGTTGTTTTTTCAAACAACTCCGTTCAAATCCTACTTCGTAAGGATGCTATTTCAAATTCATTTATGGTGGAAGATGTTGGTTTCATTCTTCGTTCTATTCATTCCAACTTTCTATCTACCATGCATTGTTTCCGGAGGCATTGTGATGTTGCTCTCTTCGACCCATCATCTTCTTTTGTCAAGACCATGTTCTTTTCCTTGCTTATCGTTTTTAACCGGAGTGTTGTGTCTATCGTTCCTCTTTTAACCGGAGTCTCATCCAGGTGCTTTCCTTTTGCCTAGTTCATGTTCAATTCCTTCCATTTTCAGTCGGAGTGCTGCCCAAATTATATCATTCTTATTCCTTCTCGATCTAGTTTTAACCGGAGTGGTGTCAATATCTATGTTATCACTAAACCTCTTGGTTTTCGTCGTAATGTTCCTTGTTCCTCTTTTCTAACAGAGTGTTTTCAACCTTTGTTCATCTTCGTTGTTTTCTTTCTTTCAAGTTTTAAACCTCTCAAGGTTCTTTGGTTTCACTCGTTTGTCGCAGAAGCAACTTTGTTTTACCTCTTCCTCTTCCGCTTTTCTCCGGTGCCATCCTAGATCTCGGGACGAGATCCTCTCGTAGTGGTGGAGTGTTGTGACGCCCCAAGACCGGAGCTTCAGTTGCCTTCCAGGGTTTCCGAGTTTTGTCGTGTGTTTTGTTTTGTTTTTGCATTGCATCATGTCATCATGGCATCATATCATTAATTTTTGCAACTCTTATAAATAAATTGCATGGATTTTTCGATCCATTTAAATCGAGGGAAGGGTGACTTCTCTTTATAACATACCCTCCCAATATTAGGGAGCTATATTAAAATATTCCTCGTTTTGGAATCACCATAACACACTTGCAAAATAATTCCAATGCCCTTTCTACTTCAAGTTTGGTCCCCAAACCTTGTCATTATTATTCTATCATTTTCCGGAGTTCCACCAAAAATCCTTGGATCATTTTTGTTAAATTCCTCGCATTTTTGTGAGTCCGGGAAATAATCCCCATGTCCAAATTCTTCCGCTAACCTTCTCTTCTCTCTTTTCTTGCTCTTTCTTTCTCTGTTATTTAGAGAAAAGAGTATAGGGGGAGAGAGGAGCAAGTCCAGCCGGCCTCTAAGGCCTAGGCCCAGCCCGCCTCCTCCCAGCCCAGCCGCCCACCAAACCCCAAGGCCCACCAATCCTCTAACCCTAGCCCATCTCGCCTGACTCCCTAGCCCGCAGCCTTCCTCCTCCGTCCTCCTCCTAGCGCCGCCCTGCCTTCTCCCTCGTTCTCCCAGATCGCCGCCCGATCCCATCTCCCTCGTCCTCCTCTCGTTCCCTCCCACCAGCGCCGCCAACCCCCCGCCCGATCCCTCGTCGCCCTTTCATGCGATCCTCTCTCCCCTTTCCCTCGCTCCTCCCTCGCTAGGCCGGATCCCTTCTCCCCATCGCTTCTCTCCGATCCCCTCCTCTGCCGTCCTCCATGGCGTCGCCTCGCGCCTCCACCTCCTCGATGTCACGAGTCCAGGCCGCCCGCAGCTTTCTTACCTTCCCTCGCGGCCCCTTCCTCGTCCTCCCTCCACCGGCGCCTCAACCCTCCTCGCCGCAGGCCAACCCTCCTCGCGCTGGCATCGAGCTCGCCGCCGCCATCCCTTCTCCTCCCGTCCCATGACCTCCTCCTCGTCGCCTCCACGCGACCGCCGTGCCCGATGCCATGGCCGCGCCTCCCTGCTCCACTTCGGGAGGTCCTGCCCGACGCCATGGCCGCCGCCTTGGAGTCCCACCGGCCGGGGACCAGATGAGCAACCTGCCCCGCCTCTGTTTCGTTTGAGCAGGAAGGAGGATGCGCCTCCGCTTGCCCTCTTCGACCAGAATCGCCAAGTCCAAGTACCGACACCGTGGGTTTTCACCAAGTTCGACTACCGGTGGATGCGCAAGTACCACGACGTCTTTGGGAGACCCGTTTTCGTCAAGTTCGACTACACCCGGAAACGACAAGTACCCCTTCGGAATGTACCAAGTTCGACTACGTGATGCGTGTGTACCACTACGACCCGACGACCACCGAACCGGAAACGACAAGTACCCCGATGAAACGTGTACAACTACTTCCGATGATGAGATGTACCACTACCATCGACCGTGAAACACTACTTCCTCTACCGTCGCCGTGTACCCCTACTTCCCTCAGCGATCAACGCGAGAACGACTACTTCCTCTACTTCCCTCGACGACCGTGAACGCCTACTTCCCTCTCGAAACTCGACCCGTCCCGATTGCTCGCCGGAGGTATAACCCGTGATGACCGACCGTGTTCGAATCATCCTTGCGATGCCCCTCTTTTGCCATTCTACCGTTCCGTGGGAACCCGGTAACCGGGAACACCCCACCATCTTGCATGACTCGCTTCCGTCACCCCTTCCTTTTGCATCGGTATCTCCGTGAGTTACCGGAACCGATATGTTGCCGTGGCACCATTTTCGGATTCGTTGCCGTGGCACCCCTTTCTTCCACCACGGTGACATAATGCTTCATATCATGCTCTTGTCAACGTTTTCATAATATTGCATAATCTTGCTCATGTCATCCGCATCATGATAACAACATTTAAATGTTTAATATTGTTGTTTGCATTAATTTGCTTAAATGCCATGCTAAAATGATTTATTTCATAACTAAATAACCGTAACTCGCTTTTAAATGTTCTTTATATGTAAATGGGGTAGAAAAATGCCTAGATTAACAGGGTCCACTTTATTTGCATGTTTAACAACTCTAAAATTGTGTTTAGGTCAGATCTGTTCCGAATCCATAATTTGCATATGGGGATTTTCCGGAATTGTTGTTCGTTGTTTCCGGCCTCATTTAAACTTGCCTAAATAGCTAGTTTAATTATGCTTCACCTCTTGCCATGTTTAATAACATTTAATATTGTTGGGTAGCCTAACCGAGAGAGAACTAAATAATTGATGTGGTGTTCCGTCAATATGCAACTCGATGCATATCGAGCTCCACTTAATTTGTAGTGTTGATTGTTGCATATTGCCATGCCATGCCTCATTAAACCGGTCATGCATCATACTTGTTTGCGCATCATGCCATGTTTATGTGATGGTTGTTTACTATGTTGTTTGCTTCTTTCCGGTTTGCTTCTCTCGTTAGCTTCGGTTTCGTTCCGGAGTTGTGAGGATTCATTCGACTTCGTCCGTTTGTCTTCTTCATGGATTCGTTCTTCCTCCTTGCGGGATTTCAGGCAAGATGACCATACCCTCGAAATCACTTCTATCTTTGCTTGCTAGTTGCTCGCTCTTTTGCTATGCCTATGCTACGATGCCTACCACTTGCTATATCATGCCTCCCATGTTGCCATGTCAGCCTCTAACCTTTTCACCCTTCCTAGCAAACCGTTGTTTGGCTATGTTACCGCTTTGCTCAGCCCCTCTCATAGCGTTGTTAGTTGCAGGTGAAGATGAAGTTTGTTCCTTGTTGGAACATGGAGATGTTGTTCCTCGTTGGAACATGTTTACTTGTTGGGATATCACAATATATCTTATATTATTAATGCATCTATATACTTGGTAAAGGGTGGAAGGCTCGGCCTTATGCCAGTGTTTTGTTCCACTCTTGCCGCCCTAGTTTCCGTCATACCGTGTTATGTTCCCGGATTTTTGCGTCCCTAACGGTCGGGTGATTTATGGGACCCCTTGACAGTTCGCTTTGAATAAGACTTTTCCAAAGAAGGCCCAACATTGGTTTTACCATTTGCCTCACCTATACCCCTTTTCCTTGGGTTTCGGAGCCCGAGGGTCATCTTTATTTTAGCCCCCCGGGCGGTGCTCCTTCGAGTGTTGGTCCGAACCGAGCAACTCATGGGCCACCTCGGGCAACTCGAGGGCTGGTTTTACTCGTAGGCTGACTTATCCGGTGTGCCACGAGACCGAGGTACGTGCGACTCCTATCAGGATTTGTCGGCACATCCGGCGGCTTTGCTGGTCTTGTTTTATTGTTGTCGAAATGTCTTGTAGCCGGACTCGAGATCGATCGGGCCTTCCGGGAGAAGGAATATCCTTCGTTGATCGCGAGAGCTTATCATGGGCTAAGTTGGGACACCCTGCAGGTTTTGAACTTTCAAAGCCGTGCCGCGGTTATGTGGCAGATGGGAATTTGTTAATGTCGGTTGTAGAAAACCGAAGTTGATCTTAATTAAAATACACCAACGCGTGTGTAACCGTGATGGTCTCTTCTCGGAGTCCGGAAGTGAACACGTGTTGGAGTTATGTTTGACGTAAGTAGTTTCGGGATCACTTCTTGATCATAGTTGTTCGACCGTGCTTTGCCTCCTCTTCTCGCTCCCTTTTGCGTATGTTAGCCACCATATATGCTAGTCGCTGTCTGCAGCTCCACCTCACTACCCTGTCCTACCTTTAAGCTTAAATAGTCTTGATCTCTGGGTGTGAGATTGCTGAGTCCCGTGACTCAGATACTTCAAAACCAGTTTGCGTGTGCCGACGAAACCGTGCGGTGATGCACTGAGCTCAAGGAGGAGCTCGATGAAGATCTTGTTCTTTGTGTTGTTTCGTTTGGTGATCAAGAGTGGAGCCAGTTGGGACGATCGGGATCTGTGTAGCATTTGGGGTAGTCTTCTTTTATTTTGGTTCCGTAGTCGGACCTTGATTGTATCTGTATGATGTAATGTTTTACTCATGTATTGTGTGAAGTGGCGATTGTAAGCCAACTATGTATCTCTTTCCCTTATGTATTACATGGGTTGTGTGAAGATTACCTCACTTGCGACATTGCTTTCAATGCGGTTATGCCTCTAAGTCGTGCCTCGACACGTGGGAGATATAGCCGCATCGAGGGCGTTTCATAACCACACATAAGCAATCACTCAAAAGATCGGAAAGAACGAAGAAAACAATTCGGAAAACATCAAAACCAAGCAAATAACTCTTGCAACATAAAGCAATTTCTAACAGTACCAAAATTATGTGAATTTGGCCTTATCAGAAATTTTTAGGTCAAGAGCTTCGATTTGCAAAATGAACCAACTAAATCGGAGTTACGAAACTCAAGTTATGATCAAACGAAGTTCAAATTCAAATCTGATCTAATTCAAATTTTAAACTTTCAAAAACATGTTTGATTTGGATTACTGGATAGAGGAGATCGTAACGAAAAAGTGGGCGTTGGTTTCATCTAATTTTGATGAACGAGTAAAAAGTTATGGCTATTTGAAAAATCAGGGCTAAGCTATTTTATGGAAGAAAAAATAGCTACGGCTAAGGTCTAATGTATAAATACGTAGACTAATTAGTAATCTAATTATTTTATCGTACTAGTCTTCTAGAAAATAATAAACTACGGAAGTATAAAAAAATGAAGAAATATACCTTTATAAGGCAGAGAAAAGATAACTTCGGAGAGAGAGAGACAATTTTCAGAAGTCGCGCCGGAGAGGAGAAAAATATTTTTCTTAAATGAATCTAGTCAAACCAAATATTGATTTAACCCGAATCGGACGATTTTTGGAAGCTCTATGGGTCTATATTTATAAGTGGAGAAGAGGCTTAAAGATCAGAGGCTAGGCAATGTGGGACTAAATATATACATACGTAGATGAAATTTGAAAAGGATCATGGGCTAAAAGTTCGGCCCGGCCGCGCGCGTACACTGGTGCGGCAGTTTTTTTTTTCAAAGGAACAAAGAAAAAAATCTGGAAAGAAAAGGCTGGCTGGGCCTGGCCCACTTAGGAGAAAAAATAATAATAAGATGAGGCGCCCGCTACCACTATGCTACGCATGTGGGCGACAAGTAACTATGGCCGCACGCAGCTTTTTTTTAAATAGAAACAGAAGGAAAAAGCAGGTAAATAAAATAAAGTAAAATTTTATATAGGAATATTATATATCAACATTTTTAGAAAAAGATTTCCTACAAGTTGAACATTTTTCTAGAATCAAATAAAATACACAGAAATTCAAATAAAACAAAGAGTGCTTCTACTCTAGTAAAATCCAGTAAAAATCATTTTAAAAATACCAAAAATAATTTAAACTTATTTCTCTCCGATTTTCTGATGTAGGGAATCATGTTACCCTATTTTCCATATATTTTATTTTTGGAGAAAAATAATTTGAATAAAACTCAAATAACTCTAAATTGAAAATAAATTCAAAAGAACTTTGAATTTAATTCTTTGAAACTCCCAACTCATATTTCATATGTTTTGAAGAAGTCATTTTATCTTCACTCGTGAAAATCATTGAGTTGCATAAAGTTCCTGGGTTGGAAATATTTTCCAAATGAAATTCAAATATTTTCAACACCCCTTGTCGTTTAAATAAATGGAAGAAGTCATGTCATCTTCTCTCTAGGGTTTTATGGTGAAAAGAATTTGAATTCACGGAGATCACGAATGCAAAATGAAAGTTTGGGAAAGTCCTTTTATTCCCTCTCATTTAACTTTCAAAAAGTTTTGAATTTCACTCAATTTCACACAATCAATCAAATCTATCTATTTATTATAACATTCCAAAGTTTAGAATTTTGGGATGTTACAGCAAAGGTGTGCTTGTCGGCATTGCTGGAACGATTGCCATTTCCGACACTGACTCGACATTGTTTGTGGCATGATTGTTGGTTGGCTAGTGGAACGCTTCTTCCGTGCGCTCAGAGCTTCCCGCAGTAGATGTCCCCGCGCCGCTGTTGATTGTAGTTGAAGATCCTGCAATTAAAAAACAGGTACGAGCGTAAGCATTTGCTTGAATGGCATGTTTATCGTAACGGAATACATTAACTGCATGTGATTTGGCATGACATCATTCACATAGCAATCCGTGAATCTGCATATGGCCATGCATGGCAACTGTAGTTCTCCAGTCATGGCAGCTACAATCCAACAAACATGGCAAATACTGTTGCCAAGACATGGCAACCAACGTCTTTTAGCATCAAAACTTGGATTCTATAGCCATGGCAGCTACAGTCCAACATACATGGCAACTACTGCTGCCAATACATGGCAACCAGTATCTTCTAGCATCAAAACTTGTATTCTAGGTTTGAACTCACTAGGCAAATGCGATCAGTCATGAATGTTGCACACACTCTTATAGCAATTGGCAAATCCCGAAGACAATAGATGACTCTTTGCACACGACCACTTGGTAGCATTTTTTGTTTGTTTTTTCCACCACCACCGTTACAAATCTACTTTTCCTCACATGCTATTCCCACAAAAGCAAATGCAGTATTGTTTTATGGTTCATATTTTTTTAACTTGTTGTGCTGCATGTGCTGATCTTATCTGGTCTGTCATCCCAATTTGATGTGCTCTATCTACAATAGCGATGTCCTGCAACTGTGAAGCTTGCCATGAGACGTTTGCCGATGTGGTTCCACCGTAACAACCTGTGATCATGTTAGCAGTTGGTCAATGCATGGCAACTGTAGTTTGTTCAACATGGCACATGTAGCGGTGCATCCATGACACACATGTTTGCTCACATGTGTCGTCCACAGTTGTTTTAGACATTTGCAATCACATTTTATGACACATGGCAACTCCAGTTGTCCAGGCATGGCAACTGCAGCTGTCAGCTATGTACCTTCTCCTAATTCACTGTCCACAACTTCACTTCATGGACTCACATGTGTACGACGTTGATGGCAGGTACATGGTTGCCGCCTGATGCCACGTGCTGCATGAATGTCCTACATTTTTCTGATATAACTCGTGAGTCTTTTGCCATCCTTGCAAGTTTAATTTCATGTCCACACCAGTATGTTTTTTTTCGTATGTGTTACCTTGATTTGCCACATTAGCTACTTGAAGTTGGTTGCCCGTACATTTGTCAGTGTTAGCGCTCTATGACTGAACTTGCCATGGTGCCCCCCCTGAATGTGGTTTGGTCATAAGAACCTGCGAAAAATGACATTGTAGGACATAAATAGGATGACATCTTCATCGTCGTGAACATGGCAACTGTTCTTTTTTTTATCATGCATCGTACCGATGCTCGCGTACTGCTCTAGTAGTGGTAGCAACGGCCCGGCAGAAATGAGTTGATTGTACTCTGCTGCATCCCAAGGGGGCGTTTCTGGCCTTTGAGAAAAACAAGGATCAGTGTCGTCTTCGTGATTCATTCTTCTGCTTTTTTTCTACCACTGTGTTTTCAGTCACTACATGAACAAGAACGCATCAACAATTTGCAAAATGCATTCTTGCTGTTTGCACGTAGAAGATAACACGGCAATCTTATCACATTTCCTGCGTAGGCAACCAACACATCATGGCAAGCAGGACATGCACATTCATTCTCTTTTTCGAATTCTGGATGCCAGCTATCATTTTGAAGCGATGGCAACCGCCAATAAAATAGGATGGCAAGCAACAAGATAACATGGTGGCAGCTAACGACAATGATAGGTGGCAACTGATGTTAGATACAAGTGACAATTATTTTTTCCTCCCTCCCTATGCCAAATTTCTCCTTTCTTTCCCTTTTTTTCGTGATTCCTACGCATCCTTCATTACCAACTACTCGCACCTAGCCAACCCAGAAGCTTAGCTCAACTCTAGCATAGTACATGGCAGATTTGGTGTATGTTGGTGGGCAAATGCAAATACACACAAATCTGTGGGGTGTTTGCCCTGATAGCGTGGATCCAGTGGCCATCTTCATGGGCAAATTTGCAATTTCAAATTTCTGGACAGAAGAAGGACGAGAAACAGAAGGAGATCAGAGATCCACCTGTTTTTAACTCGTCGTCTTGGGAGGGTGGGGCGGGGGGGTGGGTGGTTAGCGGTGGGAAGGCGCTAGGGATCTGCCCTGGTTGCCATGGCAACCAGAGAAGGAAGGCGATGGAGGTAGGGGATCGAGAGGTAGGAGATGACGGCGGCAGGTCGGTCTGGGGATCGAAAGGAGGCTGGGACGACTGGCGTGCTGTGTCGTGCGGGCAGCGCGGTCCTTTGCCCGGACGTGTGGGCGATTTTGCCACACACCGGACGTGCGGGCTGTGGCTGCGCGCGCCCGGACGCGGTCGTGCGGGCGGGTTCGTCTCCGCGCCACACAGTCCGCTCAGCCTACCACCTACGAATGAGCCAGAAGATTCTGGGGTTGCTATCATTCTGCCAAGTTTTGGAAGGTAATGCAGTCGGAATTGGGGGCACCGGTGGCGATCCCACCGGAGTCAGCTTGCTCCCAGAGTGCACTATCGAGATGGTTGATGTCGTAGTTCGCCGAGGCCACTGATGACGAGCGAGCGGTCATGGTTCAGTGTACATATGCGCTATGGCTCGCGAGGAACAATGCGCGTGAAGGGCAGCGAATAGAGGAGGCGGAGATGATAGCAAGGCGAGTTTACCATCTAATGGGGGAGTGGCAAGCGATACATGGCCGAAAGACCAAGCATATCACGCCGACGGTGAAGGAGAAATGGAAGCCCCCGGAGGAGGGATGGGTGAAGGTGAACGTCGACGGAGCCACCTCGAAGGGAGGTGACAGCGGTGGCGCCGGGCTGGTTTTTCGAAACCATGAAGGCGCTTTCATTGATGGGTTTAGCCAGGTCCTTCCACTGGGAAGTGACCCTGTAAGGGCTGAGCTCCTAGCGTGCAAGCGGGCAGTACAAGTCGCCGAAGAGATGAACATTGACAAGCTTCACATCGAGATGGACTGTAAGGAGGTCGTTGGCAAAATCCAAGGCACGCAGAAAGACTTCTCACCGCTAGGGCCTGTCGTCGAAGAGGTCAAGCGCCTGCTGGCCTCAAGGGAGAGCTGGAAGATTGCGTGGGTTAGGCGGGATGCTAATAAAGCTGCCCACATATTAGCTAGGGATGCAGTTTCTACTAGGTTAAGCAAGGGGTGGCTGCATGTGCCCCAGACTCTATTCTCGAGACAATCGCGAACTAAATCCCTGGATGGGATGAATAAATAAAGCTTTGCATGAGTTTAAAAAAAATATATAGATCCGTATTTGATGGCTTCTATTATCTGATGTATGCAGATGCCCTAAAGGCCCACGTTTCAACACAAAAGAGTCGTTGACACTTCCGTCGGTGTGGAGTTGACTTAACCAGCACGCATGCTCGCGAGCCGTTTTATACATGGATCCATCCGCCGCGCAATCCGGGCCGTTGAAACTAAGACACAACGCTCCAGAACGATCATACGAGGTCGGCTGCGTATACTACATATACACATTGGGGAGTACACGCAGACGTTTATTCCGATCTCCAGCGCCGCCGCCATCATGCAAGCCATGCCGCACCTGGACGACGGCATCGTCTCCGAGATCCTGCACCGGCTCCCCACCAAAGAAGCGTACCGTCTCGCCGCCGTCTGCCGGCGGTGGCGCGCGGTGCTCTGCCAGCCCACGTTCCTCTGCCGCTCCTCGACGACGGCCCGTCCGCCTTCATCGTCCAGCCGCGCGGCAAGATCGGGTACACACACCTCACTCTCGTTGCCACCAACCCTGGCGATGGCTTCCCCGTCAGATTCCCCGTCCTCGATAGGTACATGGATCGCCTGCCTCCGCAACGGCAAATCGTCCGAGTTCCACGGCCTGATCCGACGCCCGCCCTCCTCGACAAGGGCACCGAAAAATCAGTTTTCCGCCTTCTCTACTCCACCGGCGCCGACGACGAAGACGACGTTCCTTATGTGTCTGAGTCTGAGTCCGAGGACGGCGCCGCGGAAGCAGAACTGCCGGTGGTCGGCAGCTTGTTTGACGGCTCTGACTCTGAGGACGACGCCGCAGAACAGCAGGCTGGAGTCGTCGCCCCTTCCGCCACGGTGATGGATGTCGCCGAGCCGGACGCTGTGCCCTCGGAGGAGCATCCCGACAGGCCGCCGGCGTCAGAAGTGCACGTGGAGGACTACGTCGTCTTCTTTGAGAAGACCGTCCCCATGCTCGGCATCTCCATCGTCGCATCCCATGGCCGACTCCTGCTGGCCTGCAGCCAGAGCCGGTACTATTTTTTTTTTTTTTTTGCGGGGAGCCAGAGCCGGTACTATGTATGCGACCCAACGGCGAACCGCTGGCTGGCGCTCCCGCCATCAACCATCGCACCGGACCGTGACGCCAACCGCGGACTCGAGCACCACGTCGACGCGTCCACCGGCAACACGGTCTTCACCGTGGTCCTTCTCCTCCGGCGCAGGCTCCGCCGCGGGCTCGTGGAGACCTTCTCGTCCACGACCGGCACGTGGAACGCGAGGGAGCTCCGCTCGGAAGGCGTGGCGCGCTGCCTCGGCGCCGCATCCCCCGGCGTCCACGTTGGCACATGCTTCTACTGGCTCAGCCGGCGCAAGGGCCGCATCGTCCGCTACGACGCCGCTCGCGGCCGCGCCTCGCTGCTACGCGAGCCGCCGGAGGCGGAGCAGTCCAGGTGCCGGGTGGGGCGGGCGCTGGGCACGGCGGGCGCGCGGCTCCGGCTGTGCGCGTTCGACATCCGCGACGACAAGGGCGACTCGATGCTCCCGCACGACGGCCTGGAGGGCGTGCACGGCGGTGGCTGATGATGGAGGGCGTGCCGGCGGCGGCGCGCCCGTCGTGGCAGCGCGTGCATGAGGCGTTGGTGGAGGACATATCGGTGTGGTACTTCCTGTCGCTGCACAACCACGAGACGCCGGTGGACTTCGCCGGCGCGTGCGGCGAGTTCATCGTGGTGGACAAGGGGCAAGCGCCTGCTGCGGTACGACCTTGACAGCGGCCACAAGGTACCGCTCCTCAGCCTCTACCGAGACACTGGCCGGCTCGGCACGCTCTACTGCCGCTACCACGCCTTCGCCTTCTTCCGCTGAAATTAAGGACCCTTCTTAATTAGTTCGACTTTTGGTGTTTAATTTGAGAGATCATTTCAATACTTGAAACAGCAGCCCAAAATAATTTCATTATGTTCCTGTGACTTTGCCGATGTGTTTGTGTTTTTTCTCTGCCCTCGAGATAGTTTGACGCTGAGCTCGAAACTGAATTTCGTCGCAGTGATTGGTCTGAGGCTGAACTCAAAACTGAATTCAACTCTGTTAATTATATGCCCAACGTTTCTTATCAACCGGATATCCTGTCTAAAATTTATGATAAGTGTGAGCAGAATCAAAGAATGTATGAATTTTCTTAACATAAGAACTTGTATAATTATTTCCCTAATAAATTGTACTTCCTCTGTAAACTAATATAAGAGCGTATAGATCACTAAAGTAGTGATCTACCGCTCTTTTATTAGTTTACGGAGGGAGTATATAATTGGAGTAAATAATTATTTCTAGTAATTGCTCTTGAGCCTGAGCTTATCTACTCCGGAATGAACACTAAATTTGATAAAAGATACTCCCTCCGTCCCATAATGTAAGACGTTTTTTGACTCAAAAAACGTCTTACATTATGGGACGGAGGGAGTGGTAAACAAAATAAGAAAAAAAAACTTTTGAAAGGGGTTCTCTAAGGCACATCTAGATGCACCCTAATTATTGCACGCCTAAATAACTCAATTAAACATAAAAAAGAAAAAGGAAAAAAATACCTGCACAATCTCCGTGTAAAATCAATGACATAAAACTTAGCCTTAGTTTGATTTAGGATGACCTCTATTTTAGAAACAGCAAAATAGAGGTACTGCAGTTTATAAAACTCTGGTATTTGATGATGGCAAACATATCAGAGTTTCAGCCATGAAAAACTCCTTACAGAAGTCCTGTGAGAATTAACGAAAAAATGACATATCATAATGTTCGTATTAGCAAGGCCTCATTAAAAGCTATTAATACAGCCTGTGCAGCAACGATGCGGTGTATATGGAAATTTAGGAATCGCGTGATTTTTAGTAAAACAATTTGAATGTCTGTTAATCAGGCGATAGGGAATATAATACTAAGAACAGTCAAAAACTGGATGATTCTGTCCTTGGAATTGGTGACATCGAGGTTTGGATCCTTCTAAGAGTTCCTGAGTCCTGACAAATCATCTGAGGAGGCCACTGCAGGTCCTAAGTGAGCAGCTCATAAAAAAAAAGACAGTGTCGCTCACTGACAGCCCTGCATCTTTCCTAGGAACCTGGTCGCCGCCTCTGAAGTCCAGGTGTGCATGGTTCTTCAGCTGAGCTTTTATCGTCTGAAGAGCTACTCCTAGTCCCACCTGATCGCGCCTGCATGTGCTTCAAGTTTGGTCGCCCGGGCCATGTAAACTGTTTTAGTTTTACTTTCCCTTTGGATCTGTTCATGCTTGAAACTTGCCTGAATCGATATATGGTCTCATTATGAGTTAATGGAACCCGAGAACACCTCCCTGTTATTCTAAAAAAAATGCCTCACTGTCACAGAAAGCCTTCTACAAAAGAACATTACTAGTATAAAACAATTCATAATGTATGTCTTGTGACTTCTTTTCTCCTATAATGCAAAGGCAGAGCTCCTGTTGTTCACGTCAAAAAAAAACAATTCATAATCATAAAAGGAAAAGAATGCAATGTCAAAGATCCAAGGATCGTAAACAGGTTGTCATTCAGGAACACTCCCCCTTAACCTTGCAAATCACAAAGTCGTTTCATATCAACTCCATTAACATATTTCTAGAAATAAGGAACTTGGCTAGGATTTTGTAAACAGATCAGCGAGATACGCATGACTTCGTTTGCAGAATATCTTTATTCTAGAATACTTCGTTTGCAGAATATCAATCTCCTCATTTTTCTGCAACTCATGAGCATAAGATAATCTTTGTTTGTAAACTAATCTAGGGGTTCCAGAAGTTATGTCGATATGCAGCAAAGAGCCAGAGAGCTTGCAGTATTGAATTCAGCCTTTGTGTTGGCTTGAGTACTGTCCTTGGTATACTAGGTGAACAATCTTTGATCTTTCATTAGCTCACTCAACAAACACCCAATGACAAACAATAGTCGCACGTTGAGTTCTAATCACATCATATACAGCACGAGCACGCGCACCGACGAACAAAAATTTCCAATCTTTTTACACACACAACCAACATCGGCAGGATCAACAGGGAAACGCCCGCGAGGACGACCCTTTACGAGAACTCGAAGCGCATCAGGAGCTTGACCGAGCGCAGCGCCTCGCCATCGCGGGCATAGAGCCTGACGGAGCGTATCCCAGACCGGAGCTCCCACACTGGCAGGCAGGTCTGGCCAGCAAAGTCGTCCTTCTGGTGGTTGTCGGACTCGTGCACCTCGATGCGCAGCAGGGCGAGCTCCGGCACGGACAACGGGAATTCGAACTCGTGGTCCCACGTCGGTATCCAGTTGTCCATGATCACCTTGGTCTCCTTCATCATTGTGTCTGCAACAACTCCTGCTATACCCACCTGCACTTATTTTTCAGATATCAGACATCACATTTTTCATCTCTCACCGACTAACTACTTGATGCATGATGCGAGGGCTGACCCTTGTGTAGAAGTCCGGTGGCGAGCACTTGTCGAAATGTGTCTTGCGGAAATCAAATCGCCATCCGTCTCCCATGTAGACAGTTACCTTCAGATGGTAACGGCATCGAGAAGAAAACAAGTTACATACTGAAGTTACTGTAGCAAATCCGGCAAACAGAAAATATTGCATACCGGCAGAAACTTAGCACGGTGTGTGGTAATTTTTGTTCGTTTGGTTCGTCATAAAGGAAAAAAGAAAGCTTCACTTCACCTTGAGCCTTGTCTTCACTGGTAGTTTGGATCTAGGGTCAAACATTTTATCCGTGTTCATAAGAAAATCAGGCTTTTTCACATAACCGCAGCCGCCGTTTGCTCGGAACATCCCTTGAGTCAGCCATAGTTTCCTTCCATGGCCCTGCCGAGTGCCAGAAAATTTCAAAGTCAAATTGGGAAACACTTAGTTTCCGTAACCTCAGTTTTGTGAACAAATAAGATCAATACTGCACAAGCCTGAAGAAAATGATAGATGCTACCTGCATGTTTGCTGCAACCATCTGAGCTCCATATCTCCATCCCATCAGTGGATTGTAATTGGATGATGTAATGCGCGTTGTCTTTGGGAAAATCCGTAGCAAGTTCCTTTGTGTAAACCTGAAAGAAAATTACAGAAGATTCGTTAATCCACCGTATTAACTTAAATTTTATTCAGCGAGCGCTGAAGAAACAAAATGTCATACAAAAAGATATTTAAATTCATCTCACTTTATAATTTCAGATCCATGAGTAATGGTGGCCTTCTCGTATGCCGCCTCCCCCAAGCTCATCCGAGACACTTTCTCAGGATCAACCTTGAGATCCTGATCCATGTCGTGCTTTCTCCGGGTGAGGCTGATTGAGATGAGACTTTTATACTCCCCGTTAACCCCCTGTTGTACCTTCTTCTCCATCTCTTCATCCTCTTCCACATACCGCTCGGTGTCCTTCTCTGAAACCTGCACATCGGATTCGCAGCTGTTACATCATAGACCTGAATATATTTAGGCTGTTCTAGTGCAAAACTTGTGACATTTCATCACTATATTTTAGGCTTCCAATAACTTTTAGACCAATGTAATAATTTAAGTAAATTCCACTTTTTACCCCTGGGTTGCGACTTTCTAAGAGATTTTACACTATTGAAGAAAAGTCTTGCTACATTTTTTATCTTGTCACAGATTTTACCTAATTTTATTATTTTCACCAAACTGAAAAACTGGATCTGTCTGTCTAGTCAGTTGTCACATCTTCCCGACACATGCATCTGTCTTGTTAGTTTGCAAAAATTAATGAAATAGGGCAATAGTCATCACAAAGTCACAACTAAAGGTAAAACGTGGCAAAAAGAAACTAAACGGGGTAAATTTTATCACAAGATTGCAACTAGAAGGTAAAACCTTGAATCTTGCTTAATGATTTAGGTATATATTTTGTCAAAAATATATAATTACTTATATATTTCATATTTTCTACATGTAGAAAAATAATAAAGGGCAAGTACATCATACTGGAGACCATGCAAGTAAAAGACAATACCTGGCGAGCAGTAGCCACCTGAGCCTTGTTGTCAGGGATCTCGTCCCCCCAAACGCTCTCCTCCTCTGTGCTACCGTTTTGGGCCTCCTCCTTGCTGCTCTTGGTTTCAAGGTACTCTTTTGGCGGTTTGGTTGATATGATGATCTTGCCCCTGAGGTCCTCGGGGGAAGGGAATACAGGCATTGCCTCGGATTCCGAGAGGTGGAGCAAGTCCCCGAATGTCTCCTTGATCATCTGCGACATGATCAAACATGCATGGTCATCATCCGATCCTCCAAAAATTGCAGGAAAATTCAATTCTCTTCAAATACTGTTTCAAACCTTTTTCTACCAAAAATATATGGATATGCTAAAATCTGACGTTAGATTTTCAGGCATGGTAAATCGAACGTTTTTCATGGCAACTTATATTGGCATGACCGCGTCAGGTTGACACGTTTAGTTTGCAAGCACGACAATTTCCTGTCAAAAAAAAGGAACGGAGGCAGATTTGCCATGCTCGTGAACTAAACTTCTATCTTCAACAAAGATAACTTGCCATGAAAAAGCGTTCGATCTGTCTTGCCTAAAAATCTGACGTTTGCTGGATACTAGTCAATGTGTACGTGCAATGCACGTTAATTTGGAAGTATGTTAAGTGCATGTGGATATTAAGTAGGATATTATTTGCGTGTTATTATTTGATTAGCATTATTTTTGGCATGAAATTAGCTGCACGCTAAACATGTTAGCGCTCGACATCGAAGCAGTTTAGGTCGTTGGATTGACATGATTTGATGGCCGATATTAATTCGATCTGCCTCTTTGGGTCTTTTTATATTGGTATAGATTCAGGTCCAAAATACAACTCCCATAAAATAAAGCATTTAAAAAAATGCTCCAGCCTAATCTGGCCTTTGATAAGGCACGACATTTCGTCGAAGACCGAACTAAGATTCCCCGCAAAAAGGAAATAAGACCAAATAAGATTTGGCATCTTTTTTTTTTATCAAATCTCACCCTGAATTTCGTAGCTGAAGATTGCAGATGAGGTAAAGGCTAGTATAGTACTGTATTGGGGAATCCGGGGAACATACCTTTGCTACTTTGGCCTGAAGATGGGGAGTGAGGTGATCTTCGAGGGTAAGGATGACAGGGTATGGGGAGGAGACGAAGGCGTGCTCCTTGACGGTCTCCAGGCATTTCATCAGGTCCACCGGCGACGTCCATGTCCTGCGGGACGCAAATCCACGTCACCTCACTGGTCAAAGATTTGCCACAACGGCCACCACCCTCGGTCGCCGTTGCAGCGTCACCGGCCGTTCGTAGTGACCGTGCACTCTATCTCCGATCTCGTCGACGGTGAATCCCCTAAAACATTTGGTAACTTGGGCCTGTAATTGGATCGATTCTATTGTAACTTGGGCCTACGCCAACATTGATCTCTGGCCATTTCAACACGATCCTCTAATATAATTCCCCTGAACATCGTTGTTGATCAATAAATTACAGCAAAGTTCTCTATAAAAAAATCGTTTTCACTTGTTCTCAACAAATAAAACACTTCATTGTCAATTGTTCTCAAGAAAAAGAAACTTCATTTTCACCATTTAAGAGGTTCACACCATTAGGCTTAAGCTGGGCCCTTGGTGTCATTCAGAACACCAAACATATTCTAACGTGCCAAAAAACATCCCGTCGTCTTTAGTCACGTTCTCTCTAGATGAAGGAGACGTTGTCTTTAGCCTCAGCATAGATCGACGTCTAATCATGTGTTTGTTCTTGTTTCGTTTTCCATCGGATTGTGAATGGTTGAATGACCCACCAGTTTTTTTCAGGTGTTATGTCGAGCAAGAGTGTCGTCCGGTAGCCGATTTTTTACCAACAAGTGCAAGTGAAAATAAAAAGTTCATGCGTGCAACTGGTACCTGCCGTGGAGGACCTCGACGTCGTCCTTGGCGGCATTGGGCCAGAGGTCGAGCTCGATGACCCTGACGCCGTCGCGAAGCGCCTTGGCGATGGGCGCCTCGCTGCACCCGCTGCTCAGCTGGTTCCCTGTCAGGTACGAGTTGTGGCCCGTGTAGATGAAGTAGTGCGACAGCGGCAGCCCCATGTCATGGTGAACCTGCACGGACGTACGCACCAAATTTGGTAAATATAATCCAAAGATATGTATGTAGGAACAAAAACGCAAGAATGGCTGGAGAAAGCTCCCCGGTACCAACTGTGAGATGTATACGTACATACGGCCAAATGGAAAGTACGGTTGCAGCTACCAAATACGTCCAATTATACGCAATCATACGTCCACGTCGGACAGGTCAGAGTCGGGCCGAAGGATCCACGCACACAACCGTCCAAACATTCTATATGGGCCACCTAAATACTTAATAATTCATATATGATTTGTTTTCTGTACTATACTGAACAAGTCATGATATTTTCCAACAAATTAATTCTCTCCGGGACTTGAATAAATCAGCGGCTGAGCGAAGAATGTTTGGGAGGAAGTTAATGTTAACCAAGCCAACAATTTAGGGCCACACCGAAGGATCTACATATATAAGTGGGGTATCCAAACATCGCTATTGGAGAATTGATTCATTCCGCAAAAAGCAAGAACAATTAATTCATACGATACGAGTACTGAAATTAGCCATTTCCAACATTTTTGTACTAGACTTGTTTTAGCTCACCGGCCATGGTTCACTAGCTATATGATACTAGTTCGGACCATCAAGTGTATCCCGTAAAAAGGAAAACTATATACCGAGTTCGACAAAGTTGAAGGGTCATGTTTTCTAGTATTCAAGTTGGTCGAGGAATGCTATTTTGGTCCGTAGCTAACGGAACACTAATGATATCATATTTTTTTTTCTTTTTTATATTACTATGGTCCAAGGACAGTTGAAGCTGGATCATGTCCAATAACAAACCCACCCATACTTCAAGACCAGACCATGTGAGACTCACAAAATTCTGCACAGATGACGAGCTTGGCATCCAAACATGTCCATTGAACCATTCATGTTGCGGCGGTGTTGACTGAACATGTCGTTGCATTCTTATTTTGATGCTTTTATATATAAATGTTTTTCTAGACGGAAATAGATTTACTTGTTTAAGGACGTTCTAATAATGTGATCAACATCCCATTTCATCAGGGTACTTTTTGATAAACAAATAATCACTAGACATGGTGAGTTAGGCAGCCAATAACACTAATCAAAGAGTGGGGGCAGGTGACTTAGTTCACTAAGTACCTGTACCTAGTGTCCTTTAGTTGTTTAACCTCCCACATGTTGCATGCATGATCGTATTAGCGATGCTTTTTAGGAAAAATAGTTTGAAGCTATATATACATCTAAATGCTTGCGGAAACGTGGGAAGTGGTCCAATTTGATAGCTTTACGCACTGGCAGCAGGCCAAAACTGCTCCAAAGTGTAAAGTGCTTGCTTGTTTATAAGCGGAACCTTATCTCCCTCACACACGTCCAACAGAAGCAGATAAGCTTAGGAACTCCTCTGCTGATCCTTATTCGACTATAAAGTAGTTTTAGCTCTGAATTGATAGAGCTACATGCATATCATGAAATTTAAAGTTGCGCAAAACCGCGTGTAGTTTCAAGAATTAGAAATGTAGTCACGCAGTTCTTGCAATACCACACCTACCCAATAACTAAGATTTGACAGATTCTCTCTCAAGTTTACACAGGAGATCCCCTTCAATCAATCAATCAATCGCATAATTTTCCCGCAAAAAGACAAATTATCATGGGTATTAAACAACTTCATCATCTTATGGTGATGATTGCTAAATGTTCTAGCTAGGTCTCTCTGCCAAATAACCGAGAGAAGCAGAAACAAAAGACAGAAATCCTTGTGAGCTAGTACGTGGAAAGATCCTAATTTTGGTGTCACTCTCTAGCATGGGGGACACAGCACAAGCGCAACACTGCTGCATGATCCATACATCAGGGACATTGCACATGTGCCTAACCTGTTTACCAACAGTACTCGTGACTCCATTTATGACTGTTCCGTGTTGACATAAATGGAGGAGCCAAATCACGTTTGCAGAAACCACCCTATTTGTTTATAAAATATTTTCTAGTACTCGACTTTGTTACTGTCCTAGCCATATCTGACCAAGAATCAATCAATCAGCAGAAATGATTTCAGAAAGAGAAGTAAATTAATCAGCCCACTATTAATCAGTATGGTTAGAACATTCTATTGCACTGCTGAGAACCAAGTTTATGTATTTACTAGTAGAAAAATATTTCAGGATCTTTGTGCAATTCAAACCATGGAAAATCGTAGAAGCTGTTGTATTGGAAAAGTTCTTTCTGATATTTTTTAAGGAAGAAGATAACAGTTTTGATTAGTACACGGGCGGATGGATGGAGGTGTAGGCAGGTGGCGAGCTTACGTACCCCTCGGCGAGGATGGAGGGCGGCGTTGGCGTCGCTGCACAGCCACCGGTGGAAGCCCTCGACGGTGAGCCCGCCGCCCTTCTTGAGCAGCCGGTGCTCCGCCGCGAAGGCCAGGACCTCCCTCGCCGCCGCCTCGACGTCGTCGTCGCCGGCCTCCCCCTGCACCTCCCGGAGGAACCTCCTGAGCGCCTCCTCCCCGAGCGCGCTGCCGCCGCCGTCCGCGCCGGCGTACGCCTGGAACACGTCGCCGATGGCCTCCGACGGCTCGTTAGACGCCGGACGGAACCGCCGGAGGAAGCAGCACACCCTGTACGTCGTCATGGGCCGCCTCGCTCCACGGACGTATTCGCCCGGTATGTACAGGTAGCTAGCTAGAGTTAACTGATTATGGTTTGGCGCGTCTGTGAGTGCTAGCTAGCTGGTGCACATCTCTGTGTATATGGTGTGTGTGCTCGCAAGGTTCTTGCTATGTATCCGGTGTCTCGTTGGTTGGCGACGATATTAAAGCAGCTCGCCACCAAAAACAAGTACAGGTGTGACAGGTAACAAAAATAATCCAGCGTATCACTGACACGTGGCTCTAACCTCACATGTCATCTCTTGCATGCTGGATGAGACTGTAGGGGTCGCTACGAGTCGGCTGACGAATCATTTTAAAAGATCCGCCGGCTCGGCCGCCGTTAGATCTATATCCATCCACTGTCTAGCACCGTCCTCATTTTTACAACAAGGATGATGTTGCAGTGCAGAATACTTTGCAACAAAACTTATGTTGCAGAAATCTTTTACAATATAAGTGATGTTGTAAAAAAAATTATATTAATTTTGCAACATGGGTGTTGTTGCGGAAAAAAAAATACAACACAGATGATATTGCAGAAAATATTTGTAGTTTTTTTCATCTCCATCGTTTTTGCAACATGTATGTTGTTGTGGGATGCAATCTGCAACATGCATGATGTTGCAGAAAAAAGACATGCAAAGAAGACACGCGTAACGCGGATTGTTTTTGTGCAATCCGCTGGCTGAACGCAAGCGTTTTCCTAATTAAAAACGCCTTAGTAGAAAGAACAAACAATTGGAATGTCATGTTGATTTGGATCCTATAAAAAACTTGAATTTATTTCATTGCATCATAGAGAAAACAAAATATTTTTTCTTAGATCTTTAAGTGAATGCTAGATTTTTTATGAAATGTAGTACAAATGGTTCCTTAGAGAAAAATTGTACTCCCTCCATTCGAAAATACTTGTCACCAAAATGGATAAAAGAATGTATCTGAAACTAATATACATCTAGATACATCCCTTTTTATTTATTTTGATGACAAGTATTTCCGGACGGAGGGAGTATATGATTCAATGCTATGAATGAAAGATCAATGCAGAAATAAAAATCATAGGACTCTAGTCCTCCAAAAATACCATGAAAAATCCTTTGAGCCAAAAGGGCCCAGAAATGTTGCATAGAAACATAAGCCGCATGTAGTCAAAGTTTTAAAACTTTGACAACTAATAGTATGTATGAAAGTATAGAAATTTATCATGTAAGATATTTTACTTGTGATTGCAAAATAATCTGCGCCAAATATTTCTCTACTAATCTTGCAAGCATTTTCTAAGTAAAGAAAATGTATACTAATAGTCGTACCTTGAAGCTTGTGAAAAATATAACTTGCCATAGGGCATCTTCAATATGGACCCTTAAACCACTCGCATTCGTCCAGACTATACGGTCCGGATGTATTTTGTTATTCAATGAGGTCTTGTATCCGTCCGCGGGACGGTTTGGATATCCTTTTTTTCACAAACTCTAAGCAAAGTAGGGGGCGGGAGGGGGGCTTTGTGGGCATTCAAACCACTTCCACGCACGCGCCAGGCAACCTTACCCCACCCAAAATCCTCTCCCGCGCTTTCTTTTCAACGGACGCGCCGCTTCCCGCGCCGCATTCAAGCCAGCCAAGAGCACCGGGGGCGTCGTCGTCATTGGCCGCGGCGGCCCTCCACACCACACAGGAGGTAGCGGACCGGCTACTCCGCGAGCGCCAGACAGCGGCCGAACAAGGCTTCCACGGGGGACCCATGTCCTTCCACCGCTGGAGGGACGACAATGGCACGAACGACGATGCGGTGTGGCCCGGCAGGGCGCCGCCAAGCATATGAGGTCGTCGTCCGCTACAAGTTAGCCTCCTAGGGTTTTTTCTTCTTCTAGTTCTTAGTTAAACGGTCGGAATATCTTAGCCGTTTTACGTACATTATGTTCGAACTGTAATGAAATCTGTATTATTTGATATAATTTGTCTAGTTTATTCAAATTTGATTTGAAACATATAAGGTCAGCTTTGAATGGCCGGATTTCATATCGGTGTCCGTGAGCTGGTCCGGTGTTCGGTACGGTTGGAGATTTCAGCAGCGTAGATGCCCTGATTTCTTAAAACCAATTGTCTCTACTCTCTATACTCCTCTAGCAGATCTCTCTCCCATATCAGCCAGCCTAGGCAACCGGTCACCCGGAGAGTGCAGGCATTGTCATCGGCCGCTCTCCGACGCGTCATATCAAATATTTTAACGCGTGCTTTTTGTCGTGGTACCTAGATGACTTTCCGCCAAAAGAAGTAAAAAAAAAGCTGTTATATGCGAGTGGAGCGGATAAGGCATGTAGTCACGTTCTAGTGCTGGGCGTGGCTAGCTGCATATATATATTCGATCACGAGCGTGTGTGCGCATCAGTGCATGGGGCCATGCAAGATTATAATGAGTATGCGTTTGACGGCAACGCTAGCTAGTGATACATAGCAATCAATCTATTACGGCCATCATCAAGCTTCATTCCGGCTGGTTAACGGTGAGTGCACGATGCCTACGATATATGGCGGCCCCGGCCGGTCGGCCACACACTCAGGCGATCGACGACGATCACACGGTGACACTGGCATGCATGTGGGCCCTCGTGGCCTTACTCTATTTTTTGGGTAGAAGCAAAGCTAATGATACACATTGGCGGCACAAAGGACATATTAGAGACGGATCGCCTGCCCCACGCAGCTCGATCGTGCATGCATGTACGCCAATTCCGCGCCCATCGTTATCGTCAGCATATGTGGATCGGGCAAGGGAGCTGGGTCCGAATGTGGGGTGGAACACATGGGCACATGGCGTGGAGCTCTTTCTCGCGGCCTTTCCATATCGCTTACCAACCAAATAGCCACAATTAGCACGCGGGGTCACTACTGTCCCCTTCGTGGGTCACTGCCTTGATCCTCTTTTTGCACCACACGCTACCTCCTCAGGTACAATGTATGAAAGGTCAGGAGTACCTTTGGTGGTACTGTTAATCGTGACGTACAGTTGAGAGGTTACAAGCTAACCTAGCTACCGTTATGTTGACCAACCTCGGTGAGCCGGAGCGCATAGGTTCGCTCTATCGGACATATAGTTTCTCTTTGGT
The DNA here is from genome assembly GCA_021605205.1 of Aegilops longissima. NCBI lineage: Eukaryota > Viridiplantae > Streptophyta > Magnoliopsida > Poales > Poaceae > Aegilops > Aegilops longissima. Next base: position 63,342,038 of record CM038676.1, read on the forward strand.
ACCGTTGAGTGTCGTCAATATGCTTGTGGCAGCCTGGATAATGCAACGGTTTTTTAGTTTGTACTCTGGTAGTGGCGAAGGTGCTCGAGTGCCCGGTCAGGTGAACCAGAGCGGCATAAGTTCGCTTTATCGGACATATCGTTCCTCTTTGGTAAGTCGAGTGTCGTCAATATGCTTGTGGCGGCCTAGATAATGCAACGGTTTTTCAGTTTGTACTCTGGTAGTGGTGAAGGTGCTCGATTGCCCGGCCAGGTGAACCAGAGTGGCATAAGTTCGCTCTATCGGACATATCGTTCCTCTTAGGTGCCGTTGAGTGTCGCCAATATGCTTGTCGCAGCCTGGATAAATGCAATGGTTTTTTGGTGTGTACTCTAGTAGCGGCGAAGGTGCTCGAGTGCCCGGCCGGGTGTCTTGTGGGGTGTTGGCCTTCCCGTGTCTTGTATGTACAGTAATGCTTTAGTACTAGGCTAGCTAGGCGCTATTTAGGTTTTTGTCCGGTTTTCCTCAAATAAATCGTGCAGTCCGTTTTCCTTTCTTCTTTATTGACACCCGCCTTTATGGGGCGCATTCCTCCTCTTGGAGTGTTCTTATAATACCTTCTTCTAATCAACGAATTTGGCAATTCTCCTGTCAACATTCTAAAAAACACCCTGTCCTAACTAAATGACAAGCGATGGCATGTTACCTGAAACCAACTTTGATGACGATGGCCGAAGGAGGATTAATGATGTAAGTTTCAGTTAAGTTTTTTTTCTAAAAAAATATAGGCGCATACGCTCACATACACACACGTACTCTCACATGTATGAACACGCACGCACACACACACACACATCTTACTTCTATAAGCACCTTTCGAAGACCGAACTGACAAATTTTGAAATTCACAAAGTCGCCACAAACACCTCAAAGCCGATGGTATCGTCATGTCCCATTGAATGTACAGTGTTGCTCTCCCCTTGCTATCACCGGTGGTGGTGGAGCTTTTCCTCCTTTGGACGTGCGAGCTATGGCTCACTATTTTTCGTATCTAGTCTTTATGCGTCAACGCTACAATGTCACAAACCATTGTTGCGTGCATGCAAATGGTTCCCACGAGAGAAGCTGGATTAGCGGATTGTAGTGGTTGTTCATTGTGTTGCCATCACCCCATGCTGACAAGTGGAGGCATACTGTAGGAGGTAGAGGAATAATGATTCAGTTTGATTGGTGATGATCTTTGTCGAGTCGATTCGGCAAAATAAGATTCCGTGGTGGTCTTGGCGGACATCTCCGGAGAACATCATGGTTGATTCACTCATAGTACTAAGTGGAACAATTGTTAGAAGATCTACCATCAAGATCGTGACTGGAACACAATTTGATATCCAGGATGTGAAAACCTACATTCTAGCCTGCACTAATTGGACCTGTCGACAAGAACTTGTTTCGTCTCCTTATTGAAGGCATTTTCTTTGTGTTGATGCTTTAGCCTCAATTGGTTGGACCCGACACCCGGGGCGAAAATCCTTGTGGGCTAGGATGGGGAAGGAGGGGGCGCATTGGGTAATCCTCTTAACTTCTATTCCCAAAAGGAAAGGTAAATCTCCTAGCTAGATCATTAAGATCAACATTGGAACTTAAATCCTATAAGAATGCTCACATTGCTTAGTTGCATGAACTTGTAAAAATTATGAGCATGTTTGGGAAGATCAACTACTGAAGTGAAGATGAATATATCAAAAGTTATCTCACAAGAAAAAAAAGGTCGGAGGGGGTACTACCTATAGTGCAAGGTAGCCTAACCTTGGGACAGAACTGAACGGAATCTTGCGTACCTATACATGCAATATATCACTCTCCTAGGTATATACGTGTCCAGATATCCACGACATGATGTTGATTAATTGGAAGACCCATTGATTTGACAATTCGTACACACTAAGTTAATTAGTAGGTAGAGATGCGCTAGTTTACTAACAAGGACTGTGTCAAGTCATCTTGTCGGGAATATTAGTTAATTAGGTGATAACATAGTAAACTAGGTAGGCGGGAATACATTGGGCGTGCACATGTCTTAGCCGTCCAAGTGTCCCATGCTCCTGTGCATTGCTCAAATTAAGGATCAAGCTGCGTGATTCGATTTGGCCTAATTGTCATCTTGATTGATTTTGTTCATTGTGTGTACGTATTGTTTACCAGCTGATCGATGCCAACTTGATTAGTTAGCATCAGCTTAGGCTAAAAATGATAGTATCCAGTTGTTTTCCATGAAACTGAGTGGTCATGCCTCGCTGGCTAGTAGACTAGCTTACTTCGATCACGAACGATATGATGCTTTTGTACATTTGACATTGTCAGCTATGGGTGTTATGCCAATTGGTTAGTTTATTTGTGAACTTAAGTCACTATTATTTGTTTGATTGTGAGAATGATGTTTCGTAATTAAGCTATATTATATATATTTTACCAAGTGCGGCCACTGACACTCTCTACGCTCCAAGATACATGATGCTTTAGTTATAGACCCAATACGTGCTGAAGATGCAACTTTAACTGATATTACATATTTATAGTTAGTTAATACTTCCTCCGGTCCTTTTTAGTCCGTATATAAGTTTTATCCAAAGTCAAAGTATCTCAACCTTGACCAAACTTATAGAAAATGGTATTAACATTTACAATGCCAAATCAACATTGTTAGATTCATTATGAAATGTAGCTTCATGGCATATATATTTGGTATTGTAAATGTTGGTATTTTTTCATATAAATTTGGTCAAACTTTGCAAAGTTTGACTTGACACAAATCTAATATGCAGAGTAAAAAGGACCGGAGGGAGCATTTTATAGTTTTTTGATATAGCTCACCATTCATGCTGAATGATATTTATAGTTCACATCAAAAAGGGAAACAATACTTATCAACTGATTAATCCAGCAACAGATTTGGCTGCTTCATGAGAATTCAATAGCACAGCCCTTACTAAAAATTGGAACAAAATTCAATATTTTCCATGCAAAATCTAATAATTTCTCCAAGTAGTTTTGTAATAATTAGTAAAACTATGGAAACTTTTGGCTGCACAATTTCTGATTTATTATTGTCTACCCATATTTTTGTGCACCCAACATACTATTATCAGACTTTTCTTCAAAAAGGAAGTTGACGCCGGTATCAAAATCATGCTCAACACTGTACAGGTGTACATCAAGCTCTTTTCGTGTCAGCGGCAGCGGGGAAGCATGCACGATTTACTCATGCAGCAACACTTCTTCCATCTCTTATGGTTCTTCTTTACTTTACGGCATTGAGTAATCAGAGTGCGTAATTTGAATCGAACAAATTGCACACTAGCTTGCAGCCTAGATGTTCTCTGCTATAACTAGTTAGGCGCATCTCACGACTCAAACCACGAAGAATTGATTCGACCAGAGCCAATCCATGCCTGTATGCATATAAACAGCAGATATACACCGAGGAGTACATACTCCTTTGACGGAAAAAAGAGAGGAGTATATATTCACATCATTACTGCCATTAATTAACTTCTGTGCTTATACATTCATTAGTAGCTAAGATTAGACATACGGAGTTCCCGCATAAATGAAAAGATATTAGACATATGGACCGCATTGCCACCTCCGATTCGCCCTGCACGGATTCGATTCCTGTCATCTTGGCCTACACATTTCGGATGCAATCAATGGTGGGTGCAATGGGAGAGTTGCTATATATGCCGCCTGCACTGAGATCCAGTGATATGCCATGGGCATGTCACGCCGTAACATGCCGTTGGGTCAAAAATGGACTGCCCGGATTAGTTTTTTTTTCTTTGCGGGTGCAGATTAGGTGTTGTGGCAGAAAATAATGCACACATGCCCTGTGTATTCTCCCTGTAGCACCATGTATTGTAGACACACAGTGTACATGGGGTACTGTTTATGCTGATCTGGCCTGTTGATTTCCAATTGAACGGTCGAAAGAGGGGGTCATGTTACCATTATTGTTCACTGGTGACATGCCCATGCCATGCCACTGGATCTCAATCTACGCCGGCTACAGCGAGAGGGCGCCACGTCAAGCAGCAAGACCATAGAAATACAACCCATTGAGGTGTTCACTGCTTTGTCCGCGTCTTCTTATCCTTCGAGATCACTAGTTAAGAGGCTCATTTGCTATCTAACACAAAAAATCGCAGACTTAAAAAGTTGTTAGTTTGTGAAAATGCTCACAGATTTGAAAAATAGTTCATGAATTTAAAAACTGCTCGCGAATTCAATAAAATTAGCAAATACAAATAAAATTTTGTAAATTCCAAAAGACATTGAGCATCTAATTTTTTCATGGAATTAAAAAATGTTCGTGCATCTAAGAAACGTCTGTGAAATTGAAAAAGATCACGTATCTGAAAAAATTGAGGATATAAATTGTTTTGCAATTTGAAAAACTTTCATTGATTTAAAAATGTTCTTGAATTTGTAAAAGAACTCTCGCATCTGAAAAAGTTTGCGAGTTTAAAAAAGTAAGCACATTTGAGAAAATTTGGTGGATTGAAAAAATGTTCATGGATTTGAAAAAAAGTTCTTGAAACTGAAATTTTTATGGATTTAAAAAATAATCGTCGATTTGGATTAAAAGTTCAAGAATTTGGAAAAGGTGCACATATCTGATTTTTTTTATCGAATATGAATAAAGTTTCACGATTTCTAAAACTTAGGTTCATATTTTTTATGAAAAAAATATAAGTTCAGAAAGGAAAAATAAAAATAGAAAGAAATATGAAACTGAAAAAGGAAGGAAAAAAATTAAAAGAACCAAAACTAAACCTGGTAAAAGCAGCAGGAAAAAAAGGGCAGAAGCTTTGAGAAGTTTCCTAAAACGAGGCTTGAAAACTTCTAGAAGCTTCACAAAATCACACGGTAAGCTGCCAACTAGATCGAGACCTCCTATAGGAGACATTCTGCGCTATTTTTTTTCGAGACAATCCACGAAGCTTTTTATTCAACCGTCACAACGTTTATAGGGATGAACTGAAGTTCACCAGGGTTGCCCAACCAAACATGGCGGCCAGTCCCCAGTTTTAAAACATGCTTCGCTAGATTGTGAGCCTCGACATTTAAGCTCCTAAACTTATGCACAAAATTGCATAACTGAAAACTACGAGAGTATTCAACGATCTCATGTATAATATCCCCATAGCTAGGGCTATTCTTTTGCTTGATATCCTCCACAAAGCCTTTGTTGTCAGTTGCAACGTGTATCGCCGGTAGATGCAGATCCTCTGCTAGTGTCATTGCTTCCCGAACTGCCAACATCTCGAGAGTAGCTGGATCAGATATACCATTGAACACGATAGCCGACGCTCCAAGATACAGACCCTCCTCATTCCTGCATATTGTAGCGATCGCACCAAATTTCGATCTCCTCATAGTGGCCGCATCAACATTCACTTTCATCATGCCTGAGGGAGGTTTAATACAGCATGTTGGCCTCACCTGCACTGAATGCGCAGCTGTTCTCTCCGGTTTCTTGACAATTTGGATGTCATTCAGAAAGGAATTGACAAAACAATGAGTGGAGTAGGGGCTCTGAAATATGTCTTCATAAATTGCCTTTCTTCTTGCTGCCCAAATAGCCCATAAGGTGGTCGTCATACGGACAAAAAGATCACTTGGCAAGGCTCTCTTCATGGCAAAGAGCCAGTCCTTAACGCTATCGGTGTCGAAACGACTCATCTGATCCAAGATCGCCTCATCTGCAAGTGCCCAAACACTGCAAAACATCGAGCAGTTCAATAAGGCATGTCTCCACGAGTCCCTCGCGCCACGTAAAGCACATGCCGATGACGTTGACATATTTCTATGCTCCAGGACATCGGCTGTCGGAATTGAGCTCCGAGCTAGTTGCTAGAGAAAAAGCTTGATTTTTGCCGGTACGTCGGTCTTCCATAGACCAGTCCATTCCGTTTTTGCATTTCCGCCGTCGAAGAACTATCTCGTTCCTCGATCCAGTTCTCCCTCGTGATCTTGGTTTGCATAATAATTCTGTAAGCAGATTTGACAGAAAAAGAACCTCTCTGCTCTCCGCTCCAGGCCTAGAAATCCTCTACGTTCCTTGTACATAAAGGGATAGCTAGCACTACTTCTGCATCAATGGGCAAGAAAACCGATTAGACAAGATGCTCATTCCAGCTCGCTGTCGCCGTGTACACCAATTCTGAGACCAACTGTGGAGGGTTTGGAATAAGCAGTGCGATGGGCCTCATCATCCCCGGTCGTGATAACCAGTTCTATGTCCATATATGTGTAGTTTGCCCATTACCAATCCTCCTGATAAGGCCTAGCCTAAGCATATCTCTTCCATCTAGGATTACTCGCCAAATTTGTGATGGTCTATTGCCAAGCTCCGCCTCCATTAAAGATGAGTGAGGAAAATAAGCTGACCCAGAGGGGGCATACAAACTGGGCTGGCCCACAGATGCGAGGTGGAAAAATAAGGAAAAAAGAAAAAGGAAGCTGGCGATATTCGAACCTGCAACCGCCAACATGACCTACTAGCCAGCTTGTCTATCGAGGTCTACTTAACGAAGTACAACAAAATGCTAAAAGGCCTAAATACCAGACACAAAATTTACATGAAATCTTAAAAGTGCATGCGCGTTTATTGGAGAGAACAAGCGCCCGCTCTATCACTCACATGCATGTGTACTTTTTTTCTGCTAGTGCGTGTGGTAACACTGGTCACATTGGAACATATCTTTGTGCAATTATTTTGGATTTTCAAAATTTAAAAAAAAACCATATCTTTCAAACCGCGCATCGAAATTTAGATCCGTTTTCTCCGTTGGATTCCTCGCAACGAGATCTTTCAAACTAGATCCCGCAAGGATGTGTTTCGATGAAATGTTTTTATGACAACTTTGATGCTATATGGTGCAACTTTTAGTACTGCATTGTGCAAATTTAGTACTGTATGGTGCAAAGTTTTTCAAAACCAAATTTTGGAGCTGTATGAGCCAAATTCCTCTGTGTTTGCAACCTAGCAACCATGACAACCTGATGTGCAACTAGTCTACTGCCCCAACCAACTACGTAGTAGTTGATGTGCAACCCTCCTCCCTACTCGTGGATGTGTAGTTTTTCAATATTTGCACACCCTGTCCCACCTCCACTACCAATGATATGTGCAATTTGGTCAATTGTTAAAGCCAACTATCTATTTAGTCGATTGTGCAACTCCTTACCCCTTCCTACTTGGTCTTCTACGCAGTTGGCCGGGGAAACATGCGAGGTTGCACATGTCACAGGCAGGGGTAGTTTAGATAGTGAAAATTCCACATTCATGAGGGTAGTGAAAAGTTGCATATAGGTAGGGCGCGGAAGTTGTACATATCACTAGCAAGGGTGGTTTGGACTAGGTGCTTGCAGGGAAACCACACATTTCGGAAAAGTTACACCTCACTGTTAGACAATTGGCCGTGATAGTACCTGAAGTTGCACATCCACTACTAGGCAGCTGGCCGATGCAGCAAATAGTGAAAGCACAACCACGGGCATAAGGATCGTTGCACATCATCTACTAGGCAATTAGCCTGGACAACAGACGAAATTGCCCATCTCACTAGAAGTAAATAGTTTGAGGATGGAGGTGACATAAGTAAAAAATTGCATGTTCACGGGTAGACGGGAAGTTGCACAACCACTGTCAGCTAGTTGCACATCGACTCCTAAGCAGTTGCACAAAACGAGGGACTAAATTACACAAAAAAAATCATCGAAACATATGCCCATGCGGGATCTAGTTTCGAAGAGCACGTCACGAGGGTTCCTAAAGTGAAAACGAATATTAATTTCGACATGCGGTTTGAAAGTTATAGTTTTTTAAAATTTATAAATCATGAATTAAATGATAGGAAACCATACACACATATGGAGTAAAAGTGGACACAGTCGGATGCATGTGGACCATTTAATACGCATGTTGGTGGGCTATTTTCTGTTTAAGTAGTTGGGACCAGGGAATCTTTTCTAATCAAAGACACGGGGACAAACACTTCCCAAAAATTACCGGCTACCACAGAGCGTTAGTGAGCCAACGGCTGCTCGTTCGACGCGTTCCAAAATTTAACACTTGAAAACAAATCACGAACAGATTTTCAAAATCTGGAGCAAAAATTGAACTTGCGACCAATTTTGACAAAACAGAATGAAATTTTGGTAAAATTCTGAAATATTTTTTAATTTTCAACAAAATATGACGCATGTGAACAAAAATATGAAATACTGAACATTTTTGGAAAAAATGTGAACATTTTTTAAATTTAGAGAAAACAAATTAAATCAAGAAAAAAACTTGAACATGTGAACAAATATTTGAAGACCCAAACTTTGTTTCAAGTTAGAGAACCAAATTTTGAAATGAGGAACAAAATTTGAAAATGGGAACAAAGAATATTTGAAATCTCGAACATTGGTTTGAAACTCTGAACATTTTCTAATTTAGATAAAAAATCAAAATAAAATCGAGAAAAAATTGAATGATCTAAATATTTTTTTAATTTACAGAACAAAAAGCTCAAATTAAGAACAATTTGAAAATCCTTTTTTAAAATTACGAACAGTTTTTATTAGATAAAAATAGAAAATGTAATCATTCTCGAAAATTTGGAAATTCTAAACATTTTCAAGTTTTAGAACATTTTTAAAATGAAGTAAACAATCTTTGAACATCTGAACATTTATTGAAATTTGTGATCAAAATTTGAGAAACATAATTTTGTATTTCTAAATATTTTTGAAAATAAAAATAAAGAAAGGCAAGAAAAAATAAACAATGAAAATAAAAAAACGAAAAAGGGAAGAAAAATGAACAAAGTATAGAAAAAAGGAAAATAACAAAAAGGAAACAAAAAGACATAAAACCGGTTCAGGAACCTTCGCTTACCTTCTAGAAGGTTCCTAAAATGAGAAAAAACCGATTGGAACCTCCTAGAACCTTCCCAAAACAGTCTGACACTGTAGCACTTACTTTGCTGATTATTGGGCCCGCCCATGTCGATCGCTGGTCGCTCCCTGTGTGCGAATGCGGCAGATAGGATTTTCCAACTAGATCTACAGAATCGCACGCTAAGCTATGCTAGATGAGCCGGCTGTTAACAAACGAAGCAATCGAGGGGTGTGCGACAGGTAAGGAAATGCAATATATTCGGCACTATAAGCGCCTAATAGTGTTTCCTAGTCCCCGCTTAGCTCGTTATTTAGTGACTAGATGCTCACTATTGGGCTGGCACAGAGTGGCAAAGTATTTCTGTTTTCCTCTCTGGTCTTGGGATAATTCTATAACATGTAGATTTGTTTTTTTCTCTCTACTAGTTTATTGGTTTTTCTTTGACTTTCTTTTTCTTCTTTGCCTCTCTGGTTGAACCTTTTCAATTCATGAATATTTTTAAATTCATAGATATGTATAAACTTCACGAATAATACTATTTTTGTGAATATTGTTTTGATCCGCAAGCATTTCTTTAAAATTCGTGATCATTTTCAATTTCTTCATTTTTATAAAAAACAATTAATGATTATTATTTAATGTGAAGATTTATAAAATTTAGAACATATTTTTGGATCCACAAACCTTTTTTAATGTCGGCAATATTTTCAAAAATCATGAATATTAAAAAATAGAATATTTTTTAATTTATACTACTGTTTGTTTTGGAAAACAAACCCAACTCTAAACTACGCAGCCTCATGTACCTATAGTAATAGTAGCTAAGACGAAGAAAAAATCCTAAGTGGGTCGGGCTACTATGCAGCCGACATGTGTGTTTGCTTGCTGCGACACGCATTGCGTGTGGAACATGACCTCCCACCTTCTATCATGTGTCTTAAGCTATGTGCAGTATGTGCCTCGGTAATTTTGTTTAGTCGCTTTTCAAGCATATTTTTTTTCATTTTGATTGGTTTTGCTATTAATATACTTCTGAATTGGAAAGGGGAATGTTCAAGATTTTAAAAAGTTCACAACAAATATAATAAAGCCTTTTGTCTCAAGCTAGTTTGGATAGGTTAGATATGAAATCAAACAATTATAATATTCAAGAATTTGAAATAATATTATTTTTGCACTAAAATGGAAAATATATAATAAGAAGTATGAAAAGGAAGACAAAAAAGATAAAATCATTCATGTAAGTTTAAAATTATTCACCTATTTTGAACAAAAATCAAATCCAAAAATATGTTCATGATTTTTTATCTTTTCATGTAATCTGAAAAGTTGTTTAGCCATTTTAAGATTGTTCGCATTTATTTAGTTGTTCAAATTAGTAGAATTCTTCAACATAATTTTGAAAAATCTTTGCATATTTGACAAAAACCATGCAATTAAAAAATATGTAAGTATATATTTTAAAAAGTGTTCTCATAATTTTTTAATGTGTTTATGTCGAGGGGAAGTAGGTTCCACCACTTCACCGTGCCACCCTCGTTGTATTTGGGCCACAGTTACCCATTAGAACAGGGCACAACGGGACTATGTTGAATCCAACAACTTCCACTATCATGCTAGTCCTGGTTTCATAAAAGGAGGCAAATGCTTTCAATATGCTAAGGACTCCTTGACAGATGGAAGAAAAAGACTAAAGACGCTGGATAGAATGCACCCGATCAAGGCTAGTATAAAAGGCGTCCACCTGATGAGGGGAGGCTTCTTCAACTTCGCGAAGATTCCCAAAATACGCAATTTTAGCCGATTTAGCATTATATGAGGCCTGATCTAGAATATACCATCTAGATTGTCCATCCACAACTCGACGAGCTCACTCTCAACTCGCTAGGTGCATATCATTTTAGCTTTTTCTGGATCAACAAACATTTTTTTAAATTTGGGAATATTTTCAAATTGTGAATATTTTTAAATTTCTAAACTTTTTGTTTCATAAAACAAACCCAACTCTGGACTGTAGAGCCTCATGTTCCTATAGTAATAGTAGCCAACACGAAGAAAAACAAGCCTAAGTGGGTCGGGTTACTATGCAACCGACATGCGTGTTTGCTTGCTGCGACATGCATTGCGTGTGGAACATGACCTCCCACCTTCTATCATGTGTCTTCAGCTATGTGCAGTACGTGCCTCGGGAATTTTGTTTTGTCGCTTTTCAAGCATATTTTTTCATTTTGATTAGGTTTTTTATTAATATACTTCTGAATTAGAAAAGGGAATGTTCAAGATTTTAAAAAGTTCACAACAAATATAATAAAGCCTTTTGTCTCAAGCTAGTTTGGATAGGCTAGATATGAAACCAAACAATAACCCGTGAGAACCCAAAGAAGATAGAGTACAAGTAAACATAGTACAAAAAAATAAATTAAGCTTCTAGTACATGGATTGTTGAGTTCTTTGCAATCCTAGGAAAAACCAAATCACTGGGTACATCTCAATCCTTCAAGTCTTTTTACCACCTCCTACAATGTCAATCTTTGTCGCGCTACCCCTCATAGTATTTCTGCCACTATTTAGAATAATGTTATTCACTGGTGCTTCTACATGCCACAGTTGGATATGTCCAAACCATCTAAGTTGGTGTTGGATTGGTCCTTATCTTCAATCAGTGCCACCCTACCTTATCACATATCACTCATTATGAATCTACTCCTTTATTGTATGACCACACATCCACCTTAGCATGCGTGTCGCGGTGACACATTTCTTGGATTATTTTTACCTTAGTAGGCCAACACTTTACTCCATATAGCATGACATGTTTGATGGCCGGCCAAAGAACTCGCCTTTTGATCTTTTGTGGGCCCTTCTTGTCGCAGAGATACGCTTCGGATCCATCCTGTTTTGATTATGTTGCTAATATCCTCATTGGTACAACCATTGCTTTTCTTTCTAGTATTGATCCCAAGTATCGGAAGGTGTTCCTTTTATGCACTATATGTCCCTCTAAACCAACCTCTCATTCCTCGCATCTAACATCGCTAAAGTGACACCACACATGTTGAAAAAGTTTACAAATTTAATACGATATTAAATTAAAAATTTATTCATGAATATGAAAAACTATTTATGACTTTAAAACAGTTCACAACTTTAAAATGTTCACAAAATTTTAAAATGTTAATGAATAAATAACTATTCAGGAATTTCACAAATATATTATCAAATTTAAATAGATTCATGAATTTTATAAAATCTTCAAAAAAATATAATATTCAAGAATTTGAAATAATATTATTTTTTCAGTAAAAGGAAAATATATAATAAAAAGTATGAAAAGGAAGATAAAAAGATAAAATCATTCATGCAAATTTAAAATTATTCACCTATTTTGAACAAAAATCAAATAAAAGTTGTTTAGCCATTTTAAGATTGTTCAGCATTTATTTAGTTGTTCAAATTAGTAGAATTCTTCAACATAATTTTGAAAAATCTTTGCATATTTGACAAAAACCATGCAATTAAAAAATATGTAAGTATATATTTTAAAAAGTGTTCTTACAATTTTTTAATGTGTTTATGTCTAGGGGAAGTAGGTTCCACCACTTCACCGTGCCACCCTCGTTGTATTTGGGTAGTTACCCATTAGAACAGGGCACAACGGGACTATGTTGAATCCAGCAACTTCCACCATCATGCTAGTCCTGGTTTCATAAAAGGAGGCAAATGCTTTCCATATGCTAAGGACTCCTTGACAGATGGAAGAAAAAGACTAAAGACGATGGATAGAATGCACCCGATCAAGGCTAGAACAAAAGGCGTCCACCTGATGAGGGGAGGCTTCTTCAACTTCGCGAAGATTCCCGAAATACGCAATTTTAGCCGATTTAGCATTATATGAGGCTCGATCTAGAATAAACCATCTACGTTGTCCATCCACAACTCGACGAGCTCACTTTCAACTCGCCAGGTGCATATCATTTTAGCTTTTTCTGGATCAACAAACATTTTTTAAAATTTGGGAATATTTCAAAATCGTGAATATTTTTAAATTTCTAAACTTTTTGTTCAGGAAAACAAACCCAACTCTGGACCGTGGAGCCTGATGTTCCTATAGTAATAGTAGCCAAGACGAAGAAAAACAAGCCTAAGTGGGTCGGGCTACTATAACACCGACATGCGTGTTTGCTTGCTACGACATGCATTGCGTGTGGAACAGGACCTCCCACCTTATATCATGTGTCTTAAGCTATGTGCAGTACGTGCCTGGGGAATTTTGTTTTGTCGCTTTTCAAGCATATTTTTTCATTTTGATTGGGTTTGCTAATAATATAATTCTGAATTGGAAAAGGGAATGTTCAAGATTTTAAAAAGTTCACAACGAATATAATAAAGCCTTTTGTCTCAAGCTAGTTTGGATAGGCTAGATATGAAACCAAACAATAACCCGTGAGAACCCAAAGAAGATAGAGTACAAGTAAACATAGTACAAAAAAGTAAATTAAGCTTCTAGTACATGGATTGTTGATTTCTATGCAATCCTAGGAAAAACCAAATCATTGGGTACATCTCAATCCTTCAAGTCTTTTTACCACCTCCTACAATGTCAATCTTTGTCGCGCTACCCCTCATAGTATTTCTGCCACTCTTTAGAATAATGTTATTCACTGGTGCTTCCACATGCCACCGTTGGATATGTCCAAACCATCTAAGTCGGTGTTGGATTGGTCCTTATCTTCAATCGGTGCCACCCTACCTTATCACATATCACTCATTATGAATCTACTCCTTTATTGTATGACCACACATCCACCTTAGCATGCATGTCACAGTGACACATTTCTTGGATTTGTTTTACCTTAGTAGGCCAACACTTTACTCCATATAGCATGACATGTTTGATGGCCGCCCAAAGAACTCGCCTTTTGATCTTTTGTGGGCCCTTCTTGTCGCAGAGATATGCTTCGGATCCACCCTGTTTTGATTATGTTGCTAATATCCTCATTGGTACAACCGTTGCTTTTCTTTCTAGCATTGATCCCAAGTATCGGAAGGTGTTCCTTTTATGCACTATATGTCCCTCTAAACCAACCTCTCATTCCTCGCATCTAACATCGCTAAAGTGACACCACACATGTTGAAAAACTTTACAAATTTAATACGATGTTAAATTAAAAATTTATTCATGAATATGAAAAACTATTTATGACTTCGAAAAACTTCACAACTTTAAAATGTTCACAAAATTTTAAAATGTTAACGAATAAAATACTATTCAGGAATTTCACAAATACATTATCGAATTCAGAAAAACAAGCCTAAGTGGGTCGGGCTACGATACAACCGACATGCGTGTTTGCTTGTTGCGACATGCATTGCGTGTGGAACATGACCTCCCACCTTCTATCATGTGTCTTCAGCTATGTGCAGTACGTGCCTCGGGAATTTTGTTTTATCGCTTTTTAAGCATATTTTTTCATTTTGATTGGGTTTGCTATTAATATACTTCTGAATTGGAAAAGGGAATTTTCAAGATTTTAAAAAGTTCACAACAAATATAATAAAGCCTTTTGTCTCAAGCTAGTTTGGATAGGCTAGATATGAAACCAAACAATAACCCGTGAGAACCCAAAGAAGATAGAGTACAAGTAAACATAGTACAAAAAAGTAAATTAAGCTTCTAGTACATGGATTGTTGAGTTCTATGCAAGCCTAGCAAAAATCACAATCATTGGGTACATCTCAATCCTTCAAGTCTTTTTACCACCTCCTCCAATGCCAATTTTTGTCTCTAGTATTTCTGCCACTCTTTAGAATAATGTTATTCACTGGTGCTTCTCCATGCCTCAGTTGGATATGTCCAAACCATCTAAGTCCGTGTTGGATTGGTCCTTATCGTCAATTGGTGCCACCCTACCTAATCACGTATACCCTCATTGCTAATGTAGTCGTTTACTGTATGACCACACATGCGTGTCACGATGAGACATTTGTTGGATTTGTTGTCACTTAGTAGGCCAACACTTTACTCCACATAGTATCACATGTCTGATGGCCTCCCAAAGAACTTGCCTTTTGAGCTTTTGTGGGTCCTTCTTGTCATAGAGATATGCTTGCGATCCACCCCATTTTGATTATGTGGCTGATATCCTCATCGGTACCACCGCTGCTTTGCTTTCTAGCATTGATCCCAAGTATCGGAGGGTGTCCCTTTTATGCACTATAATGTCCCTCTAAATAAACCTCTCATTTCTCGCATCTAACATCGCTAAAGTGACACCACACATGTTTTTTTACAAATTTGAAACAATATTAAATTCAAAATTTATTCATGATTTTTAAAAACTATGTACGACTTAAAAAATCACAACTTTAAAATGTTCACTAAATTTTAAAATGTTAACGGATAACAAAATGTTTAGGAATTTCACCAAAATATTAGCGAATTTTAAAAGTTTTCTGAGTTGAAATATGTTCATGGATTTTAGAAAATATTCACAATGTTTTAATATTGAAGCATGTAAATTAATATTATTTTGAGCTTAAAACAAACAAAGATAATAAAAAAATGAAAAGGAAGAGAAGAAAGAAAATTGATCATGTAAATTTAAAAGTATTCACCTATTTTCAAAAATTTCTAATCTAAGAAATATGTTCATTCCTTTTATCTTTTCATGTATTTCAAAAAGTTATTTATCCATTTTTAAGATTGGTAGCATGTGTTTAGTTATTCATATTATTAGAATTGTTCAAAATAATTTTAAAAATTCTATGCATTTTTGACAAAAACCATGCAATTAACAAACATGTTATTTATATAATTTAAAAAATTTGTCATAATTTTTTAATGTTTTTATGTCGTGGGGAAGTAGGTTCCACACTTCACCGTGCCACCCTCGTCGTATTTGGGCCATACATACCCATTAGAATAGGGCACAACGGGCATGTGTTGAATCCAGCAACTTCCACTATCACGCCAATCCTTGTTTCCTAAGTGGAGGCAAATGTCTTCCATATGCTAAGGATTCCTTGACAAATTGAACAAAAAGACTAAAGACGGTGTATAAAATGCACCTGATCAAGGCTAGTACGGAACGTGTCCACCTGACAAGGGAAGCTTCCTCAACTTCGTGAAGATTCCCGAAATACATAATTTTAGCTGATTTAGCATTACTAGCAAACATGCCCGTGCGTTGCAACGGGAGAGAAAAAATTTGCACGCTAGCCAAATAAGTTTGACTCAATACCCTGACATATGAGCGTTCTCTATTTTAACACAGTGACTCGCAATGTTGCGAACATGTTTTATAATTTGCGAACAGTTTTGTAAAATCTAATATTTATTGAAACTGCGAAAATTTTATGATTTCCCACACATTTCTGAATTCACAAACATTTTATGATTTCTCAAACATGTTTTTCAAAATTTGCAATGTTTTGAAATTTGGAAATATCGAATTAATTTAAAGATGGAAAAAACAAAAAAAAGAAATCAGAAAATAAAAGAAAAAGACAAAAGATGAAATGAAAAAATAGGGGAGTCACGCCCTGCATGCCGGCCCATGAACACGCACTGAGGGAGGGGAGGTGCATCAAAAAGAGGCGAAAATCTGCAGTACCTGAGGATAAAGAATTACACTCTAGCCAAATATGTATGACTCAATATCCTGACATATGAGCGTCCTCTATTTTGACACAGTGACTCGCCATGTTGCAACTTATCTTTCTTCCAACCCTCGCTGATGATAGATGCGATATCCACGTGATCGCAATGTAGTCGACATGGTAAATCCCAAGGCAATGAGCTTGCCATTGCACGACACACTTTTAAACTTTTAAAACAAATCTCATCGACCACAAACTTGCAATTTTTTTGAGTTTTTAAATATTTTCTAAAATTTCATGGACATTGTTATATTCACGAGTTTGTTTTGAATACACGATTATTTTTCAAAATCATGAACATAATTTTATTTCCTGTCATTTTTTTTCCAAATTTTTGATTTTTTTAATAATTTGTGAACACTCTTCTAAAGTCACTAATATTTTTAAAACTGTGAATTTTTTATGATATCCCACACATTTTTGAAATCACAAATATTTTATGATTTCTCGAACATGATTTTAAAAATGTGCAATGTTTTGAAATTTGGAAATCTCAAATTAATTTAAAGAAGGAAAAACAGAAAAAAAGAAATGAAAAAAAAAGATAAAAGACGAAATGCAAAAAAAAAACCCAAAAAAACATAGGCGTCACGCCCTGCGGGCCGGCCCATGAACGCGCACTGGGTGGGGAGGGGAGGTGCGTGACAAAAATGGCGGGGAAAATTAGTAGAACCCTGGTGTCCGCGGTGGGACAGAAAGGCTTGAGCCACTGCGCCATCTCTGAGTTTCTGTTATATGTGCAGTATCACCATTATATAACAACTGAGTACGACGACGAATTTGGAAAAAACGAATCGTTTTTTAATTTAACTTACGGGTGGTATTGGTGGGTAATTCTTGCCAACTGCGAGGGTATTAGGTAGAGATAGAGATTTCAGGCTTGATCTAGAAAACAACGTCTAGGTTGTCCATCCACAACTCGACGACCTGACTCTCAACTTGCCAGGTACATATTGTTTATCACCATTGTAATCCATTGTACATATAACCTATAAAAGTAGGGATTGGGTTGTTAGTCGCATAGTGGAGGTCCGAACTAGGGTAAAATTAACCCTCCATGTCTACCTAGTAACCGAAGGAGACGTTCCACTATCGTACAAACTACATACGACTAATTTAGTATTGGTACATACATCACGGTAAACACCAAGGCAGTCGTGTAACTTCAAAAGTTTCACATATTAAAAAACATTCTTTGTGTACTTTTAAATATACCCATGAAATTTTCATAAAAATATTCATGCACTTGAAAACATGTTGGTGTAACAGAAAAATAATAAAATTGTCGTCTAATATAAAAGTATTCATATATTTTACAAAAAAATCATACTTCATAATTTTTCCCACACTTGGAAAAATTAGTCGTGCAATTTTAGAAAGTGTACAGAATTTTAAAAATGTCATATAGCTTTTAAATTATTCAATATTTTCAATAAAAACAAATGTTCAAACTTGTAAGGAAAATTTCCATATTTCTTAAACAAAGGAAAAGTAAAATATGGTGAACAAATAAATTAAAAAATTGTACATAAAATAAAAATAAAAACTAAAAAAACAAAGATAAACCAGAGATAATGAAAAGTAAGGTAAAATGAAACAATAAATAGAGTAGAATGAAAGGAAACAAAAAAGGGAAATGAAATAGAAAGGTAGAAGAAAATTTGAAAAAAAAAACTGAATAATAAAAATACGGAAACAGGAAAACTGCGGTGAAAGAAATAGCCAGAAATAAAGGCATCGGGCTATTTATTGATGCCTGTGGGTGGATGCTTGCTATATGCGGCAGATAGCTGTTGCAGGGTGCATAGTATGTGGATAGACATGCAACACATTTTTTTAAAAATATATTCTTTTACTCATAGATAACCATCAATTTTGTACTAAAAAGGGAATCAACTAACAGTCCATCATCTCGATATCTAATTTGGCCTAGTCAGTTTAAGCCATGTTCAGCAAGTGGTTTACTCTTTGATTAAGAAAAAAGTGACTTAAAAAAATAGTTCAGTCAATTTTGAGTAGAAGGAACAAACAGAAGAAGAAACAAGCAAAAGTAATAACGTTCATGTTGGTCTAGTCTAACACAACTATGTTAACCCAGTGCAGCCGAAGCCTAGAGAATATTGTCCATGTTGACCAATGAGATTAGATGCATACGTGCCACATTGCTGTCACCTTAAAGAGTAAATGAATAAAAAGTAGAAAAGAAAAACAAAAAAAAACACTTTCTAAGAAAGAAAGAATTAGTGACGTTTCTATTACCCTTAAAGAAGAAAGAAAGTGAAAAAACAAAACAGTGATTATATATTCCCAAATTCATTTAGAAATTGATCTTTTAATAATATGCAAGGATTAGCCTAAAACAGTGAAATTTTCGCAAAACAAGAATATTTCTAAGAAAAAATGAATTAGTACAAAAATAAATAAATAATCAACAAATAAACTCTTCTAAGAAATAATGAATTAGTGGCAGAGGTATCACCCTTAAAGAAGGAAAAAAATGAAAAACATAAAATACATTACACACAATTTTCACTGAAACGACACCTTTTCTGATATGAAAATAATAATCATATAATAGTGCAATTTTGTAGTCTAGTAGTATAATATTCACACCTGCTTTATAGTAGTTTGCGTATACTTACACACACAAGAATAAAAAAATGATATTTCCTAAGAAATACTAAATTCATGGCATTTGTGTTACGCTTGAAGAAGAAATAAAGTGAAAAACCCTTAAAACAAAAACGTGCACACAATTTGTGCTGAAATTGCAGTTTTAATAATATGTTAGAATAAACATATAGATTTTAGTCTTTTGCACTCTAGTACTATTTACAGTTATAAACATATTTTATATTACTTCTGGGTATAATTACAAACGCGAAAAAGTCAGATATTTTCTAAGAAAGAATAAATAGTGGCATTGGTACAAATAAAAAATGAAACCAACGTCTTGCACAAAATTTGCTTATAAATTGAACCTTTTCAATATGAATGAATAAACATATAATAATGAAATCTTCACACTCTAGTAGAATTTAACCACATACCAGGACGTTCTGTCAACCGGGGAAGGTTTTTGGTTATTAGAAGCATGCCAAAACCGTCTCGGTCGAAATATGGCTTTCAAAAAATTAAGTTCCAAATTAGTAGATGTTGCTAAGGCCTTATACAATGCAAGGTGCTTAGAGAAATAAATCAGGCTTTCCTCAAGCACCACATGCTTATTTGTACATGGTAGAAGCTTAATTAGGCGTCTCTTCTTTAGAAATAGACATTGGTGCCTCAGAAAAATTTGGTTTATTTTCCTAAGCACCTAGCATTGTACAAGGCCTAAAGGAGTGAGAGTGCCACACGGAAAAGGAAGCGACTCATAGAATGGCTGAGGCAAATAGAGCTCTTGAGCACTCTAGAGGGTGGTTGGTGGGTGTGTGAGCCCAAATAACATAAAATTTGGGTACTAGCAACCATTGTTCATATATTCAGTCAAAATAGAAAAACATCTATTTCTAATATGATTTTAACCAAAACTTTTCTGTTAAACGGTTTCCACGTAGATTTAATTTTCATGGATATATTACAATTTAAAGTGGGCCGATGTTTTTCTTCATAATTTAATTACATATTGGTTTTTCAATGAATCATAATTAGACCATCACAGTCTTTTGAATGTGAATCTTGGAACTTGAAAAGAGTTACACGTATAACCATATACTTAAGGTTTAGTAGATAGTTATGCTTGTTAGTATCTGATACCATAACAGGGCATATAAGTAATGGTTTGCCCCTTTTGAATTTGCAAGAGCGTTGGTGGCTGATACGTCTCCAACGTATCTATAATTTTTTATTGCTTCATGCTATTATATTATCATTCTTGGATGTTTTACAATCATTTTATAATCACTTTATATCATTTTTTGGTACTAACCTATTGACATAGTGCCCAGTGCCAGTTGTTGTTTTTGCTTGTTTTTTACATCGCATGAAATCAATACCAAACGGAGTCCAAACGCAGCGAAACTTTTTGTGGATTTTTTCTGGACCAGAAGACAACTGTTGGGCCAAAGAAGTACCAGAGGAGTGCTCCGAGGGGGGCACAACCCAGCCCAGGTGGGTTGTGCCCACCTCGGTGGCCTCCCACATCGCCTCTTTGCTCTACAAATAACCCCATATTCCAGAAACCCTAGGGGAGTCAACGAAAATCAATTCCAGCCGCCGCAAGTTCCAGAACCACCAGATCCAATCTAGACACCGTCACGGAGGGGTTCGTCATCCCTATTGGTGCCTCTCCAATGATGCGTGAGTAGTTCATTGTAGACCTACGGGTCCGTAGTTAGTAGTTAAATGGCTTCCTCTCTCTCTCTCTCTCTCTCTCTCTCTCTCTCTCTCTCTTGATTCTCAATACAATGGTCTCTTGGAGATCTATTTGATGTAACTCTTTTAGCGGTGTGTTTGTTGGGATCCGATGAACTTTGAGTTTATGATCAGATCTATATTTTATCCATGAAAGTTATTTGAGTCTTCTTTGATCTCTTATATGCATGATTACTTATAGCCTCGTATTTCTTCTCCGATATTTGGGTTTTGTTTGGCCAACTTGATCTATTTATCTTGCAATGGGAAGAGGTGCTTTGTGATGGGTTCAATCTTACGGTGCATGATCCCAATGACAGAAGGGGAACCGACACGTATGTATCATTACTATTAAGGATAACAAGATGGGGTCTATTTCTACATAAATAGATCTTGTCTACATCATGTCATCATTCTTATTGCATTACTCCGTTTCTTCATGAACTTAATACACTAGATGCATGCTGGATAGCGGTCGAAGTGTGGAGTAATAGTAGTAGATGCAGGCAGGAGTTGGTCTTTTGTGTTTTTTGTGTTTTAGTTAGTGTTTGTGCCAATCAAAGCCTTTGGGATCATGTTGGGTGATAGTTGATTTGATCTTGCTGAAAAACAGAAACTTTTGCGCTCAATAATTCTCATTTTTAACAGAAGCGTGATAAAATACCAATTATTTTTGCAGAATATTAATATACAAATTGCTCACGTTGTCCTAATTTTACATAATTTTTGGAGTTACAGAAGTATTTTAAATATCCATATTGCTATAAACTGTTTTATTTTTGATAGATTCTGTTTTCTTTGCGTTGTGTGCTTATTTTGATGATTCTATGGTTTTCTTTGAAGGGTTTTTTCCATAGAAAAGTTGGAATACAGTAGATATAATGCAAAAATAAAATATGAATGGGTTTGCAACAATACTTATAGTAGTTATTTGCTTTCTTATACTAATGGATGTCACGAAGGTTTTGTTAAGTTTTGTGTGATTGAAGTTTTCAAGTTTTGGGTGATTTTACGATGGATGAAGGAATAAGGATTAGCAAAAGGCTAAGCTTGGGGATGCCCATGGCACACCAAGATAATATTCAAGAAGTATTTGTTCTAACGACCATCGGTATTTTACTTGGAGCTATATTTTTATACGTCACATATTATGAGTTTTGCTTGGAGCGTCTTGTATGATATGAGTCTTTGCTTGTTTTGCTTTTTTATTTTGAGTCATGAATCCTTGCTGGACACACCTATTTGAGAGAGCCAAAATTATGCTATGACTTGTTAGAATTGCTCTCTATGCTTCACTTAAATCTTTATGAGCTATGGAATTGCTCTAGTGCTTCACTTATATCTTTTTGAGCACGGTGTGCTTTATTAGTTTTGAAGAAATTCTCTCTTGCTTCACTTAGATTATTTTGAGAGAAAAAAATTTTATGCTCATGATCTTCACTTATATTTGTTTGAGCTATCAAAAGCAACATATGTAGTCCCAAAGTGATAGATATTCAAGAGGGATATAATAAAAACTTTCATGAAGATCATTGGACAAAATAAACTTGATTCTTTGTAATAGTTTTGAGATATGATGATATGATATGTGAGTCATGTTGATGAGTAATTGCTCTTTAGTAAGAATATTGGTGTTAAGGTTTGTGATTCCCTATGCAAGCACGAAAGTCAATAGGTATGCAATGAAATTACGTCCTACTTGTGGTGCATTATTCGGTGTTAGTTATGATTAATGCTCGCTTATGAGATTTTTCGTTTCTTGGTTGGATGCTTCTCAATCTTTTACTAGCCTTCATTTGCATTAAGTATGACCACTACTTGTGCATCCAAAATCCTTTAAACCAATTTTGCCACATGAGTCCACTAAATCTACCTATATGCGGTATTCTTTTGCTGTTCTAGGCAAATTTGTATGTGCCATATCTAATTTTCAAAATAAATTTCTCTTTTGTGTGCTCGTACTGCTCATGAAACGGTAGGGGTGGCTAATATATTTCCATGCTAGATGTGTTATTCTCAAGATGAGTATTTATTCACTTGTCATTGCATGAGAGTACGACAAAGGTATTAGGGATGTCCAGTCCCGAAATGAAAAATGAATTTACTTTATGCTGTCAAATAATAAATTACTTGGAAAGTGTTGGTATGGAAGGCACCCATGGATACAGCTAGCCATGGAAAATGAAAGTATTGTGAAAAAAGGAATAAACTTTATTTTCTGTTTGGGAACCGCCTATGATATATCTAGCATGGAAAGTATTGGGAGCTACTCGATCATTTTTGTTGACAGGAAAAGCATGTCTCCCAAAATGTTTTATCTCTATCTTTTTCGCTTTGAGCCCTGGCACCTCTACAAATCCCTACTTCCCTCCGCGAAGGGCCTTTCTATTTACTTTATGCAATTTTTATTTTTATTTGAGTCTCCATCTTCTCTTATAAAGCAGCAACTAAGGGGCACTATGACCGCACTTGAGCATTGGGTGTAGCTAATATGCGAGTGTGTTTCATGAATGGATCAATGGTTGAGCATAATGGGCTAGGGATAACTTGCTTTAGTGTTGATATTTTGAAAGACATGGTTGCTTGCTGATATGCTTGAGTATTAAAGTCCTCATGTCAAAACTAGACTAACAAATGTCCATACTACAAAGAAAAGAATATGTGATGAACATGTTAGGCGCATTCCACATCAAAAATTCTGTTTTTATCATTTACCTACTCGAGGACGAGCATGAATTAAGCTCGGGGATGCTGATACGTCTCCAACGTATCTATAATTTTGATTGTTCCATGCTGTTATATTATCATTCTTGGATGTTTTACAATCATTTTATAATCACTTTATATCATTTTTTGGCACTAACCTATTGACATAGTGCCCAGTGCCAGTTGCTATTTTCTGCTTGTTTTTTACATCGCAGGAAATCAATACCAAACGGAGTCCAAACGAAGCGAAACTTTTTGTGGATTTTTTCTGGACCAGAAGACGCCTGTTGGGCCAAAGAAGTACCATAGGAGTGCTCCGAGGGGAGCACAACCCACCAGGGCGCGCCTGGGGGCCCAAGCGCGCCCAGGTGGGTTGTGCCCACCTCGGTGGCCTCCCGCACCGCCTCTTTGCTCTATAAATACCCAAATATTCCAGAAACCCTAGGGGAGTAGATGAAATCAATTCTAGCCACCGCAACTTCCAGAACCACCATATCCAATCTAGACACCATCACGGAGGGGTTCATCATCCCCATTGGTGCCTCTCCGATGATGGGTGAGTAGTTCATTGTAGACCTACCACTACTAGGGAAAAGGCTAGCAGCAACGCGGGGTTTTAGGTGTATCAGTAATGCGGGGTCCGGCGCTACTAATAAGGCGCTACAGCTAACACGTAGCGATGGGCGTGCTCACCAGCGCCATTGCTACACAAGTGTAGCGAGAGCGCTTAATGGAAGCTCGCTCATCGCTAATAGCTCTAGCGCTTTGCACGGACGCGCCATCGCTATCGTGGCGCTGCTGCTAACTTTTCTCCACTGCTCTGCTAATTTTAGTAGTTTTTGTTTTTTGGCATATTTGTTTTGTATTTGAACAGGCTTTATAGAAGAATCTTTAGCACATACAAATGTCATCATGATACACATACAAATGCCTGCGAGACCACAAATGTAATCATAGCATATACATACAAATAGTCTCATCATAATCATCATCCAACACAAAGTGGTATCTTGTCATCATCTCGAAAATAGCAATACATGCAAGTCTCAAATACTTGCAACTACAATGTCATCCATCTAAACAAAGGTATACGCGAGAAGAGCTATCACTATGAGTGAGAGCGGAACTATGCAGTACATGAGGTGGCGGTTACGAGTCGTCTCTCGCGCTAGCGTGAACCTCAAGTAACTAGCTTCTCCTTCTTGTCTGCTTTTGAAGCCTTTATGGCTGGTGCCTGAGAACCCATTCACTTGCGCCTGACACTCATGCCACTCGTTGTACACCCCCGAAACCTTCCCTTTGTACACGACATAGCACTTCCATCTCGCCATCAAGAAACTAGGTACCTGTTAGAGATGCATGTTCATGAAGAGGATGTACAATCATATACATGCAAAAAAATATACTAGAGCAACACCGAAAAAGAAAGGATTAGCAACTAGATGCAACATACAGTACACAAACTAATTAACTAGAGGTACGCAGGTCATCGTACACAAACTAACAAAGTAGCGTTACGCAAGTTCGGCAGGGACCGTGGACATCACAAAGTTTCATCGCTACAAAAAGTATACAAGTTCAACCGACACATATCATCATCATCGGCATCATAAATCACTAGAAGTTCCATCCTTCCATATCATCGAGGATGGACCCTAGCTTCTTGAACGGCGTGAGGTCTAGACGTTGCATGCCTATGCGAGTTCGGACGTCAGCTCGCGATATAGGGCCGTGGTGGAACATCCCATTCTCATCGACTTCTTTCATGATGATCGTTGCAATGTCCCTTTGGATGCGAAAGAAGTCATCTCTAAGTTTATAATCCGCTTCTCCATGAGATTCTAGCCACTTGTGGATATGATCATCATTTCTGCTTCTCATGCGAAGCTTTTGGTGATCCGTGTTGAACTAAATCATGAGATGGACGATGTAGAATCCATCCTTCTTGCTTGGTTTTGGGACATGGATGCAGGAGAAGTTAGTTTTATGCGCGAAACCCATCTTCTTGTTCCTTTGTTTCCCGATCTGCATGTGGCCACCTCTAATGCTGAAGCCTTGGAGAGCATCATCTAGAATATTCATTATGTGGGTGTAGTCTTTTTTCTTGTAGTCTCTGGAAGGGTCAAAATACACGGCGTGGGAGACTTGCGGGTAAAGAACAATAAGGACGGTGCCCTCGTTGTAAAACACCTTCCACGTGGCGCCGTCTCCAGCGCCGTGCACACGACCATATTGCGGCCGCTGGCCCAAAGGGAGTCCCTTAAGTTCGTTCAAGGCCCAGTTGAGAGGGGTGTCCCACTTGGGCCTCATCGGAGAAGTAGGGCTTTCGGCTGCAAGCTGGTGTTGCTTCTCCAATAGTCTAATCAATTTCCTCGTGATCTGGTCCGTGTAAAAAACCTTTTTCTCCTTGTCCCACTTGTAGCGGGCCCTGATGAAGTCATGCTCCAAGGGGTTGGTGAACTTCGCGAAGGGGTGCAGGAGACCGCGGCTTCACGTTCCGCGTCCTCCTTATCCCATATGGGCCTTTTACCGAGGTAGCCACGGCTTCCGAGGCGATGCTTCCTGTGTTCCTTTGTTGAAGGCTCTTGAATTTCGCAGCCTTAGCCTTGGCTGCCTCGGTAGCGCAAGTGTCCTTGAAATTTTCGAACTCCTCTTCCGTAAGTGTCGGATTTTCCTCCGAATCTTGGAGAGGGTTCCTCAGCCTCGATAGCTTCGTTTCACCCTCCCTTTCCGGAGGCCAAATCATTGCTGAACATGCCCATGGCGTGATTGTTAATCTTTTCATCTTGGATCATCCCACGGTTGTTCTATGTTATCATCCCGGTCGGGAACTTGAATCTCTTGTGCAACCGTTAGGAGCAACTGCGTCAAATGTTCCCCATCGTCTCGGCGCCGCCATCGGTGCCGGCGCCGTCGATGTCGATGTCCGCGTCAATTACCATCATCGAGGCCGACCTGCAAACCTTGCTTAGCAGATCAAATAGTCGAGGTACTCTTGTTCACCCTCATAATCCATCTAAATCGCATCTTGGTCAGAAGGCCCAGTTTCTTCGTTGTTCGACATGTTTCCTATGATTAAGTGTCCTCATTTATTTCTAAAAGTATGAATAAATGAGAAATGACATAAAAAAGAAATCTATGTGCCAGCACTCGATATGCCAACTATGTAGCACAAATCATGCCTTTATTCATGGCAAATTTCGGCATGACCTTTGCTAAAAAATGGACATACCGAGCGCCTGAAATTCACCGGAACGGAAATGAATCAACATTCCGGCGTAACATAGGCCACTCGGATCATTTACCAAAATTGAACCAAAACATCACATGTCCAAATGACATGTTCAAATTCCAAACATGACATGTCCAAAACATGACATATCCACATATCACATGTCCAGTTCAAATTTGCATATAAATTCAGCCTACCTAAATTTGCTTTTAACAAGGCATGTTGATTTGGACAATTGCTTAAATGCTGCCTTTTCTTTTAACTACAATTGCTTAACCCTAAATTTCTGTCCTATTTTAAAACCTAGCTAAATTCATAACTAAATAGATAACCTAATTAACCTACTGCCCTAACTAAAACCTAAGTAAATTAACCAAGAACCCTAGCTAGCGAGAGAGGGGGGTTTCAGAGGGTGCAGGGCGAGGTGGCAGGCCCGACGACGGCCGAGGTTGGGAGGAGGAAGCAGAGGAGGGAGGCGAGGCCGACGGTCGGGCAGAGCGCTGGGTCGGGGCGAGGGCGGGTCGGGGAGCGTCGGGGGGGAGGCGGCTGGCGCTGGCTGTGCGATGGGGGAAGAGAGAGTGGGGATTTGGGGGGAAAAGAGGCGGGATGAAGCAGGGAGAGTGAGAATTTTGGGTTAAGTGGACGTAGCAGTAGCGCGTTTAGACAAAACACGCTGCTACTACCTTCACTAGTTGTAGCGGTTTAGACCAAACGCGCTGCTACTACCTTAACTAGCTGTAGCGGTTTTATAAGGAAATCGCTACTGCTAGCTTGACTGTAGCGGTTTTATAAGGAAATCGCTACTGCCAGTTTTCCTTTTTCTTTTCCTTTATTTTCTCCCACTTTTATTTCCCGAGAGCAGTGAACGAAGGGAAGGCGATATATATTGCATCATTTGACGGTTAAATATGTATACAAAATAGGAACATATATATTACGTCATTGGACCCATGCATAATAATGGCTAAGTGTGTATACAAAATAGGAACATATATATATATATATATATATATATATATATATATATATATATATATATATATATATATATTACATCATTTGACCGATAACATACGGTTCCTCAGTGCTGACGTTTTCGTTTTTGAGTCAGCTTCTTTCCCTTCTTGTTCGTCGAAGAATAATTGAGCCCCTCATTGTGACTTTGCCTTTTCCATGGAGTATGATTTTTCTTAGGTAATGTAGTATTGATTCTTCTTTTGACGTATACTTCATCATCACCGTCATCTTCCCTCATTGGGTTGCCGTACTGATCATAGTCTTCCTCGTTGGCGACTCCATTCACTCCAATGATGTTCCTTTTGCCTCTCCTCACGACAACACGACCGGGATTGCATGTGTCGGTTATGAAGAATCAATGTGTCACGTGCTTAGCGTGTACCCATGGCTCGTTTTTTGCGATAGCGTTCATGGTAGCGCTCTTGGCGTCAGGTATAGTCATGGTAGTGAAAATCCGGTTTTCTCTTTCGACATTCTTAGCCCATCTGACACAGAACATCGTCGTGTTGTGCAGTCCAGAGTAGTCAAGCTCCCAGATCTCCTCGACCCTTCCATAAAATCGTTCAGTTGCGCCGCTGTCGCTGCCGGTCATGCATTCCATCGTCACCCCTGAGTTCTGATCATCATTGTCCATATCTTTGGCCTCCGTGTAGAACGTGTACCCGTTGATATCATATGCCTGATAGGTTACGAGGTTGGGCGAGGGTCCATGTGCTAAGGCGTATATGAGCAATCCGTCCTTAGAGCCCTCCTCCAGGGGATTAGCAATAATATGCTCTTTGAACCAATGCAGGAAAGTGGAGTTGTGCTCTCTAGTAACTTCGGCGTCCGTCCTGCATACCCCCCGGTCACGATACTTCTTTGCGATAATTTCTTTGTGCAGTGCCACGAAAGGATCTACCTCGTTGAGCCAAACTATTCCTTTGCATTTTCGACACGGACATAAAACCTCTGTCCGGTTATTTTCTTTCATGTCCTGCACCGCCGACCGCAACCACCTGTCCACCATCGTTCAACTGACCATCGTCAACTTTGCACGGTAATAATAAACAAATTGATTATAAAAATGCGTGCATGCATCAAAGTCATACAAAAATTCGGCATGACCTTCCTTAAAAATAGGACATATATAGATCTAGAGTTTGCACGGAATTCGCCGACATTTCGGCAAAACATAGGCAACTCAAAAACACAATTTGGCGTCAACTCATGCCACACACACAATTTCCATAAACATATCACACACACATAAACATATTTCCATTTTGCAAAAGCATGAAGTTTTAATCACCTCTATCTCGAGATCGAGCACACGGTGGAGATGATGATGTAGGGAGATCAAAAGTGCAAAAAGCTCTTCTTGACAAAGATAGATCTAGTTAGGGGGAAAATAGGTCACTTAGCTAAATGCTACATCTACCTAGCTACCTAATTTTGGAGGAGACAACTTCAACTAGTGGAGGGGGAAGGAAAAAGAGAAAGGAGATGCATTAATGGAGGTGGTGTAGTTAGGTAGGAGTAATGAATAGAGAGAAAGGTAGGTAGAAGAGGGAGAGTAATGGGGGAGAAGTATTGAGGAAGAAGAAGAGTGAGAGTGGGAGGATGTGGGAGGTAGGGGAAAGGGAAGAGAGGAGGGGGAGGGGGAGGACGGGTGGGGAAAAGGTGGTGGGTTGGTGCGGATTAGCAGTAGCGCGGGACGTAAAACACGCTGCTGCTAAGAAAGTAGCAGCAGCACGCTTTTGGAAAGAGCGCTACTGCTAATCGGGACCAAAAGTGTGCCCAATTTGAAAATTACCAGCAACGACCTCAGAAAAACCGTGCTACTACTACAGCTATAGCAGTAGCATGGCTCGCGGCACCGCGCTGCTGCTAAATGGAGTTTGGTGGGCACTGTCGGTCGATATTTGTAGCAGCGCGGGTTACACCGAGCGCGCTACTGCTAAACACTTGTCAGTAGCGAGTTTTCCACACCCGCGCTACTGCTAGTTAGCTGCAGCGCTCCTTTTTGAGCCGCGCTGCTGCTAAGATTCTGTGTATAGGGTTTTCCCTAGTAGTGTACAGGTCCATAGTTAGTATCTAGATGGCTTCCTCTTTCTCTTTTGATTCTCAGTACAATGGTCTCATGGAGATCTATTTGATGTAACTCTTTTTGTGGTGTGTTTGTTGGGATCCGATGAACTTTGAGTTTATGATCAGATCTATGTTTTTATCCATGAAAGTTATTTGAGTCTTGTTTGATCTCTTATATGCATGATTACTTGTAGCCTCGTATTTCTTCTCTGATATTTGGGTTTTGTTTGGCCAACTTGATCTATTTATCTTGCAATGAGAAGAGGTGCTTTGTGATGGATTCGATCTTACGGTGCTTGATCCCAGTGGTAGAAGGGGAACCGTGAATAAAATATGCCCTAGAGGCAATAATAAAGTTGTTATTTACATTTCCTTATATCATGATAAATGTTTATTATTCATGCAAGAATTTTATTAACCGGAAACTTACTACATGTGTGAATACATAGACAAACAGAGTGTCCCTAGTATGCCTCTACTTGACTAGCTCGTTAATCAAAGATGGTTAAGTTTCCTAACCATAGACATGTGTTGTCATTTGATGAATGGGATCACATTATTAGAGAATTATGTGATGGAAAAGACCCATCCGCTAGCGTAGCATAATGATCGTTTAGTTTTATTGCTATTGCTTTCTTCATGACTTATACATGTTCCTCTGACTATGAGATTATGCAACTCCCGAATACCGGAGGAACACCTTGTGTGGTATCAAACGTCACAACATAACTGGGTGATTATAAAGATGATCTACAGGTGTCTACGAAGGTGTTTGTTGAGTTGGCATAGATCAAGATTAGGATTTGTCACTCGGTGTATCGGAGAGGTATCTCTAAGCCCTCTCGGTAATGCACATCACTATAAGCCTTGCAAGAAATGTGACTAATGAGTTAGTTGTGGGATGATGCATTATGTAACGAGTAAAGAGACTTGTCGATAACGAGATTGAACCAGGTACGATGATACCAACGATCGAATCTCGGGCAAGTAACATACCGATGACAAAGGGAACAACGTATGTTGTTATGCGGTTTGACCGATAAAGATCTTTGTAGAATATGTAGGAGACAATATGAGCATGCAAGTTCTACTATTGGTTATAGACCGGAGATGTGTCTCGGTCATGTCTACATAGTTCTTGAACCCGTAGGGTCCACACGCTTAACGTTCGATGACAATTTGTATTATGAGTTATGTGATTTGATGACCGAAGTTTCTTTGGAGTCCCGGATGAGATCACGGACATGACTAGGAGTCTCGAAATGGTCGAGAGGTAAAGATTCATATATTAGAAGGTTACACTCGGACAGCAGAATGGTTTCGGGAAGTATCAGATAAGTTTCGGAGTACCGGGAGTTTACCGGAACCTTCCCCCGGGCAGGTTATGGGCCAACATGGGCCTTAGTGGAGGAGAGAGGACCGGCCATAGGAGGTGGCGCCTGCCTTGCCAATCCGAATTGGACAAGGGGTGGGTGCGGTGCCCCCCTTCCCTCTCCTACTCCTTCTCTCTTTCCTCCTTTGCTACTCCGGAAAAGGAACG
The DNA here is from genome assembly GCA_021605205.1 of Aegilops longissima. Taxonomy (NCBI): domain Eukaryota; kingdom Viridiplantae; phylum Streptophyta; class Magnoliopsida; order Poales; family Poaceae; genus Aegilops; species Aegilops longissima. The sequence continues at coordinate 63,373,544 of CM038676.1, forward strand.
AGGAAGGGGAATCCTACTAGGACTTGGGAGTCCTACACACTTGGCGCGCCCCTAGGGGGCCGGCCTCCTCCTCCCCCCTCCTTTATATACATCGGAGGGGGGCACCCCAAAGGACACCAGGTCTTCTCTTAGCCGCGTGCGGTGCCCCCCTCCACATTTACACACTGATGACCCACAAGTATAGGGGATCGCAACAGTTTTCGAGGGTAGAGTATTCAACCCAAATTTATTGATTCGACACAAGGGGAGCCAAAGAATATTCTCAAGTATTAGCAGTTGAGTTGTCAATTCAACCACACCTGGATAACTTAGTATCTGCAGCAAAGTGTTTAGTAGCAAAGTAATATGGAAGTAACAGTAACAGTAGCAGAAGTAATATTTTTGGGTTTTGTAGTGATTGTAATGTTGGAGAACGTTGCAGAAAATTAAAATTTTTCCTACGGTTTCACCAAGATCTATCTATGAGTTCATCTTAGCAACGAGTCAAGGGAGTGAGTTTGCATCTACATACCACTTTGTAGATCGCGAGCGGAAGCGTTCACTAGAACGGGGATGAAGTAGTCGTTCTCGCCGTGATCCTATCACCGGAGATCCTAGCGCCGAACGGATGGCACCTCCACGTTCAACACACGTACGGGACGGGAGACGTCTCCTCCTTCTTGATCCAGCAAGGGGGAAGAAGAGGTTGATGATGATCCAGCAGCACGACGGCGTGGTGGTGGATGCAGCAGAACTCCGGCAGGGCTTCGCCAAGCAGCTGCGGGAGGAGGACGAGGTGTAGCAGGGGGAGGGAGGCGCCAGAACTTCAGGTGCGGCTGCCCCTCCCTCCCTTTATATAGGCCCCTGGGGGCGCCGCCCTGGGGATCCCATCTCCCAAGGGGGGGCGGCCAAGGGGAGGTGGCCCCAAGGCAGTGGGCGCCCCACCCTAGGGTTTCAACCCTAGGCGCGGGGTGGGCCAAGGGGCGCACCAATCCACTATGGGCTGGTTTCCTCCCACTTCAGCCCATGGGGCCCTCCGGATGGGTGGCCCCACCGGTGGACCCCGGGACCCTTCCGGTGGTCCGGTACAATACCGGTGACCAAACTTTCCCGATGGCGAAATACCACTTCCTATATATAATTCTTTACCTCCGGACCATTCCGAAACTCCTCGTGACGTCCGGGATCTCATCCGGACTTGAACAATATTCGTATACTGCATACTCATATTCATACAACCCTAGCGTCACCGAACCTTAAGTGTGTAGACCCTACGGGTTCGGGAGACACGTAGACATGACCGAGACGGCTCTCGGGCAATAACCAACAGTGGGATCTGGATACCCATGTTGGCTCCCACATGCTCCTCGATGATCTCATCGGATGAACCACGATGTCGAGGATTCAAACAATCCCGTATACAATTCCCTTTGTCAATCGGTATATTACTTGCCCGAGATTCGATCGTCGGCATCCCAATACCTCGTTCAATCTCGTTACGCAAGTCACTTTACTCGCATCCGTAATGCATGATCCGTGACCAGACACTTGGTCACTTTGAGCTCATTATGATGATGCACTACCGAGTGGGCCCAGTGATACCTCTCCGTAACACGGAGTGACAAATCCCAGTCTCGATCCGTGTCAACCCAACAGACACTTTCGGAGATACCTGTAGTGCACCTTTATAGTCACCCAGTTACGTTGTGACGTTTGGTACACCCAAAGCACTCTTACGGTATCCGAGAGTTACACGATCTCATGGTCTAAGGAAGAGATACTTGACATTGGAAATGCTCTAGCAAAACGAACTACACGATCTTGTGCTATGCTTAGGATTGGGTCTTGTCCATCACATCATTCTCCTAATGATGTGATCCCGTTGTCAATGACATCCAATGTCCATAGTCAGGAAACCGTGACTATCTGTTGACCAACGAGCTAGTCAACTAGAGGCTCACTAGGGACATTTTGTGGTCTATATATTCACACGTGTATTACGATTTCCGGATAATACAATTATAGCATGAATAAAAGACAATTATCATGAACAAGGAAATATAATAATAATCCTTTTATTATTACCTCTAGGGCATATTTCCAACAGTCTCCCACTTGCACTAGAGTCAATAATCTAGTTACATTGTGATGAATCGAACACCCATAGAGTTCTGGTGTTGATCATGTTTTGCCCGTGAAGAGGTTTAGTCAACGGATCTGCGACATTCAGATCCGTATGCACTTTGCAAATTTCTATGTCTCCATCTTGAACATTTTCACGGATGGAATTGAAGCGACGCTTGATGTGCCTGGTCTTCTTGTGAAACCTGGGCTCCTTGGCAAGTGCAATAGCTCCAGTGTTGTCACAGAAGAGTTTGATCGGCCCCGACGCATTGGGTATGACTCCTAGGTCGGTGATGAACTCCTTCACCCAAATTGCTTCATGTGCTGCATCCGAGGCTGCCATGTACTCCGCTTCACATGTAGATCCCGCCACGACGCTCGCTTGCAGCTGCACCAGCCATCGCTCCACCATTCAACATATACACGTATCCGGTTTGTGACTTAGAGTCATCCAGATCTGTGTCGAAGCTAGCGCCAACGTAACCCTTTACGATGAGCTCTTCGTCACCTCCATAAACGAGAAACATGTCCTTGTCCTTTTCAGGTACTTCAGGATATTCTTGACCGCTGTCCGGTGTTCCTTGCGGGATTACTTTGGTACCTTCCTACCAAACTTACGACAAGGTTTACATCAGGTCTGGTACACAGCATGGCATACATAATAGATCCTATGGCTGAGGCATAGGGGATGACGCTCATCTCTTCTTTATCTTTTGCCGTGGTCGGGCATTGAGCTGAGCTCAATCTCACACCTTGCAGTACAGGCAAGAACCCTTTCTTGGACTGATCCATTTTGAACTTCTTCAAAATCTTATCAAGGTATGTGCTTTGTGAAATACCTATGAGGCGTATCGATCTATCTCTATAGATCTTGATGCCTAATATATAAGCAACTTCTCCAAGGTCCTTCATTGAAAAACTTTTATTCAAGTAGGCCTTAATGCTGTCCAAGAGTTCTATATCATTTCCCATCAAAAGTATGTCATCTACATATAATATGAGAAATGCTCTGAGCTCCCACTCACTTTCTTGTAAACGCAGGCTTCTCCATAAGTCTCGCATAAACCCAAACGCTTTGATCATCTCATCAAAGCGAATGTTCCAACTCCGAGATGCTTGCACCAGCCCATAAATGGATCGCTGGAGCTTGCATACTTTGTTAGCATTCTTAGGATCGACAAAACCTTCCGCTGCATCATATACAGCTCTTCCTTAAGATAACCGTTAGGAACGCTGTTTTGACGTCCATCGCCATATCTCATAATCATAGTATGCGGCAATTGCTAACATGATTCGGACGGACTTAAGCTTCGCCACGGAGAGAAAGTCTCATCGTAGTCAATCCCTTGAACTTGCCGATAACCTTTAGCGACAAGTCGAGCTTTATAGATGGTGACATTACCATCCGCGTCCGTCTTCTTCTTAAAGATCCATTTGTTTTCTATCGCTCGCCGATCATCGGGCAAGTTTGTCAAAGTCCATACTTTGTTTTCATACATGGATCCTATCTCGGATTGCATGGCTTCAAGCCATTTGTTGGAATCTGGCCCGCCATCGCTTCTTCATAGTTCAAGGTTCACCGTTGTCTAACAACATGATTTCCGGGACAGGGTTGCCGTACCACTCAGTGCGGAACGTGTCCTTGTGGACCTCTGAGTTCAAGAGCAACTTGATCCAAGTACTTTGATCATCATCATTATTTTCCTCTTCGTTGGTGTAGGCATCACAGAACATTTCGAGCTGCACTACTATCCCGTTCAAGAGGTAGTACTTCATCGAGTTCTACTTTCCTCCCACTTACTTCTTCGAGAGAAACTCTTTTCCGTAAAGGATCCGTTCTTGGCAACAAAGATCTTGCCCTCGGATCTTAAGTAGAAGGTATACCCAATGGTTTCCTTAGGGTATCCTATGAAGACGATTTTTCCGACTTAGGTTCGAGCTTTTCAGGTTGAAGTTTCTTGACATAAGCATCGCATCCCCAAACTTTTAGAAACGACAGCTTAGGTTTCTTCCCAAACCATAATTCATACGGTGTCGTCTCAACGGATTTAGACGGTGCCCTATTTAAAGTGAATGTAGCTGTCTCTAGAGCATATCCCCAAAATGATAGCGGTAAATCGGTAAGAGACATCATAGATCGCACCATATCCAATAGAGTGCGATTACGACGTTCGGACACACCGTTAACCGAGGTGTTCCAGCGGCGTGAGTTGTGAAACGATTCCACATTTCCTTAAGTGTGTACCAAATTCGTGACTTAAATATTCTCCTCCACGATCTGATCGTAAGAACTTTATTTTTCGGTCACGTTGATTCTCTACCTCATTCTGAAATTCCTTGAACTTTTCAAAGGTCTCAGACTTGTGTTTCATCAAGTAGACATACCCATATCTACTTAAGTCATGCGTGAGAGTGAGAACATAACGATATCCTCCATGAGCCTCAACGCTCATTGGACCGCACACATCGGTATGTATGATTTCCAATAGGTTGGTTGCTCGCTCCATTGTTCCGAGAACGGAGTCTTGGTCATTTTGCCCATAAGGCATGGTTCGCATGTGTCAAATGATTCATAATCGAGAGACTCTAAAAGTCCATCAGCATGGAGCTTCTTCATGCGCTTGACACCAATGTGACCAAGGCGGCAGTGCCACAAGTATGTGGGACTATCTTATCAACTTTACATCTTTTGGTATTCACGCTATGAATTTGTGTAACATTACGCTCGAGATTCATTAAGAATAAACCATTGACCATAGGGGCATGACCATAAAACATATCTCTCATATAAATAGAACAACCATTATTCTCAGATTTAAATGAGTAGCTATCTCGTATCAAACGAGATCTAGATACAATGTCCATGCTCAAACTTGGCACCAAATAACAATTATTAAGGTTTATAACTAATCCCGTAGGTAAATGTAGAGGTAGCGTGCCGACGGCGATCACATCGACCTTGGAACCATTCCCGACGCGATCGTCACCTCGTCCTTCGCCGATCTCCGCTTATTCCGCAGCTCCTGCTGTGAGTTACAAATATGAGCAACGGCACCGTATCAAATACCGGGAGTTACTACGAGTACTGGTAAGGTACACATCAATTACATGTATATCAAATATACCTTTAGTGTTGCCGGCCTTCTTGTCCGCTAAGTATTTGGGGCAGTTCCGCTTCCAGTGGCCCTTCCCTTTGCAATAAAAGCACTCTGTCTCAGGCTTGGGTCCATTCTTTGACTTCTTCCCGGCAACTTGCTTACCGGGCGCGGCAACCTCCTTGCCGTCCTTCTTGAAGTTCTTCTTGCCCTTGCCCTTCTTGAACTTAGTGGTTTTATTGACCATCAACACTTGATGTTCTTTCTTGATTTCAACCTCTGCTGACTTCAGCATTGAGAATACTTCGGGAATGGTCTTCACCATCCCCTGCATATTGTAGTTCATCACAAAGCTCTTGTAGCTTGGTGGGAGCGACTGAAGGATTCTGTCAATGACCGCCTCGTCCGGGAGGTTTATGTCCAGCTGGGACAAGCGGTTGTGCAACCCAGACATTTTGAGTATGTGTTCACTGACAGAACTGTTTTCCTCCATCTTACAACTATAGAACTTGTCGGAGACTTCATATCTCTCGACCCGGGCATGATCTTGGAAAACTAGTTTCAGCTCCTCGAACATCTCATATGCTCCGTGTTGCTCAAAATGCTTTTGGAGCCCTGGTTCTAAGCTGTAAAGCATGCCACACTGAACGAGGGAGTAATCATCAGCACGAGGCTGCCAAGCATTCATAATGTCTTGGTTCTCCGGGACGGGTGCATCACCTAGCGGTCCTTCTAGGACATATTGTTTCCTGGCAGCTATGAGGATGATCCTCAGGTTCCGGACCTAGTCCGTATAGTTGCTGCCATCATCTTTCAGCTTGGTTTTCTCTAGGAACGTGTTGAAGTTCATGTTGACATGAGCGTTGGCCATTTGATCTACAAGACATATTTGCAAAGGTTTTAGACTAAGTTCATGATAATTAAGTTCATCTAATCAAAATTATTTTAATGAACTCCCACTCAGATTAGACATCCCTCTAGTCATCTAAGTGTTACACGATCCGAGTCGACTAGGCCGTGTCCGATCATCACGTGAGACGGACTAGTCATCATCGGTGAACATCTCCATGTTGATCGTATCTTCCATACGACTCGTGTTCGACCTTTCGGACTCCGTGTTCCGAGGCCATGTCTGTATATGCTAGGCTCGTCAAGTTAACCCTAAGTGTTTTGCATGTGTAAAACTGTCTTACACCCGTTGTATGTGAACGTAAGGATCTATCACCCGATCATCACGTGGTGCTTCAAACGACGAACTTTAGCAACGCGCAGTTAGGGAGAACACTTCTTGAAATTGTTGTAAGGATCATCTTATTTACTACCGTCATTCTAAGTAAACAAGATGCATAAACATAATAAACATCACATGCAATTATATAGTAGTGACATGATATGGCCAATATCATATAGCTCCATTGATCTCCATCTTCGGGGCTCCATGATCATCTTGTCACCGGCATGACACCATGATCTCCATCATCATGATCTCCATCATCGTGTCTTCATGAAGTTGTCACGCCAACGACTACTTCTACTTCTATGGCTAACGCGTTTAGCAATAAAGTAAAGTAATTTACATGGCGTTCTTCAATGACACGCAGGTCATAAAAAAATAAAGACAACTCCTATGGCTCCTGCCGGTTGTCATACTCATCGACATGCAAGTCGTGATTCCTATGCATGATCTCATACATCACAATATGTCATTCATCATTCATCACAACTTCTGGCCATATCACATCACATGACAATTGCTGCAAAAACAAGTTAGACGTCCTCTAATTGTTGTTGCATCTTTTACGTGGCTGCACTTGGGTTCTAGCAAGAACGTTTTCTTACCTACGAATAACCACAACGTGATTTTGTCAACTTCTATTTACCCTTCATAAGGACCCTTTTCATCGAATCCGCTCCAACTAAAGTGGGAGAGACAGACACCCACCAGCCACCTTATGCAACTAGTGCATGTCAGTCGGTGGAACCGGTCTCACGTAAGCGTACGTGTAAGGTTGGTCCGGGCCGCTTCATCCCACAATACTGCTGAAGCAAGATAAGACTAGTAGCGGCAAGCAAGTTGACAAGATCTACGCCCACAACAAAGTTGTGTTCTACTCGTGCAATAGAGAACTACACATAGACCTAGCTCATGATGCCACTGTTGGAGAACGTTGCAGAAAATTAAAATTTTTCCTACGGTTTCACCAAGATCTATCTATGAGTTCATCTTAGCAACGAGTCAAGGGAGTGAGTTTGCATCTACATACCACTTTGTAGATCATGGCGGAAGCGTTCACTAGAACGGGATGAAGTAGTCGTTCTCGCCGTGATCCTATCACCGGAGATCCTAGCGCCGAGCGGACGGCACCTCCGCGTTCAACACACGACGGACGAGAGCGTCTCCTCCTTCTTGATCCAGCAAGGGGAAGAAGAGGTTGATGATGATCCAAAGCACTGACGGCGTGGTGGTGGATGCAGCAGAACTCCCGGCAGGCTTCGCCAAGCAGCCAGCGGGAGGAGGACGAGGTGTAGCAGGGGAGGCGGCTGAACTTCAGGTGCGGCTGCCCCTTCCCCTCCCTTTATTTAGGCCCCTGGGGGCGCCAGCCCTGGGGATCCCATCTCCCAAGGGGGGGCGGCCAAGGGGGAGGAGTGCCCCAAGGCAAGTGCGCCCCCCCCTAGGGTTTCAACCCTAGGCGCAGGGTGGGCCAGGCGCACCAGCCCACTATGGGCTGGTTTCCTCCCACTTCAGCCCATGGGGCCCTCCGGGATGGGTGGCCCCACCGGTGGACCCCCGGGACCCTTCCGGTGGTCCCGGTACAATACCGGGTGACCCCGAAACTTTCCCGATGGCCGAAATACCACTTCCTATATATAATTCTTTACCTCTGGACCATTCCGAAACTCCTTGCGACGTCCGGGATCTCATCCGGGACTCCGAACAACATTCGGTATACTGCATACTCATATTCATACAACCCTAGCGTCACCGAACCTTAAGTGTGTAGACCCTACGGGTTCGGGAGACACGAGACATGACCGAGACGGCTCTCGGCAATAACCAACAGCGGATCTGGATACCCATGTTGGCTCCCACATGCTCCTCGATGATCTCATCGGATGAACCACGATGTCGAGGATTCAAACAATCCCGTATACAATTCCCTTTGTCAATCGGTATATTACTTGCCCGAGATTCGATCGTCGGCATCCCAATACCTCGCTCAATCTCGTTACGGCAAGTCACTTTACTCGCATCGTAATGCATGATCCGTGACCGGACACTTGGTCACTTTGAGCTCATTATGATGATGCACTACCGAAGTGGGCCCAGTGATACCTCTCCGTAACACGGAGTGACAAATCCAGTCTCGATCCGTGTCAACCCAATGACACTTTCGGAGATACCGTAGTGCACCTTTATAGTCACCCGATTACGTTGTGACGTTTGGTACACCCAAAGCACTCTTACGGTATCCGGGAGTTACACGATCTCATGTTCTAAGGAAGAGATACTTGACATTGGAAAAGCTCTAGCAAAATGAACTACACGATCTTGTGCTATGCTTAGGATTGGGTCTTGTCCATCACATCATTCTCCTAATGATGTGATCCCGTTGTCAATGACATCCAATGTCCATAGTCAGGAAACCGTGACTATCTGTTGACCAACGAGCTAGTCAACTAGAGGCTCACTAGGGACATTTTGTGGTCTATGTATTCACACGTGTATTACGATTTCTGGATAATACAATTATAGCATGAATAAAAGACAATTATCATGAACAAGGAAATATAATAATAATCCTTTTATTATTGCCTCTAGGGCATATTTCCAACATGTAACGGTGGCAGCGGTAAAATAAATAAGCAAAGAACAATATGTGAAAAGCTCGTAGGCATTGGATCGGTGATGGAGAATTATGCCGGATGCGGTTCATCATGTAACAATCATAACATAGGGTGACACAGAACTAGCTCCAATTCATCAATGTAATGTAGGCATGTATTCCGAATATAGTCATACGTGCTTATGGAAAAGAACTTGCATGACATCTTTTGTCCTACCCTCCCGTGGCAGCGGGTCCTAATGGAAACTAAGGGATATTAAGGCCTCCTTTTAATAGAGTACGGACCAAAGCATTAACACATAGTGAATACATGAACTCCTCAAACTACGGTCATCACCGGAGTGGTCCCAATTATTGTCACTTGGGGTTGCGGATCATAACACATAGTAGGTGACTATAGACTTGCAAGATAGGATCAAGAACTCACATATATTCATGAAAACATAATAGGTTCAGATCTGAAATCATGGCACTCGGGCCCTAGTGACAAGCATTAAGCATAGCAAAGTCATAGCAACATCAATCTCAGAACATAGTGGATACTAGGGATCAAACCCTAACAAAACTAACTCGATTACATGATAAATCTCATCCAACCCATTACCGTCCAACAAGCCTACGATGGAATTACTCACGCACGGCGGTGAGCATCATGAAATTGGTGATGGAGGATGGTTGATGATGACGATGGCGACGGATTCCCCTCTCCGGAGCCCCGAATGGACTCCAGATCAGCCCTCCCAAGAGAGTTTAGGGCTTGGCGGCGGCTCCGTATCGTAAAATGCGATGAATATTTCTCTCTGATTTTTTCTCCCCGAACGTGAATATATAGAGTTGGAGTTGAGGTCGGTGAAGCTCCAGGGGGCCCACAAGGCAGGGGGCGCGCCCAGGGGGGCAGGCGCGCCCTCCACCCTCGTGGAAAGGGTGTTGGCCCCCTGGCCTTGATTCTTTCGCCAGTATTTTTTATTATTTCCAAAAATAATCTCCGTGGAGTTTCAGGTCATTCCGAGAACTTTTGTTTCTGCCGATAAATAACACCATGCAATTCTGCTGAAAACAACGTCAGTCCGGGTTAGTTCCATTCAAATCATGCAAGCTAGAGTCCAAAACAAGGGCAAAAAAGTTTGGAAAAGTAGATACGACGGAGACTTATCAACTCCCCCAAGCTTAAACCTTTGCTTTTCCTCAAGCAATTCAGTTGATAAACTGAAAGTGATAAAGAAAAACTTTTACAAACTTTGTTTGCTTTTGTTGTTGTAAATATGTAAAGCCGGCATTCAAGTTTTCAGCAAAGATTATGACTAACCATATTCACAATAACACTTAGGTCTCATGCTTACTCATGTCAATGGCATAATCAACTAGCAAGCAATAATAATAAATCTCGGATGACAACACTTTCTCAAAACAATCATGGCATGATATAACAAGATGGTATCTCGCTATCCCTTTCTGAGACCGCAAAACATAAATGCAGAGCACCTTTAAAGATCAAGGACTAACTAGACATTGTAATTCATGGTGAAAGAGATCCAGTCATAGTCATACCCAATATAAATTAATAGTAATGGATGCAAATGACAGCGGTGCTCTCCAGCTAGTGCTTTTTAATAAGAGGGTGATGACTCAACATAAAAGTAAATAGATAGGCCCTTCGCAGAGGCAAGCAGGGATTTGTAGAGGTGCCAGAGCTCAGTTTCGAAATAGAGATAAATAATATTTTGAGCGGTATACTTTCATTGTCAACATAAGAACCAAGAGATGGCGATATCTTCCATGCTACACACATTATAGGCGGTTCCCAAACAGAATGGTAAAGTTTATACTCCCCCTCCACCAACAAGCATCAAACCATGGCTTGCTCGAAACAACGAGTACCTCCAACTAACAACAGTCCCGGGGGAGTTTTGTTTGCAATTATTTTGATTTGATTTGCATAAAGCATGGGACTGGGCATCCCGGTGACCAGCCATTTTCTCGTGAGTGAGGAGCGGAGTCCACTCCTCTTGAGAATAACCCACCTAACATGGAAGATACAGACATCCCTAGTTGATACATGAGCTATTCGAGCATACAGAACAGAATTTCATTTGAAGGTTTAGAGTTTGGCACATACAAATTTACTTGGAACGGCAGGTAGATACTGCATATAGGAAGGTATGGTGGACTCATATGGAATAACTTTGGGGTTTAAGGGATTGGATGCACAAGCAGTATTCCCGCTTAGTACAAGTTAAGGCTAAAAAAGACTGGGAAGCGACCAACTAGAGAGCGACAACAGTCACGAACATGCATTAAAATTAATAAACATTGAGTGCAAGCATGAGTAGGATATAATCCACCATGAACATAAATACCGTGAAGGCTATGTTGATTTGTTTCAACTACATGTGTGAACATGTGCCAAGTCCAGTCACTTGAATCATTTAAAGGAGGATACCACCCTACTATACCACATCACAACCATTTTAATAGCATGTTGGCACGCAAGGTAAACCATTATAAACTCCTAGCTAATTAAGCATGGCATAAGCACTATGATCTCTAGTTGTCATTGCAAACATGTTTATTCATAACAGGCTGAATCAGGAACGATGAACTAATCATATTTACAAAAACAAGAGAGGTCAAGTTCATACCAGCTTTTCTCATCTCAATCAATTCATCATATATCGTCATTATTGCCTTTCACTTGCATGACAGAAAGATGTGAATAATAATAATAGTGCACGTGCATTGGACTAAGATGGAATCTGCAAGCATTCAATAAACAGGAGAAGACAAGGCAATATGAGCTCTTGGTTAAATCAACAATAATGCATATAAGGGCCACTTCAACAATTTTATTATGGTCTTCTCCTATCGACCCCCAAAGAAAAGAAAAAAAGTAAAACTCTTTACATGGGAAAGCTCCCAACAAGCAAAAGAAGAACATGAAATATTTTTGGGTTTTCTTTTTAATTACTACTACTACAGCAAGAAAGTAAACTAAATAAAAGCTACAACTAATTCTTTTAGTTTTTCTTAAGGTTTTTCAAACACACAAGAAGAAAGCATAGAAAGGAAAATAAACTAGCATGGATATTACAGTGAAAGAGTATGAGCACCGACAACTAGCATGAGCGTGCGAACATAAATGTAATGTCGGTGAGAAATACGTACTCCCCCAAGCTTAGGCTTTTTGCCTAAGTTGGTCTATTGCCACGGCTGGCCTGGCGGATATCCAAAGCTGTAGTTGGGGTCGTACTGAGATGCAACAGTTATTGCATTGTGGGATGCAGCTTGGAGGCAAGTTATCTCAGCCCTCCTCTTATACTCATCCGCCTCCTCTCTGGTTATAAAATGTCTCCCTTTTGTCTAAAAGTCAAAGAAAGTAGAAGCAGGGAGAGCGACGTGATAGGTGCGTCATCTATCAAAGATTAGTCGGTACTGGAGGAACTGATCGTTCCTCTCAACAAAACAATGACGAACCATAGCCTCATAATCTAAATAAGCAGGAGGCAACTCAATATCATCCTCACATATGGTTACACCAAGAAAATTAGCTAAACGGGTTGCATAAATTCCACCAAAGAAATCTCCATTAAATCTATTATTATGCAACCTACGTGCAACAATGGCTCCCAAATTATAATGTTTATCTCCTAACACAGCACTCCTGAGAACACTGAGGTCAGGGACACACATGTGAAATGCTTCATCCTTACCATTTATGCACCTACCTATAAAGAGAGAAAAATAATGTATAGCAGGAAAATGAATGCTCCCTATGGTAGCTTGTGCTATGTCTCTAGATTCACCCACAGTTATACTAGCAAGAAAATCTCTAAACTCAGATTTGCGAGGCTCACTAGTACTACCCCATTGTGGAAGTTTGCAAGCAGTGGTAAAATCCTCTAAGTCCATAGTATAAGAATTTTCATAAAGATCAAACAGGATAGTTTGAGAATTGCGTGAAGATGAAAATTCAAACCTCCTCACAAAGGAACTAATGAGATAGTGGTACTGACAGCACTTACTTGCCTCGAAGCTCACAAGATCAGCGTTACGCATATATGCGTTAAATTCTTCCTTGATCCCTGCTTGATCCATGAAGTCTTCTGAAGGCCATTCACAAGCCCACACTGGAGAGTCCCTTGGTGGTTCATCATCAGCATCGCGCATTGCAAGCCTGGGTCCTTGCTTCCTTGAAGGGCCACCTTGGTACATTTTCCTAAACATATTTCTTCCTCTGAAAAATTTCTGAAAATTTTAGTAACTTCAAAATAATAGTGAAACAAACTCAACAAAATTGATAGCAACAACTCCCACAAGTGCCTAGATCCTATATCATGCATTAGAACTACTTGGAACCATATAAATTTGACATGCAAGCTCAAGAACATGGTCACCTAGGCAGAAATGTTTTGCAATGAATAAAGCACTAGAACAAAAACTAATTGGACCATTGGAGGAGTCACATACCAAGGAACAATCCCCCAAAGTAGTTTTGTGAGAGGTGCTTTGAGCAAGGAGATCGAAAATCGCAGCAAAATGAGCTAGAACTCGTGCTTGAGCTGGTTGGTGATTTTTTTGGGAGGAAGAAGAAGTGTGTGGGTGCAGGAATAAGTGGAGGGGAGCCACCATGGGCCCACGAGGCAGGGGGCGCGCCCAGGGGGTGGGCGCACCCTGGACCCTCGTGCCCAGGTGCTTGCTCCCCTTGCCGTGTTCCCAGTGCCAAATATTCTCAATTATTCTAGAAAAAAAATCATATTTCAATTTCGGGGCATTTGGAGAACTTTTATTTTCGGGGTATTTTTTATATTGCACGGATAATTCAGAAAACAGACAGAAAAATACTATTTTTACTTTGTTTTGACTAAATAACAGAAAGTAAAAGGAGGGTACAGAAGGTTGTGCCTTCTAACTTCATCCATCTCATGCTCATCAAAAGGAATCCACTAACAAGGTTGATCAAGTCTTGTTAACAAACTCATTCCAAATAACATGGAACCGGAGAAATTTCGAATAACACTATGTTACCTCAACGGGGATATGCACATCCCCAATAATAAGAATAACATATTTCTTCTTGACAGTAGGAAGAGGAAATTCAAAACCTCCAAAAATAATCGATGGAATTTTTCCAATAGAATTGATATTGTGGACTTGAGGTTGTTTCCTCGGAAAGTGTACCGTATGCTCATTACCATTAACATGAAAAGTGACATTGCCTTTGTTGCAATCAATAACAGCCCCTGCAGTATTCAAAAAGGGTCTTCCAAGAATAATTGACATACTATCGTCCTCAGGAATATCAAGAATAAAAAAGTCCGTTAAAATAGTAACATTTGCAACTGCAACAGGCACATCCTCACAAATACCGACAGGTATAGCAGTTGATTTATCAGCCATTTGCAAAGATATTTCAGTAGGTGAGGGAGTCCTGGATTAGGGGGTGTCCGGATAGCCGGACTACCATCATCAGCCGAACTATCATTAGCCGGACTATCATCATCGACCGGACTCCAAGACTATGAAGATACAAGATTGAAGACTTCGCCCAATGTCCGGATGGGACTTTCCTTGGCGTGGAAGGCAAGCTTGGCGATACGGATATGTAGATCTCCTACCATTGTAACCGACTCTATGTAACCCTAGCCCTCTCCGGTGTCTATATAAACCGGATGGCTCTAGTCCGTAGGACAGAAGAACAACAACCCTTACAATCATACCATAGGCTAGCTTCTACGGTTTAGCCTCCTTGATCTCGTGGTAGATCCACTCTTGTAAACATCCACAATATCAATATCAATCAAGCAGGACGAGGGTTTTACCTCCATCAAGAGGGCCCGAACTGGGTAAAACATCGTGTCCCTTGTCTCCTGTTACCATCCGCCTAGACGCACATTCGGGACCCCTACCGAGATCCGCCGGTTTTGACACCGACATTGGTGCTTTCATTGAGAGTTCCTCGTGTCGCCACCGATAGGCGTGATGTCCTCTTCAATCGACAACGACGCAGTCTGGGTGAGACTTTTCTCCCGGACAGATCTTCAGATTCGGCGGCCGCGCATCGCGGGCCAACTCACTTGGCCATCCGAGCAGATCGAAGCTACGCCTGGCCGTCGAGTCAGGTTTGAAGCCTAAACTTCACGGCCGATATCCGCGGGGACTTGATCTTCGATGGATCTGAGCCACAGCCGAAGCGTGCGCGCTGCCACGATGGGCATGACCTAACTCGCCGCGGACAGCACCTTGAGGCGCAGACACTAATCCGCCCGACCCATAGTCCGGAGCTGATCGCTCAGATCGAGGACGGATGGCTGGACACCGCCTTGGGAGCTGCAACTTCTACGGCGATGGAGCGAACACTTACCTTGTCCCGCATAAAGCTCATGACTCCGAGGTGCGGACTCTCGCGGACTCAACCTCCTGCGCCCCGCCGGTCGAATCCGATTGGCGCCGATCATGGAATTCTCCGCTGCGGACATCTTTCACCACTCGCCTTTGGCGATATCAGAATTCATCAAGCATCTCTCGCTATCCGGAGAGCCCTGGCCGAACTACGGCCAGGATGGTCGGGACGCGGACGACGAAGAAATTCAGAGCCCACCCACCACCCACTTCATAGCCACCGTCGACGATTTAACCGACGTACTCGACTACGGCTCCGAAGACATCGACGGTATGGATGACGATGCCGGAGACCACCAAGAACCAGTGCCTACAGGACACTGGAAGACCACCTCGTCACACGACATATACATGGTGGAAACCCCAAAGGGAAGCGATAACGAGGAACAACGGGACGCGGCAGAGGATAATCCCGCCGAGAAACAACCGAAACGACGACGTAGACGCCGCCCTAAGTCCCGCCTCGATCAAAGCAGCCTTCCTAGCGACCCAGCGATAGAGCAGGGCAAACCAGCGGATGACGAACAGGACGAGCCGGATAATCAACCCCTTCATGGAGCAATCAACAGTCCGGACACAACACCGGAGCATACGAACATACACAAAAACTCGCCGCCATCGCAAGAAGTTTGAAGAAGGCGAAACGGAAGCTCAAAACAGCGAAGACACGCCGTAATGAAGTGGAGCAAAGTATTCAAGACTGCAGACAAATATGGCAATGGCCATCAAACTAAGAGCTACCGAAGCGCAAGTTGCTGCCAGAAATTTGACGAGGAAGCCATAGAGCCTTCACGGTCAAAATAAAGAGGCCACCTGGCCGGATAGACGGCCAGATGACAGGCCAAAAGCGACAAGCGGGGCCGCGCACAAGCCGAATTATATTCCTGGGAAAACGGACGGCCCAACTAGGTCCATCTACGGGCCAAAAAAGAGGGCCCCAGGAAGTAACACAACACAACAAGTGTTCGAAGACAGCGGCACACCCAAATACTGGGCGCCGACACCCGCTTATGTTTTACCGATGAGGTGCTGGATCATGAATTTCAGCGAGGTTCAAACCCATGAACATAGAGGCATACGACGCACATGAGACCCGGAGTCTGGATAGAAGATTACATACTACACATACACATGGCTAGAGGAGATGATCTCACGCCATAAAATACCTACCCTCAAGCTCAAAGGGCCAGCTCGGCACTGGCTCAAAAGCCTCCCGAAAACATGTTGGAAGTTGGGAAGAGCTTGAGGACGCGTTGAGCAAATTTTCAAGGGACTTATGTCCGCCCTCCGGATGCAGACGATCTGAGTCATATAACCCAACAGCCCGGAGAGTTAGCGCGCAAATTCTGGAACAAGTTCCTTACCAAAAAGAACCAAATAGTCGACTGTCCGGACGCGGAAGCCTTAGCAGCTTTTAAACACAACGTCCGAGACGAATGGCTCGCCAGACACCTCGGCCAAGAGAAGCCAAGAACAATGGTCGCGCTAACAAGCCTCATGACGCGCTTTTGCGCAGGAGAAGAGAGCTGGCTAGCAAGATGCAGCACCAGCGACCCGAGTACATCCGAGATCAGAGATGGAAACGGAAAGTCACGGCGCAGGAAAGATCAGCGCCGGAATAAAGAAAAAATCCCAAAGGGCATGACGGTCAACGCCGGATTCAAAAGCTCGCAGCCAAACAATAAAACACGGCCTCTTAAGGACAACAGAGATGAGCTATCAAATTTAAACAAAATTTTAGATCGGATATGTCAAATCCACATAGATCGGAAGGCTCGCAAACCATACCAACCGAAATTGTTGGGTTTTTAAACAGTCCGGCAGACTCAACGCCAGACACAAGGGGCTCGATGCGCCAAGCGAGGACGATGACGAACCCCACCAGCAGAGCACCGGAAGTCAAAAGGCTTTCCCACAAGAAGTCAAAACAGTAAACTTGCTTCACGTGATAGTACGGAAAACCAACACGGCACTCGCTACGACGAGTGTCGCACGGTCCACCCCAGCGGAACACCGAGATTGGATGTCAAAACCAATCACTTTCGACCATCTGGATTAGTCCGAAGTATCCTAACGCAGGATAGACTGCCTCGATATTGGATCCCATAATAGACGGACTGCAATTCACGCAGGTTTTGATGGACGGCGGCGGTGAATTAAACCTGCTAGATCCGGACACAATCCGCAAGTTGGGATAGACCATACTGCAATTCGGCATAGCCGCACTTCCTTCAAAGGAGTGGCGCCAGGCCCTTACGCCAGGTGCACAGTTTCATTATTACTAGAAGTTGTGTTCGGGTCACCTGACAACTTCCGACGAGAAAAGCTAACCTTTCATGTCGCCCAATTTAAAAGTAGCTATCAAGCATCACTAGGACGGGAAGCTTTCGTCCGCTTCAATGCAATACCACATTACGCGTCTCTTACGCTTAAAATGCCCGGTCCACGTGGCATCATTTCATTAAAAGGTCGCCTGAGACCCCGGACACGGCTGGACGAGTCCGGAATAAATAAGCTAGGGGCTACCTAGCCGCACATCCCTTCACAAGGGTTTGCACACATAAGCCATAATGAGCTAGCATAGGCTCAGCTTTCTTAATCTATATTTCAAATTTTTATGCACTTTCTCGCATGATTTATTTTCCAACCAAGTTCCTCTCTTTTTACAGATGAACAGCGTGCACACCCGTCTAGGATACGGCACAACGGAGACACAGGTGCAGACGTGCAGTAGGGACCCGTTGTAAGGACTCTTTTCGACTAAGACCCTACGTAAACCTTTCTTCTGTCTCTTGTTGCTATAATCCCTGGTTTATCATTATAACCAGAGTGGAGATCGGCGTTTTGGCATCGGCCGCGCGTAAGAACCTGCCCGCACTGGACACAAGGGGCTTAGGGCTTTGTTTTGCCCGCTATTATAAAGACCGAACACCTTCGGGAGTGTTCGGCGCCTCGAGTTAGGCCTTATATGCATCAGCTCGAATCATGTCTTTGGTCAAATGTTGGGTTTGCCCGGCCCGTGTTTTGCTGCCTTACGCCCAGATCATCGGCTAACGCGGCTCAGGAGAACTATGCGATTGTGCCCCAGTTCGCCGGGCGAGCACCTCAAGAGAGAAAGCCAAAACTGACTGTCATGATACAGCGAGAGACTGGTCAACCACTCGATCGACCATGGGAATGTTTAGGATTCCTCCGCTTTGACGAAGGGCCGTTTCCCGGCCAGGCACATACACGCCCCGAATTCGGAGAGCGCGGTGCCCCCAGGGGCTATGTCGTAGCCCCACCCTCGAACTCCATGGCTAAGTGAAAGTGATAAAGCATTATAGTCCGGTTGCCTCGTTTGCTACGCTACCACCTCCTTTACAGGACCGAGATGTCGGATTAAGTGTGAAAACGCGCTATTTTTTGCGAACACCCCCGCACCTTGTGCGTGGGGGCTGAAGCCGACGACTGCCATCTTTCAGGTTATACACACGTATACATGAACGGCCGCATAGGAGATATTCTATTACTTGAACGCACAAGTATAAAAGGCGCTTACATCATAAATATCATTTTACATCATATAAACGTTCATTCGAACGTAACATTTTTTGAGCACTGCGACTCTATTACACGAGCACCACGCAGTACTTCGCCAAAATAGTGCTCGGCGGGTAACCGTTATCATCCGAACCCGGGTCGCAACAGCGGTGGCATCCATCTCGCCCAATGTGTCTTCACACGGCGAAGCGCCATCCGCGCACCCTCTATGCAGGCCGACCGCTTATCGCTTTGATATGCGGCACCGCCCCAAGAAATTGCTGCAATAAGCCAAAGTAACTCTTGGTGGGGCCTATCCGCCGGATATGGGTCACTATATCCGTCATAGCAAGCCCGGACAACCTATTTAGCTCAGCCCACTCGCCAAACGGTCGGTCAGCGGAAGTGAACGCCCGGACTATGGAATTGAGACCAAAACAGCTCTTCCGCCTTGTGATCCTTCCGCTTCGAAAATGCTGGCGGCATCCGCCGACTCGCTGCTAAGTCCATATAAGGGTCCTCTGGACCCCACAGTTGGCCCAGTGAGCATATTTTGATCCAGAACCTTGGCGCAGCGTAAAAGGCTTGCCAGCTACAATATCTCCGCCCTGGCGCAACTCTTCCTTCATAGCCCGCATTGCGAGCGGGCATCCTTGGCTTCGGCGGTGGCCTTCCGCAGGTCTTCTTGCCCGCTTAGGCGCTCCTTCCCAAGAGCCTCATTGCGGTCGGTAGCATCTTTTAACTTCACGGCCATTTCGCTATCTCTTCCCTGCCCGCAAGTGTGCCACCCTTTCGCCGCTAACTCCTCGGCCGCCCTCGAGGTCGCCAGATTACTCCTTCCGCCTGCTCCTTGGCTTGAGCAAGTTCGCCCGAAGGCTCTCCACGGCAGCGGCACTATCTCGCATTTCACGCACATGTTGTAAGGAGATGGCTTCGCCCTTACCAAGTGACCGCAGTAGCACTTACCTTGCGACTCATCAAGTCGCTTTGTTGCAGCGTGATGTCCGTGATCCGCAGCATCGAGTTGCCGCTTTAGTTCAGCAACTCCATCAGTCCGGCTGGCCTCGGACGACCCGCCACCTGCATCGGCACGACGGAATTTAAACCTGCGATTTTGATCCTCGACGCTGTCGATTTCGACAACCTACCGAGTCTCGGGGCTACTATCTATACATGGCGATTCTATATGCAAAACTGTTAAAAGGTGTGTCATTTTATGTACCTCAAACCACGCCAGACAAACTCCCGACAAGATCAGGTAACGCGCCGGCGGACGAAATCCTTTCAATCACCATGCTCATCAATGCGTGTTGATCTTCTGAGATAGACGCCTTCTCAAGCAGATCCTTCAGCAGTACACCAGTTGGCGCCGAACTATCCGGCTTTGCCAAACCCGGGGGCTCCCTCCGTGACGACACTTCAGGCTCGTCCGCCCTATCCGACGGCGCCCCGGACGGAGGCGTCTCGCTCTCTATCATCTCCAGACGAAGGTCCCTCAAGACGGGCTCATTTATGAAGGACGGAGATCCGAACTACAAGGTAAAACTTTAGTTATCCTCAGAAGCACAAATAGGGATGTCCCTTATTATAAAACTCCTTTCTTTCTACTTACGGCTCGTTGGAGGGCTGACTCATTAAGGGAGATTGTGCGGCCGGGGCCTCCCCGGACGCAGGACCCTCTGGCGAAGATTTCTTCCCCGCTTAGGGGCTTTGCCCCGGTCCTCGGAGGCAGTCCTCTTCTCCCCTTGGAGGAGGGATTCTCGATCCCCTCTTTCAAGAGCCTCCTTATGCGAGGCAAGTAGCTTTCTGCTTTCCCCTTCGCCTTCCTCTCAAGGCGCAACCTCAAGCATTCGGACCAGCACGGATCCGCGCGGTCTCGGGGGGGGGCGGACACAGATCAATTTTGCTTCCGCTATCCACTCCTGTAGAAGGAAGTTGGTCATAAAGCTTAATCATCGAAGGCAAACAAACGGTATGTCCGGACTCGAACTACTTACTTGAGTGTCCGGGCGATTGCAGCTTAGGCCAGCATCCTCGGTCAATTCCGGACGCACCTCTTGTGATCCAAAGAATAATTTGTACATCTCCAGGGGTGTCGTACCCATGAAGTGTTGAAGAATCCGTGGGCCCTCCGGATTGAACTCCCATAGCCGGAGAGGGCGGTGTTTGCAGGGCAGGAGACGCCTAATCAGCATAACCTGCATCACCACCACCATATCGATCTCCCTCGTTTGGAGATCTCGAATCCGGCCCTGCAGTAGGGGCATGTCCTTTGACGGCCCCCAGTTGAGCCCTTGGTTGACCCACGACATCAACCGTCGTGGAGGTCCCGGGCGGAATAAGGGCGGCGGCTTTTGTCTGCGGCCCCTCGGAACGGTAATATAGAACCACTCTTGCTGCCACGGGCCGAGCTCCTCTTGGAAGGAGCCAGCGGGCCACGGGGCATCGACCCTCTTACTTATGGCCGCCCCACCACACTCCGCCTGACGCCCCCGATCATCTTCGGCGCCACATTGAAGGTCTTCAGCCACAGGCCGAAGTGAGGGGTGACACGGAGGAAGGCTTCGCAGACGACAATAAATGCGGAGATATGGAGGATGGACTCCGGAGCCAAATCGTGGAATTCCAACCCATAGTAAAACATGAGCCCTCTCACAAAAGGATCCATCGGGAAGCCTAAACCCCGACGGAGGTGGGATACGAAAACGACATACTCGCCGGGCTCGGGGTGGGATGGCCTGCCCTTCGGCAGCAACTCAGCGAAATCTCATAAGCGGTACTTGGCCTCCCGCAGCTTTAGCACGTCCTCCTCCGTGACGGAGGAGGGCATCCACCGACCCTGGAGGTCGGAACCGGACATCGTTGAAAGTCCGAAGCGCTCGAATCTGGAGCTCTAGGTGCTGGAACTTGGAGCGGGAGAGGATTCGATGGAGGATTGAAGAAAAGAAACGAGCCTTGGTCCCGTTATAAAGAGGGAGAATACCAAGAGCCGTCTCCGTGACCGTTTGGGACTCGCCTTCGATAGAGGGGGCGTGGCGAACGGCGCGGTTGGGTTACCCACGTCCGTATTGATGAGAATCCCGGATTAAGGGGAAACACGATCTCTGCTTCGACAAGACGTGCCAAGGAAACCGCTTCGCTAAATGCGCTGAGGTGGTAAAGTAAAAAACAATTCAAGTAATGGCTTGGTAGTGGTGTGACGTCATGCCACAAAAAAGTCAGCAGATTGAACTTGTGTATATATTATTCTCTCTATGGAATGTGGAATTTATTTTGCGAGCGGACACTATCCCTGGTGTTCACAATCTTCTATCATTCAAGGAGGAACCCGCCTTGCAATGCTAAGCAATATACGCTGGCCGGACTTATCGTCATTGAAGCCTGGTTCAGGGGCTACCGAGGAGTCCTGGATTAGGGGTGTCCGGATAGCGGACTACCATCATCACCAACCATCATCACCGAACTATCATCACCGGACTATCATCATCGACCGGACTCCAAGACTATGAAGATACAAGATTGAAGACTTCGCCCGTGTCCGGATGGGACTTTCCTTGGCGTGGAAGGCAAGCTTGGAGATACGGATATGTAGATCTCCTACCATTGTAACCGACTCTATGTAACCCTAGCCCTCTCCGGTGTCTATATAAACCGGATGGCTCTAGTCCGTAGGGGCAGAAGAACAACAACCCTTACAATCATACCATAGGCTAGCTTCTAGGGTTTAGCCTCCTTGATCTCGTGGTAGATCCACTCTTGTAAACATCCACAATATCAATATCAATCAAGCGGGACGAGGGTTTTACCTCCATCAAGAGGGCCCGAACCTGGGTAAAACATCGTGTCCCTTGTCTCCTGTTACCATCTGCCTAGACGCACAGTTCGGGACCCCCTACCCGAGATCCGCCGGTTTTGACACCGACAGTAGGTGTCAACTTATTCAAATCAAGTCTACGATATAAAGAGAGAGGCATAACACTAACACCGGCTCCAGGATCACATAAAGCAGTTCTAACATAATTTCTTTTAATGGAGCATGGTATAGTAGGCACTCCTGGATCTCCAAGTTTCTCTGGTATTCCACCTTTAAAAGTATAATTAGCAAGCATGGTGGAAATTTCAGCTTCCGGTATCTTTATTTTATTAGTAACAATATCTTTCATACACTTAGCATATGGATTCATTTTGAGCATATCAGTTAATCGCATACGCAAGAAGATTGGTCTAATCATTTCAGCAAAGCGCTCAAAATCCCGATCATCCTTTTTCTTGGATGGTTTGGGAGGAAAAGGCATGGGTTTCTGAACCCATGACTCCCTTTCTTTACCGTGTTTCCTAGCAACAAAGTCTCTCTTATCATAATGCAAAGCGCTCAAAATCCTCATCATCCTTTTTATTGGATGGTTTGGGAGGCAAAGGCATGGGTTTCTGAACCCATGGCTCCCTTTCTTTACCGTGTTTCCTAGCAACAAAGTCTCTCTTATCATAACATTGATTCTTTGATTGTGGGTTATCAAGATCAACAGCAGGTTCAATTTCTACATCATTGTCATTACTAGGTTGAGCATCAACATGAACATCATCATTAACATTATCACTAGGTTCATGTTCATTACCAGATTGTGTTTCAGCATGAGAGATAGAAATATCATTGGGATTCTCAGGTGTGTCAACAACAGGTTCACTAGAAGCATGCAAAGTCCTATCATTTTTCTTTTTCCTCTTTTTAGAAGGACTAGGTGCATCAATATTATTTATCTGAGAATCCTGCTCAATTCTCTTAGGATGGCCTTCAGGATACAAAGGTTCCTGAGTCATCTTACCAGTTCTAGTAGCCACGCTAACAGAAAAATCATTATTCTTACTATTCAATTCATTGAGCAAATCATTCTGAGCTTTAAGTACTTGTTCTACTTGAGTGGTAACCATAGAAGCATGTTTACTAATGAGTTTAAGTTCACCTTTAAATCTAGACATATAATCACCCAAGTGTTCAATCATATAAGCATTTTGTTTTAATTGTCTACCAAAATAAGCATTAAAATCTTCTTGCTTAACCATAAAATTATCAAACTCATCCAAACATTGGCTAGCAAACTTAGTAGGAGGGATTTCAGCTTTATCATATCTATAGAGAGAATTTACCTTTACTACCTGTGTCGGGTTATCAAGACCATGTGTTTCTTCAATAGGTGATGAATTAAGATCATATATTTCTTCAACAGGCGGTAAATTAAGACCATGTATTTGTTCAATAGGTGGTAAATTCTTAACATCTTCAGCTTTAATACCTTTTTCTTTCATAGATTTCTTTGCCTCTTGCATATCTTCAGGACTGAGAAATAGAACACCCCTTTTCTTCGGAGTTGGCTTATGAGTTGGTTCAGGAAGTGTCCAATTATTTTCATTAGTCAACATATTATTCAATAGAATTTCAGCTTCGTCTGGTGTTCTTTCCCTGAAAATAGAACCAGCACAACTTCCAGGTGGTCTCTGGAAGCATCGGTTAGTCCATTATAAAAGATATAAAGTATTTCATTTTTCCTGAGAGGATGATCAGGAAAAGCATTAAGTAATTGGAGAAGCCTCCCCCAAGCTTGTGGGAGACTCTCTTCTTCGATTTGCACAAAATTATATATATAACTTAAAGCAGCTTGTTTCTTATGAGCAGGGAAATATTTAGCAGAGAAGTAATAAATCATATCCTGGGGACTATGCACACAACCATGATCAAGAGAATTAAACCATATCTTAGCATCACCCTTTAATGAGAACGGAAATATTTTAAGGATATAATAGTAGCGAGTTTTCTCATCATTAGTGAACAGGGTGGCTATATCATTTAATTTAGTAAGATGTGCCACAACAGTTTCAGATTCATAGCCATAAAAAGGATCAGATTCAACCAAAGTAATTATATCACGATCAATAAAGAATTCATAATCCTTATCAGTAACAAAGATAGGTGAAGTAGCATAAGCAGGATCATATTTCATTCTAGCATTCAGAGTTTTTTGTTTAAGCTTAGCTAATAATTTCTTAAGATCACTTCTATCATTGCAAGCAAGAAAGTCTCTAGCAGTTTCTTCATCCATAACATAGCCCTCAGGCACAACAGGCAATTCATATTTAGGGGGAGAGTCTTCATCATCACTTTCATCAATATTATCAGTTTCAATAATTTCATTCTCTCTAGCCCTAGCAAGTTGTTCATCAAGAAATTCACCAAGTGGCACAGTAGTATCAAGCATAGAAGTAGTTTCATCATAAGTATCATGCATAGAAGAAGTGGCATCATCAATAACATGCGACATATCAGAATTAATAGCAGAAGCAAGTTTAGGTGTCGCAAGCTTACTCAAAACAGAAGGTGAATCAAGTCCAGAGCTAGATGGCAGTTCCTTACCTCCCCACGTAGTTGAGGGATAAATTTTTGTTTTCGCGTCTTTCAAGTTCTTCATAGTGACCAGCAGATATAAATCCCAAGTGACTCAAACAATAGAGCTATGCTCCCCGGCAACGGCGCCAGAAAATAGTCTTGATGACCCACAAGTATAGGGGATCGCAACAGTTTTCGAGGGTAGAGTATTCAACCCAAATTTATTGATTCGACACAAGGGGAGCCAAAGAATATTCTCAAGTATTAGAAATTGAGTTGTCAATTCAACCACTACTGGACAACTTAGTATCTGCAGCAAAGTGTTTAGTAGCAAAGTAATATGGAAGTAACTGTAACGGTAGCAAAAGTAATACTTTTGTGTTTTGTAGTGATTGTAACAGTAGAAACGGTAAAATAAATAAGCAAATAACAATATGTGAAAAGCTCGTAGTCATTGGATCGGTGATGGAGAATTATGCCGGATGCGGTTCATCATGTAACAATCATAACATAGGGTGACACAGAACTAGCTCCAATTCATCAATGTAATGTAGGCATGTATTCCGAATATAGTCATACGTGCTTTTGGAAAAGAACTTGCATGACATCTTTTGTCCTACCCTCCCGTGGCAGCGGGGTCCTAATGGAAACTAAGGGATATTAAGGCCTCCTTTTAATAGAGTACCAGACCAAAGCATTAACACATAGTGAATACATGAACTCCTCAAACTACGGTCATCACCGGGAGTGGTCCCAATTATTGTCACTTCGGGGTTGCCGGATCATAACACATAGTAGGTGACTATAGACTTGCAAGATAGGATCAAGAACTCACATATATTCATGAAAACATAATAGGTTCAGATCTGAAATCATGGCACTCGGGCCATAGTGACAAGAATTAAGCATAGCAAAGTCATAGCAACATCAATCTCAGAACATAGTGGATACTAGGGATCAAACCTAACAAAACTAACTCGATTACATGGTAAATCTCATCCAACCCATCACCGTCCAGCAAGCCTACGATGGAATTACTCACGCACGGCGGTGAGCATCATGAAATTGGTGATGGAGGATGGTTGATGATGACGATGGCGACGGATTCCCCTCTCCGGATCCCCGAACGGACTCCAAATCAGCCCTCCCGAGAGAGTTTAGGGCTTGGCACCGGCTCCGTATCATAAAACGCGATGAATCTTTCTCTCTGATTTTTTTCTCCCCGAACGTGAATATATAGAGTTGGAGTTGAGGTCGGTGGAGCTCCAGGGGGCCCACGAGGCAGGTAGCGCGCCCAGGGGGGCAGGTGCGCCCCCACCCACGTGGAAAGGGTGTGGGCCCCCTAGCCTTGATTCTTTCGCCAGTATTTTTTATTATTTCCGAAATAATCTCCGTGGAGTTTCAGGTCATTCTGAGAACTTTTGTTTCTGCACATAAATAACACCATGGCAATTCTGCTGAAAACAACGTCAGTCCGGGTTAGTTCCATTCAAATCATGCAAGTTAGAGTCCAAAACAAGGGCAAAAGTGTTTGGAAAAGTAGATACGACGGAGATGTATCACACACCTCGGTCATATCGTCGTAGTGCTTAGGCAAAGCCCTGCCCGGTAACTTCATCATCACCTTCGCCACACCGTCGTGCTGACGAAAATCTCCCTCGTCCTCAACTGGATCAAGAGCTATTAAGGATAACAAGATGGGGTCTATTTCTACATAAATAGATCTTGTCTACATCATGTCATCATTCTTATTCCATTACTCCATTTCTCCATGAACTTAATACACTAGATGCATGCTGGATAGCGGTCTATGTGTGGAGTAATAGTAGTAGATGCAGGCGGGAGTCGGTCTACTAATCTTGGGTGATGCCTATATAATGATCATGGCCTGGATATCGTCATGATTATTTAAAGTTCTATCAATTGCCAACAGTAATTTGTTTACCCATCGTATGCTATTTTTTTTCCGAGAGAAGCCACTAGTGAAATCTACGGCCCCTGGGTCTCTTCTTTATTACATTTGCCTTCGCGATCTATTTTTATTTGATTTTCTTTTCATATCTATTAATACAAAAATACAAAAACACCTTTCTGCAATTTTTATTTATTTATTTTATCACGCGTTCCTGCGAGATCTATTTATCCAATCTACTACAATTTTACCTATCTTTTTACCCGTGAGGGATTGACAACCCCTCTCTTACGTCGGGTTGCAAGTATTTGTTCTTTGTGTGCCGGAGCTTTTTACGTGGTGTTGCATGGTTGTCCTACTAGTTCGATAACCTTTATCTCATCACCGAGGGAAATACCTACCGTTGCTGTGCTGCATCGTCCCTTCTTCTTTGGGGAAATACCGACGTAGTTCAAGCAAATATCGGTGGCTAATTACTATAATTGTTTTAGTGTTTCAACTCCTCCACAATAGGAACTTATAAGAGTAGAAATGAAGTCTTTCTTATGGTTACCAAAAAATTAATAATAACTTAGAAAAGAGGATTTAAAAAGGAATGTTGTTATCTTCTATCTTGTATATTCTTGTCGACCATGTTATTACCCCTCTCGCTAGCGGGATATTTGCTAGCCCACAATAGTGCCACCTAAAGTTGGTACATAGCCTAATGGTTGATCTATATGATACTACACATGTCTTGTTTATGAAAGAAACAAGCAAAGATGTTGCATAGGAAATATCATACAATAATACAACAATTGCATTGAGAAAAAAATCGTTACCCACCAAATGCGCTGCAAAATTTTGTGCAACCAACAGCTACTTTTATTGCCACATTATAACATGTCCTCACAAACTGTTTGTAAACTAGACCTAGGTGCCTTTTCAAACATGACTCATCTTAGCCAGACATCAACTCCATTCACTTTCAATAGGAAAAAATGTGTTCTACAACATATATGTTCATCTTTTTACACTCGTACATATTATAGCATGAACTATATGAACATTTAATGTTTCAAATAGATTCAAAAGTAATAGATGTTGATTTCTTATTCTGGATATTAGATTAACTTCCAATCAATTATTGCATATTATACCCAATTACCCATATATTTTTAGATATATGAGTAATAAAAGTTTCATAATTTTTGATTGCAAATACTCCATATGCTGTGTTTTCACGCATGGATTCCAACTAACAATGTTTTTATATAGTCAATAATTTACACAATCTATGTAAAGGAAATTTACATTTTTGATGTATTATCCTATGAAAGGCTTCTTCTAAAAAAATCTTTTTTCAGTGAAATATAGTCAAAAATATTTTTAGTATATTCCACAAAATTGTGTCATCTCAAATAAAATTTCATTAAACAAATGACAACAGATGATTATTTCCAACTAAAAACAGATATAAATGTTGCTCGCGGATGTGTGCGGGCCACTTTGCTAGCTATATCAAACACCAATGTAAAATTCCCTTCGGGTTTAAGTTAGGTATGTTTGGAAATCAGGTATTTCGGTGGCCCGAATATGCTGGATTTTCATTTACACCTGGTTTTATTATCTTAGGAGGTTCTAATAATAAACAACATGTGGTGCATTGTGGCACAATGGTGGAGCAATTTATGTCTCGTGGGGAGGGAACATTGCAGCCACCGTACCGGTTTCCCTATGAATGGCGCCACCTCTGCCCCCATCATGTACGCTACTTTCTCAACAACCATGCTACCTGCTTTTTCGTTGCTTCCTCCTCATGGATTTGCATCCACAGTCCACACACAATGGGTGCTACTCCTCTTCCCACACATTCGTCTGCCACTATTTTTGTTTATTATGGAGGATAGGCCATTTCTTTAAGATTCATCCGCTACTCTTTCTTCCAAATTTTCTAGGTTGAGAAGTTGACACTCCTCAAGGGTAATCATGGTGTTGTGAGCCATTGTTTCCATAGTTTCAATGCGAACCAACTTTCTAATTGGATCTTCCATGGGTTGTGATTCTTGTGCACCATGGTATCATTAATCCATCAATCAAGGCCGGATACTAGTCATGGAAAGGAAATTTCTCCGATCATCTGCATGTTTTCCTGTTTAGGTTCATGCACTCAAGAACAATATCTTATGGACACTAGAATAACTACATTTCACCCGTTTGCATCGATCAATATAAGAAAACTCAGAACCATGGACTCTAGTAAATCCTACAAGTTGTGGGAAGTGAGACAATGCATGTGAAGAAAACAATAGTCAACTACGTTTGAGCAGGACTTCCAAAGTTAGAACTATTCCCTAATGCATCTACAAAGAATAAATGACAATTTTTACAAATATAATGTGATTTTGTTCTCTTTCCTGAATTTTTCTCACTGGTAGGGACACATGAAACCAATTACGATTGTGCATTTATGGTCTAGTATGCACAACTACTGCTACCTAGGAAAACTATTCCAGAGTAACACAAATGTGTTAATAGTTACAATATACCACAAATATATAATATAAAACCTGGGGTACACAAATATTTCATATCATACATGTTTTATACATCATATAAGCGTGTGATATCACTCTCTATCATCGTAGCTATAATGTAGATATATTGCTCCATAGCCATGTTGTAGACATGCATGTATTTCGTCTATGCATGATGTTTGATGTATGTACATGGAACACACTAGGATATTATATAGTAAAAAACATACAAATATGGCATATCACATTCACATACCGGGAAGAGACTATATTGGCCCTTCTGCCCCTTACCCACTCTGACCTTCTTTCCTCATTTGATGATTATTGTGAGCATACTCCAGAACATCGGGGATGTGTGTTTTCATAAGGTATACACCCCAACTAATGCACCCAGGATCACAACAAAAGACAGAAGCATCATTTTGGCTAGTAGCGGTTGCCTCCCATAACTTGGTCATGTTTCTGTCATCAAAGCTGGGTAGGATACAAATGGAATTTTTGAATAAGTAGTGAAGATGCCAGTGAATGGCTAATAACTGAACAAATAACACTCTTAAACAAAATAATTTATATTTCTTAATATTTTCTAGCATAGAAAATCCTTGTTATATATCACAGTGTTTAATGTACGAAAGTGACCATAATATGTTTAATGTACGGAAGTGACCATAATATGTTTTGTATTTCTTTGTTCATCAACCCATGCGAATATCAAGGACATTCCCTTTCCAAATAAACAATTGGTCTGATGCACATGCATGCATTTTTTTGATGCACCTGATAGTGTTTGAGTATATACCATAATCACCCAATGTTTATGTTTGTTATGAAAAAAATAAAAGATTGACATCAACCGCAACAAATTTAATTGTGTATAGTTTTCTAAAGAAGGGGATCTTGATACATATTGTATGCAATCCAAGAATTATAATGTTAACCTCTATTGAACTTTAAAGGAACTACAAATGTTGTATCAAATAATACTGAAAAATTAACCAGTCACTTAATATGCCCATCCTTTCTAAACATGTGATTGTCTAGGAATACACAAGCTTAACCAATTCCAAAAATATATTATTTAAAACTTAGTACAACTTGAAACTATGATAGATCGTGTGAAGTTTACTAAATCGGGTGAAGAGGAGTATGTGAGACGGAACTACGTGCACATATTTCATGCATATAGAAAACCTATGCATGCTAATTCAAGAATCAAATATTTCTAAAAGAAAAGCTATTCTGCGAAATAAGAGATATAACGGGAGGTAACTGAAACTGGTGATGCAAGTGGTACATACTTCAATAATATAAATAAAAACATTATTCAGTTTTATCTACACTGCTTAAGTAAAAGCTACTCACCACGCTTGGAAGAACACATATGGAGCGTACAACTTGGCAACTAGCATCAAGAAGTTGTAGCCGCGGTTGAGCTTCTTGTATTGTTGGGAAAGCAAAAATCCAAATAAATTCACCGCATGCAACATCTGTGTATCAAAAAGATTCTCCAGAATCATCACATGATTCACAAATTCCACATCTCTTTTGAAACACATGGTTATTGACAATAAATATCCAATTATATGACTTTACTGCACATCATACCTTTCTCTTCCTTTTTTGTGAATTTTTCTTTCAGTATTTACTTCATAATTATCCAATTCTAAGTACATTATCATAATGTGAACTAAACATAAAAGTGTTTCGGAGGTCACACAAATGAACAATATAAAGTCTATTTTATTGGTAACTTCCCGGAAAAAATGCATGTACCTCTAGCAGGAGCTTATACCGTAGGATCATGTATAGGTGGAAGTGTGTGTATTTCTTGAACATGAGTGTCCTTTTATTTTTCACAATCCTCCCATCCTTTGTTACATGAGGATTTTTACTGAAGTATTCATATAGCGATTCCTCTGTGACGGAATAACGCACAGGGTTTCGGAGGCCCGAGGCAACATGATAAATTACTTGAGATTGAGGGTTATCCCAGTGAATGGCCATGGTTACAATGATTGCATTAATCACCATATCTCCTGCTATCTGCGAAATATTGCAATTTTATAATTAAAATGAATCTCATACCTACAAGAAGAACCAAAAAGAAAAAAACCATGACACTTCGTACACATACATACATGTTAGTCTTTGTTCTTGGTGATGTCACCATGGATTCATATTAGTGAGGTTCTGAGGAGTAGATCGCTCTATTTATTAAGGTTTCCCTGTTCCTTACATTTTTATTCCATCTTAATGGAACGATTATATGCTAATTTCTTGCAACTTCTTGGAAAGAAATGGTCTCATCTTTTTGTAATGGTCTAGATGATTGTACCGTATCGTTATATTCATCCAAACTAGCTTTATTTTAGTTTGGTCTATTTGAAATTTGTTGATTGAGTACTGATTCAGAAATATCAATACATTTTTAATAAGTAGTAGTTTCCAGGAAAAATGGTCAAATATAAAAATATTTGGCTGACATTAGTCAAAAAACTTCGTTTGTATATTTAGAATCAGTTGGATTGATAATTACTATTGTATAATACTCACCAGATCACATTTGACATTACGGTTAGCCAAGAAACATGGAATTGTCTGATCATTGTAGGCAACATAACAACATATCAATTGTCATATAACCAAAGTAATAGAATATATGAACATACATGTCTGAAAAGTGAGTATTGATGCAGATATGTATAACGCGTTTGCTAGTATCATGGACAAACACCTCATTTCATTATATTTACCTAGTCCCTTCTATCCATCCAGGCACTGGATCCCGGAAAGTGCTTGTTATGATGCTTGGCCTGACTATTACAACTGGAAGGTCTCGTGCCAAGTTCCCAAGAAACATCTCCCCCAAAGCTTTTGTGAGTGAATACGCATTAGGCCAACCAAAGTGTCTAGACCTTGAAAAAATCGATCAATTACTCATGTTAGTTATGTCATCTAATGCTTTTGGATGCACCTATTTAAGGATTGAATGAAAAAATTTAAGTACCACTCCATTTAAAAACATAGTGTACATTATTTATCTTAAGTCCAAACTTATAGATTTGAAAAAAATGTAACACACATATACAATAAAATCAATATCATTAGATCAAACACTAAATAGATTTATATTGCATTTATTTGGTATTGTAGGTGATGATTTTTTAAACTTGGTCAGTATTTAGTGTGTTTGACTTACGAAAAAAGTGCATTATATTTGAAATGTGTCGGTGTACTAGAGTAGGGGTACCCTAGTATCCCGAACTTGTGCATGGGCAGTGGCAGCCCCCCGCGGCAAGGCTTGCCGGGTGACCGCCAAGGTCCTCCGTGTTTCCTTTGGAGCCATTCAAGAACAAAGTATTCAAGCCAAGGAGACAAGGCCCCGGCAAGAGGAGCTTGCCGGGAAGGCCAACCAAGGCATCTTAAGGAACTTGCAAGGCGCCGCCACGCGTCCGGCGAGGCCCGTGAGCGACAAGCTTCAGACGCGACAAGACAACGATCGCGGCAAGGCGCTTGCATGCGCAAACTACCACTGCACCAGCGCTCCAAAGATATCCACCAACGTGTCGCCTCGACCTTTCCGGTAGCGTGGCAAGAGGTGTCTTGCCAGCGGTCTTGCGGTGGCAAGCAACGCTGACAAGATTGCCATCATGGCAAGCGGTGGCGTCCCTAACGGTCCCTTTTTGCACTGTTTGGGCGACGTAGACGGGCATTTAATGCCTTTGTCCCCTGCCGTCAGGGTTAGGTATGATACACTGTACAGGTAGTTGTACCAACCACAATTCCTTTTCCATTTTTACCCTTGTCTACGTTGCCACCTGTCGGAGACCCCTTGAGCATATAAAAGGAGGCCCATGCGCAACGTAGAGGGGGGTTCGAAGGCAGAAAAACACTCACGCTCGGTCTCATTAGCAGCTCGTGTGTACTGTAGCACTCAGCGCTCCCGAGCAAGAACTCAATACACTCAGACATGCAGCAGTAGGGGTGTTATCTCTCCGGAGAGCTCCGAGGCTGGGTAAACTGCTCGTGTTTCGCCTCGATCCGCTCTTCGACGATCTCCGCCCCGCCGAACCGAAGGGGCTCGGTCCACCGTCCCATAGGTGTTTGTGGATCAGTTTCCCGACATCTTTGGCGCGCCGGTAGGGCGTCGAGATTGTGTGAACCTGATCCGACGCTCACACGAGCTAGATCTTCATCTTCTTCATCGACATGCCACCGAAGAAGAAGGCTTGGCGGCAGCTGTTCCGCCCATCGTCGAACCCACCACCACCGGAGCAAACGGGTGGTGGGGTAGACGCCGCGGAAGAACGGGCATCGACGAGGGAGCCCACGGTGCTGCAGGTCCAAGGACAAGGCTGCATGAGACCTCGGCGTCCGACATGCACCGCGCCCATCTCGGGAGGCGCGGGACCGACAGCGTCATGGTATTCACAATGCCATACGCTCGCTGGACCAAGATCGAGCTGGAGGATTTCGGGTGCTCAAGACCAGCATGCACGCCAACATGCTGGCACGAAGCGAGACACGGTCACCGGACGGATATCGCTCCTTCTAACATAGTTAGAAGTCCGAGCATATCCCGCCTCGCGCCGTTCGCCATCGCCGCCCGCCACTCCAGCGAAGCTTTGGCGCGAGCTCAAGCGCTCTGGATTACCCTCCAACTGCAGACAAGATCGATGAATGGAGGGCCACCATTCAGAGTCTCATCGGCTTTGCCAACGGCGACACTCCGCGGCAGCCGAGTACAATGCTGCCGCGGCAGGACTGCTAGGCACGAGCCGATGGCGACGAAACCGGTGGGGGTGCAACCACCATGCACTCTCCACCCCGAAGGCCAAGATCGCCGACTCGCCGGATCCACCTCGACAGCGACTCCACCGCATCATCAGATCCACGAGCTCGTCGCGATCAGCGCCAAGTTCTTCACGAACGACAGCAAGAAGACGCTCGAACTCGCATCAAGCGCCGAAGGGAAACGCGGCGTCAATCAGACCAGCGCGCTGGGCCCTCTGTCGACATGCATGCACCAGGGGAACCAGGCGACTTGCCGTACGCGGTAGGTTGCCCTGCGTTCACTCGTGAGTTGCGGCAAGTCCAGTGGCCCAGCACGAAGAATTTCAAGCCAGACGTACCAGAGAAGTACGACGGCAAGTCACATCCGTCGGAGTTCCTCAGCATCTACACCATCGCGGTGCAAGCTGCCGGGGCGGACGACAAGATCCTCGCCAACTACTTCCGCGGTGCTCAAGCCCAATGTCGATCTGGCTCATGCACTTGCCGGACAACTCCATATCCTCCTGGCAGATCTATGCCATCAGTTTGTCGGCGCCTTTACAGCGCCACAAGCCTCATGGCTAAGAAAGCGACCTTCATCTCGCCGCCTGAAGGAAGGAGAGCCCTGCGCAAGTACATTCAGAGATTCAGCCGCAGACAAGACAACATCCCAGATGTCCACCTGTCATGTAATCAGCTGCTTCAGCAGAGCGCGCGAAACCGCAGGATGCGGGAGGAGATGGCGATGTGCAAGATCGAGACGTCGGTGAGCTATATGCCCCGGCCGACAAGTGTGCACATGCCGAGGAAGGGAGGAAACTCCCCGGAGAGAATACTGAAGCAGGAGGATCTGATAGTGAGGAGGCAGCCCCGGCAAAGAAAAACCGGCGGTGGAACAACAAGAAGAAGAAAGGCAAAGATGTGCTAGTCGTTGAGCAGTCCGGCAACGGAGGTGGCGCCAAGAAAGCCAAAGCTGGTAGCTCCGGCGAGGAGATTGTCGCAGCACCAACTACTGTGTTGTGGCGATCGCCGACAAGCGTGACGGCACCAACAAGCAAGATCGCAAGATCCACCGCACTAAGGGCCATGACCTCCAGAGCTGCAAGAAGGTCGAGCAGCTTGTCGAGCAGCAAAAGGCTGAATATGAGCGACGCGACAAGGAGAAGGCCAGGAAGGTGCCTGGAGGAGCCAGCAAGAAACGCCTGCGGGGAGGACGCCTTGGCAAGG
Source organism: Aegilops longissima (assembly GCA_021605205.1). NCBI lineage: Eukaryota > Viridiplantae > Streptophyta > Magnoliopsida > Poales > Poaceae > Aegilops > Aegilops longissima. Next base: position 63,409,312 of record CM038676.1, read on the forward strand.
CCAAGCAGCGGCAAGGAGACAGACCTCCCCGCGGCCGCGACAAGGATGAAGATGACGACGACGATGAAGATATGGATGATGACGAGGCCGATGAGTAGGAATTCCAGAAAGCCACAGAGGTCTTGTGCGTTGACGGCGGTGCTTCTCTGCATACTTCACAGCGCCAGCTCAAGCAGTGGGTGCGGGAAGTCAATGCGCGTAACCACCCGCCGAGTCACGCGAAGCCTCGAAATGGTCCAAGACGCCTATCATCTTTGATATTGAGGACCACCCGATCGCAGAATCTGCGGTCGGTGCTTGCCGATGTTGGTTTCACCAACTATCCGCAACCTCAAGGTCACTAAGATGCTAGTTGACGGCGGGGCCAGCTTGAACCTGATCTCCTCCACGGTAATCCAAAAACTCCAGATCCCTGATGGCGAGCTCGAAGAGACCGGCACATTCCAAGGAATCAATCCGGGAAGAAGCAAGCCAAAGGGAAAGATCACGTTGCCGGTGACATTTGGCAGCGAGTTGAACTTCAGGACTGAGAGGGTCACTTTTGACGTTGCTGACTTTCCATTGCCTTACAATGGGATACTCGGCCGTCCAACACTCGCCAAATTCATGGCAGCCTCTCACTATGCATATAATATGCTGAAGATGCCAGGCCCGATAAGTGTCATCTCTGTCCCTGGCGACAAGAAGGATGCTCTTATCTGCGCCGACAAGATCTACCGGAAGCAGCAGCCGCACAGATCGCAAGTCACTTGCCGCTGAAGCTCCCGGCGAAGAAGAAGACCAAGTCCGGCAAGAGTTCTGATGCCTACTCCGGCAAGCGCACCTCTTCGGAGTGCTGCGCTACCATCGAGGACGCACCATCGAGCTCCACCGGCAAGTGTAAGAAGACAATGGCAGCTCCACCAGAGACCAAGAAGGTGTCCGCCAAGGAGGATGGCACTGGTGGTACCTTCACCATCAGTGCCACTCTCGACCCTAAATAGGAAAGCGCGATCGTTGCTTTCCTGCGGGCGAACATCGACGTATTTGCGTGGCAACCATCTGACATCCCCGTGTTCCTGTGAAAGTAATCGAGCACCATCTTGCCGTCTGTCCTCATGCGCGCCCGTCAAGCGTAAAGTCGAAGAAGCAAAGTGGAGCGCCAAGAATTCATCGCAGAAGAAATCAAGAAATTGGAAGCAGCAGGCCTTGTCGAGGAGTGCTCCATCCTACGTGGTTGGCCAACCCTGTGGTCGACGCAAGGCAAACGGAAATGGAGGCTCAGATCGACTTTACCGATGTCAATAAAGCTTGTCCCAAAGACCCATTTCCTTGCGCGCAAGATCGACCGGATCGTTGACTCCACGGCCGGATGTGACTTGCTTTCATTTCTTGATGCATACTCAGGATACCATCAGATCTTCATGGCAGAAGAGGATGAGGAGAAGACCGCATTCATCACCCCATGTGGCACCTACTGCTTTGTACGGATGCCTTTCGGTTTAAAGAATGCTGGTTCAACATTTGCAAGGGTAGTCCATGACGCTTTTGAGCTGCAAATACACAGAAATGTGGAAGCCTACATGGATGACATAGTGGTCAAGAGCAAGGACAAGGCGACTCTGATTCAAGATTTAGACAAAACCTTTGCAAATCTGCGCAAGATCAACCTCAAGCTCAACCCCGAGAAGTGTGTGTTTGGAGTCCCCTTCGGCAAGCTTCTCGGGTTCTTCGTGTCTCAGCGGGGAATTGAAGCCAATCCCGACAAGATTAAGGCCATTGAGCAGATTGAAGCACCAAAGCGCGTCAAGGATGTACGAAGACTTGCCGGTTGCGTAGCTGCTCTCAAGAGGTTTATCTCTAGGTTCTGCTGAAGCGCCCGCCATTTTTCAAAATATTGAAAAGGCAGGTCCAATGAAATGGACTCGAAGCGGAGGCTGCACCGCAGACTTAAAGAGATACTGTCCTCCACTCCAACACTTGTCGCACCTAAGCCACAAGAGAAGTTGCTGCTATATATAGCGGCAACCAATCAAGTGGTTAGTACTGCGTTAGTAGCGGAGAGGGAGGCGGATGATGAGCCAGAAACCACGGCAGATGCATCCAGCGACAAGCAAGGTAATTCACCGACAAGCTCTGGTCCCGACAAAGATGGATCTGCGCAGGCGCGTGAGAAGATACAGAAAAGAATGGTGCAGCGCCCAGTTTATTTTGTCGGTTCCCTTCCGCAGGGGCTAGGTCAAGGTACTCGGTGTGCAGAAATTGCTTTTCGCCTTCTCATGGCCTCGAAAGCTGCGCCATTACTTCCAAGCACATGAGATCACAATCGCCACTCATTTTCCGCTGAAGAGGATCTGCAAAATCCGTAAGCAACAGCAGGATTGTCGAGTGGGCATCGAACTGTCAAGCTTTGGCCTCAAGTTTGAGAGCACTTCAACTATCCAAAGCAGAGCGTTGGCGGAGTTCATAGCAGAATGGACGCCAACACAAGATGAAGAAATTCCAGAAACGAGCATCCCCGTCAAGGAAGCAAGCAAAGAGTGGCTGATGTACTTTGATGGTGCCTTTTCGCTGCAAGGCGCCGGTGCGGGCGTGCTACTTATTGCACTCACCGGAGAGCACCTCAAGTACGTAGTCCAGATGCACTTTCCCAAGGAGTAAGCAACGAACAATGCTGCAGAGTATGAAGGTTTGCTTGCCGGTCTCAGGATCGCAGCAGACCTTGGGATCAAGAAGCTCATTGTCAGGGGTGACTCGCAGCTTGTCGTCCGCTAAGTAAACAAGAATTATCAGAGTCCGTTGATGGAAGCTTACGTTGATGAAGTGAGAAAGCTAGAAGAGCACTTTGATGGCCTATAGATGGAACATGTTCCAAGAGCTCAGAACGACATTTCCGATGGCCAGTCGAAGTGCGCCGCACTTAAGTTACCTATGGAACCAGGGATCTTTGTGCTCAAAATGACTCAACCGTCTGTAACGCCATCAACTGGACAGAACAAGAAGAGGAAGTTGATTTCTGGTGACTATTTTCCAGTAGAGCTCCCCGAAGCCGCCGCCAAGAAGGTCCTCAAGATCAACACCAAGGGTGCTGAGGAGCAGTCTGCTCCAGCAAGCCCTAGGGTTTGTTCCGTTGAAGCAGACGCTCCCGACAAGTTTTGCTCCGGCAAGCTTGCCGGGGAACGTCAAGCTCCGGCTAAGCCGCAGGTTCTCACCGTAGATGCGGATGTTCCCGCAGCAGCAGATGTGCCTTTAGTCCTTGTTGTCGAGCCGCAAGCTCCAGCATGGGCACAACAGATTGTCCGTTTCCTTCAAACAGGAGAACTTCCCGAAGAGCAAGAAGAAGCGGAAAGAGTAGCCGGAAGTCAAGTATGTACCAGTTTGTCGACGACACACACCGCATGTAAGAAGACTCAACGGTGTGAAATTGAAGTGTATTCACCGAAGATGGATGAAGCTGTTGGCGAGAGATACATGGAGGCATATGTGGTCACCACATTGGCGAAGAGCACTTAAGCAAAGCATTCCGCAAGGTTTCCTTTGGTCGACAGCCCTCCGGATGCAATCGCACAAGTAACCAAATGTGAAGCGCAAGGCCCATTCCAAACAGATACACCAGCGAGCTCAAGCTTTCCAGACGATCCCTTTATCCGGCCATTTTCGGTCCGGGGCTCGACATCCTGGCCCCTTTCCCGAAGTTGTCGGGGCTTTGAGTACTTGTACGCTGCGATCGACAAGTTCACAAAGTGGCCGAAGTGGAAGCAGTGAGGAAGGTGACAACACATCGAGAGTCAAGTTCTTCAGTCGATTGTTTGCGTTTGGGATCCCTAACAGATCATCACCGCAACGCCATGCAATTCACGAGCCGCACCTTCATGCAAGACGCCCAAGATCTTGGCGCCAAGGTTCGCTTCGCTTCGTTGCTCATCCGAGAAGTAACGGTCAAGCGGAGAGGGCGAATCTTGAAGTGCTGCGTGGGCTCAAGACCAGGACTTTCGACAGCTGCGCAAGTGCGGAAGGAACTGGATTGAGGAGCTGCCGGTGGTTCTTTGGTCGATCAGACGACACCAAATCGAGCCACCGCCGACACCTTCGCCTAGTCTATGGAGCGAGGCAGTTCTCCCCACGGAACTCAGATACGGGTCACCTCGAGTGCTCTCTTATGATGAGCTCGAGCAAGAGCGATTCGCGACAAGATGACGCGCTGCTCCTTGAGGAGGACCGTCTTGAGCCGCAGACGAGCTGCTCGATACCAGCAAGCTTTGCGCCGCTACCATAGCCACAAAGTTAACGCCGAAGTCTCGAGGAATGCGACCTTGTTCTCCGCGCTCAGTCCGCCAAGAATTCCAACAAGTTGACGCTTAAAGTGGGAAGGCCCTTACCGGGTGAAACGAGTCACTAGGCTCGGCGCTGTCCGCTTTGAGACCGAAGATGGCATTCCGTGAGCAACTCGTGGAACATTGAGCATCTTCGTAAGTTTTACCCAGAAGCGCGGTTGCGGAACCTGTTAAGCAACCACCTTTTGTACAAGTCTTGCCGATGTTGCATGTAATCCTTTGTACGAAGCCGCGCAGACCCGTGCATAAGTAAAGCTCATGTGCTCCGCACATCTTGTCAATTTCATGCTTTCTACTTCTTTTTTTGCATCGTTATCGACACTTTGTGCAGCGCCTACCCCGTAAGAAATAACGAGCCATAAGGCTCCATATGTTTATTTTCTCTTCTTTCTCTTTCTCAAAGAAAGGAAGGTTCCCTCGCCCACAAGTTTGCCGGGGGGAAAGGAGAAGATAATGGTGTGGACCAAGCGTCGCTCGAGGAAGTTTCGCCTTACCGGGAAGCAAACGACAGAAAAGCTAAGTTGTTAAGAACAAGAAAAAGGAGCTTAACTATAGACTGATATTTGATAAAATCACCCTGAGACTATTACTTTGGCTGCTCCTTCCTTGTTCGACTTATCTGCAGGCAAGTACCTTGTTCCGCTGGAGGCCATTCACACCTACCGGAACCCCACATCAGCTACAGAGCCAGACCCGGAACCACAATTTGTTCCTTCACGCCAGTTTGTTTACCAGTGGGATCCGGAGGAGATGGCCAACCAGTGGTAACCCGAGGCTTCATCTCAGTACGACCCCAGTTACAACTTGGGATATCCGCCAGGCAAGTCATGGCCATAGACCAACGTAGGCCAAAAGCCTAAGCTTGGGGGAGTACGTATTTCTCACCGACATTACATTCATGTTCACACACTCATTGCTAGTTGTTGGTGCCCATACTTTTTCATTATACTATCCATGCTAGTTTATTTTCCCTTTTTATGCTTTCCTCTCGTGTGTTTGAAGAACCTTAAGAAAAACCAAAAAATTAGTTGTAGCTTTTAGCTAGTTTACTTTCTTGCTTGTAGTAGTAGTAACTAAAAGAAAACCCAAAAAGATTTCCTGTTCTTCTTTTTGTTTGTTGGGAGCTTTCCCGTGTAAATAGTTTTATTTCTTTTATTTTCTTTGGGGGTCGATAGGAGAAGACCATAATGAAAATGTTGAAGTGGCTCTTATATACATTATTGTTGATTTAACCAAGAGCCTATATTACCTTGTCTTCTCCCTTGAATTGAATGCCTAAAGATTCTAGATTAGTCCAATGCGCGTGCACTATTATTATTATTCACATCATTCGGTCGTGCAAGTGAAAGTCAATAATGACGATATATGATGGACTGATTGAGATAGAGAAGCTGGTATGAACTCGACCTCTCTTGTTTTTCTAAATATGATCAGTTCATCGTTCCTGATTCAGCCAATTATGAATAAACATGTTTGCAATGACAATTAGAGATTATAGTTGCTTATACCATGCTTAATTAGCTAGGAGTTTATAATGGTTTACCTTGCGTGCCAACATGCTATTAAAATGGTTGTGATGTGGTATGATAGGGTGGTATCCTCCTTTGAATGATTCAAGTGACTTGACTTGGCACATGTTTACGCATGTAGTTGAAACAAAATCAACATAGCCTTCATGACATTTATGTTCATGGTGGATTATATCCTACTCATGCTTGCACTCAATGTTCATTAATTTTAATGCATGTTCATGACTGTTGTCCCTCTCTAGTTGGTCGCTTCCTAGTCTTTTCTAGCCTTCACTTGTACTAAGCGGGAATACTACTTGTGCATCCAATTCCTTAAACCCCAAAGTTATTCCATATGAGTCCACCATACCTTCCTATATGCGGTATCTATCTGCCATTACAAGTAAATTTGTATGTGCCAAACTCTAAACCTTCAAATTAAATTCTATTTTGTATACTTGAATAGCTCATGTATCAACTCGGGCTGTCTGTATCTTCCGTGCTAGGCGGGTTATTCTCAAGAGGAGTGGACTCTGCTCCTCACTCACGAGAAAATGGCTGGTCACCGGGATGCCCAGTCCCATGCTTTAAGCAAATCAAATAAAAATAATTGCAAACAAAACTCCCCCAGGATTGTTGTTAGTTGGAGGCACTCGTTGTTTCGAGCAAGCCATGGATTGATGCTTGTTGGTGGAGGGGGAGTATAAACTTTACCATTCTGTTTGGGAACCGCCTATAATGTGAGTAGCATGGAAGATTTCGAGATCTCTCGATTGTTATGTTGACAATGAAAGTATACCGCTCAAAATATTATTTATCTCTATTTCAAAAACCGAGCTCTGGCACCTCTATAAATCCCTGCTCCCCTCTGCGAAGGGCCTATCTATTTACTTTTATGTTGAGTCATCACCCTCTTATTAAAAAGCACCAGCTGGAGAGCACCTCTGTCATTTGCATCCATTACTGTTAATTTATATAGGGTATGACTATGACTGGATCTCTTTTACCATGAATTACATTGTCTAGTCAGTCCTTGATCTTTAAAGGTGCTCTGCATTTATGTTTTGCGGTCTCGGAAAGGGCTAGCGATATACCTTCTTCTTATATCATATTATGATTGTTTTGAGAAAGTGTTGTCATCCGAGATTTATTATTATTGCTCGCTAGTTGATTATGCCATTGACATGAGTAAACATGAGACCTAAGTGTTATTGTGAATATGGTTAGTCATGATCTTTGCTGAAAACTTGAATGCTAGCTTTAGATATTTACAACAACAAGAGCAAATAGAGTTTGTAGAAGCTTTTCTTTATCACTTTCAGTTTGTCAACTGAATTGCTTGAGGACAAGCAAAGGTTTAAGCTTGGGGGAGTTGATACATCTCCAACGTATCTACTTTTCCAAACTTTTTTCCCTTGTTTTGGACTCTAACTTGCATGATTTGAATGGAATTAAGCCAGACTGGCGTTGTTTTTAGCAGAATTGCCATGGTGTTATTTTTGTGCAGAAACAAAAGTTCTCGGAATGAGATGAAACTTCACGGAGATTATTTTTGTAAATAATAAAAAATACTGGCGAAAGAATCAAGGCTAGGGGGCCCACACCCTGTCCACGAGTGTGGGAGGCGCGCCTGCCCCCCTGGGCGCGCCCCCTGCCTCGTGGGCCCCCTGGTGCTCCATCGACCTCAACTCCAACTCTATATATTCACGTTCGGGGAGAAAAAAAATCAGAGAGAAGGATTCATCACGTTTTATGGTATGGAGCCGCCGCCAAGCCCTAAACTCTCTTGGGAGGGCTGATTTGGAGTCCGTTCGGGGCTCCCGAGAGGGGAACCCGTCGCCGTCGTCATCATCAACCATCCTCCATCACCAATTTCATGATGCTCACCGCCGTGCGTGAGTAATTCCATTGTAGGCTTGCTGGACGGTGATGGGTTGTATGAGATTTATCATGTAATCGAGTTAGTTTTGTTAGGGTTTGATTCCTAGTATCTACTATGTTCTGAGATTGATGTTGCTATGACTTTGCTATGCTTAATGCTTGTCACTAGGGCCCGAGTGCCATGATTTCAGATCTGAACCTATTATGTTTTCATGAATATATGTGAGTTCTTGATCCTATCTTGCAAGTCTATAGTCACCTACTATGTGTTATGATCCGGCAACCCCGAAGTGACAATAATCGGGACCACTCCCGTTGATGACCATAGTTTGAGGAGTTCATGTATTCACTATGTGTTAAAGCTTTGGTCCGGTACTCTATTAAAAGGAGGCCTTAATATCCCTTAGTTTCCAATAGGACCCCGCTGCCACGGGAGGATAGGACAAAAGATTTCATGCAAGTTCTTTTCCGTAAGCACGTATGACTATATTCGGAATACATGCCTACACTACATTGATGAATTGGAGCTAGTTCTGTGTCACCCTATGTTATTACTGTTGCATGAATAATCGCATCCGGCATAATTCTCCATCACCGATCCAATGCCTACGAGCTTTTCACATATTGTTCTTCGCTTAGTTACTTTTCTGTTGCCACTGTTACAATCACTACAAATCTGCTACTATTACCTTTGCCGCTGTTACCGTTACTATCATACTACTTTGCTACTAAATACTTTGCTGCAGATATTAAGTTGTCTAGGTGTGGTTGAATTGACAACTCAACTACTAATACTTGAGAATATTCTTTGGATCCCCTTGTGTCGAATCAATAAATTTGGGTTGAATACTCTACCCTCGAACACTTTTGCGGTCCCCTATACTTGTGGGTTATCACTCCACACATCGACCGCTATCCAGCATGCATCTAGTGTATTAAGTTCATGGAGAAATGGAGTAATGCAATAATAACGATGACATGATGTAGACAAGATCTATTTATGTAGAAATAGACCCCATCTTGTTATCCTTAATAGCAACGATACATATGTGTCGGTTCCCCTTATGTCACTGGGATCAAGCACCATAAGATCGAACCCATCACAAAAGCACATCTTCCCATGGCAAGAAAATCGATCTAGTTGGCCTAACTAAACCAAAGATTCGAAGAAGAATAGGAGGTTATAAGTAATCATGGATATAAGAGATCAAAAGACTCAAATTACTTTCATGGATAAAAACATAGATCTGATCATAAACTCAAAGTTCATCAGATCCCAACAAACACACCGCAAAAAAAGTTACATCAAATAGATCTCCAAAAGACCATTTTATTGAGAATCAAAAGAGTGAGAGAGGAAGCCATCTAGCTACTAAGTACGGACCCATAGGTCTACAATGAACTACTCATGCATCATCGGGGAGGCACCAATGATGATGATGAACCCCTCCATGATGGTGTCTAGACTGGATCTGGTGGTTCTAGAACTTGCGGCGGCTGGAATTGATTTCCGTCGACTCCCTTAGGGTTTCTGGAATATTGGGTTATTTATAGAGCAAACATGTGGTGCGGGAGGCCACCGAGGTGGGCACAACCCACCTAGGCGCGCTTGGGCCCCCAGGAGCGCCCTGTGCTCCCCTCGGGCACCCCCAGGTGCTTCTCTGGCCCATCTGGTGTCTTCTGGTCCAAAAAAATCCACAAAAGTTTCACTGCATTTGGACTCCGTTAGATATAAAAACAAGCAGAAAACAGCAACTGGCACTGGGCACTATGTTAATAGGTTCGTCCCAAAAAATGATATAAAATGATTTTAAAATGATTGTAAAACATCCAATAATGATAATATAACAGCATGGAACAATAAAAAAATTATAGATACGTTGGAGACGTATCAGCATCCCCAAGCTTAATTCTTGCTCGTCCTCGAGTAGGTAAATGATAAAAACAGAATTTTGATGTGGAATGCTGCTTAACATGTTCATCACATATTCTTTTCTTTGTAGCATGGACATTTGGACTTTTATATGGTTCAAAGCAATAGTTTAGTTTTGACATGAGGACTTTAATACTCAAGCATATCAACAAGCAACCATGTCTTTCAAAATATCAACACTAAAGCAAGTTATCCCTAGCCCATTATGCTCAATCATTGATCCATTCATGAAACACACTCGCATATTAGCTACACCCAATGCTCAAGTACGATCATAGTGCCCCTTAGTTAGTGCTTTATAAGAGAAGATGGAGACTCAAGTAAAAATAAAAATTGCATAATGTAAATAGAAAGGCCCTTTGCGGAGGGAAGTAGGGATTTGTAGAGGTGCCAGAGCTCAAAGCGAAAAAGATAGAGATAAAACATTTTGGGTGGCATGCTTTTCCTATCAACAAAAATGATCTAGTAGTTCCCAATACTTTCCATGCTAGATATATCATAGGCGGTTCCCAAACATAAAATAAAGTTTATTCCTTTCTCCACCATACTTTCGCATTCCACGGCTAACCGAATCCACAGGTGCCGTCCATACCAACACTTTCCATGGAACTTATTATTTGACAACATAAAGTAAATACATTTTTCATTTCGGGACTGGGCATCCCTAATACCTTTGTCGTACTCTCGTGCAATGAAAAGTTAATAAACACTCATCTTGAGAATAACACATCTAGCATGGAAAAATGTTAGCCACCTCCTACTGTTTCATGAGCGGTACGAGCACACAAAAGAGAAAATTATTTTGAAAATTAGAGATGGCACATACAAATTTGCTTAGAATGGCAAAATAATACCGCATATAGGTCGGTATAGTGGACTCATGTGGCAAAAACTGGTTAAAAGGATTTTGGATGCACAAGTAGTGACCATACTTAGTGCAAATGAAGGCTAGCAAAAGATTGAGAAGCATCCAACCAAGGAACAAAAAATCTCATAAGCGAGCATTAAGCATAACTAACACCGAATAATGCACCACAAGTAGGATGTAATTTCATTGCATAACTATTGACTTTCGTGCTTGCATAGGGAATCAAAAACCTTAACACCAATATTCTTACTAAAGCATAATTACTCATCAACATAACTCACATATCACTATCCTCATATCTCAAAACTATTACAAAGAATCAAGTTTATTTTGTCCAATGATCTTCATGAAAGTTTTAATTATATCCTCCTTGGATATCTATCACTTCGGAACTAGTTTCATTTGTTTTTTAATAAGCTCAAACAAATATAAGTGAAGAACATGAGCATCATATTTATTTCTCTCAAATTAATCTAAGTGAAGCATGAGATAATTTCTTCAAAGATAGCAAAGCACACCGTGCTTAAAAATATATAAGTCAAGCACTAGAGCAATTCCAAGGCTCAAAAAATTGAAGTGAAGCATAGGAGCAAGCATAGCATAATTTGGCTCTCCAAAATATGTGTCTACAGCAAGGATGCTTATTAAAAATTAAAAAGGAAAACAAGCAAAGACTCATATCATACAAGACGCTCCAAGAAAAACTCATAATATGTGACAAATACAAATATAGTTCCAAGTAAAATACCGATGGTTGCTAGAAGAAAGAGGGGATGCCACTCGGGGGCATACCCAAGCTTAGTTGCTTGATACTTCTTGAATATTATCTTGGGGTGCCCCGGGCATCCCCAAGCTTAGCCTTTTGCTAATCCTTATTCCTTCATCCATCGCGATTTCACCCAAAACTTGAAAACTTCAATCACACAAAACTCAACAAAACCTTCGTGAGATCCGTTAGTATAAGAAAGCAAATCACTATTATAAGTACTGTTTCAAACCCATTCATATTTTATTTTTGCATTTTATCTACCGTATTCCAACGTTTCTATGGCAAAAACTCTTCAAAGGAAACCATAGAATCATCAAAACAAGGACACAATGCAAAGAAAACAGAATCTGTCAAAAATAGAACAGTCTGTAGCAATATGAATATTTCAAATACTTCTGTAACTCCAAAATCTAAAACATTAGGATAACTTGAGCAATTTATATATTAATCTTCTGCAAAAACAATCTATATTTTATCATGCTTCTGTTAAAAATGAGAATTATTTTTGTGAGCGCAAAAGTTTCTCTTTTTCAGCAAGATCAAATCAACTATCACCCAACATAATCCCAAAGGCTTTGCTTGGCACAAACACTAATTGAAACACAAAAAACGCAATCATAACAGTAGCATAATTGTGCAAACACTCAAGAACAGAAAGAAAAAGACAAAAGTAATTTTTATTTAGTGGGTTGCCTCCCAACAAACGCTATCGTTGTACGCCCCTAGCTAGGCATAATGCGAAGGATCTAAGTATTGTCATCTTTAGTCTTTGCAACTTTAGTAAGGGATTTTTAAAATTCGAGAGGCTCTCTGCACTTTCCTAATTTTTTTGAAAAAGAAACCATCTTGAGATCTAAGATATCCAACCATTTATTGCAAAGGGTAATCAAAGTATTCAAGCGATTGATACTACTATTAAGATGTTTGAGAGGTTCATTATATTTTTGCAATTCAATCATATGTTTGTGCAAATCACCAAGTTTGTCCAAAATTTGAACTCCCTCTGGGGGTGAAAGAAATCCCCTTCTTTTGAGGTGGAACCCCCAGAATTCCTTCTAAGATTTTATAGGCAGCATTAGCATCAAGCTCAATAAACTTCCCTTTACCGGCAAAATCTAAGAGTTGTCTATGATGCAAAGCCAATAGTATGTAAAAAATACGAAGCAAAATCTTTGCGTCTCCCTTTAGGTTGCAAACACGGTAGGATTCCATTAGCCTATACCAAGCATCTTCCAAATTTTCTCCTTGTCGTTGCTTGAAGTATAAAACTTCAAAATCTAGTGACAAAGGAGGAGTAGCCATGTTAGCTGCTACCTCTTGAGCATGCGTTGGTTTTCCCTTGAAGAGGGAAGGGTGATCCAACAAAGTAGCATAAGTATTTCCCTCAGTTTTTGAGAACCAAGGTATCAATCCAGTAGGAGACTACACGCAAATCGCCTAGTACCTGCACAAACAATCAAGAACCTTGCAACCGACGCGATAAAGGGGTTGTCAATCCCTTCATGGCCACTTGCAAAAGTGAGATATGATAAAGATAATAAGATAAATATTTTTGGTATTTTTGTTGTATAGATTGGAAAATAAAGATTGCAAAATAAATAGTAAACTAGAATTATAGATTGGAAACTTATATAATGTAAAGTAGACCCGGGGGCCATAGGTTTCACTAGTGGCTTCTCTTAAGATAGCCTATATTACGGTGGGTGAACAAATTACTGCAGAGCAATTGATAGAAAAGCACATATAGGTAGTCCCAAAGATAATTTAGAAGTGTATAAATAAGCCCATTAAACATCCAAAACAGAATATATAATAGCATGGAGCAATCAAAAATTATAGATACGTTGGAGACGTATCAAGCATCCCCAAGCTTAATTCCTACTCGTCCTCGAGTAGCTAAATGATAAAAACAGAATTTTTTGATGTGGAATGCTACCTAGCATAATTTTCAATGTAATTCTCTTTATCGTGGCATGAATGTTTAGATCCAAAAGATTCTAGACAAAAGTTTAATATTGACATAAAAATAATAATACTTCAAGCATGCTAACCAAGAAATTATGTATTATCAAAATAACATAGCCAAAGAAAGCTTATCCCTACAAAACAAAATAGTTTGACCATGCTTCATTTTCGTCACACAAAATGCTCCCATCATGTACAACCCCGATGACAAGCCAAGCAATTGTTTCATACTTAGCCTTTTCAAACTCTTTCAACTTTCACGCAATATATGAGTGCGAGCTTATGATGATGGAGGTTGTGTGAGAAGACAAAAAAGGAGAAAGTTTCACATTGACGCGGCTAATCAACGGGCTATGGAGATGCTGTCGGTGTACAAAAGTAGGGGCCCTTTTTGTACCCCTCTACTTGTGCACGGGCAGTCAGAGCCGCGCCCGCGACCACACTAAGTAGGGCAGAGGACGGCACGAGATGTGCAAGGCAGCACCAAGACCAAGAAACACAAAGAATAAGAGGGCAAGGTGGACTCCCCCGGCGAGGCCCTTCCCGGGGTGGCCTCCGCGGCCCCGGCAATAGCCTTGCCGGGGCACTTGCCCAACACCAGCAGGGCGCGCCACCCTTGAGCCCGAGGGTTCCAACACCGCCAACAACCACATTGGAACCAAGGCTCGGGAGGCACCTCCGTGGTGGCATGAGATCTTCGTCAAGATCATAAACACACAAGATCAGGTGAGGACCAGAAGATGACGATCCTCGGCAAGATTCTTGCCGAGGAAATCCACGAGACCCCCGGCAAGACCCTTGTCGGGGACGACCGTGGCGCCACAGTAAGACCCCTTGCCGAGGCCTCGGCAAGGCCCTTGCCATGGACACCTACGGGGCCGCAGCCAGGCCCACGTCTACCAAGACTCCACCTCCGTTACCATCCAGCTGCCAGCCCAACCAGCCGGGCAGGCACCTGCGTGGCAACGTGCGGCTTCCAGGCCAACTCGACAAGCACATGCATGGTGGCATGCAGATCTTCATGAAGACCCTACCACCACGCCATCTCAGCAGCCTGCCGGCTTACGTGGCGCTGCATGCCTCGTTGACCTGGATGCGTGTCGGAGCAAGGCGGAGCGGCAACGGACGGAATGGGCCTCGCTGTCGTCCCCAATAAAGCAACGGGACACCTAAGGAGCGCATTTAATGCACCTTGTCCCATAATGACAGGGATAAGCTTACGCACTGTACACCTTTCCACCTCCTGTGTGCCACTGTGGCGACCCCCTTTTTTGCTATAAAAGGAGGCCCGAGGCGTCCAGGAGAAGGATTCGGATCTTTTGGGCCACGCACGCACCATATCTAGCTCAAGAACTCAAGAACACTCAAATACACATCAAAGCAGGATTAGGGTATTATGCATCTTCGCGGCCCGAACCTGGGTAAACGATCCTTGTGCTGACAGCAAAACCCGCTCTTTGCACAACCCTGCACCCGCCGACCGTAGAAGGGATCCCAGTGATCCCATAGGTGTCGTTCCCACCGACATCTTTGGCGCGCCAGGTAGGGGGGCACAGTTGTGAAAATCCGGTCTAGCAGTTAGTTTAGCAGTTCTTCATCGCCATTGCTCCCAAGAAGAAGACGATCACGACGATTGGTTCATTGGGAGCCGAACGCCCATACCAGTGCGGGCGAGTGGTGGGGCGGTCGCGGACGGGAGCTGAGGCGCGACCCGCAAACACAAACATCACTCTGGCATTCAAAGCCTGGCGAGCAGCGTCGTTCGTGCGCGAGACGACGGGCCGCATGCCGCCAATTCCAAAGATGGAGCCGGGCCCCCACAGGCAGCGCAGGGCCCTCCAGGGGTGTTGTCATGCCACCTACGGGCGGCGCGGCAACTTCCAAGACGCCTACGCTGGTGCCCATGACGTGCTCCTCCTAGGTTGTGCACGACGAGCAGCGTCACCATGCTGGTGACCCTGGCGCCACCGTGGGAAGAGTCCTGTGCTTCATTCGCGGGACGTAGAAGGCCAGCATGCACGCCGAGACGCTGGTGAAAATGGCGCACAACCGCCAGGCCGTGATAGAGCTCCTTCTGACATGGTTAGAAGTTGGAGCGCGTCACGGTCCACGTAGCTTTCGCCGCCACCCATGCCAGCAGAAGCTGTGGCACGCGCGCAGTTGCTCCTCGACTTTCCTCCTGCTGCGGAAAACTCGACAAATGGAGAGCAACCATCCGGAGCCTCGTCGGTGTCGCCAACAAAGATGAGCCACGACCAGCGGGGCCCTCAGGCTGGCGCTCTGTCGAACCACCGCATGCCGGCGGTGCAAGGACCGGGGGTGCTACAACCACGGTGCACTCTCGTCCTCCACGCCAGCCACCGTGGGTGTCAATCCGTCGTGATGACGCTTGTGATAACATTTCCATAGCGTCGTCCGACCCACGGATTCACTGCGATCAGTGCCAAGTTCTTCGGGAGCGAGCCCATGAAGACGCTCGAACCACCATCGAGTGCCGGCGTGATGCACGCCACGAACCAGATAGGCGGGCGGGGCCCACTATGGACCACCCAGCACCAGGAGGCCCTGGCGGCCTACCTTACAAGGTGGGTTGCCCAGCCTTTACCGCTGAGTTGCTGAAGTTCCAGTGGCCCTCCCACCGCACATTCAAGCCTGACGTCGGCGAGAAGTACAACGGCAAGACCCATTCGTCGGAGTTCCTCAGCATCTACACCATCGCCATGCAAGCTGCTAGGACTCGCGACGACAAGGTGCTTGCCAATTACTTCCTTTGGCACTTAAACCCAATGTCATGTCATGGTTGATGCACTTGCCAATGGATTCTATTTCTTCTTGGTCGGATTTGTGCCATGAGTTTGTTGGCGCCTTTACGGGGGGCCACCAAGCTCATGGCTGTCGGTGTCAAAACCGGCGGATCTCGGGTAGGGGGTCCCGATCTGTGCGTCTTAGGCTGATGGTAACAGGAAGCAAGGGACACAGATGTTTACCCAGGTTCGGGCCCTCTCGATGGAGGTAAAACCCTACTTCCTGCTTGATTAATATTGAAGATATGGGTAGTACAAGAGTAGATCTACCACGAGATCGTAGAGGCTAAACCCTAGAAGCTAGCCTATGATGGTATGATTGTAATTGTGATCACCCTTCTAAGGACCAGCCTCTCCGGTTTATATAGACACCGGAGAGGGCTAGGGTTTACATGGAGTCGGTTAAAAGGAAGGAAATATAATATCCGGATCGCCAAGCTTGCCTTCCACGCCAAGGAAAGTCCCATCCGGACACGGGTCGAAGTCTTGAGTCTTGTATCTTCACGCTTCAATAGTCTGGACGATGTATATAGTCCAGCTGCCCGGATACCCCCTAATCCAGGACTCCCTTAGTAGCCCCTGAACCAGGCTTCAATGACGATGAGTCCGGCGCGCAGTCTTGTCTTCGGCATTGCAGGGCGGATTCCTTCTCCGAGTACTCCAAAGTACCTGTTATGATGAATAGTGTTCGGAACTCCATGAATGTTGTACTCCTTGGCTTCAGTGCCTCAATAATGACCATCTCCACGTGTCAAGCGAATGCGAGGAGCCGAGTTATTTTTCGCACTTGCCACATTCAATCTTTTGGGCTGACCGCCTATTTAAAGAGATGGGGATTCTCAGATCCAAACCTCACTCTTCCCCCTCGAGCAAGCATCCAACAGAGCGCTCCGGAAAAACCATTCCAACATGGCCGGTCGTCACAGCTCCTCTGCTCGCTCTCCTCGCTCCAAGCCGGGGGACTGGGAAGAGTGTTCAGTTCCCCATAGCCGTTTGATTGAGTTACAAACCCAAGAGTTTCTTCCACCAGCATTCATGGTCCCTGTCCGAGCCGAAATAGCCACCTATAATGGCGGGGAGCAAGCGGAGAGATCTCCCAATCCATCTCCAGAGGAGCAAATATGCCTCATCCCACATCTGCTAAGGGGCGTCGGGTTTCCTATCCACCTGCTCTTCTTGGGGCTCACGGAGTTCTACGGCCTCCAGTTACACAACTTCACCCCTGCCTCTATACTACATATAGCAGGGTACGTTGCCCTTTGCGAGCTATTTTTAGGTTGCGAGCCTCACTTTGGGTTATGGAAGAAGCTGTTCTGCCTTGTCCCCCGCAACCAGGGAGAATCCCTATGTCAGGTGGGCGGGGCCGAAGTATGGCGCATTGCCGAGACCGGATACCTTTCCGGCACTCCCAAGAAGGCACCAGAGAACTGGCCTTCAGAGTGGTTCTACATTGACGATGTTCCCCTTCCGGATCCAGTCCGAACAGGTCTCCCCCAGTTCAGTAACGCCCCGCTGAGGGCACCTCTAAGCTGGCGCCCCCGAGGCCCCCAAGAGGAGGATACCAGGGAAATATATTACCTGATGAGCAGGATAAAGTTACTGGCCAACTCCGGACTGACGATAGTCGAGGTTATGGCAATATGCATAATACGGGGAGTGCAGCCACTTCAATATCGGGGGAAGCCCATGTGGCACTTCAACGGGGAAGATGATGCCACCCGCTGTGGCCGTAAGGGTCCGGACTCCGCCACTGCTCTAGCAAGGATATTGTCCGATTTGTACAAAGGGGACGAGGAGGAATTCCTTCACATTAAACCGCGAGATGGATTATCCATGTACAACCCCCCAAGCTGGGTAAGTTGTCATTCCTTTCCCTACGCCACTTATTGTATGCGTTCTTCGCTAAGATCATCGCCTCGATATTCGGCAGGAACTGAGGAGGGTCGTAGAAGGAATCTCCAGCACCTCCCCGCAGCCAGAGGACCCCGGAAGGGCCCTAGATCCAGGTCTCGAAGTAGATCCGGATATTACCGTGGAGCTTGTCAACGGGATATTTTATCAAGCGAGCCGCGATGGTGCCTCAGTGGCCATTACTGCCGACTATCCCAGACCGCTTCCTACGTCGCGCTTAAGCCAAGTCGAAAAACCCTATCCTCCGAAGAGGACTCCCTTCAGATGTCGTGCCTTACCCTTGAAATGTCGTGTTTTTGCAGAGATGACGGTCGGAGCGTGGGGCCGAGCCCCTAGGGACTCGTCGGCCAAGGGCGTCCGGATTGGGCAGGCTCAAGAGGAAGGTGGTAAGGGTCGACTCGCCGCTACAGAGGTAAGGCAAAAACTTGTGCTGTGATTATGGTATTTTGAAGTATGACAACACCCTTTGTGTCCTGGCAGGAAGAGGAGCAGCCGGACTATATCCGGGGATCCTGCCAACCACGCCTCCACCAGCCGGATTCCAGAACCGGCTTCGAGAGCGGAGGCGGGAGCGGGGCCGATGCCGCATAGTTCTCCAACAGAGAATGCGGATATGCTCTCAACCACGAATTCCGAAGTAGAGAGTGCCATGAATCACCGGCGCCGACGAGCCGTACTTCGGAGCAACATCTTTTCCGAAGAGGCATTTAACGCCTTCAATTCGGGAGACGCATACATCCGAGCTGCTCAAGGCGGGCTTGCCCGAGCGACGGACCAGTATACCAAAGATATACGGGTAAGAAAATTAGATAAGCATGTGTAGCAGTAGCCCCTGAGACTTGAAACGGTTGGAACAACTGTTTTAAGGATCAATTTATGCACAGGTCCTTGTAGATAAGAATGAGCATTTGTCTTGGGAGCTGGAGGAATGCAAGGCCGAACTGAGGCCGTAGTTGCCAAGTTAGAGGGATCCCAAAAGCCCTCATCTGGTAACAATTGTCGCAATTGTATGAAGATGCACCAGTTAGTAAATGGCTGATATGACAAGTCTAACAGAAAAAATTCTGCAGACAATCCCGGGGTGAATCCGGAGGGCGTAAGAGAGGACGCATCGCATCTCAAAAGGCAGCTGGAGGCTGGCGAGCGCATTCTTACGTGAGTTAGGCAGGAGAAGAACAATCTTCAAGATGCCAAAGTCCATCTGGACGTGGAGTTAAAAGATCTCCGCGCTCAGCTGGCGGACTCCATGAAGGAGAACAAAAGGCTTCGATGCGGCATTTATGGTAAGTGCCTAGACAAACTGTAGCATAGTTCGGCGAGGAAGTATATTGAAAGAATTTTTCTTGCAGGAATGTTAACGGGTCGCCCTGAGGAGGAGATGCCCTCATCTACAAGTGATTTACTGCAAGACCTTTCGCAACTGCACGAGCAAGCTCGGCAAGTGATGCAGGGTGTTGCTCAGTCTTTGTGGCCATCAAGCTTGCTGCCGAATGGCATGTGGGAGCTTGTGAATATGCTTCAAGGAGCACGGCGGCGCTTCTGACTGTGGAAGGTGTCCACTTGCCGGCAAGGCGCAAGAGAAGCCTGGGTTATGGTGAAGACGCGCTACACCAAGCTGGACCCGAACCATATGGCCGAAGTAGGACCGGCGGGGCCCGATAGGCAAGAAATTCCCGTGAGTCTGGTATATGACCAGGTAGCGTTAGCCGCTAAGTATTCTCAACAGGATTGTAAGCTAGATAGCCTGTTGGGACGGTATAGAGGAGGAATATAGTCACCCAAGTGTTGTGTAATTTAGTGGACATAATTAGCCCCTAGCCGGATTAAAATCATTTGTCATGGCGGACCTTTTCGCTTCAGCCCCCGGATCCTACAGTCCGGGGTGTGTCCGAATACCCACTCAGTTATACAAAACCAGGGTATGCGTGGAAACAAGGCGTAGGGGTCATAAGTGCTTGAACAGACAAGTACCCAACTAGTTATGTTATATTACATGGATAGTAAGAAACATCTTCTAGGGAGAATAGTTCCGCTAGGGGTTGCTTTCCCTGGGTACGCATGCAACGATGCACATGTCCAGACTGCGAACGATGGCGCAGGATACAAGACTTCTGGGGATTTACGTTATAATAAACAAACACATCTTTTGTTCACCGACCGAATGTTCTCTTAAGGAAACTAGCTTTCAGCTTCACCCAGTCTGAGGTACACATCCGGCTGAACCGGCAGTAACAATCACAGAGGTGCTCCCCTTATGCCCTAGCCGAATTAACGGGAACGTAGGGCATAAACACAAGAGCCAGGCAACCCAGCTTGGCCACATCTTAAGTCATATCGATGCATATAATGGTGAAGAAAAGGCACATATGGAAACAGAATGCATATGTGATGGGCAGAAAGCCATGTGAGTAATTATTTTTAGCTTCCGTATAGGAAGCCCTGTGTATTGCTTACACACCTAGTGCGGCGGAGTGATCCGGGACTCCGCACTGTATTGAATACTTTGTGTGAAGAGAAAAAAGGTCGAGAAAGGAAAAAGGATGGAGCATAATTAAAAAGGAGGGGTTAGGAGACGAACATTGAGTTCGGCGTTAGGCGTAGAACCTCCGGAGTCCGGCCGCGTTCCATGGGTTCGGCTCGAGTATGTTATCAGATGCATTACGTAAGAGGTACACTCCTCCGGTGAGAACTTTGTCAATGACAAAGGGACCCTCCCACTTGGGTTTGAGCTTGTCCTTCTTCTTCTCCGGTAGGCGTAGAACGAGCTCGCCAATATTGTAAGTTTTGGCCCGCACTTCTCTGTTTTGATATCGTCAAGCCTGCTGCTGATAGAATGCGGAGCAGGCTTTTGCGACGTCCTGCTCCTCCTCCAGGGCGTCCAAGTTATCCTGCCAATCTAACTCGGCTTCCTTCTCTTCGTACATGCGTACGCGTGGTGAATCATGTATTATGTCGCAGGGTAATACTGCTTCTGCGCCGTACACCATAAAAAATGGTGTATATCCGGTTGTGCGATTCGGCGTGGTCTGCAGCCCCCAGAGTACAGAGTCGAGCACCTCGACCCAGTGCGTATCTGAATCTGTCAAGGATCGCACTAGTCTGGGTTTGATGCCGCTCATGATGAGACCATTTGCCCGCTCTACCTGGCTGTTTGTTTGGGGATGGTAGACGGAAGCGTAATCAAGCTTAATGCTTTTTTTTGCGCACCAAGTTTTCACTTCGTCGGCTGTGAAATTTGAGCCATTATCAGTGATGATGCTATGGGGGACACTGTATCGGTGTACGACCCCGGATATGAAGTCTATTACTGGTCCGAATTCGGCCGTTTTGACTGGTTTGGCTTCTATCCATTTGGTGAAGTTGTCCACCGTGACCAATAAGTATTTTTTCTTATGGCTTCCCCCTTTAAGAGGTCCGACCATATCCATCCCCCAGACCACGAAGGGCCAAGTTATGGGGATTGTTTGGAGAGCGGTAGGGGGCATATGACTTTGATTGGCAAAGAGCTGGCAACCAACACAATGTTGGACAAGGTCCTGTGCGTCTGCTCGGGCCGTCGGCTAGTAGAAACCTGTACGGAAGGCCTTGCTGACTAATGCTCGAGCCGCAGCGTGGTGCCCGCCCAGTCCGGCATGGATTTCAGCCAAGAGCTGCCGCCCTTCCTCTTCGGAGATGCATCTTTGGAGTACTCCGGTAGCGCTTTTCTTGTAGAGTTCCCCTTCGTAGACTTTGTAAGCCTTAGAGCGCCGGACGATGCAGCGTGCTTCGTTTTGCTCTTCAGGGGCCAAGAAAGGCTCGGTCCACGAGGCGATTACAGCCATGGTTTCATGGGCCGAGGACGTTATTTCGGTGGTAGAACCTCCGATTATGTCTGATAGTTCGGAATCTGGGGGTGTATTAGGACCCGTGCTAGTATTGCCGGACTCCCCTTCCCATACTACGGATGGCTTGAACAGCCGTTCCAAGAATATGTTAGGTGGGACAGGGTCGCGTTTAGCACCGATGCGAGCGAGGACGTCCGCCGCTTGATTGTTTTCTCGGGCCACATGGTGGAATTCGAGCCCCTCGAACCGAGCTGACATCTTGAGGATGGCATTACGGTAGGCTGCCTTTTTTGGATCCTTGGCATCAAAATCTCCGTTTATTTGTGATATTGCAAGGTTTGAATCCCTGCGCACTTCTAGGCATTGAATGCCCATAGAGACTGCCATCCGAAGACCGTGCAACAGAGCCTCATATTCGGCTGCATTGTTGGAGTCTGTGTATAATATTTGGAGGACGTACTGGACCGTGTCTCCGCTGGGAGATGTCAGGACTACACCTGCTCCCAATCCAGCCAACATTTTAGAGCCGTCGAAGTGCATGATCCAGTTTGAGTATGCGCCGTACTCTTTAGGGAGTTCGGCTTCTGTGCATTCGGCGACGAAGTCAGCCAATACTTGCGACTTGATGGCCCGCCGTGGTTTGTATGTTATGTCGAACAGAAGGAGCTCAATGGCCCATTTGGCAATCCGGCCCGTAGCATCGGGGTTATTTATTATGTCATTGAGTGGTACTTCGAAGGCCACCGTAATCGAACACTCTTGAAAGTAGTGTCGTAGCTTTCGAGATGCCATGAAAACCGCGTATGCTATTTTTTGATAGTGTGGGTATCGGGATTTGCATGGGGTTAGGACCGTGGATACGTAATAAACCGGCTTCTGGAGCGGGAATTTGTATCCGTCAGCATCTCGTTCAACGACAAGTACTGCGCTTACAACTTGATGCGTTGCAGCTATGTACATGCATAGGTTAAATCAATATTCGGTATTTGTTAGTCTTTGGATTACTGGCCAATAAGGTCTTTATTTCATCCAGTCCAGCCGCAGCTACATATATCCACACGAAGTGTTCGGTGCACCGAAGAAGGCGGTAAAGAGGTAATGCCTTTTCTCCTAACCTGGAGATAAAGCGGCTTAGAGCAGCCACGCATCCGGCTAGTTTTTGGATGTGCTTGAGGTCTGTCGGATCTTTGCCGGATTCGCTTCAATTCCTCTATTGGAAACGATGAACCCGAGTAGTTTCCCCGAGGGGACGCCAAAAACGCATTTTTCCGGGTTCAGCTTGATGTCGTATGTCCGGATATTGTCGAATGTAAGCCTCAAGTCATCTATTAGGGTTTTGACGTGTCTTGTTTTTATGACCACGTCATCCATGTATGCCTCCACTGTTTTGCCTATTTGCTTCTCCAGGCATGTTTGAATCATGCGTTGGTAGGTTGCGCCGGCGTTCTTGAGCCCGAAAGGCATAGTGTTGAAGCAGAAAGGGCCATATGGCATTATGAAGGCTGTTGCAGCTTGGTCAGACTCTGCCATCTTTATTTGATGGTATCCAGAGTATGCGTTGAGGAAACACAGCGAGTCGTGTCCTGCTGTGGCATTAATGATTTAATCGATGTGAGGGAGGGGAAAGGGATCCTTGGGGCAAGCCTTGTTGAGGTCTTTAAAGTCGACACATAGGCGCCAGGATTTGTCCTTCTTTGGTACCATTACCAGGTTTGCCAGCCAATCCGGATGCTTGATATCTCTGATGAATCCGGCCTCGAGTAGTTTGGCTAGCTCTTCCCCCATGGCCTGCCGTTCGGGCTCTGAAAACCGTCTTAGAGTCTGCTTGAACGATTTGTATCCTTTTAGTATATTGAGGCTGTGTTCGGCCAATCTGCTTGGGATGCCTGGCATGTCCGATGGGTGCCAGGCGAAGATGTCCCAATTCTTGCGTAAGAAGTCTCGCAGTGTGGCGTCCATCGCGGGGCTCAGCTATGTCCCGACGGAAGCTGTCTTCGTGGGGTCCATTGGATGGACTTGGAATTTGGCTATCTCGTCTATGAGTTTAAATGAGGTGGACTTGGGCCGCTTGTCGAGTATCACGTCGTCCCTGTCCACGGTGGCCCGCAGTGTTGTTAATTCCTCGGCTGCTAGGGCCTCAGATAATGCCTCCAGGGCTAGTGATGCAGTTTTGTTTTCGGCGCGAAGTGCGACGTATGGATCACTGGCTAGAGTGGTGATTCCATTGGGCCCGGGCATTTTAAGCTTCATGTACCCGTAATGGCGTATAGCTTGAAAGCTTGCAAATGCGTCCCACCCTAAAAGTGCGTGGTATCCGCTACTAAAAGGGGCCACTTGGAATGTGATTTCTTCAGACCTATAATTCTTCGGGGTGCCGAATACCACGTCGAGTGTGATTTTTCCTGCACACCGCGCTTCCCGACTAGGGATAATTCCCTGAAGGTTGTGCCACTTTGTTCAATGCGGCCTTTGTCAATTTCCATCTTGCTGAGTGTCTCTTCATAGATCAAGTTTAATCCGCTTCCGCCATCCATGAGCACTTTAGTGAGCCGAAAGCCGTCCACGATTGGGCTAAGAACCAGAGCGGCTGGTGCCCGGACAGTCCGGGATCGAGGTTCGTCACTAGCATTAAATGTTATAGCAGTGTCGTTCCAGGGGTTTATTTTGGCCATATGGCAAATTTCCGTGGAGCTTCGATGAGCTTGCTTGCGCCTACTGTTTGAGGCAAAAGTCTCGAAGACTGTTAGTACCGTATTGTGCTCGTTGGCGGGATGTTGTTCTGTAAGAAGATCCTCGCCACTTTTTGCAACCTGCCGGAGTATCCAACATGCCCTAAGGCTATGAGTTGGTGCTGTGTCCGGAGTGCCGTGGAGTTTACATGGCCCATTGAGCTATTTATCCAATAAGGTTCCCCGCCCTGGGGTGGGCTTTGGTTTCTTGGAGATTGGATCGGCCGACTCACGAGAGTTCGCCCATTTAGTTCGGACAAAGGTTTTGGTGAAAGCCGGACTGTCCCAAAATTCAGTTTTAGTTTTCCAGACGCTTTCCATCGCACAGTACTTCTGTACTATGATTGCTAAGTCCGCAAAGCGTACTATGTTACGGCGACTTATAACATTAAGGATTCCTTTGTCCATGCAGTTTTTGCAGAAGAGCGAGACTACGTCCTCCTCGTGGCAGTCCTCGACCTTGTTTAGCGCAAGGAGGAATCAGGCCCAGTAATGATGTACTGTCTCCTAGGGCTCTTGCCTGATATGGGAGAGACGATTTAAGTCCGCATGGGTGGTTATAGCCGAATCCGGATTCTGATCCGATCTAGCACCCCAGGGCATGGAAGCCTCCGAGTTCAACAGCTCGGGATTCGGGACGCTGCCCAATTTTTCCGGCCCCGTGCCCGGTTCTAAGTCCGGGACCCGGGTCATATCCTCCCCCGGGCGGGTGTCCGACGCTGGGAGCTCGGCGATCCGGACATAATTCGTCCTCAGAATAGAGGGATACTCCTTGTGTGGTTCCTCTGATACCGCTATCTCGTGGGTGGCCGGCGGGGATTTAATGTCCCTTTGGTCGGGTTTAAGCCCAATCCGTTCATAGTCTTTTGCGACTCCCAAAGCGGCGATGCGATCCAAGAGCTCATTAAGAGAAGAGAGCTCTGTCGGATCCATCTGTTCGGCGAGTTCCGAATTGATGTGAAGTTTATGCCTGATGACCCGAGAGGCCATCGTCGGCGCGACAGCCGATGGGGCGGCCATGACGAAGCCACCTAGTCGGAGAGTTTGGCCTACAGCCAGAGCTCCCCCAGCGGTAATGTTGTCCCTGACAACGAGACGAGCCATCGAGCCTTGCAGCGACGACACCGAGGAACTCTCAATGAAAGCACCAATGTCGGTGTCAAAACCGGCGGATCTCGGGTAGGGGGTCCCGATCTGTGCGTCTTAGGCTGATGGTAACAGGAAGCAAGGGACACAGATGTTTACCTGTGTTGGGCCCTCTCGATGGAGGTAAAACTTACTTCTGCTTGATTAATATTGAAGATATGGATAGTACAAGAGTAGATCTACCACGAGATCGTAGAGGCTAAACCCTAGAAGCTAGCCTATGATGGTATGATTGTAATTGTGATCGGCCTTCTAAGGACCAACCTCTCCGGTTTATATAGACACCGGAGAGGGCTAGGGTTTACATGGATTCGGTTACAAGGAAGGAAATATAATATCCGGATCACCAAGCTTTCCTTCCACACCAAGGAAAGTCCCAATCGGGCACGGGTCGAAGTCTTGAGTCTTGTATCTTCACGCTTCAATAGTCCGGATGATGTATAGTCCGGCTTTCCGGATACCCCCTAATCCAGGACTCCCTCAATGTCCAGGCAAGAGATTTGCATATCATCCCCTAGAAAGAAGGTGAAACCCTGCGTAAGTACATACAGAGATTCAGCCGGGTGAAGTACAACATCCCAGATGTTCATCCCGCCGCTATGATCAGCGCATTCCACCAGAATGTGCGCAACCGCAAGATGCGTAGGAGCTGGCGATGAATAAGGTTGTAAGTGCATCTAGTGCCCCTTAGTGATTTTGGTGTATTGAAGACTTATAGGTTAAGGGACTAATGTGTTTGTGAGTGTCCACAGGTTTATAAGTCTATGAGGAGTTTGATATTTAGAGAGAAAGTCGACCCCTAAAAATAAAGTTCTTTGATTGAAGACTTTGGATTTCTGAAGACTTTGAAAGTGAAGAAATTGGAGTGACCCTGAAGACTTGGTATTCATTCGAGGAACATGAAGCATGAAGACTTTTGTTTTCTTAGTTTCATTTCTCTTGCTTGAGTCATAGGAAACACCGTACTGTTAAAGGGGGTCGCAGAAATACAAAGGAAAAATTTCCATGTGATGCTCAACTCAAAATCCTACACCTACCAATCCCTTCGAGTGAAGCCATTGGAAATCTCATATAGTTCAGTCATATTCTTCAGTGACAGAGACGAAGTTCTTCTGGTCTCTGAAGAATTTGTTCTGACTGAGGAGTTAGGAATTCGCCAGTGCGGATTGCCTACACAGTGAGGAACATGATAGCCCTGAGGAATTTGATACTTAAATTTCCGACCGTTGCGGTGCTATGGCATCAGCTGTCCCAAAATATCTACCCACCTAACGGTCATATCATTGAAGGGCATTTATGTCTTATCATGTCGGGCTGCTCCCTAGGCTATAAATAGCCGCCCCCTCCAACGACTAGCTGGTTGGCTGCTCCAAGAGAGACTAACACTTGTCATTTGAGAGCATCCCATCCTTCGAGGACTTTCAGCAAAAATCATCGGGTGAGGAAAACCCAAACCCAAACACCTACAAACCCAAAGTGATTGAGCATCACTGAAGAGATTGATCTTGCGTAGATCCGATGCTTGTTACCTTGGAAGACTGTGCTTCTTCCAGACGGTTAGGCGTCAAGGTCTAGAGCATCCAAGAGGAAATTGTGGATCGCCAAGTGACCGAGTTTGTGAAGGTTCAGAAGTCACCTGAAGACTTACCACGAGTGATTGGGCGAGGTCTGTGTGACCTTAACTCAAGGAGAATACGGTGAGGACTGTGTGTCTGGGACTATGTGTCATCAGGTTTAAATAGCTAGCCGCTCCAACCAGATGTACAACTGAGACAACAGTTGGAACTGGTCTACCAAATCATTGTCTTCACCAAGCTTACTGGTTCTATTTCGTCAACTCTTTCATTTCCTCATTACAGTTGTTGTGTGCTTGTTCATATCTGTTTGAAGACTTTGAATGAAGACTTTCTCAATTTCCTCAGTTCAATTTCTTCAGTCTGTTTGTCTTCATCCTGTTTTATCCTGTGTTTACGCTTTCTGTACTCTGTGATTGTCTTCATTTCATCATGATGACCATGCCTATGTTCTGTTATGTTTACATCTGAGTACTTATTCCGCTGCAAGTAGTTCTTCGCTTAGGAATTTCCTCACCCTGAAATTCCTCAGTGAAGAATTCATAAAAATCGCCTATTCACCCCCCTCTAGTCGATATAACACACTTTCAATTGGTATCAGAGCAAGGTACTCCCTTGTTCTGTGTGATTTTGGTTTAACCGCCTAGAGTTTTAGTTATGTTGACCGCAGATATGATCAAGGTCTCTGCTAGGTGTCCTACCTTCGATGGGACGGACTACCCTTACTGGAAGAATAAGATGCGAATGCATCTTGAGGCAATTGATAATGATCTCTGGTTTGTTGTGGAAAATGGTGTTCCCTCAGTCACACCTTCTCTGAACGCTACTGATGTGAAGAGATTCAAGCAACTCGATTCTCAAGCGAAGAACATCATATGGGGCCATCTGAGCAAAGGGCAGTATGGAAGAGTGAGTGCTTTGGAAACTCCTAAGCTTATCTAGGGTAGGCTGTCCAAAGTGAATGAAAGAGTCTCAACTCAACGTGACTCTCGTGTTGACGTTCTTCGCAATCTCTTCAACCGCTTCAAGAGACTCGAAAATGAAAATGTTCAGCAAACCTTCGATCGCCTCACTGACATCTCAAATGAGCTTCAAGCACTTGGTGCCACTGACATCACCGACCATGAGGTGGTGAAGAAATTGCTGAGATCGCTTGATTCCTCATTTGATACTCTGGCACTGATGATACTAGAACGTGCTGATTACAAGTCACTTGATCCGACTGATATCCTCGAGAGGCTAAACACTCATGAGTTCTAGCTTGCTGAGAAGAGAGATCTCTATGGTTCGAGCTATGGCAGATCACGTGCCCTGAAGGCCCAGGCTGTCTCTGAATCTGAAGGTGAAGATTCTGGTAGTAGCCTTGGTGATCCTGAAGAACTAAGCCAGGAGCTAGCACTGCTCGTGAAGAAATTCCAGAGGTTCTCAAGACATGGTCGCTTTGGAAAATCCTCAAGGAGCAATGATTCCTCATCTAGTGACTACAAGAAGAGGCTATGCCACAAGTGCAAGAAACCTGGTCACTACATTCAAGATTGTCCTCAGTGGGAAAAGGAATCAAAGAAGAAGAAATACAAGGATTACAATTCTGATGACTCGAAGAAGAAGAAGAAATCTTCAAAGTCTTCATCATCAAAATCCTCGAAGTCTTGATCTCACAAGAAGAGCAGCTCCAAGAAGGCTCGGACATTCATTGGCAAGGAAATGGACTCTGAGGCTGAATCTGAGGAACATGAGGAAGAGGAGGCATCTGAGGAGTCCGAGTCAGGTGTGGCGAGCCTAGCTCGCCATCGTGATTCATCAAGAAGTCCATCTTCAACTCTGAAGAAAATGACTTCACTAACAAGGCTGATGAAGGCAATGATGACTACGCTCCCACCTATTGCTTCATGGCAAAGGGTGCCAAGGTACTCAAATATACCTCCTCTAAATCAACTGAAGATGAATCTGATGAAAACCTAAAGCCTAGCTATTCTAAACTTGCTAAGATTGCTGTGAAACAACAAAAGGCTTTTGAAAAGGTTCAAAATATGCTAGACAAAAGTGATGATATGTTGGGTGAAGAAATGGGTCGCACTAAAACCTTAACTAAAAATCTTCAGAGACTTCAGTCCAGGTTTGAGAACCTTCAAGGTCATCATAACACTCTCTTATCTGATCATGAGAAGCTTTCTTATGAATTTCTTTAGAGAAAGGAAGATCTGGAAAAGCTAAGAGTGAGTTATGAAGATCTTCAGAAGGAGCGCAATTCATTACTTGCTCAACATATCAGCGCTACTCGGGAAGAATTTGTTCCTCCATGCTTGAAGTGCATTGAACGTGAATCTGCTAATTCTTCACCTGAATGCTCAAATGCTTCTAATGTTAAAAATTCTTCAATTGTCTCTGCTATCACTAATTCCTCACCTGAAGACATTGCTAGTATCACTGATGATGCAGGGCTGAAGGAATTGTACATGATAGGAATGTACAAAAGCCTCAAAGGGCATCAGACTCTTTGTGATGTGCTTAAAAAGCAGATCCTCAACAGGAACCCTAGGAAAGAGGGTATTGCCTTTGAGAGGAAACTCAATGCTGATGGTACATATTGGAAGCCTGAGCAGTACCCCAAAACCTCATGGATTGCTGCAAAGGGACCTCCAGTTTATCCATCCAATTTATCTGGCTTTACATGTGAATCTCCTCATTCTTCTGATGAGTCATTTGACTCCAACCATAAACTGTTCAAAAATCAGAATGGTGAAGTGTTTGCTAGATATGTAGGCACTAACTGCAGGAACGGTTCTCCTATGAAGAAAATCTGGGTTCCCAAAAGGTCCCTTGAAAATCTTCAGGTGAATGTCATCATGACACCATCAGTGAAGAATAGGAACCCCAGATCAAATTCTTCATATGGACAAAATTCTTCATATGGATCCAAGTCCTCATACAGACCAAATTCCTCACGTGGATCAAATTCCTCAAATGGATCAAAGTCCTCATATGATCATTGTCGGTGTCAAAACCGGCGGATCTCGGGTAGGGGGTCCCGAACTGTGCGTCTAAGCGGATGGTAACAGGAGACAAGGGACACGATGTTTTTACCCGTGTTCGAGCCTCTCGATGGAGGTAATACCCTACTCCCGCTTGATTAATATTGATGATATGGGTAGTACAAGAGTAGATCTACCACGAGATCAGAGAGGCTAAACCATAGAAGCTAGCCTATGGTATGATTATTGTTCGTCCTACGGACTAAAACCCTTCGGTTTATATAGACAACGAATAGGGTTAGGGTTACACAGAGTCGGTTAGAATGGTAGGAGATCTACATATCCGTATCGCCAAGCTTGCCTTCCACGCCAAGGAAAGTCCCATCCGGACACGGGACGAAGTCTTCAATCTTGTATCTTCATAGTCCAGAGTCCGCCAAAGATGATAGTTCGCTATCCGGACACCCCCTAATCCAGACTCCTCAAGAGCCCTCGAACCAGGCTTCAATGACGATTTAGTCCGGCGCCGATATTGTCTTCGCATTGCAAGGCGGGTTCCTCCTCCTGAATACTTCATAGAAGATTTTGAACACAAGGATAGTGTCCGCTCGCAAAACAAGTTCCACATACTACCGTGAGAGAGAATAACCTTTGCACGATCTGTCGACGATTCCGCGGGCGTGACATCACACCACGGCCAGGCCTTTATACTTAATCGCTTTTATTGTCCACCTCAGCTAGCTTCGCAAGGCGGTTTCTTGGCACGCCTTATCAAAGCGGAGATCATGCCCCTTATTCCGGGATTCTCATCAATACGGACGGGTAATCCAACCGCGCCATTGATTACAGCGCTTGGGAGATAAGCGAAGTTTTACCAGTGGCGGGGACGATAGCTTCGCTCGTCCATATAAGGGATAAGGATCCACCTTTTCACCCACGCCTTCTTCCTCCTTTGCTCATCCATTCCGCCAAGACTCGAGCCCAGAGCCCAAGTTCGCACACCCCACCTCAACCTTCTCCAACTATGTCCGGAGCGGAGGCGGTGGATGGCCTCCTCCATCACGGAGGGGCACATCGAAAAGCTGCGGAGGCCGGATACTTGTCCAAAGAACATCGCAAGACCGCTATCCGACGAGGGGCAGCTCATTCCAACCCCTGTGCCCCATGAGAGGGGTGGTGTTTCTCACCCACTTCCTCCGCGGACTAGGTTTTCCACTTCACCCATTTGTCCGGGGCTCATGTTCTAATACGGCCTGGACTTCCACAACTGGCGCCAATTTCATCCTCAACATCTCGGCGCTCATCGTCAGGCGAGGCCTTCCTTCAAGATTCAGCCCCACTTCGCTTATGGCTGAAGATCTTCAATGTCAAGCCAAGGTAGTGGGCGGCCGCCAAGCGGAGTGCGGAGGTGCTATGGTTGGCAATATGGCCAAAGTCCTATGGCTCGAGGGCCTTTGTGGAGACCATAAAGGTGGCAATCGGGTGGTTCTACATCATCGAGCTGCGCGACTCTCAATGGGCGGCGGCCCCCGAATTCCGATCTGGCCTCCCCACGTGGCTCACATCATGGAAAGAGACGGTCCTGACGTGGGGGGATTCGGACGAGCTGTCCGACTCCAAACCTGCGTCCAAACCTGGTGGACAAGAATCTCGTGCTTGTCAACGTAATCCGTGTGATGCTCATCCGCCGGATTCTCCCATGCCAACAACGGGCCTTCAACTTGTGGGAGTTCGATCCGCACAACACCCAACTATGAAAAGGCTCTTTGACACCACGTATGAAGATGCCCGAAGGTGCTGTTCAAGGGCACCGAGGTTCTACATCCGCCACAAGTCATGGATTCAGCTCGCAGCCAAGCCAGCGAGGTAAGTTATTTTACCCTTTATGGGACTCTTGTTTTCATAGATTGACTCTATGTGGGATCTAAAACTCCCTAACCTTTGACAGACTGGCTGAAGACGCCCGACAGATTAACTGTCCGACCCTTTGCCGCCAGACTCCAGCGGACGCCCGATTGACGGGGTTGCTGGCTCCGCACCTCACGTGGTGCCGAGAAGAAGGCCAAGAAGGAGGCCACGGAACTCAAGGAGCTCCCGGCGCGAGGTGCTGTCGGACTCATCGCCCGACAACCCTGAGGCGGAATCATCCTCTAAGGAAGAGGAGGAGGAAAAAGAAGCCTCTCCCCCATCGGGGGGAGAGAAGATAAGGAAGGCCGCCCCAACCGGGGGGGGGGGGGCGGAGGGTCCAAAAAGGGAAGGACCCTTCCTCCGGACTTATCCACCAACGCCGACAACGACGAGGAGGAGTGGCCAACAAGGGCCAAGCCCCTGGCGAGATAGTAAGTGTCCGGATACCCATGGCTTTTTTTCATTGCATAGTGTTCTCTAATGCCAACAATCATGCAGCCCGCCTAAGGACGAGCTCGCCACTTCGCCGAGCGGGTCCTCGAATTGCCGGAAGTGGAGAGTACTTCACTTCCGCCGCCTCCTCACCTCACGCTGCAGACGATGCCGAGGTGGGGCCCCGAGGGGGGCCTGGTCAAGAGGAGGTGGCGCAGGAGGCGCCGCAAGGCAGCCTCCCGGACTCCAGGCGCGAGGGGAGCGAGACCCCCAGGGGCTCTAAGCCGACCCTTGTCCGACTCCATACCGAACTTTCAGCGATTCAAGTCCGCAGCAGCCCTTCAGGAAGGGTAAGACGCCGTGTCCTCCGGCCCAACCGAGGTACCGGAAGCATCGAGGCGCTTAACAGCGCCCATCGAGAAGGAGCACCGCACTATTATGAGTGTGGTGATCCAGAAGTTCAGTCCGCCAAGAGCGGGCTGACTGAAGCCTCGTACTCAGCCTTCTAACAGGCTTTGAGGTAAGTTTAGAATATGTAAAAATATTACCGTGATAGACAGAGCCCTGATGCTTAGTTCGGTGTTTGGAAAGAAAAGCGGACTAAGGATCTAAAAGATATACGCAGGAGTCTAACATAAGTATGTCAATATGCGTAATGCAAAGGCGCTGTTGACCTCTCGCCAAGACCGACCGTGGAGGTCAATGCATTGAAGAAAAGCCTCGGCGGTCCGAGAACGAGCTCGGCCTTGCCAAGAAGTAGCTCGAGGACATGGAAGGTAAGCAATACCTTATTAAAGAAATACCTTATAGAAAGGATTCGGTTGCAAAAAAATGACAGGAATAACGTGGGTATTGTAGGGGCCACGAACGAGGTGGTGACCCTGAAGGAAGCGGTGTCATGGTCGAATCAAAGCGCCGCATGGCGCACCGAGGAGAGAAGTAGGAGGAGCGGGTGGCGGAGGTGCGGCAAGAGCTCCGTGCTCGTGGAAAAACACGAGAGTTTGGAGCGTGACTCAAGACTCGAGAGTCCGAGCTCGCCTCGGCTCTTGAGAGTGCCAAAGCCGCTAAGGCAGAAGCCCAAAAAGCCCTCCAAGAAATTGAATCATTAAAGAAGATAGCGGCGGGTAAGGCATTGTTTATGCAAAGCAAGCATGTGAAAGTGAATTATCTATTACTTACCCGGATTCGGAGCTCTCCAGGAGCATTCACAGATCTTCCCCGTAGTGTGTCTGATGCTGCCGCATTCTACCGCACCAAGGAGGGGAGCTCGATGGAGAAGGTGTTCTGGTCTCAGTATGCTGAGGCCGAACATCCGGTGCCCCTGAGCGACCAGCTGAAGCAGCTGGTCGAGCTCCACAAGGTCGCCGAACAGGCCATGAAGGGCCTCATAGTTCGGTTGTGGCCATTGGAAGCCATGCCTGGGAGCTACTTCGGGATAGTGCAGCGGCTGGTGGACGCCTGTCCATGGACTGAAGTTATCAAGCGCTCCGTCTGCATTGAAGGTGCCCGTCGGGCCCTTGCGCATGCTAAAGTGCACTGGGGCAAGCTGGATGCGGAGAAGCTTGTGACGGACGGGCCACCAAAGGGCAAGGAGCATCACAAGCCCGAAATGTACTATGAGGGCGTCCTGAAGGGTGCCCGCCGTATAGCGGATGAGTGCTCCAAAGATGTAATTTTTGAATAGACTCGCATTTGTTATCCTGTACGCTGAAAACTTGTTCATATGCGCTAAGCAACGCCAGAATTTAAAATATTACCTTCAGGCGGCCGTTTATCAAAATTGAGAGATGGCAAGTCGTTGGCTTCAGCCCCATGCCACGAAAGTGCCGGGTGTTGGGATAAACTTGAGCTCTTGTTCCCATTCTTGGGTCCGTCGAGGAGGCGCCAATGCAACGAACAAGGCAACCGGACTTATAGTGCTTGAACACTCTCACTTAGCCGAGAATTTATAATTTTAAATTTCGCGAAGCCCCTAGTATTCGAAGACCGAGTTCGGGCGCTATCCACGCCTTTGGCCGGACAATGCCGAATCCTCGCTCTAAGCGGCATAAGTCTTTAGGGACCGAAAAACCTCTCGAACAGCGATCGCTCTCGCTCTATCATGACGGTCAGTTTTAGCTTTCTCCATCGAGGTGCTCAACCCAGCTCAACCGGGCACAATCGCAGTGGTTCTCCTAGCGCTACCTTAGCCGATATAACGGAACGAAGGTACCAAAACATGGGAGCCGGGCAAACCCAACTATTGACCCAAGACATGATTCGAGCCGATGCATATAATGCTATAAGTTTGGGGTGCCGACTTGTGAAAGTGTTCGGACTTATCACACCATACTTTTGGGGTACTTAAGCCCTCGGTGTATTGGCCGTACCAAAGTGTACGGGTGCAACATGTCATGAAATGAACATATATATAGATAAAGAAAGGAATGCAATAATGGGCAAAAGCTATGTATTGTTTATTCAAAAAGGTACTACAATGGAAGCAGGATGATACAAATAGTGCGATAAGCAAGGGATGGGACTATTTAACATGTCCCCCTCGAGGGGTAAGCTGCGGGATGGTATGTAAAACAGGTATAATGCTCGTAGTAGAGACCACCTAGACATTCGACGTAGCTTTCTGTTTCCCTGGCTGTTGCATCGTGAGTTCGGCAATTCTAGTGCCGGACAGGACTTCTGGAAAACGGAGTCCTGAAAGTAAGAAAAAAGAATAAAGAAAAGAATGACACAATTGGGATCCCCAGTGCGGTTGAGCCGCATTCTGGCGCAGCCGTGGTCGTGCCCTCCCCTTAGGCCCATGGTATCTCGGGCGTAGTTATGTACGCTGTAGTAATCTTGGCTTCGCTGTTTTGGCGAGGGCTGGGGTGGGGCGGATTATTGCGTGCTCTGATCGTGCTAGGCGGTCTTGTTGTAGGTTACTCCGGGCGTGCTTGACGGTGGTGGACGTTTAATAGCCGGACTCGAGAATTGCTGTGAGAGGCTGCTTTGCACCTCCGCCGCGAGGGCCGCTGTGTGCTCCTCCGCTCGGAGAGAGCGCTCGTGTTTCCATTGACCGTGATTACTCCTCGAGGCCCCGCATCTTGAGCTTGAGGTATGCGAGTGCGGCACCGCATTGAACTTTGCAAATGCGGTTCGCCCAAGCAAAGGCGTGATAGCCGCTGTGGAACGGGACTATGTCAAGATTAACTCTTCGCTTTATCCGGGATCCAAGACCACTTCGAGTGTAAGCGAGCCTCGCATAATTGGCCTCTACACTGGTATGACGCCTTTAAAGGTCGTCTTTGTGGGTTTAATCCTTGACGGGTCTATGCCCATTTTGCGCATTGTATCCCGATAAAGCAGGTTCAGGTTGCTACCGCCGCCCATCGGGACTCTAGTGAGGTGAAATCCGTCGATGATTGGGTCAAGAACCAACGCGGCGAATCCGCCGTGACGGATGCTAGTGGGTGGTCCTTCGATCAAATGTGATCGGGCAGGAGGACCATGGGTTGAACTTGGGCGCCCGGCTCCGTCGCATATACGCCCCTTAGTGCACGCTGCTCCCTTTTGGGTATGTGGGTTGCGTATATCATGTTCACCGTCCGCACTTGTGTGGGAAAGCCCTTCTGTCCTCTATTGTTCGGCGGCCGGGGCTCTTCCTCGTCATAGCTATGCAGCCCCTTGTCGTTGTTTTCGGCGCTTAGCTTGCCTGCCTGTTTGAAAACCCAAAAATCCCTGTTGGTGTGGTTGGCTGGTTTTTCGGGGGTGCCATGTATTTGGCATGAGCGATCGAGTATTCGGTCCAGATTGGACGGGCCCTGAGTATTTCTTTTGAACGGCTTCTTCCGCTGACCGGGTTTAGAGCCTCTGAATCCGGCACTTACTGCCGTGTCTTCAGCATTATCGCCGTTAATGCAGCACTTGTTCTTGTTGCGACGCGACCTGCCATTGCTGTCCTTGGTATCCGAACTACCAGGATTTTTGGTCAAGTTGTGACTACGAGCTAGCCAGCTGTCCTCTCCCACGCAAAAGTGGGTCATGAGCGTTGTGAGGGCCGCCATGGATTTTGGCTTTTCCTGTCCTAGGTGCCGGGCAAGCCACTCGTCGCGGATGTTATGTTTGAAGGCCGCAAGGGCCTCTGCATCCGGACAGTCAACGATTTGATTTTTCTTGGTTAGAAACCGTGTCCAGAATTGTCTGGCCGATTCTTCTGGCTGCTGAATTATGTGGCTGAGGTCATCGGCGTCGGTGGTCGTGACATATGTGCCCCGAAGTCATCAAGGAATGCGGCTTCCAGGTCCTCCCAACAACCGATTGACTCTGCCGGCAAGCTGTTGAGCCAATGCCGAGCTGGTCCTTTAAGCTTGAGTGGGAGGTATTTGATGGCATGTAGATCATCACCGCGGGCCATGTGGATATGGAGGAGATAGTCCTCGTTCTGCATCAAGGATCTGTGGTACCATCGTATGATTCAATGTTTACGGGTTTGAAGCCCTCGAGGATTTGATGATCCATTACTTCATCCGTGAAGCATAGTGGGTGTCTTGGCGCCTCAGATTGGGCTATATCACGACGTAGCTCATATGAGCTTTGTCTCATCGTGTTCGCCCGGCCGGAATTGCTGAATCCGGCGTGACGGTTATCGTCACGTGTCGTGGGGCGCCCACACGATCCGTAGATCGATCTTGTTTGCCTTGCCTTGTCCTCCAATATGTCTCATAGGTCTGGCGCGTTTCCCCGTGCCTTGGTACTTTTCGAGCGACGCCGGAGTGCGGCTTGAATGGAGGGTCTAGAGGCCTCTCTGTCGCGACCACGGGGTGGCCGGTCGGCCGCATCATGCGCTGGTGATGTAGGTTTGGGTGCTGCTTCCTCTAATTGGGGTAGCAGTCTGCGCTTGGGGTATCTCTTGGAGGGGCGTTCGAGTTCATACTCTTGGCTGTAAGGACTTCATCCATCCATCGACTAGCAAGTCTTGGTCAGCTCTAAGCTCTGCTGCTTTTTCTTGAGGCTGCTTGTCGTGGCCATAAGCCTGCGCTTGAAACGCCGCTGTTCGGCAGATCCTCCGCACGACAAATTCATCGTCGTCGAGGCTTGCCTCATCTTCGGAGGGAGGCATATAATTATCGCCCTCCACCTCCCCGCTCGCCGCTCTATCATGAGGGCTGGCTTCTCCTCCTCCGTGCTGAATCCTCTTTGGAGGGGTTGTCTTCGCACCGTCCGGGTGTTATTATCTCCAAAGGCGGAATCACCGTTTCTTGTGGCGGGATTTAGAGCGGCGCCACGACGCCGGCGCTTGGGCTGTTTCTTGAGGGGTCATCCTCCGCTGTTCCATCGCTGCTCCCATCTTTTGGGATGTCCACCATGTATATGTCGTATGACGAGGTGGCCTTCCGGTGCCTCAGGCGCTGGTTCTGGTCGTCTCCAGCATCGCCGCCCATACCGCCGATGTCTTGAGTCGAAGTCGAGCATGTCGGTTAAATCATCGACAGTGGCTACAAAGTGGGTGGTGGGTGGGCGTTGAATTTCTTCGTCGTCCGCATCCCAACCTTCCTGACCATAGTCCGGCCAGGGCTCTCCAAATAAAGAGAGAGACTTTAGTGAATTCAGGATGTCGCCAAAGGGCGAGTGCTGAAAGATGTCCGCGGCAGTGAACTCCATGACCGGCGCCCAATCGGATTCGATTGGCAGGGGCGCGGAGGGTTCGGAGTCCGGAGAGGAGTCCGCACCGAGTCACGGTCTTCGCAAGGACATGGATGGAGTTCGCTCAATCGCCAGAGATCGTAGCCCCGAGGCGGTGTCCAACCACTCGTCCTCGATCGCGAAAACGGCCCGGATTAAGGGTCGGAGCGGGCGGTGCGGCCTCGTGGCACCGTTCGCGGCAGAGCTAGATCATACCCATCGAGACAAAGGCGGAGCGCCGGCTGTGGCTCGAATCCGTCGAAGATCAAGTCTCCACGGACATCGGCCGTATAGTTCAAGCTTCCAAATCTGACCTGATGGCTGGGGCGAAGCTTCGATCTGCTCCGGATGGCCTAGCGAATTGGCCCGCAGCGCAAAGCAGCCGAATCTGAAGATCTGTCCGGGAGAAAAGTCTCACCTGGACTACATCGTTCTTGATGATTGAAGGAGCCATCGGGCCTATAGGTGACGACACGAGGAACTCTCAATGAAAGCACCAATGTCGGTGTCAAACCGCGGATCTCGGTAGGGGTCCCGAAGCGTGCGTCTAGGCGGATGGTAACAGGAGACAAGGGACACGATGTTTTTACCCAGGTTCGGGCCCTCTCGATGGAGGTAATACCCTACTCCTGCTTGATTAATATTGATGATATGGGTAGTACAAGAGTAGATCTACCACGAGATCAGAGAGGCTAAACCGTAGAAGCTAGCCTATGGTATGATTATTGCTCGTCCTACGGACTAAAACCCTTCGGTTTATATAGACACCGAATAGGGTTAGGGTTACACAGAGTCGGTTACAATGGTAGGAGATCTACATATCCGTATCGCCAAGCTTGCCTTCCACGCCAAGGAAAGTCCCATCCGGACACGGGACGAAGTCTTCAATCTTGTATCTTCATAGTCCAGGAGTCCGGCCAAAGATGATAGTTCGGCTATCCGGACACCCCCTAATCCAGGACTCCCTCAATCATCATCGTGCTAACCCCTCTGTTTCACAGGGAAGAGCTAAGGGCTATGAATATGAGCCTTACTCTTCTAACCATTATGTTCATAAGTTCTGGAAGAATTTATCTGCTTATTCATATGCTTATCCTAACTCCTCTTATGTGAAACGAAATGGATTGGCTTCTATGCCACCTTTCTCGTATGGAGCTCGCAGAGTGATGAACTCTTTGCCACCCCTTCAGATGTGGGTGGTGAAGAAAAAGAACTAATTTCTTCTGCTGGGTCAGGTCTCCAGACGTACTTAAACGTCTGAAGAATTTGCTAGAGACCTGAAAATGCCTGAAAGGACGCAGGCTAATCATGAGAAATGAACTTTCATTTCTCACGTCCTCACATTTCTTTATCTGTTCTATTGCTTGATGAATTAATATGATGAAATTGATGTCATATTCTTCATCGATGAAGTATATGAGTTCGTAAGCTGCACTAATTCATCTGCAGGATGATCAACCCAAAGCCAATGAGTGGGTCCTCGATAGTGGATGTACAAATCACATGACTGGTGACAAGAATCTATTGATGGATGCTCCCTTATCTCCATCGCATCTGAAGCATATCATCTTCACTGACAAAGGCAAAAGTCAGGTATTGGTTCTAGGTAAGGTTGCGATCTCAAAGGATCGACACATGGACAAAGTCATGCTTGTCGAGTCCTTAGGACACAACCTCATGTATGTCTCAATGCTTTGTGATCTTGATATGGTTGTTGTGTTTGGCAAGTATCGTTGTGTTGTGATCATGGAAGCTGACCATTACAAAGTCTTCGAAGGCTTTAGGATAGGAGACTTGTATATTGTTGATTTATCTACAGGACCACAACCAGCCGTATGTCTACTTGCAAAAGCTTCAGAAGGCTGGCTATGGCATCGACGACTTGGTCATGCAGGCATGAGGAATTTGCACACGCTTGCGAAGAAGAAGCATGACATTGGCATTGAGAATGTCAAATTCCTCAAGGATCACTTGTGTGGAGCCTGTGAAGCTGGAAAGATGACCAAGGCCAAGCATCCAGCGAAGACTATCATGACTACTACTCGACCATTTGAATTGCTTCACATGGATCTCTTTGGTCCTAATCATTATTCAGCAGTTACAAATGATGCATCTCAATATGGCTTTGTTATTGTTTATGATTACTCTTGTTACACATGGGTGCATATTGTCACTTACAAACATGAGGTGCAGGAAGTCTTCAAACGATTTTCCTCGAGGGCTTCAACCAACTTTGGTGTGAAGATCAAGCACATCAGAAGTGACAATGGAACTGAGTTCAAGAATTCTGGTCTTGATGACTATCTTGATGAACTTGGTATTACTCATGAGTTTATCTGCTCCTTATACTCCTCAGCAGAATGGCGTTGTGGAGCGCAAGAACAGGACTCTTGTTGAGATGGCTCACACTATGCTTGATGAATACAAGACGCCTCGTCGTTTCTGGATTCAGGCAATTGACATTGCGTGCCACATCATCAACATGGTATATCTTCACAAATTCTTCAAGAAGACTGCATATGAACTCCTCACTGACAAGAAACCCAATGTGAGTTATTTCAAAGTCTTCGGTGCTAAATGCTGGATTAGATATCCTCATCACAACTCTAAATTTGCACCGAAAGCACATGAGGGTTTTATGCTTGGTTACGGAAAGGACTCGCACACCTACAGAGTCTTCAACAACATTCACCACAAAGTTGTTGAAATTGTAGATGTGCGGTTCGATGAAACTAATGGCTCGCAAAGAGAGCACCTACCTTCTGTGATAGATGACCAACACCTGAGGAAACTATCAAGTTCAAGGCTACTAAGGATGTCATTCCTACCGAAGAATCTGCTGAAGAATTCATTCCAGAACGTGAAGAACGTCGAGCTGATGCACCTGAAGAAAATGGTGCTGAAGAAAATAGTGCTGAAGAAAATGCTGATCAAATTCCTCGACGACAACCATCTCATCCTCGCGTTGCAAATGAAGTGTAGATTGAGAGAATCATCAATGACAATGAAGCACCAGGTCCTCTCACACGCTCGAAAGCTTCACATTTGTCTAACTTTTGCGGGCACTTTGCTTTTGTATCTATCACAGAGCCCACTAAGGTAGATGAAGCATTTCTAGAGCCTGAGTGGATTCAAGCTATGCAAGAAGAATTACATCAGTTCGAGCGCAACAACGTCTGGGAACTGGTTAAACGTCCAGATCCTCGCAAAGCACAATATCATTGGCACAAAGTGGATCTACCGCAACAAGCAAGATGAAAATGGCCTTGTGGTGAGGAATAAGGCACGGCTTGTAGCTCAAGGCTACACACAGGTTGAAGGAATTGATTTCGATGAAACTTTTGCACTTGTTGCTAGACTTGAGGCTATTCACATATTACTTTCTTACGCTAACCATCATGATATCGCTCTAAATCAAATGGATGTGAAAAGTGCATTCCTCAATGGTAAGCTTGAGGAAGAAGTATATGTTGCTCAACCCCCAGGTTTAGAAGATCCAAAGCATCCTGACAAAGTCTTTAGACTCAATAAGGCCCTGTATGGCCTCAAGTAGGCCCCTCGGGCGTGGTATGATACTTTGAAGGAATTCCTCATGAAGAAAGGTTTCAAACCTGGTTCACTTGACCCTACTCTTTTCACTAAATCCTATGAAGGTGAATTATTTGTGTGCCAAATATATGTTGATGACATTATCTTTGGCTGTACTGACCAACGTTACACTGACGAATTTGGTTATATGATGAGAGAGGAATATGAAATGTGTATGATGGTAGAATTGAAATTCTTCTTAGGTCTTCAAATTCATCAACAGCGCAATGGCATATTCATATCTCAGGAGAAATACCTCAAGGACGTGTTGAGGAAATTCGGCATGCAAGATTGCAAAGGGGTCAAAATTCGTATGCCCACAAATGGCCATCTATGCACTGATGAAAATGGTATTGACTTTGATCAAAAGGTATACCGCTCCATGATTGGTTCTTTATTGTACTTATGTGCATCTAGGCTAGACATTATGCTTAGTGTTTGCATGTGTGCCCGATTTCAAGCTACACCGAAGGAATCACACCATAAGGCTGTGAAGCATATTCTTCGATATCTAGCTCACACACCAACACTTGGATTATGGTTCCCCAAGGGCTTGGCTTTTGATCTCATTGGATATTCAGACTCTGACTACGCTGGTGATCGTGTGGACCGCAAGTCAACATCTTGCACATGCCATTTCCTCAGTCGATCTTTGGTCTGTTGGTCCTCGAAGAAACAGAACTGTGTATCACTGTCTACTGCTGAAGCTGAGTACATTGCTGCTAGTTCTTGTTGTGCACAATTGCTATGGATGAAGCAAACTCTCAAGGACTACAGCGTCAACGTGAAGAATGTGCCTCTCTAATGTGACAATGAGAGTTCCATCAAGATTTCTCACAACCCAGTTCAACACTCGAAGACCAAGCACATTCAGATTCTTCATTATTTTCTTTGTGATCATGTGTTGAAGGGCGGCATTTCTATTGAGCATGTGAAGACTGAAGAACAGCTAGCCGATATCTTCACAAAGCCCTTGGATGAGAAGAGATTTAGCAAGTTGCGGTGTGAGCTAAATATCTTAGAATCTTCGAATGTTCTTTGAAAAGGACGCTCATCCTAACACTTATGCAAAATTGATGACTTAGATGTGCAACACACAAAGAAACATTTTTCTTCAATCAATGAAGACTAACACTCTAAGTGTGAAGAAATTAACAAAGAATTTGATTCTCAGAGCCCTACGACAATTGTACGCGGTGTCTGAAATCATCATTCTTATACGGTGGGTCACGCCACCACCAAAAGTTAAAAATCTTCAATTTGAGTTTTTTCTCAGTTTTTGAAATTCTTCAGTTGTGCATTTTCTTCAACTTTGCATTGTCTTCACTGTTTTTGTCGTTTTTCTTCATTAGCTATATATATATATATATATATATATATATATATATATATATATATATATATATATATATATATATATATATATATATGAGCTTATGTTCTCTACAACATTCACTTATGTGCATGTGATCGGACCCTTCCCCCTCTATGCTATACTCAACCAAAACTATTCACAAATTCTTCATTTGCGTTCTATTTGAAACTCGTTCAAAATCTTCACTGTGTCCTTGTCAGCTGAAGAATTTGCGAACGAAACTTTAAACCAATCTTATCTAAATTTTCTGCTTTGCCGCTCAAACCGTTCCGCATCCCACGATAATACTTATCTATTCACCCACGATCTCACAAGATCGCCACCTGTCAGTACGTGGGTGACACATGTCTAGCGAATGAGAAGGGTCAGGGGCACGTTCGTCCAATTTCTTCGGGCAAACAGTTTTTCACCGTGGCTATATGTACCCCTACCCTTCCTCACTTCACTTTTACTCCGCTCGATCTCTCTCCCGCTCGAGCTTCTCCAACCCTAGCGCCACCGCTACTTCATCGTCGCCGGTGAGGAAGAGCTTCACTGCCTCGACCTCGTCGCCGTCGTACTCGCGCCAGCTGCAGATTTCTTCACTCCGCCGCCGCAGTAGCTATCTTCCTCAGCCAATTTAGGGCGTGGAAGATCTGAACTGACGAACTTCACATCTACACTTCCCAGTTCGTCGTGTTCTGTGTCCAGGGTAATTAAAAGTTACTTTTACTGCCCTCTTTCATTCAATTGTTTTCTTCAAAATCTTCAAAAGGTGTTTATTCTTCAAATCTTCACACACTAAACACCTCACATGTCATCTATTCTTGATTCATTTCTCTAAGCTACATTTTTCTTCAAGATTCCTCAGTTGTGTGGATTTTCAATCTATACATCTCTGGAACCTAAGACCATGAACGCTTAGTGAAATTCTTCAAGACTCATCTGGTCAAATTCCTCAAACTTGTTCTTTTTGAAAAAATTCTGAGAACGCATATGGCCTCTCCAAATTCCTCGCAACTATACTCTGTTCACAGGTACACTTCTCCGCTGCTGAATCACTATGTTCTCATCAACTTAACTCATTTGCAGCGTTCCTCGAAGAAAAGTTGCACACCTCTTCAGAGAATTCTATTGTTCAAATTCCTCAGCTGAAGAAAATGGCTGATGGAAAGAAGCCACAGAAGGGAGGAAAGAGGCCTGAAATCAATACTGCTTTTGAGATCCCTGATGACATATACAAAGATTATTGCATTCCAGATGAGGCCAAGTTTGGCAAGGAGGACAAAAATCAGTGCAAGGTGCGCATTCAAAGAATAGAGAGGAGATGGGCAAGGGAGTGGAGGAAGTAAAGATATGTTACTCCCAAGTATTTGAAGAAATTCGCTCTAAATCCTCCATGCCCAATACCTCCATTGGCACCTGGCCAAGAAGTTGATCCCACCAGCCTCAAGCGTGGTGAGGATTATCCTGATGAATGGGCAAAGCGCTAGGCCAAGCTAGCAAAAATGGATAAGGAAGCAGTGAGGAAATTTAATGAAGACTCTGCTGCTGCTGCTACCACTGCTGAGGCCTTTGCAAGCAAGCCGAAGAAGGCCATGTCAAAGAAGCCTGCTCATAAGCCAAGTGCTTCATCTTCAACGCCCTCGCGGCCAAGTTCCTCAGCAATGCCCTCACGGCTAGATTCTTCAAAGCCCTCACGACCAACTCCTCAAGCTACTCTAGCTCCTCCAAAGGCCTCAGCTCCTCC
The DNA here is from genome assembly GCA_021605205.1 of Aegilops longissima. Lineage (NCBI taxonomy): Eukaryota > Viridiplantae > Streptophyta > Magnoliopsida > Poales > Poaceae > Aegilops > Aegilops longissima. The sequence goes on from CM038676.1 coordinate 63,454,199, forward strand.
GCCAAAGTCCTCAGCTGCTCCGACCAAATCCTCAGCACCTGTGCATCTCGCCACGTGCCAAAGGACAACAGGCATCTCTATTGCCTCAGGAGCATCTGCCAGTTCCTCAGCTGCACCAAATTCATCAAATGGCCCCTCTCTGCTAAAGAAAAAGGCCACTGCTGGACGAGGCTCTCGACCAAGTCCTCACAAGAAGCAGGTCGCCTTCCAAGTGTCGTCTGATGAAGACGAGGCTGATGATGAGGAACTTGCCGAAATCATCAGAGACAGGCAGCTCAGGGCCGCTAGAGCCAAGGGCACAAATGTGCCTCTTCTTTTGGATCCGAACTGATCCTTGATTACATTTATCTCTGGCACAAGGACCGAAACACTCCTATGCCTGATTTCAATGGTTGTGCCTGAAGAAAATGAAGAATTCAGGGCAACTGCATCAGATGCGCCTGAAGAAATTCAACCAATTTCCTCTGCTCCTCTTGCGCTTACACCAACTCCGATCCTTCCATTTGCATCAGATGTGAAGAAGACCAAGCCCGTAGAGCGTGCAGCGGTGAAGAAAAGGAAGGCATCAACTTCATCAGATTCGTCAGCTCCGAGGAAGATGTCACGCCCAATATGCGAACCTATCCAAAAGGAACTCGACGGTCCCACCAAGGATAGACCCGCATATTGAGACGCTTTTGCAAGGTGGATATCATTACATCAACATTACATAATAGAAGGGGATACATTCAAAAGGCACAAATGCCACAAGAATACATCAACATCATATACAAGAGATCAACATCCGACTACGGATGAAACATAAACAGAAGCTCAAACGACATCCACCCTGCTAACCCAGGCTGCCGACCTGGAACCTATCCCCTGATCGAAGAAGAAGCAGAAGAAGAAACTCCAACACAAGCAAACATCGCTCTCATGTCATGATCATCACAAACCTGTACCTGCAACTGGTGGTGTAGTAATCTGTGAGCCACGAGGACTCAGCAATCCCATTACCATGGGTATCAAGACTAGCAAAGCTTAAAGGGTAAGGAGGAGGTAAAGTGGTGAGGTTGCAGCAGCGACTAAGCATATATGGTGGCTAACATACGCAAATGAGAGCGAGAAGAGAAACAAAGGAACGGTCGTCAACTAGTAATGATCAAGAAGTGATCCTGAACTCCTACTTACGTCAAACATAACCCAGAAACCGTGTTCTCCTCTCGATCAACAACGAAAAGAGGCACTCACGGTTATGCACACGGTTGGTGTATTTTAGAAGAGTTTGCTTCAAGTTTACTACAACCGGATATCAACAAATTCCCATCTGCCACATAACCGCGGGCACGGCTCTCGAAAGTTTTATACCCTGCAGGGGTGTCCCAACTTAGCCCATGATAAGCTCTCGCGATCAACGAAGGATATTTCTTCTCCCGGAAGACCCGATCAGTCTCGAATCCGGCTACAAGACATTTCGACAGCAATAAAACAAGACCAACAAAGCCGCCCGATGCGCCGACAATCCCGATAGGAGCTGCACATATCTCGTTCTCAGGGCAACACCGGATGAGACATCCTATGAGTAAAACCAAACCTCGAGTTGCCACGAGGGGCCCCATGATCTACTCGGTTCGGGCCAGCACTTAGAGAAGCACTGGTCCGGGGCTAATAAAGATGACCCTCGAGAGAGCGACTCCCAAGGGAAAAGTAGGTGGTGGTGAGGCAAATGGTAAAACCAATGTTGGGCCTTGCTGGACGACTCTTATTCAAAGCGAACTGTCAAGGGGGTCCCATAAATCACCCGACCGCGTTAGGGACGCAAAATCCGGGAACATAACACCGATATGACGGAAACTAGGGCGGCAAGAGTGGAACAAAACACCAGGCATAAGGCCGAGCCTTCCACCCTTTACCAAGTATATAGATGCATTAATAATATAAGATATATTGTGATATCCCAACAAGTAAACATGTTCCAACAAGGAACAACATCTCCATGTTCCAACAAGGAACAAACTTCATCTTCACCTGCAACTAACAACGCTATAAGAGGGGCTGAGCAAAGCAGTAACATAGCCAAACAACGGTTTGCTAGGAAGGGTGAAAAAGGTTAGAGGCTGACATGGCAATTTGGGAGGCTTGAGCAAGAAGTGATAGGTAGCGCAGCATAGCGAAAGAACGAAGCAACTAGCATAGCAATGATAGTAGTGAGATCCAGGGTAGCGGTCATCTTGCCTGAAATCCCGCAAGGAAGAAGAACGAGTCCATGAAGAAGATAAACGGATGAAGCTGAACCAAGCGTAGAAGAACGAATCCTCACGATCGCAACGCAACAGGAACTAACAAGAAGAAGCACACAACATAGTAAACACACCACACATGAACAAGACATGATGCTCAACCAAGTATGATGCATGACAACACTACATGAAGCTACTCATGGCAAGAGATGATGCAAACAAGAGCAACACATCAAAGCAAGTTTAAATGAGGCCGGAAACAACATATAACAATTCCGGTAAGTCCTCATATGCAAATTTCGAAATTGGTCCAGATCTGAATAACTCTTATGTTCAATTTGTTAAACAGCAAGTTAAGATGCACCACAATGATCTACACGAAATTCTAGTCAAGTTACATATAAAGTTCATTAGATTCGGAGCTACGGTCTAGAAGATATGAGCAAAACAAGTTAAACATGGCATTGATGCAAAATGCACCCAAACATCAAGAAAACACATCAAAACAAGGATGCAACATGATAATATGAAACTACATGAAATTCTAAGCAAGTTTCATATAGAGCACACTCAAAACGGAGCAACGGTGCAACACATACACTCTATACAAGTCATGACAACAATCTGTCCAAAACAGCAACTATGCATATTGCAAGCATCAAAACAACATGCTACAGGACCTGAACAAGAAAACAAAAGGCATGGGCATGATGTACAGGTAAAGCATGACAAAACATGAACACTGAGTTATCTCCAGAAATCACTAGAACATGCTCAAAAGGACATGGCAAGATTGCAAATAATAACAGTTTCAGGCATTGGCAGAAATAACATCAGGTTGCAATGTATAGAGCTATCAAACAACATGCTACAGGAACTTATCATGGCAAACGAAGGAATGGCATGAATCTACTAATTGCATAGATCAAAAGTCCTTTACTGACCATGAACCAAAAAGGATCATAAAATATGATGGCACCCATGTAAACATGGCAAGTTATATTACAGATTCATACATGGCAGGAACAACAATAAGTAGGCATGTTGGTGAGCTTGAACCACTCATCACAGAGCAATACATGGCATGGCGAGGCAACCAACAGTAAGAATACATGGCACAGAAGCTATACATGGAAAGAACAACATCATAGCATACACGGATCAACTACAACAACCTTGGCAAAATTGAATAACCTGTAAACAATCTGCCAGGAACATTTTATAGCAAAAGTAGAGCTTGATTGACTCAAGCAATGGCACTCCATAATTGCAAAAAAGGGCATGGATGGATAGATAATAACCATATGTTCAAAACATCCTTACTGAAGTATCTCAAAATATGCATGGATCTCTCGATAGCATCAAGTTAACATGGCATAAAAATATCAGCAAAACAGGGGCTGAAATCAGCAACATCATGAAGCCTAGTTTGCATGCTTGTGCTAGTCACCATATTGATCACAAAAATATATAGCATACACCCCTGTAAAGATGGCATGGCATATTACAAAACACATGTAGGACTCAAGTCCATAGGATGCACACATCAATCATGGCAAAAATGACAAAAGTGCATGTTCTGATAAGAATCTGAAACTAACATCACATAGCCCTCTTCCAACAGCATTTCGGGCATCAAGATGAGCTCAAATGAAAATGATGCAATGAGATGAAATGATCTACTCATCGAGACGAACATTTTGACATATTACACGCGCAAAACGCAGCAATATACATAGAGTTATGGCACTATGAAAATGCATGAAAATATTACAGAAATAGGACTTAGAGGATTTGGAGGGGAAAAGAAAGTCAACCGGCGGGATCCGGGCGCGCGAACCGAGGCCGGATCGGGCTCCTCCCGATCCGCTGCGGCGACGGACGCGGTGGAGGAGGAGGGCCGGCGAGGGTGGCTGGCTGGGCGGGCGGCGGGGCGGGCGGTGATCGCGCCGGCGGGCAAGTGGCGCGGGCGGCGGATGGCGGAGGCGGGCGCGGGCGGCCGGGTCCGGGCGGAGGAGGTAGGCGCTGGGACTGGCAGCGGCGCGCCACGCTGGCGGCGAAGCAGCGCGAGGGCCGGGCGAAGCGGGGCTCGGGCTCTGGCGGGCGGCGGGCAGGGCCCCGGGCGGGAGGCAGACGGCGGCGGGTGCTGGCTCGCTGGGCCACCATGGGCTCCGCGGGCTGGCGGCGGGCGGCGGCGTGCCACGTGGTGCGATGCCACTGGCTGCGGGCGGCGGCGATTTCGTCCGGCGGCGGCGGACATGTTCGGCGAGCGCGGGGACGATTTTTAGGGTTTCGGGACCCGGATTTGGACGGGGGAGGTGTTTATATAGGCATAGGGAGCTAGGAGACTCCAAATGAGGTGCGGTTTTCGGCCACGCGATCGTGATCGAACGACCGAGAGCATGGAGGGGAGTTTGCTGGGTTTTGGGCCACTTTGGAGGGGGTGTTGGGCTGCAACTCAAAGAGGGCTTTACGGTTACCCGGTTAACCGTTGGAGTATCAAACGACCTCCAAATGGCACGAATTGACAGGCGGTCTAACGGTGCTATACCAAGGCTTCTTGGCAAACCTCGGGACATTCCGAGACCGTTTAACACCCGCACACGAAAAGAGGTAAAAGGGGGCGCCGGGAGACATAGGAGTGCCGATTGCAAAACGGACAACGGGGAAAATGCTCGGATGCCTGAGACGAACACGTATGCAAAATGAAATGCACATGATGGCATGATATGAAATGCAGATGATGACATGGCAAAGTGCAACACGCAAGCACATGACATGGCAAAGACGGTGAATAACTGGCAGACACCTGGCGCATCGAATCCGGGGCGTTACAACACTCCTCCACTAACAAGAGATCTCGTCCCGAGATCTTAGGACCGAGACGGAAGGGAAAAGCGATTAGGTGAAACAAGAACTCAAAGAAGAAGCAAAGAATCGAAAGCACTCGAGAAGAAGAGACGAACAACGAATGACGAGAATCGAAAGCTCACGGAATCGGATAGATTATGAAAGCACTCGTTCTAACCGGAGTGGTTAGAATGAGAAAAGAAACGAATAAGACTGAAAGGATTTAGACAGCACACCGGTTGAACAAGGAAAGAATAGAACATGAACTTCACAAGATGGGATGAAACTTGACGAGATGAACAACACAATGCCTCCGGAAGAATTAGAAGAATTGAAAAGAACTCAGAAGGAAGGATTGAATGGAGTTGTTGAGAAAATCAACAACGAAAGAATAAGCTTGATGTGGACTTATAGGTAACATCTCAAGATCATAAGGTGATAACCGGCCACAAACGAAAATGATTGGATAGCTGAGGAGAACGAAGAAATGCAAAACTCCACTTCAAAAAATACGAAGAATTAATTGCACTTCGAGACGTGAGAAGAAAAGATACTTGAATTCCATCAACAAAATCTTGATGAACTCTTGAAGAAAAGATAAAATCATGGAGAACCACCATGAAGAACTCCGGTAACAAAAGGATGATGAGATACGATTGAAGGATGAAAGGAAATAATATTAAAGCCTTGCGATGAATTAGATGGAGGATTCCGACGAAATGGTCGAGGAAATAATTGAACTCCGGAAAAGAAAAGATGAAAACACTTGGAACTAGAATTTATTCATCAAGAACAAACTCCGAAGGAAAGGATTACTCACTATGATGAAATAAGAATAAGATTCATTGTATGCTTATCCTTCACCAAATTAAATTGATGACAAACAATGGATTTTTGCAAACTACTTATTCTTCTTGAAAAAGAATTGAGAAGTGACATATCGCAGACTTGAGAAGGTCTTCATGAACCACCGGTAGGATTGAAAAGAATGAATGAATTAATATGATAATCAAGGAAAAAGAATCTGAATGAACCACCGTAAGAAATGAAAATGAACGAAGAGAAGAGAACGAATCGCCGGAAAGAATTAGAAACCACGAAGATACTTGAGGGAAAATTAGAGACAAGAGAACGAAGAGATCGCGTACTGAATGACGAATGCTTGAACGAAGCACCGGAAGAATATTGAGATGAACTAAGCTGAAAACTTGGAACGAAGAAATATTCCGAAAAGACGACCTCCGGATGATCGAGACGGAAAACCACTCCTGAAATACTCCGGATGGATGAAAAGAATTTGCAAGACTGGAAACAATTAGATAGGATAACATCGAGCTAGCACCGCGAATCTTCTGGGAGAACGGACGAGATTTAGGGAAAACTCTACTTCGATCTTCAAAGTTGAGAATGATGACGAGAAACACCATCAAAATAACTGAGGTACTCCGGTAGAATGAAAAACAAAGAGGTTGAGCCAACAATGAAAATGATCTGAAATCGATCTTGGAAAAACATCTGACTGATGAAATTCATACTTACGTCAGACTTGAAAAGAATTTGGGAATAACTCCGGGGAATTAGAAGAGTCAGGTAAGATCCTGGGAAAAGACCTGTGGGTTAGGGCCTACTGAAGAGATAACACCGTTGAAAAAGGATGTTGAATAGATAGGTGATGCACCAGAACAATTGAAATATTTGACTGGGGTGACAACCTCGAATTAATTGGAACACAGACGAATCTCCTGATATGTCTTGAGCACTCCGAAAGGATAAACTGGCGAGAGGCGAACGAGCAGGGAAAACACTTTGAAGGAAAAGAATATGATTAACCCGAAAAACTTGATTTGAGTGCACCGGAAAAGAAAAAGAGATGATGAATGACGTACAAAACGAGAATTCACCGGTTGAAATAATTGAGGGAATACTGAAGAGGCTCCACACGAATGAAATTGATGCTTGAAACAGACTCAGACTCCGGAAAGAAAAGGGTGGGAGGGCGGGAAAACAAAGGCAACTTAGAAGGGGGAACCAACAACTATCATGAAGAGAAAACACCGGTTGAAATCATTGAGGAAAGAAAGCAAAGAGTTCGCACGAGTAGGATGGATACTCAATTACGGACTCCGGTTCCGAGAGGAAGAGGGGAGGGCGGGTGGGAAAAACAAAGACAACTTCGGACAAGGAAAAACAACGACGTCGGAGGAAGAACTGAGGATTGAACTTGGCAAAGATGAAGAGGCTCGAGTCGACTTGACGAGAAATGCACCGGATGAAAAGAGCTGAGGGCCAACGATCGGAAAAACCAACTGCGAGAACCTAAAGAAAAATTTGAAGGGGAAGAGGAGTAGTTCAAAACACCTACGTCAAGATTCCTCACCAGAGCGACGAAAGGACTGAGAAGTAAAAAGAATTCCTACTCTCCGATATAACTAGACTCCAAAAAAGTTTTCTTCTAGACTCAACAACGTCCAAACTACACGATCAATCAAGGGGGCTCCTAGGGTCGGTCGAGGCTCTGATACCAACTTGTCACGCCCAATATGCGACCCTATCCAAAAGGAACTCGACGGTCCCACCAAGGATAGACCCGCATATTGAGACGCTTTTGCAAGGTGGATATCATTACATCAACATTACATAATAGAAGGGGATACATTCAAAAGGCAAATGCCACAAGAATACATCAACATCATATACAAGAGATCAACATCCGACTACGGATGAAACATAAACAGAAGCTCAAACGACATCCACCTCGCTAACCCAGCTGCCGACCGAACCTATCCCCGATCAAGAAGAAGCGGAAGAAGAAACTCCAACACAAGCAAACATCGCCTCACGCCATGATCATCACAAACCTGTACCCGCAATCTGGTGGTGTAGTAATCTGTGAGCCACGAGGACTCAACAATCCCATTACCATGGGTATCAAGACTAGCAAAGCTTAAAGGGTAAGGAGGAGGTAAAGTGGTGAGGTTGCAGTAGCGACTAAGCATATATGGTGGCTAACATACGCAAATGAGAGCGAGAAGAGAAACAAAGGAACGGTCGTCAACTAGTAATGATCAAGAAGTGATCCTGAACTCCTACTTACGTCAAACATAACCCAGAAACCGTGTTCTCCTCTCGATCAACCCCGAAAAGAGGCACTCACGGTTACGCACATGGTTGGTGTATTTTAGAAGAGTTTGCTTCAAGTTTACTACAACCGGATATCAACAAATTCCCATCTGCCACATAACCGCGGGCACGGCTCTCGAAAGTTTTATACCCTGCAGGGGTGTCCCAACTTAGCCCATGATAAGCTCTCGCGATCAACAAAGGATATTCCTTCTCCCCAGGAAGACCCGATCAGTCTCGAATCCGGCTACAAGACATTTCGACAAAGACAATAAAACAAGACCAGCAAAGCCGCCCGATGCGCCGACAATCCCGATAGGAGCTGCACATATCTCGCTCTCGAGGCAACACCGGATGAGACATCCTCACGAGTAAAACCAAACCTCGAGTTGCCACGAGGGGCCCCCAGATCTACTCGGTTCGGGCCAGCACTTAGAGAAGCACCGTCCGGGGGCTAATAAAGATGACCCTCGAGAGAGCGACTCCCAAGGGAAAAGTAGGTGGTGGTGAGGCAAATGGTAAAACCAATGTTGGGCCTTGCTGGACGAGTCTTATTCAAAGCGAACTGTCAAGGGGGTCCCATAAATCACCCGACCGCGTTAGGGACGCAAAATCCAGGAACATAACACCGATATGACGGAAACTAGGGCGGCAAGAGTGGAACAAAACACCAGGCATAAGGCCGAGCCTTCCACCCTTTACCAAGTATATAGATGCATTAATAATATAAGATATATTGTGATATCCCAACAAGTAAACATGTTCCAACAAGGAACAACATCTCCATGTTCCAACAAGGAACAAACTTCATCTTCACCTGCAACTAACAATGCTATAAGAGGGGCTGAGCAAAGCAGTAACATAGCCAAACAACGGTTTGCTAGGAAGGGTGAAAAAGGTTAGAGGCTGACATGGCAATTTGGGAGGCTTGAGCAGCAAGTGATAGGTAGCGCAGCATAGCGAAAGAACGAAGCAACTAGCATAGCAATGATAGTAGTGAGATCCAGGGTAGCGGTCATCTTGCCTGAAATCCCGCAAGGAAGAAGAACGAGTCCATGAAGAAGATGAACGGATGAAGCCGAACCAAGCGTAGAAGAACGAATCCTCACGATCGCAACGCAACAGGAACTAACAAGAAGAAGCACACAACATAGTAAACACACCACACATGAACAAGACATGATGCTCAACCAAGTATGATGCATGACAACACTACATGAAGCTACTCATGGCAAGAGATGATGCAAACAAGAGCAACACATCAAAGCAAGTTTAAATGAGGCCGAAACAACATATAACAATTCCGTAAGTCCTCATATGCAAATTTCGAAATTGGTCCAGATCTGAATAACTCTTATGTTCAATTTGTTAAACAGCAAGTTAAGATGCACCACAATGATCTACACGAAATTCTAGTCAAGTTACATATAAAGTTCATTAGATTCGGAGCTACGGTCTAGAAGATATGAGCAAAACAAGTTAAACATAGCATTGATGCAAAATGCACCCAAACATCAAGAAAACACATCAAAACAAGGATGCAACATGATAATATGAAACTACATGAAATTCTAAGCAAGTTTCATATAGAGCACACTCAAAACGGAGCAACGGTGCAACACATACACTCTATACAAGTCATGACAACAATCTGTCCAAAACAGCAACTATGCATATTGCAAGCATCAAAACAACATGCTACAGGACCTGAAAAAGAAAACAAAAGGCATGGGCGTGATGTACAGGTAAAGCATGACAAAACATGAACACTGAGCTATCTCCAGAAATCACTAGAACATGCTCAAAAGGACATGGCAAGATTGCAAATAATAACTGTTTCAGGCATTGGCAGAAATAACATCAGGTTGCAATGTTTAGAGCTATCAAACAACATGCTACAGGAACTTATCATGGCAAATGAAGGCATGGCATGAATCTACTAATTGCATAGATCAAAAGTCCTTTACTGACCATGAGCCAAAAAGGATCAGAAAATATGATGGCACCCATGTAAACATGGCAAGTTATATTACAGATTCATACATGGCAGGAACAACAATAAGTAGGCATGTTGGTGAGCTTGAACCACTCATCACAGAGCAATACATGGCATGGCAAGGCAACCAACAGTAAGAATACATGGCATAGAAGCTATACATGGCAAGAACAACATCATAGCATACACGGATCAACTACAACAACCTTGGCAAAATTGAATAACCTGTAAACAATCTGCCAGGAACATTTTATAGCAAAAGTAGAGCTCGATTGACTCAAGCTATGGCACTCCATAATTGCAAAAATGGGCATGGATGGATAGAGAATAACCATATGTTCAAAACATCCTTACTGAAGTATCTCAAAATATGCATGGATCTCTCGGTAGCATCAAGTTAACATGGCATAAAAATATCAGCAAAACAGGGGCTGAAATCAGCAACATCATGAAGCCTAGTTTGCATGCTTGTGCTAGTCACCACATTGATCACAAAAATACATGGCATACACCCCTGTAAATATGGCATGGCATATTACAAAACACATGTAGGACTCAAGTCCATAGGATGCACACATCAATCATGGCAAAAATGACAAAAGTGCATGTTCTGATAAGAATCTGAAACTAACATCACATAGCCCTCTTCCAATAGCATTTCGGGCATCAAGATGAGCTCAAATGAAAATGATGCAATGAGGTGAAATGATCTACTCATCGAGACAAACATTTTGACATATTACACGCGCAAAACGGAGCAATATGCAGAGAGTTATGGCACGATGAAAATGCATGAAAATATTACAGAAATAGGACTTAGAGGATTTGGAGGGGAAAAGAAAGTCAACCGGCGGGATCCGGGCGCGCGAACCGAGGCGGATCGGGCTCCTCCGATCCGCTGCGGCGACGGACCTTGGAGGAGGAGGGCCGGGCGAGGGCGGCGGCGCCGGCGGGCGTAGGGGCGGCGGCGGGCGGCGCGGGCGAAAGGGCGGCGCGACGGCGGATGGCGGAGGGCGCGGGCGGCCGGGTCCGCGCGGCGAGCAGGAAGCGCCAGGACCGGGCGGCGGCGCGCCACGCTGGCGGCGAAGCAGCGCAAGGGCCGGGCGAAGCGCTGGGGCTCGGGCTCCAGCGGGCGGCGGGGGGCGCCCGGCCAGGGAGGCAGACGGCGGCGGTGCGCGGGCCTCCGTGGGCTCCATGCTGGCTTGGCGGCGGTGGGCGGCAGCGTGCCACATGGCGCGATGCCACAGCTGCGGGTGGCGGCGATTTCGTCCGGCGGCGGCGGACATGTCCGGCGAGCGCGGGGACGATTTTTAGGGTTTCGGGACCCGGATTTGGACGGGGGAGGTGTTTATATAGGCATAGGGAGCTAGGAGACTCCAAATGAGGTGCGGTTTTCGGCCACGCGATCGCGATCGAACGACCGAGAGCATGGAGGGGAGTTTGCTGGGTTTTGGGCCACTTTGGAGGGGGTGTTGGGCTGCAACTCAAAGAGGGCTTTACGGTTACCCGGTTAACCGTTGGAGTATCAAACGACCTCCAAATGGCACGAATTGACAGGCGGTCTAACGGTGCTATACCAAGGCCGCTTGGCAAACCTCGGGCCATTCCGAGACCGTTTAACACCCGCACACGAAAAGAGGTAAAAGGGGGCGCCGGGAGACATAGGAGTGCCGGATTGCAAAACGGACAACGGGGAAAATGCTCGGATGCCTGAGACGAACACGTATGCAAAATGAAATGCACATGATGGCATGATATGAAATGCAGATGATGACATGGCAAAGTGCAACACGCAAGCACATGACATGGCAAAGACGGCGAATAACTGGCAGACACCTGGCGCATCGAATCCGGGGCGTTACAGAAGATGAAGCCGTTGACTAGTTCATTTGACAACCCAATTGATGCTATTCCTGTCTCATCTATGCCATCAAAGGACCTTGTTCCTTTTGATGAAGAATATGTGATTCCAAATGAATCTGATGATGACATTCCTTCTGCTGCTTCTTCAGAGCAGTTGGATGAAGAAATTGAAGTGGATGCAATCCCTTCAACCCCACTAGTCTCATCGCCCATGCCTCAGTTCACTGCTGAAGAAGCCGGCGTTGAAGAAATGAGCGAAGAAGAGGAAGATGTGGACATTGGAATGTAACATCCGAAATTTTCAATTTGGAATGTTATACGTTAGATCATCATGCATATCATATTTTCTTGCATTTTGTTTATCCTAGAAATTTCACGCAACTCAAGGACCCTCGGAGAGAGTTGGAGATTTCGAAATTTTCGTATTTGAGTTCTCTCAAAACTATGAAAAGAGGATCATTGGATTTATTTATTTTATCTTCAAATTTTTTTCCAATATCAAAAATAAGAGAGGGAATAATATGACTTTCCCAAAATTTAGGAAATATGAAGATTTAATAAATAAATCAAATTTTGGATTTTTCTCGGAGTTTATTTGCCTTAGGGAAAAATGCGTGTTTTCAAAAAAAAATTGCATTTTGGCCCCTTGTTAAAGTTCATTTTGTTCGACTCATTTTTAGGAGACGGGGAAAGTTTACTTTATTAATTTTGGAGTTCGTTTAGATTTTTTTTATTTATTTTTCTGCGCGCGAGACCGTTTTAAAAAAAAATCCGTAGCGCTTTGCGCCAAAGGCCCAAGCCGCCAAGCCACCGGCCGGCCAAGGCCAGGAGGCCATCGCGCGCGCCACCAAGGGAGCCAGGAGCCGCCGCCTCCTTTTCCTTTTTCCTAGTAGGACTCTTTTCCTACTTTCGTTTATTCCGTATCTGTTTCTAGATCTTTTCCTCTTGTTTCCTAATCCTAGTCTATTTCTTGTCCCCTACCCCAAGCAAAAACCCTCCCCTCCCCAATATAAATACCCAAGCACCCCCCCTCTAACACATCAAATCAACACCTCTCCTCTCCTCTCTACTCCGCCGCCCCTCACCGCCGCCGCCGCCCTACGCCGCCGCCGCCACCCAACGCCGCCGCCGCCGGAGCCCCTCGCCTCTTCGAGGTACTAGCCGCGCCGCGTCACCTTTTCTTTTCCGTTCCGATTTCCGTTCCGGTTTTCTAGATCGGTTTTTCGTTTCGGTTTTCTTTCCGAAAACCCTAGATCGGTTTTTCTCGCCGGTTTTTCTTTCCGGTTTTGTTTAGCAATCGTTCGCCCGACCGTTCGTCCTAACGAACGTGATCACCAGTTTGCTTCGGTTAATGAACATCCGTTCGTTCAACCGTTCGTCGTTTTCTTTCTCATCAGATTTATTCCGCTATTTTTCTGATAGCGATTTCAGATCTGATTTTCTTTCTAGTCTATCTTCTCGCTCGTTTGTCGGAATCAGGTGATTCAAACGCCTGGAGTTTCATCTCGAAACCGCCGTTCCGACTAATCAACCTAAACAAAGTTTTGCTACTGTAAAATTTGACTTAGTTTCAACTTGCTAGAACCGAGTTGTTTTCTTTCGTCGTTTGACTTTCGTTGCTTTATTAGATTCGATTCTTTTTGCAACCAGGGTTCTTAAGTTGAACTTTGTGGTTAGATCTTCTATTCGAGATTTACATGTGCATTAGATGAGTACTTATTGTATGCTTATTGTTTGTCTGCGATAGATCACCCGGAGTGCGCCGCTTGTTACTTCGAATCTCTAGGTTTCATGGATCGTCGACAAGGCAAGTAACACTTTGATCATACTTTCTCATACCCAGTTTTATGCATTAGATCAATCCTCGAACACTTGCATGATTAGGATCTAATTAAATTGTGGGATGGGAAGTAGTTGAGGTAGTACCTATTACCTGTTTTACTTATGAAACCTTGGGAGTTACTTCTCGTTTGCTTATTTATGCCATGCTATGCTAGTGAGGCGTGGTTTGGGTTTGAGTGTATCCATGACAGATGTGAGATTGTTAAATTAATGGTTTATTTAAGGTGGCAACTTAAACACACATCTGGGTGGATTGAGGCACCTGGTTTCTATCAGGACTTGCCTGTTTTTCTTCGGACCGCCACCCAGGCTCAAAGGGATCATAAGATCATTCATGCTAGTAACTTCCGTGTGCAGCCACAAGCCATTATGGGCTCTGGCATAGTTGATTAAGTTGTGCGAACTCTTACGGGTAGACTAGCAGATGTAGGGGTTGTAGGTTGGTACGGTCTACCCACAAGTAAGGTGCTAGCGCTTCTGAAAGACTATGTCTCGGTCATCCGTTTCTCAAACATCATGTAGTGCGAGAAATCAAACGGAGGCGATCGAGTCTTGTGGGGAAAAGTGCGCAAACCTCTGCAGAGTGTACAAACTAATCATGATTAGCCGTGTCCCTGGTTATGGACATCTTGAGTATCTAGTACTTGAATATCATGTGAATCTCAACATGTTACTCTAATTAATATTGTTGGGTTTTTAATGAATACTTTTAATTGGGATTGAGGATGCTGTCAACCATTCTCAATGTTTAACAACCACCATGATTGTTAAACAAATTTATTCCTTTTGCAGAGGGAAAACTGGCTTTATGCAAAAAGCTGTAATCAGAGAGCTTTACCACCAGCCACATATGCATGTAGTACAGGCTTATCATCCATTATTCTCTATGTGTTACATTGCCAGCATATTCCATGTGCTGACCCGTTTTCGGGCTGCAACTTTTCATGTTGCAGACTTTTCCGACGACGAGTAAGGTGTTTAGGTCGTGGTTCTATACTCAGTGATGCTGCTGGAGTTGATGGACTCACTTATCTTCCAAGTCTTCCGCTGTTATCGTTACTAGATGGCCTTAAGCCATATTTATTGTAATAAGTCCTCTTCTGGACAAAGATGTAATAAGTGTGTGATTGCTACTCTGTTATAAATCCTTCGAAGTACTGTGTGGTGTCAGCATTCTTGATCCGAGGATGACACCGAGCACGAGACTTGATCCATTCGGTCGGGTCGCTCTGAGAGATGGTATCGAGCACACCGTTGGTGAGGACACAACCACTAAGTTAAAGCCATATATCACTACTCTCTTCTCATTTTCTAACTCCTCATCTTTTCTACTCTTTTAGGATGAAGGACGCGAAGATCAAGTCGCCCAACCAGATGAAGGCACACCTTTTGGATTTCACTTGAAGGAAGTCACCAAGTACCGAACATTGGACTACCAAGTTTCACGGGACTTTCAACGCCACTGCTGAAGAGGGCGCTGGAAGATTCAAGCTCACGTCCGGGAAGGACATTCGCCCCAATCACCAAGCCTATAGAAAGTGTTTTGATTGCACCAACCTGAGTGCAGGAAAGAGCATGGCAGCTCATATCACCATGGGACGCATTGGAGAAGTTTATCAAGAAGACCTCAAGGACAGTATCTACCAGATTTGCGGACGCGGAATGAACAATGGGAGATAGTCGGCACCAAGAAGGACAGATCCATTGCAGCTTTCATCCAGAGTTAAACCAGCACATTCGGACGCCGGAGAACCAGATGTGCAATGATATGATTGAGTTGAAGAATGCAAAGGAAGGATCATCGAACTTGAAGGAGAACTGAAGTCTACACGCAAGGATTACATGGACGAGATCGTAGCTGTAGCAAGACACAATAACGATCTTAAGTATGAGATTGAAGAACTCAAGAAGAAATTGGCGCTCAAGAATGAAGACAAGTACGTCGGCTGTCCGAGCAACTACATCATCATCGACGACACCGATTCGGATCCAAGTGAACCCGACTTTGAAGACGAAGCTGGAGCAGACATCATGGAGTCTTCCACCGGTTCAAATTAGTAGATGACCCCCACACATTAGTAGTATTACCTCCATGTAACATTATAGTACACGCACTTTTGCGATAGTTAGATCGTTGTAAGCCCTTTGTTTGAATGAATGGAGTGATTTTGTGTGCATTTGTCTCATGAGCATTCGGGTAGTGTTTTCTCCCTAGACCTCACTCTATTTCTTAATTTCTCATCTTTTCTAAACCCATCAGATGCCTCCGAGACGCGACCCCGAGTTTGTTTTCCCGCCAGATATCACCCAGTTGATTCAGCAGCAGAACACTTTGATCCAAACATTGGTACAGAACCAAGGCAACAACAACAACAACAACCCACCACCACCACCACCTGCGGATCACTTGACTCGTTTCCTTAGGCTGAACCCGCCGGTGTTTTCCAGTAGCACCGAGCTGATAGTAGCAGATGATTGGCTCCGTAAGGTAGGGAGGGAGTTGACCACTGCAGGATGTACAGATGGAGAAAAGGTGAAGTTTGCTGCACACCAACTTGAAGGACCCGCAGCAGCATGGTGGGAGAATTTCACAGCCACTTACCCTGTAGACACTGTCACATGGGATCAGTTTCAGCAAGCTTTCCGCACCGCCCATGTCTCAGCAGGAGCTATGGCCATGAAGAAGCGTGAGTTCCGCAACTTATGCCAAGGAGGAAGGACTGTTGGCCAGTATGTGGATGATTTTAGTAAGTTAGCACGTTATGCCCCGGATAGCGTTGCTACGAGATGCAGACTAAGCAGGAGAAGTTTCGGAAGGACTGAATGATGAATTAAGCATGCAGTTGATGGTAGCAAGTTTCAATAACTACCAGGAGTTGGTAGACCGTGCCCTCATGATTGAAGGAAAGCAGCAGCAAATTGAGAACCACAAGAGGAAGTATGGGCAGGGAAGTATAATTCGGAGCCAATGAAACCCGTTATACCCCTAAGCGGGGAGTTCAGTTTCACATACCCATGGAGGAGGTAGTTCGCACAACCATAATGGCCACAAGAATGGTAATGGGAATGGAGGAAGCAACGGCGTAACGGACCACACCAACAACCCCAGCCAAGAAAGACTTGAGCCATGTCACCTGTTACAAGTGTTCCAAGACCGGACATTATGCAAATGAATGTCCCGAAGGCCAAGGTGGAAATGGAAGCTCTGGAAAGAAGCCAAACCCTTTCAATAAAGGACAGGTGAACCACGTTACCGTGGAGGAGGTTGAAGATCAGCCCGATGCAGTAGTCGGTAAGTTTTTGGTTAAGTCATTTACTGCACTAGTTCTTTTCTATACTGGTGCATCACATTCATACATATCAAGGGGATTTGTGGATAAGTACAAATTGCCAACCCAAGCCCTTAGGTCACCCATGCTAGTAACCTCACCCGGAGCAGAATACATGGCTAGTATATGGTGTGATCGACTGCCATTAAGGATTGGACACTATGTTTTCCCTCGGACCTAATAGTTCGGAATCCCAAGGATTGGATGTGATATTAGGCATGGATTGGTTATCAAGTATGGAGGAACATTGATTGCGCCACTAAGTCAATTTTGCTTACCACCCCGAAGGAGGAGAATCAAGTATGTATCACGGCATGAGCCGAGGAGAGCACAAGTAAATTCCTTATCAGGAGTTGTGCAGGAAGAAGTACCAGTGGTAAGGGATTTCCCTGATGTATTTCGAGGAATTGCCAGGAATGCCACCGGATAGAGACATTGAGTTTTTGATTGAGCTGTTGCGAGAACAGGCCCGATATCGGCGACCATACAGGATGCCCGCACAGGATTTGGCGGAAATCAAGAAGCAGATTAAGGAGCTATTGGATAAAGGTTATATACGCCCAAGTTCTTTGCCTTGGGGATCACCCGTACTGTTAGTGGAGAAGAAGGATGGATCGTTAAGGATGGTTGTTGATTATCGTGGATTGAATGAAGTAACAATCAAGAACAAGTACCCACTACCAATGATAAATGATCTGTTTGATCGTTTGCAAGGAGCTAAAGTGTTTTCCAAGATCGATTTGCGATCAGGGTACCATCAGTTAAAGAGTCGGGAGCAGGACATACCTAAGACAACATTTACCACGAGATATGGACTGTATGAGTACACCGTTATGTCATTTGGACTGACTAACGCACCGGCCTATTTCATGAACCTGATGAACAAAGTGTTTATGGAGTTTTTGGATAAGTTCGTCGTGGTGTTCATAGATGATATTTTGGTTTTCTCGAAGAATGAAGAAGAACATAAGGAACATTTGCGATTGGTTTTGGAGAAGCTAAGGGAACATCAGTTATACGCCAAGTTCAACAAATGTGAGTTTTGGCTAAAGGAAGTTGGATTTCTTGGACATGTTATACCCGGAGAAGGGATAGCAGTTGACCCCACAAAGGTTGAGACCGTAACCAAATGGGAAGCACCAACGACAGTTGGAGAGATCCGGAGTTTCCTTGGACTCGCAGGATACTACCGGAGATTCATTGAGAATTTCTCAAGGATTGCAAAGCCTATGACGGAGTTGTTGAAGAAGGATACCAAGTTCATATGGACTGAGGATTGTGAGGCAAGTTTTCAGGAGTTGAAGAAAAGATTGGTTACCTCACCAGTGTTAATTTTGCCAGATCAGACCAAGGATTATGAGGTGTATTGCGGCGCTCACGTCGAGGACTTGGAGCAGTGCTTATGCAGGAAGGAAGAGTTGTTTCGTATGCTTCACGACAGCTTAAGCCTCATGAGTTGAATTATGCCACACATGATTTGGAGTTAGCAGCCGTTGTGCATGCATTGAAGACATGGAGACATTTTCTCATTGGAAATCATTGTGAGGTGTACACGGATCACAAGAGTTTGAAGTACATCTTCACGCAGAAGGAATTAAATCTCAGACAGAGGAGATGGTTGGAGCTTATTAAGGATTATGATATGAGATTGCATTATCACCCCGGGAAGGCTAACGTTGTAGCAGACGCATTGAGCCGCAAGAGCCATGTCAATACGCTATTGACGGGAGAAATACCAAAGGATCTTGCAGAAGATCTTCATGAGCTATGTTTGGAAATAGTTCCGAGAGGCTACGTAGCAGCATTGGAGATTCAGTCTACCTTGATGGATAAAATCAGGGAAGCTCAGAAAAAGGACAAAGAGATTGCGGATATAAGAAGAAAATGAGCGAAGGAAAAGCTAAGGGATTTCGTGAGGATGAGCACGATACCCTATGGTTTGAGGACCGTATTACGTGCCAAATGACCCAAGATCGGGAAGTTGATTCTGCAAGAGGCACATGATTCACCCTATTCGATTCACCAGGAAATACCAAGATGTATTTGGATTTGAAGGAAACGTTACGGTGGACGGAATGAAGAAGGATATCGCGGAGTATGTAGCAGTTTGCGATGTATGTCAGAGAGTGAAGGAAGAACATCAGAAGCCAGCAGGATTGTTGCAGCCATTGCCAATACCCGAATGGAAGTGGGATAAACTAGGCATGGATTTCATCACAGGTTTGCCAAAGACTCGTTCAGGCTATGATTCGATTTGGGTTATAGTCGACCGCTTGACAAAGGTAGCTCAATTCATTCCAGTCAAGACTACCTATAGCAGTGCTAAGTTGGCAAAGATATACATGACCAGAATTGTTTGTTTGCACGGAGTTCCGAGGAGTATCGTATCAGATAGAGGAACCCAATTTACCTCAAAATTTTGGAATCAGTTGCGTGAAACGTTGGGAACCAGGCTGGAATTCAAAGACAGCTTTCCACCCACGTAAGCGATGGATGACCGAGAGAGTCAATCAGATTTTGGAGGATATTGAGAGCTTGTGCACTAGACTATGGATCTAGTTGGGACGATAACTTGCTGTATGCTGAATTTTCTTATAACAACAGTTACCAAACCAGCTTGAAGATGGCACCTTCGAAGCCTTATGCGGAAGGAGGTGTAGGACACCGTTATGATGGGACGAAGTTGGAGACCGTCGATTGTTTGGACCAGATTTGATTAAGGAGTGCGAGCAGAAGGTTAAGTTGATTCGCGATAGGCTCAAGGTAGCCCAGTCCAGACAGAAAAGCTATGCGGATTCAAAACGCAAAGCGATAGAATATGAAGTTGGAGACATAATTTATCTTAGAGTATCCCCACTTCGAGGAGTTAAGCGATTTGGAGTTAAAGGAAAGTTAGCACCACGTTTCGTTGGACCATATAGGATTTTGCAACGCATGGGAGAAGTTGCTTATAAGCTGGAATTGCCAGAGGGACTGTCAGGAGTTCATGATGTATTCCATGTTTCTCAGCTGAAGAAATGTCACGCCGAGATGGTGGAAGTACCGCTAAGAGATACAGTGCCACTTGAAGCAATTCAGTTGAAGGATGATTTGACATATGAGGAGAAACCAGTCAGATTCTCGAATATGCCAGAGAGTTACTCGCAGCAAGGTTATCAAGTTTTGCAAGGTTCGGTGGAGCCACCACTCGAGGATGAAGCCACCGGGAAAGAGAAGAAGATTTGCTCAAAGACCACCCTCACCTATTTTCTAGCCAACCCGAATCTCGAGGGAGATTCATCTTAAAGGGGTAGGTTTGTAACATCCCAAATTGTCAATTTGGAATGTTATACATTAGATCATCATGCATATCATATTTTCTTGCATTTTGTTGATCCTAGAAATTTCACGCAACTCAAGGACCCTCGGAGAGAGTTGGAGATTTCGAAATTTTCGTATTTGCGTTCTCTCAAAACTATGAAAAGAGGATCATTGGATTTATTTATTTTATCTTCAAAAAAAATTTCAATATCAAAAATAAGAGAGGGAATAATATGACTTTCCCAAAATTTAGGAAAAATGAAGATTTAATAAATAAATCAAATTTTGGATTTTCTCAGAGTTTATTTGCCTTAGGGAAAAATGTGTGTTTTCAAAAAAAAATTGCATTTTGGCCCCGTGTTAAAGTTCATTTTGTTAGACTCATTTTTAGGAGTCGGGAAAGTTTACTTTATTAATTTTGGAGTTCGTTTAGATTTTTTTATTTATTTTTCTCTTGTGAGACCGTTTTAAAAAAAATCCAGCGCTTTGGGCCAAAGGCCCAAGCCGTAAGCCACCGCCGGCCAAGGCCAGAGGCCATCGCCTGTGCACCAAGGAGCCAGGAGCCGCCGCCTCCTTTTCCTTTTTCCTAGTAGGACTCTTTTCCTACTTCCGTTTATTCCGTATCTGTTTCTAGATCTTTTCCTCTTGTTTCCTAATCCTAGTCTATTTCTTGTCCCCTACCCCAAGCAAAAACCTCCCCTCCCCAATATAAATACCCAAGCACCCCCCCTCTAACACATCAAATCAACACCTCTCCTCTCCTCTCTACGCCGCCCCTCACCGCCGCCGCCCTCGCCGCCGCCGCCACCCAACGCCGCCGCCCGCCGAGCCCTCGCCTCTTGAGGTACTAGCCCAGCGCGTCACCTTTTCTTTTCCGTTCGATTTCGTTCGGTTTTCTAGATCGGTTTTTCGTTTCGGTTTTCTTTTCGAAAACCCTAGATCGGTTTTTCTCGCCGGTTTTTCTTTCCGGTTTTGTTTAGCAATCGTTCGCCGGACCGTTCGTCCTAACTAACGTGATCACCAGTTTGCTTCGGTTAATGAACGTCCGTTCGTTCAACCGTTCGTCGTTTTCTTTCTCATCGGATTTATTCCGCTATTTTTCTGATAGCGATTTCAGATCCGATTTTCTTTCTAGTCTATCTTCTCGCTCGTTTGTCGGAATCAGGTGATTCAAACGCCTGGAGTTTCATCTCGAAACCGCCGTTCTGACTAATCAACCTAAACAAAGTTTTGCTACTGTAAAATTTGACTTAGTTTCAACTTGCTAGAACCGAGTTGTTTTCTTTCGTCGTTTGACTTTCGTTGCTTTGTTAGATTCGATTCTTTTTGCAACCAGGGTTCTTAAGTTGAACTTTCTGGTTAGATCTTCTATTCGAGATTTACCTGTGCATTAGATGAGTACTTATTGTATGCTTGTTGTTTGTCTGCGATAGATCACCCGGAGTGCGCCGCTTGTTACTTCGAATCTCTAGGTTTCGCGGATCGTCAGCAAGGCAAGTAACACTTTGATCATACTTTCTCATACCCAGTTTTTATGCATTAGATCAATCCTCGAACACTTGCATGATTAGGATCTAATTAAATTGTGGGATGGGAAGTAGTTGAGGTAGTACCTATTACCTGTTTTACTTATGAAACCTTGGGAGTTACTTCTACATTTGCTTATTTATGCCATGCTATGCTAGTGAGCGTGGTTTGGGTTTGAGTGTATCCATGACAGATGTGAGATTGTTAAATTAATGGTTTATTTAAGGTGGCAACTTAAACACACATCCGGGTGGATTGAGGCACTGGTTTCTATCAGGACTTGCCTGTTTTTCTTGGACCGCCACCTGTGCTCAAAGGGATCATAAGATCATTCATGCTAGTAACTTCCGTGTGCAGCCACAAGCCGTTATGGGCTCTGGCATAGTTGATTAAGTTGTGCGAACTCTTACGGGTAGACTAGCAGATGTAGGAGTTGTAGGTTGGTACGGTCTACGCACAAGTAAGGTGCTAGCGCTTTTGAAAGACTATGTCTCGGTCATCCGTTTCTCAAACATCATGTAGTGCGAGAAATCAAACGAAGGCGATCGAGTCTTGTGGGGAAAAGTGCGCAAACCTCTGCAGAGTGTACAAACTAATCATGATTAGCCGTGTCCCCGGTTATGGACATCTTGAGTATCTAGTACTTGAATATCATGTGAATCTCAACATGTTACTCTAATTAATATTGTTGGGTTTTTAATGAATACTTTTAATTGGGATTGAGGATGCTGTCAACCATTCTCAATGTTTAACAACCACCATGATAGTTAAACAAATTTATTCCTTTGCATGAGGAAAAACTGGCTTTATGCAAAGCTGTAATCAGAGCTTTACCACCAGCCACATATGCATGTAGTACAGGCTTATCATCCATTATTCTCTATGTGTTACATTGCCGGCATATTCCATGTCTGACCCGTTTGGCTGCAACTTTTCATGTTGCAGACTTTTCGAACGACAGTAAGGTGTTTAGGTCGTGGTTCTATACTCGATGATGCGGCTGGAGTTGATGGACTCACTTATCTTCCAAGTCATCCGCTGTTATCGTTACTAGATGGCCTTAAGCCATATTTATTGTAATAAGTCCTCTTCTGGACAACGATGTAATAAGTGTGTGATTGCTACTCTGTTATAAATCCTTCGAAGTACTGTGTGGTGTCAGCATTACTGATCCAGGGATGACACCGGAGCACAGAGACTTGATCCATTTGGGTCGGGTCGCTACATGGAAGCACTACTCTAGTGATGAATGATGACTTTTGGGAAAGTCAGCACCCCAATTCTCCTATGTTCACACCTCTACAACAAATTTCTCAATCCCCTGTCAGTACTGAAGTACAAATGGGATCCGAAGAACCACGTGTGTCGGTGTCAAAACCGGCGGATCTCGGGTAGGGGGTCCCGAACTGTGCGTCTAGGCGGATGGTAACAGGAGACAAGGGACACGATGTTTTTACCCAGGTTTGGGCCCTCTCGATGGAGGTAATACCCTACTCCTTCTTGATTAATATTGATGATATGGGTAGTACAAGAGTAGATCTACCACGAGATCAAGGAGGCTAAACCCTAGAAGCTAGCCTATGGTATGATTGTTGTTAGGCCCCACGGATTAAAAGCCTCCGGTTTATATAGACACCGGATAGGTTAGGGTTACAGTCGGTTACAATGGCAGGAGATCTACATATCCGACGTCGCCAAGCTTGCCTTCCACGCCAAGGAAAGTCCCATCCGTACACTGGACGAAGTCTTCAATCTTGTATCTTCATATTCTTGGTGTCAGGACCCCGATTCCAAGTCACATCGATCTAGCCGGTAACACCTCATATCACTTTGCGGCCTCACGCACGGTATTCCCACGGGTGTCGCCTTACCATGGCCCGGGACCGTTTGCGCCTTTTGGCTCACGTATATGATAGTGTTGCTAGCATCCATATGACAGAGAACCCGGGCCGACATGGCTAGTCGTGAACCCAAAGCGGCGCTAACCCATGGGGACAGGCATACATGAATCACATCGAGCATGTCGGTCATCAATGTATGAATCCGGGCTGTAGCACTGGGCTAACAGGACTCTGGTATCCCGGGCTGTAGCAGGTTAGGCAGGACTCGGATGTCACCGCTGACATTTCCCGAAGGACAGACACAGAACGAAGTGAAACACATGCCGCCAGTCAAGTGTCCAGAGAAGTAGTCTTTGGGCTAGCAGGACTCGGTGAACCGGGCTGTAGCGGACTACTATCGCTCGGGAAGCACTAGACTACATTTCCCCATATGAGAGACTGCCAGGATAAACAACTAGATTGTCGGATCCCACACATACCAAGCATTTCAAACATACACACAATATGCTCAATATGTGTAAATACTACATGGCATCACAACATAACTCTCGACTCAAATATTTATTAATTAGGCTCGAGGAGCGAGATATTACAAACATGGGTCTCATGACCCAACACTCGAAACATACAAGTCAAAGCACAAGCGGAAGCTTGACATGTCTGAGTACAGACATCTACAAATGAAAAAAAGCTGAGAAGCCTGACTATCTACCACATCCTACCGAGGGCACAAGATCGTAGCTGAGGTAACAAGCTAAACGTCGAAGTCCAAGCGGAACTACTAGCGAGACTGACGTCTCTCTGCAAAACATAAAATAAGCAAACATGAGTACAAACGTACTCAGCAAGACTTACATCAGAACTAACTACATATGCATCATTATCAACAAAGGGGGTGGTGGAGTTTGACTGCAGCAAGCCAGCTTTGACTCGGTGGCTATCTGAACTACATTGCAAGTAACTCTTTTGAGGTGGCGCTACGAGTCCACATATTCACCATATCAATACACCACTATGGATCCGCTCCGTCTCCCTACGAGAACGCCATCCATAGCACTCACACTTATCTTGCACATTTTAGAGTATCCACTTTCACTTGTCTATGAACTGATATAGGCAACCCGAAGTCCTTCTCCATGAACACGGCTATTGAATAGATCATTTATAACCTGCAGGGTGTACTTCTTCACACGCTCTCACCACTTATCGCCGTTTACATGACATGTACCCGGCAACCTTCAAGCGGAAGCCAAGCAAGGGTGTCGGCCACGGCCTACCTAAACACTCAAGTCCCTAGTCCAGGTTTATCGCCTATTCGGGTTCCATCCGCAGGGAGTCCGGCCAAGGTTTCCACTAATGGCCCCGAACGATGTGTGCAGGGTTCGAGATACCAAGCGGGCATTCGTACACAGGCCACGGTGTATCTACCGCATCATAGCCCACCCCTAGGGTCAGCGCTACGCACGGCCTCCAACACATCCTACAAACACCAGAAACTAGTTGCAACTCCTGGACAGAGAACAAGGGTGGTTAAGAAGCCGAGAGAGTCAATTAAGGATCCCAATGTGTGGTAGTAACTATTTCATGGATCACAAACACAGAACTCAGTTCCTGAGGACGGCTTCAATGAGACAACCCACCATGTACTCCTACATGGCCTCTCACCGCTACCTTTACCAAATCCTGTTCACACACTTAGCTCTCAACAGTAGGACATGTTCACACACCTCTGATTCATTACCGATGAATCGGACCTGACTCAACTCTAAGCAGTAGATGGCATGACAAACAAGCATGAATGAGTAGGCACAACAGGGCTCAGACAACTCCTACTCATGCTAGTGGGTTTCATCTATTTACTGTGGAATGACAGGTCATGTAGAGGATAAAGGGGTTCAGCTACCGCAACAAGTAACAGATGAATCGTTGTTGTCCTAATGCAGTAAAAGAGAGCAGGAGCGAGAGAGTGGGATTGTATCGGAATGAACAAGGGGGTTTTTCTTGCCTGGCACTTCTGAAGATAATATAGTTCTTCATCGGTGTCATCGAACTCATCGTCGAAACCACGTCTATCGGAGAGGGGGCAAATACCGGCAAACAAGGAAGAACACAATCAATGCAGTGCACAATATGATGCATGATCATGACATGTCAATATGCTGTGATTTGAGCTAATGCAACTAGCAACAGGTTAAATGAAGTTGGCTTGAATCAAAGATTCAAATTCAAACTCCATATGTGATGGTTTAAATGCCCTTTATATGATTTGTTCTAAACAGCAGCTATAAGTTGTTCTAACATGCATGAAAATGGTACAGATGGATAGATTGGATTTTTCTGATCATTTTTCATATATAAATTATTTCCATTGGAGTTATAGATTATTTTCTATGAATTTTAGAAGTTCTAACCATTTTACGAAATTTTACGATTAATAATAAATCCAGAAAATGTATTATCACGTCGACACTACATCATCATGATGTCAGCGAGTCAACGGGGCAGCCCAGGTCAACTGACCAGTGGGTCCCGCGTATCAGTGATTAGACTAACTAACCTAATTAAAATTAACCCTAACTAACTTGGTTAGCCGGGTGGGGCCCGCACGTCAGTGACCCAGGGGTCAAACTGGGCCCACCCAGTCAATAGTCAGCAGGGTCAAACCTGCCGGCGTCGAGTCGCCGGCGAGGCCGAGATGACGGAGAGCGTCGGAAATGCTGCTCCGGCGACCAAATGAGCGGCGGAGGAGCTCTATGCATAGCTGGAGATCTCGCGCATCTAACGGTGTAAGAAGCAGCAGCTGGGGTGGTCCAAAACGATGGCAACGTCGAGCTTTGCGGCGGCCGGAGTTCGGACGGGGTTGGGTTCGACGCTACGGTGCACGGGAGGAGGGGCTGGTAGTGGATACGGGCTCCTGGTGCTACGCTGAGCACAATGGTGAGCTTGGCTTCGAGCCACTCTGGCCCTAGCCACGACGGCGCCATGGCCGGCGGCGGGGAGCTTTCGGGTGCGGTGGAAACGGCGGCTACGGGGGCCAAACGAGCACAAGAGCTAGGGTGAGAGGAGGAGGAGCTCACAGCGAGTTGAACGGAGGCCTCGGCGTGTTCGGGGAGGGGTTGGTGACGACGGAAGGTCGCCGGCGATCTCGGTGGCCCGAGGAGGAAGAAGACGGCGTGGTCGGCGTTCAAGGGCGTCCGGCGTCGCGTGAGTCATCGAGGAGGCATAGACGACGGAGGCGGAACTCATGGGCACGGCGAGGGGTCAAGGGGGAGGCAGTGGCCGCGGCTATGGCGAACGGCGGTGACAGACCCGTTCGGACATGAGGGGGAGAGGATGAGGGGGGAGAGCAGAGGAGGGGAGAGTGATGTCCAGGGGTCGGGGCGGTGCCTCAAAGAAGGCCCGAGGCGTCGTGGTGGCCTCAGTGATGCAGGCGAGCAGGGAGGTGCGTGGCGCCGCGGGCGCGCGTGCGCTGTCTCCCTCCTCTGCCTACTGGCAGAGGTTGAAGACGACTGGCACTTGCCAGGTGGGCTGGGCCAGCTGGAGGAGCTGGGCCAGGTGGGGCGCCAGGTAAGTTTGGGCCAAGTAGGTTTCTCTCTCTCCTTTTTCTAATTATTTCAGTTTTCTATTATTCTGTAAATTTTTAGGGCTTTATTAAAAATACCTATGCACTTTCAAAAATCATGAGACTGCTTGTGGCCACTATTTGGATTATTTCCAATAACCAGAGTTTCAGTTCATGAATATTTGGACATTTAATATAATATATAAAATTTAAATGCCCAAATGCAAATAAGGTATGATTTAAATCGAGCCCAATATGTCATGGAAAATCGCATCACCTCTGGTTTACATTTCAAAGCATTTTCCAAGAATGATGAACATTTTGGAAGTCATTTGGATTCTTGGAAATATTTTGGTTGAACCTAGTGAATTCCTTTAATGCTAGGGTTTAGGCAATCCCCATTTCAAGTTTCTTAGAAATTTAAACATGATGACATGATGAGCAAGAAAAGTCAAACAAGGCCGATCTGGGGCTGTGACAGCTCACCCCCACTAAACAAGAATCTCGTCCCGAGATTCAAGACGTGAGGTAAAAAGTTAGAGGGGTCACAAGCTAACACGATCTTCACGATCCAGGTTGCACTTCATAAGAACGTTGATTCGAACATCATCATGATATTGACATCTTGCTTTGAGAACTCCATCCAACACGACAACGACGGAGAGGAACTCTGCAGGAATCAATCTTCTTAAAGATCGAGCAACTCATGATCAACTCACGGAATGAGATGGTGAATCATCTCGAGTTGAGACACAAAACACATCGAGAGGGATGGAAGAACAAACGACGGGGTTTGATTGGTGGGCAACAATTCCACGCTTAGAAAGATGGTGGATGGTGTCAAGGTGGCGAGGAAATATTTACCATGATCCCGTAACGGGGCACCTTGGAAAAAGTGACTCAAAGAACTATTCCCTTAAGTGGCAAAAAGAATTACTTTTGATCCATAGATCACTGGAACTCTTCATACCAGCTTAAGGCAATTTACAATTGATTGATTGAAAGAGCTCGAAGAAATGGCATACTCGGACTAGAATGGATGATGTGGACTACCTTGTTGAAGACAACACGATGGATGATTTTGCTTATCATCGGAGGTGGAGGGGACCCATGACAAGACCACTTTTGAAGATGATCCTGGACAGCAACTGCTGGGAAGGACAGCCCATGGAGAATTGGCACGATGGGGTGCAAGCTGCGAACAAAATGCAAATTTTGGAATATTCCAACCATCATATCTGCCTGAGATTCAGATCTAGTTGGTGTTAGGATATTCCAGACTCATCGAGTCTAGAAAGAAAAATGAAAGTTTGCAACACAAATCGACGAGAAGATGTTGCGAGATTCTCAGGAATGAACTACGATAGCAAGCTCCAAAACATGAGCTGGTTCTGCTACTAACATGTGAACACGATGTCACAGACAATCAAGCCCACGTAGTAGTCTTATAATGAAACACTACCGAGTTCAGGTGGGGAACCATCATCTAGGGTAACGACGTCTTGTGCATGACCTAGGATTTGCACAACAACTCCTTTTCCTTGAACAAATCAATCAGTGGCTTGGTGTGCTAGGGACACATGTAGAGCGAAGGTTGCAAGTCTCCGAACCACAGAATACTTCGCACATATGCATGACTGATTTGGGATGATTCCAAAGGAAACAAAACAAACCTTTCTCAAATTCATGGCGGCAACTTACACCTAACGCACATGAATTCGAGGAAGTCACTTCTTCCATCCAAGCATATGCTCCATGAGAGAAACACGAAGAAATGCTTACACAAGTTTCCAACACTAGGTTGATGTTCAACATGACTCATGGGGGAGACAAAATGCTGCTAATGGGCTCAACAACAACTCATCGGAATTTCCATATCACTGGACTTCCACCATCATGTGAACACGGTGATAGCATTGGTCAGACCAAAGATGTAATGGTGTATGCTTGAGGGATCAACCACGAGTAAGACAACATCACGAATATCGTTGGTTCTGATTTGATTTGATGATAGCCCACACTCAAATCAAAGGATTGATAAGACAATAGGTCCAGCAACTGATCACAGGGACCAATCGATGAAGATATCATCTTTCTTCAACACACACTACACAAGAATATCCCTTTGGAACGAACTAAGTTAGGCAAGCTTTTATCTTCCAACTCTCCAAGTTGTTGTCTAGCTTAACCAACTAGCTCAGGGATATCCAACACAGATTCTTGGAGAAAGGGTGGTTCACAAGAAACCAACTTGATCACGAGCTCAACATAACAGTCAGGAGACAACCTGGTAATACTTCCGAGAAGATATTCGGAAAATCACGAACCACCGATATGTTACTAAGCTCGAGAACAACCTTGCTTTTCAGGGCAAGATGATATGAACAATAAGCAAGGGATTGAATAATCCTAACTCATTGTTCGGAGGGTGCACCGGAAATAAGGACTAGGTAGCACGATCAATCTTAGGATGATGATTGAATAACCAACACGCTAAGAATGAGAATATTGTCCATTAGCTACCAAGCAACGAGTTGCTCGGAGTATTGATTTCACACATCACAATTCACTTGTCGGCATTCCGGTTACAACAACACGAGGACCGAGGAATGAATGATGATGGTGAGAAGTATCACTACGTCAAGAATTCATGAGAGTTGGTTCAGTTCTCATGACAATTCTGACATAAAGGGGGTAATACTCCAAGGTAGAACAGGACAAAGCTGAATTGGCATTTTGATCTGCAGGATACAACTACTTTGACCCAATCCTAGAAATGGATGAGGTACTGGAGTTTGTTTCTCCTAGTCATTCCGAAATAGAATGGCTTGACGGACCACAAGGATAATAGGCATCGATAAACACGATCGCACACATACTCTTGACTATCAACTGATAGAGGATGGTCGGGATACAACTAAAGAGAACAAGCTCAAAGGAACATATAATCTTCTGAGTTGTGGATGCATAGGTTAGTATGTCGAATCAAGTTCAACAGGTTTCTTCCGGATAACCCATGCAGAGAGGTAGGACTGGCAGAGTCACAATTATGAATGGAGAACTTCTCAAGAGTACTCTTATTGTGATGTTTTGGTCCAACAAGGAACTTCTGCCATAAGCGGTTCATAGTATTTGGAAGAAGGAAATACCACGGACCTCGAGGACTAATGCAAAGTTACTAATAACCTAAGGGAGCTAGCAATTACTATCAACATGAAGTAAGTAGGGTGAATCTCGGGTTCAAGAACCCAGGAATAGAATGCCTACTAACTAATAACATCACGGGATGCTTTCAAGAATAATGGCCAGAATCATCACACTGGGGATACAAAAGCATTGCTAAATTGCTAGGTGACTTCCTAAACACCTAGGGTCATAATAATAGCTCCAACATCTACGCCGAGGCAACAAAGTACCTCAACTTACCGATTAGTGTGCTTGTTCTGACCAAAAAGGACATCGGGAACGGAAGTAAAGGATTTGCAAATGCATCAGACTATTTAGAGACCTGGGATGACTCGGACAGCATAACGGCTGTAAATGCTCAAAATGATTTGAGACATCCTGCAAAAATGGTGGCATAACCACTCAACATCACAATAACAAGGTTCCGAGACCAATTATGAACATACGGAAATAGTATAAACTGAACTGAGATTTGAAACTATCAATTCTATAAGTCTATGGATTAGTAACACGTCATCCTGATAGATAGATGAGAAGGCCTAGTTCTTAATCCCCATAGAAGAGAACAGGATGACTCAGATCAGAAGGCCATGAGGTATAAGGAGTAAAAAGAGCCTTACGTTCCCTTCCACAATCAATTCCCTTACATAACTAAAGCATTTCTAGACACAACTTGACCAGTTTGGCTTGGTAATCCCTCTGAGCGATCAGGCTCGATACCAACGCTGTCGGGACCCGATTCCAAGTCACATCAATCTAGCGGTAACACCTCATATCACTTTGCGGCGGCCACGCACGGTATTCCCACGGTGTCGCCTTACCATGGCCCGGGACCGTTTGCCTTTTGGCTCACGTATATGATAGTGTCGCTAGCATCCATATGACGAAGAACCGGGCCGACATGGCTAGTCGTGAACCCAAAGCGGCGCTAACCCATGGGGACAGGCATACATGAATCACATCGAGCATGTCGGTCATCAACGTATGAATCCGGGCTGTAGCTTTGGGCTAACAGGACTCCGGTATCCGGGCTGTAGCAGGCTAGGCGGGACTCCGGATGTCACGCGTGACATTTCCCGAAGGACGGAACACGAGCGAAGTGAAACACATGCCGCCAGTCAAGTGTCCAGAGCAGTAGTCTGGGCTAGTAGGACTCCGTGAACCGGGCAGTAGCGGACTACTATCGCTCGGGAAGCACTAGACTACATTTCCCCATATGAGAGGCTGCCAAGGATAAACAACTAGATTGTCGGATCCCACACATACCAAGCATTTCAAACATACACACAATATGCTCAATATGTGTAAATACAACATGACATCACAACATAACTCTACGACTCAAATATTTATTCATTAGGCTCCGAGGAGCGAGATATTACAAACATGGGTCTCATGACCCAACACTCAGAGCATACAAGTCAAAGCACAAGCGGAAGCTTGACATGTCTGAGTACAGACATCTACAAATGAAAAAAAGCTGAGAAGCCTGACTATCTACCACATCCTACCGAGGGTACAAGATCGTAGCTAAGGTAACAAGCTAAACGTCAAAGTCCAAGCGGAACTACTAGCGAGACTGACGTCTCTCTGCAAAACATAAAATAAGCAAACATGAGTACAAACGTACTCAGCAAGACTTACATCAGAACTAACTACATATGCATCATTATCAACAAAGGGGGTGGTGGAGTTTGACTGCAGCAAGCCAGCTTTCACTCGGTGGCTATCCTGAACTACGACTGCAAGTAACCCTTTTGAGGTGGCGCACACGAGTCCACATATGCACCATATCAATACACCACTATGGATCCGCTCCCGTCTCCCTACGAGAACGCCATCCATAGCACTCACACTTATCTTGCGCATTTTAGATTATCCAATTTCACTTGTCTATGAACTGATATAGGCAACCCAGAAGTCCTTCTCCGCGGACACGACTATTCGAATAGATCATTTATAAACCTGCAGGGGTGTACTTCTTCACACACGCTCTCACCACTTATCGCCGTTTACACGACATGTACTTGGCAACCTTCAAGCGGAAGCCCAGCGAGGGTGTCGGCCACGGCCTACCTAAACACTCAAGTCCCTAGTCCAGGTTTATCGCCTATTCGGGTTCCATCCGCAGGGAGTCCGGCCGAGGTTTCCACTAACGGCCCCGAACGATGTGTGCAGGGTTCCCGAGATACCAAGCGGGCATTCGTACACAGGCCACGGTGTATCTACCACATCATAGCCCACCCCTAGGGTCAGCGCCACGCACGGCCTCCAACACATATCCTACAAACACCGAAACTAGTTGCAACTCCCGGACAGAGAACAAGGGTGGTTAAGAAGCCGAGAGAGTCAATTAAGGATCCCAATGTGTGGTAGTAACTGTTTCATGGATCACAAACACAGAACTCAGTTCACGAGGGCGGCTTCAATGAGACAACCCACCATGTACTCCTACATGGCCTCTCACCGCTACCTTTACCAAATCGTGTTCACACACTTAGCTCTCAACAAGAGGACATGTTCACACACCTCGATTCATCCCGATGAATCGGACCTGACTCAACTCTAAGCGAAGCAGGCATGACAAACAAGCATGACTGAGTAGGCACAACAGGCTCAAACAACTCCTACTCATGCTAGTGGGTTTCATCTATTTCTTGTGGAATGACAGGTCATGCAGAGAGGATAAAGGGGTTCAGCTACCGCAGCAAGTAACAGATGAATCGTTGTTGTCCTAATGCAGTAAAAGAGAGCAGGAGCGAGAGAGTGGGATTGTATCGGAATGAACAAGGGGGTTTTGCTTGCCTGGCACTTCTGAAGATAATATAGTTCTTCATCGGTGTCATCAAACTCATCGTCGAAACCACGTCTATCGGAGAGGGGGCAAATACCGGCAAACAAGGAAGAACACAATCAATGCAATGCACAATATGGTGCATGATCATGACATGTCAATATGCTATGATTTGAGCTAATGCAACTAGCAACAGGTTAAATGAAGTTGGCTTGAATCAAAGATTCAAATTCAAACTCCATATGTGATGGTTTAAATGCCCTTTATATGATTTGTTCTAAACAGCAGCTATAAGTTGTTCTAACAAGCATGAAAATGGTACAGATGGATAGATTGGATTTTTCTGATCATTTTTCATATATAAATTATTTCCATTGGAGTTATAGATTATTTTCTATGAATTTTAGAAGTTCTAACCATTTTCTGAAATTTTTGATTAATAATAAATCCAGAAAATGTATTACTGCGTCAGCACTACATCATCATGATGTCAGCGAGTCAACGGGGCAGCCCAGGTCAACTGACCAGTGGGTCCCGCATGTCAGTGATTAGACTAACTAACCTAATTAAAATTAACCCTAACTAACTTGGTTGGCAGGCGGGGCACGCGTCGATGGTGAGGTCAAACTGGGCCCACCGATCAATAGTCAGAGGGTCAAACCTGCGGCGCCGAGTCACCGGCGAGGCCGAGGCAGACGGAGGCGTCGGAAGCGCTGCTCGGCGACAAATGAGCGGCGGAGGAGCTCTATCGTGGTGGAGATCTCGCGCATCTAACGGTGTAAGCGGCACTGGGTGGTCGAAACGACGCTGACGTCGAGCTTCTGTGGCGCGGAGTTCGGATGGGGTTGGGTTCACGCTACGGTGCACGGGAGGAGGGGCTGGTAGTGGATACGAGCTCCTGTTGCTACGCTGAGCACAACGGTGAGCTTGGCTTCGAGCCACTGTGGCCCTAGCCACGACGGCGCCATGGCCGGCGGCGGGGAGCTTTCGGGTGCGGTGGAAGCAGCGGCTCTGGGGCCAAATGAGCACGGGAGCTAGGGGAGAGGAGGAGGAGCTCACAGCGAGTTGAACGGAGGCCTCGGCGTGTTGGGGAGGGTTGGTGGCAGCGGAAGGTCGCCGGCGATCTCGGTGGCCCGAGGAGGAAGAAGACGGCGTGGTCGGCGTTCAAGGGCGTCCGGCGTCGCGTGAGTCATTGAGGAGGCGTAGACGACGGAGGCGGAGCTCATGGGCATGGCGAGGGGTCGAGGGGGAGGCAGTGGCCGCGGCTATGGCGAACGGCGGCGACGGACCCGTTCGGACATGAGGGGGAGAGGACGAGGGGGGAGAGAAGAGGAGGGGAGAGTGATGTCCAGGGGTCGGGGCGGTGCCGCAGAGAAGGCCCGAGGCGTCGTGGTGGCCTTAGTGATGCAGGCGAGCAGGGAGGTGCGTGGCGCCGCGGGCGCGCGTGCGCTGTCTCCCTCCTCTGCCTACTGGCAGAGGTTGAAGACAGCAGCACTTGCTGGTGGGCTGGGCCGGCTGGAGGAGCTGGGCCAGGTGGGGCGCCTGTAAGTTTGGGCGGTGGGTTCTCTCTCTCCTTTTCTAATTATTTCAGTTTTCTATTATTCTGTAAATTTTTAGGGCTTTATTAAAAATACCTATGCACTTTCAAAAATCATGAGACTGCTTGTGGCCACTATTTGGATTATTTCCAATAACCAGAATTTTAGTTCATGAGTATTTGGACATTTAATATAATATATAAAATTTAAATGCCCAAATGCAAATAAGGTATGATTTAAATCCATAGCCCAATATGTCATGGAAAAATGCGCATCACCTCTGGTTACTTTTTCCAGCATTTTCCAAGAATGATGAACATTTTTGGAAGTCATTTGGATTTACTGGACATATTTTGGTTGAACCTAGTGAATTCCTTTAATGCTAGGGTTTAGGCAATCCCCATTTCAAGTTTCTTAGAAATTTAAACATGATGACATGATGAGCAAGCAAAGTCAAACAAGGCCGATCTGGGGCTGTTACACTTGGAGTCCGGCCGTGATGATAGTCCGGCTATCCGGACACCCCCTAGTCCGGGACTCCCTCAGTAGCACCCGATCCAGGCTTCAATGACGATGAGTCCGGCGCGTTGATTGTCTTCGGCATTGCGAGGCGGGTTCTTCTCCAAATTCCATATACTTGTCGAATAGTGTCCGACTTCTGATAAATGCCGCGCTCCTCGGCTTCTGCGCCCAATAATGGCCATCTTCCATGTGTTTGAATGAATGCGAAAAGCCAGGTATTTTTACAATATTCCCCCTAGCCGCGCAAAGGAGTCGCTTATAAAAGGGGCAGGATCTAGATCTGAGTCAGACCATCCCCTTTGCGAGCTTTCATCGGGCGCCTCGACCAAAGCCCATTCCATCATGGACGGTCGACGGCGGCTCCTCCTCTCGCTCCCAGCCCCAGCCAGAAAGTGGGAGAGATGCTCAGTCCGCATAGCGAGCTAGTTATACTCCAAGCCAAGGGATTTCTCCCTCCGGCCTTCATGGTTCGGTTCGAGCGGACTTGCCACCTACAAGGCGGAAAGCAAGCGGAGAGCGTCCCGGTCCCTCTAAAGGAGGCGGGTGTGCTTCACATCTTATCTAGTGAGAGGACTCGGATTTCCAATCCATCCGTTTCTCCGGGGCTCTTGGAGTTCTCGGCCTCCAAGCTGCACCATCTTACTCCTGCCTCCATCTTGCACATCGCGGGCTTCGTGGCCCTTTGCGAACTGTTCTGGCGTCGAGGCTCATTTGGGTTGTGGAAGAGAATATTCTGCCTAGTTCCCCGTTCTCATGAGGGGTCAATATATCAAGTGGGCG
Organism: Aegilops longissima; assembly: GCA_021605205.1. Classification (NCBI taxonomy): domain Eukaryota; kingdom Viridiplantae; phylum Streptophyta; class Magnoliopsida; order Poales; family Poaceae; genus Aegilops; species Aegilops longissima. The sequence goes on from CM038676.1 coordinate 63,490,471, forward strand.
AGCGAGCTATGGCGCATCGCGGGACGGATACCTGTCCGGAACCCCAAAGAAGGCGTCCAAGACTGGCCTTGAAATGGTTTTACATGGAGGGCGCCCCGCTGCGGATCCTGTTGGATCGGCCTTCGGAGTTCAGCAATGCTCCATCGAAGAAGCGCCTAAGCTGGCACCCTCGGAGCCCCGGAGAGAAGATGACCAGGATGTCCGTTATTTGATGAGCGAATAAGGTTCTGGTCATGCGGACTGACCATGACAGGAGTCATGGCAATCTGCATTATGAGGAGTGCAGCCGCTCCAATCTGAGGCCACCCATGTGGGACTTCAGCGGGAGGGCGATGCCACCCGCCATGGCCCAAAGGGCGGGATCAATCACCGAACTGGTGAAGATCTTGTCGCCATGTACAAAGGAGAGGAGGAGGATTTCCTCCGTGTCAACCCACTGAAGGAGTTTTCTTCGAATAACCCTCGAAGCTGGGTAAGCAAACATCCTTGTGACCTGTCCGGTCCATATTCCGTAGTTAAATATCTCATTTTATGGTTTTTGCGAGGAACTGCGCGGATATGGAAAAGATACACAGCCCGCCCCCACAACCCGAGGATCTGGAGCGATCCCTCGATCCGACCTCCGAAGAGGATCAGGATATTACGGTGGAGTTGATTGACGGAGTGTTCTACCAACTTAGCATCGACAATGCTTTGGTAGCCATTACGGCCGATTACCCCGGAATACTTCCAGCCCCACAGGTAACTGAGACCAAGATCCCAAAACCCTGATAATGACCCATCCATGCTTATTTTTGATCGCCATATACCAATGGTGCTTGAGGGGTACCTTGAGGCAGGAAGCCGAGCCAGCGGCGACCCGGCCAACAAAGGCAGCGCGGCCGTTGTGAGTTAAAAAAAGTGCGGTCGGATCGAAACTCCGCCGCAATGGTATGGCATGTCACCATACTTCCAGGATTGATTCGGGAAGGCGTACTAATGCTTGATGCTCTTTTCGGGAAAAAGCGCTCGCGGATCGAGCCGGAGAGGCTGCCGTTCGAACCTTAACCGGACAAGCTTCAAAGCGGGTCCGGAGGCTGAAACGAGACGAGGCGCGTCGGATGCTCCTCCGACGAGAGGATGCCGACAGGTTGTCCGCCACCAACTCCGAGGTGGAGAGCGCTTTGAATCACAGCGCCGCCGGACAGTTCTTCGTGGCGCATGTTTCTCCCGAGGCCTTGAATGCCTTTGATTCGGGAGATCGCATCTCCGTGCCGCTCAAGATGGTCTAGCCAGAGCCATGGAGCAGTATGTGAAGGACATACGGGTAAGGAAATTTGATAGTTATATATGCCAGTAGCCCCCGAGACTTAAAATAGTTAGAATAACTGATTTAAGGATCATTTGTTATCTGGATCTTCTGAGAAAAGAATACCCGACGTGTCGGGAGCTGGAAGAGTGCAGGGCCCAACTTAAGGCCGCACAAGCCGCTACGGGGGGAGCCACAGAGACCCCCTCTGGTAATATACGCTTCAGAAGATAAATAATTTATGAAGTGCGGCGGGTGTGTAAATATGACAAAAACATTGCAGATGGCGCCGGACTAGATCCGGACAAGCAACAGTTCTTACGACGGTTAAAGGCCGGTGAGAGCGTGCTTACGAGGGTGCGGCAGGAGAAGAATAACCTCCAAGACGCCAACACCAAGCTGGGTGAGGAACTAAAGGACGTTCGTGCCCAGTTAGTTGACTCCGTAAAGGAGAATCGGTAACCGTCGCGGCATTTTCATAAGTGCTTGGCGAACTTTGAAAAGAGTTGGCGAGGAAGGCCACTAACATAAACATGTTTGTAGGTTTGCTCACAGGTCGTCTGAGGAGGAGATGCCCAGTTCTTTGGGTGATCTTCTTCCCGAATTGCGTCGGTGCACGAACGAGTCCGGCGGTGATGAAATACATTGGCCAAGCCTTGTGGCCATCTATCTCCCCTGCCGAAGGCGTTGGGGAGATGGCGAGCGGCTTCAAGGAGCACAATGGCGCTTCCGGCTATGGAAGATATCGACCTGCCGTCAAAGGCGCCAGGAGGCTGGGCCATGGTGAAGCAGCGGTACACAAAGGCTGACCCAAACCACATGGCGAGGTCGGACTGTGGGGCGGATGGGATGGAGATCCTGTAAGCTTAGTGTATGGCCAAGTAGAATTGGCCGCCAAGTATTCCCAGAAAGATTGTAAATTAGATAGCCTATTAGATGTCATTGAGGAGGAATACAATGAGTCGAGTTGACTATGTAAAAATATGACATGAAAGAATGTCTTCTAGTCGGATTGTAGATCGTTTGTCATAGCGGACCGTTTAACCCGACCTCCGGACCCAATAGTCCGGAGTGTGTCCGAATACCTTTGTGGTTATATAAGAACCGTGGTATGCATGGAGACCAGGCGTAGGGGTCATTGTTGCTGTATCAGACAAGTGCCCAACTAGTTATGTTATATTACATGGGCAGTAAGAAACATCTTCCAGGGAGAATAGTTTCGTTAGGGGTTCCTTTAAGCTGGGATGCATGCCCTAAAGTGCATGTCAAAGCTGCTATAAAGCAGAAAATCATCCGGGGCAGATGTGTAAATAGTTAAAAATCATCTTTCAGTTCACCGACCGAATATTCCCTTAAGAACGCTAGCTTTCGGCTTCACCTAGTCTGAGGTACACATCCGGCTGACCCGGCAGTAACAATCGCAGAGGTGCTCCCTTTACCTCCTAGCCGAACAATCGGGAACGTAGGGGTAAGCATAGGAGCCAGGCAACCCATCTTGGCCAAAACTTAAGTCATATCGATGCATATAATGGTGAATAAAAGGCACATGCGGAAGTTTAATGCATGTGTTGGGCATGAAAGCTCGTATAAATAAGCACATTAAAGAAGCCCCGTGTATAATGGTAGCGGACAGCGCGTCAAGTGTGTGCAAAAAAGCGCAAACGAGCCTCTAGAGGCTACAAGAGGAAGAAGGGGGAAGGAGAGAAATAGAAGACATCAAAAAGCAAAAAATAAAGAATGCGGACGGAGGAAGGAGACGAACTTGGAGTCCGGCACTTAGGCGTAGAATCTTCTTAGACGGGCTGCGTTCCATGGGTTCGGCCTGAGTCGGTTATCCGATGCATTTCGCAGACGGTATGCTCCGCCGGTCAGGACCTGGTCGATGATGAAGGGACCTTCCCATTTGGGCTTGAGTTTGTCCTTTTTCTTGTCCGGCAGGCGTAGAACTAGTTCGCCAACGTTATAAGCTTTGGCCCGTACTTCCCTGCTTTGATATATTCGAGCCCGCTGTTGATATAATGCGGAATGAGCCTTTGCCACGTCGCGCTCCTCCTCCAATGCATCCAAACTGTCCTGCCGATCAAGCTCGGCTTCTCTTTCTTCGTACATGCGCACTCGAGGTGAGTCATGTATTATGTCGCAGGGCAAGACTGCCTCTGCGCCATACACCATGAAGAATGGTGTGAATCCGTAGTACGATTGGCGTGGTCCGCAGCCCCAGTCTGAGTCGAGCTCCTCAACCCAGTGCTGTTAGATTCCTTGAGGACCGCACTAGTGCGGGTTTAATGCCGCTCATTATTAGACCATTTGCCCGTTCGACTTGGCCGTTGGTTTGAGGGTGATAGGCGAGGCGTGTCGAGCTTGATCCCCATGTTTTTGCACCATGATTTGACCTCATCGGCCGTGAAGTTGGTGCCATTATCGGTGATGATCTTGTGGGGACACCGTGTCGGTGCACTACCCCGATATGAAGTCTATCACTGGTCCGGATTCGCCGTTTTAACAGGTTTGGCCTCTATCCATTTGGTGAATTTATCCACCATGACCAATAGGTATTTTTGCTTGTGGGTTCCTCCTTGAGGGGTCCAACCATTTCAAGCCCCTGGACCATGAACGGCCAGGTGATGGGTATAGTTTTAAGGGCGGTGGGTGGCATGTGGCTTTGGTTAGCAAAAGCTGGCAACCGACGATCGTTGGACTAAGTCCTGCGCATCGCCCGGGCCGTCGGCCAATAAAACCTGTCGGAAGGCCTTGCCTACAAGGGCCGGGCTGCGGCGTGGTGCCCACCCAGTCCGGCATGAATTTCAGCCGGAGGTTTCGCCCTTCCTCTTCGGAGATGCACCTTTGAAGGACTCCGGTAGTGCTTTTCTTATAAAGCTCTCCCTCATGGACTTTATAGGCTTTAGAGCGATGTACTATGCAGCGAGCCTCATTTTGGTCTTCGGGGAGTTCCTGCCTAGTTAGGTAGGCTAGGAATGGTTCCATCCACGGGGCGATAACCGCCATTATTTCATGAGCAGAGGGTGTTATCTCGGGGGCGGAGCCTCGGTTGTGTCGAGTGTTGGCGTCGGCGGTGCGGTTGGGTCCGGATTGTTATTGCGGACTCCCTTCCCATAATACGGATGGCTTGAACAGCCGTTCCAAAAGATATTGGGTGGGGCGGCATCGCGTTTTGCACCGATGCGCGCTAATATATCCGCCGCTGGTTGTTATCCGGGCTATATGATGAAATTGAGCCCTTGAACCGTCTTGACATTTTAGGACCGCATTGCGGTATGCTGCCATTTTCGGATCTTTGGCGTCAAAGTCTCCGTTTATTTGGGATATTGCGAGGTTTGAATCCCCGCGCACCTCTAGGCGTTTAATGCCCATGGAGACTGCCATCCGGAGGCCGTGCAGGAGGGCCTCGTATTCGGCTGCATTGTTGGAGTCCGTATACATTATCTGAAGGACGTATTGGACTGTGTCCCCGGTTGGGGACATCAGGACGACGCCAGCCCCCAGGCCAGCCAACATTTTGGAGCCGTCAAAGTGCATGATCCAATTGGAGTATGCGCCGTACTCTTTAGGGAGTTCGGCTTCAGTCCATTCGGCCACGAAGTCGGCCAAAACCTGTGACTTGATAGCTCGTCGTGGCTTATAAGTTATGTCGAATGGGAGGAGCTCTATGGCCCATTTAGCAATCCGGCCCGTCGCGTCGCGGTTGTTTATAATGTCGTTAAGAGGTACTTCGGAGGCTACCGTTATCGAACACTCTTGAAAGTGGTGTCGCAGCTTCCGGGATGCCATGAACACAGCGTATGCTATCTTTTGATAGTGTGGGTACCGGGACTTGCATGGAGTTAGGACAGTGGACACATAATAAACCGGTTTTTGAATAGGGAACCGGTGTCCGTCCGTTTCTCGTTCGACAACGAGCACCGCGCTGACAACTTGATGTGTTGCGGCGATGTATAATAGCATTGGTTCGCCCACGTTGGCGCGGCCAGGACGGTTGTTGCCAAAATGGCCTTTATTTCTTGAGTCCGGCCGTGGCGGCATCCAAATCCACTCGAAGTGTTCGTGCCGCGGAGGAGGCGGTAAAGAGGTAATGCCTTTTCTCCTAAGCGGGAGATAAAGCGGCTTAGAGCCGCTCGCATCCCGTAAATTTTGTATTTGTTTGAGGTCTTTTGGAATATCCAATTGTGACAGAGCTCGAATCTTGGCTGGGTTTGCTTCAATTCCTCTACGGACACAATGAAGCCAGGAGCTTTCGGCTGGAACGCGAAGACGCATTTTCGGATTGAGCTTGATGTCATATTTTGAAGATTGTTGAATGTGAGCCTCAAGTCGTCTACTAGAGTTTCGACGTGCTTGCTTTTGACGACCACGTCATCTACATATGCTTCCTTTGTTTTGTCGATCTGGTTTGCGGACATGTACGAATCATGCGCTGATATGTTGCGCGGCGTTTTTGAGCCCAAAGGGCATTGTGTTGAAGCGAGCGGGCGTATGGAGTGATGAATGCTGTTGCAGCTTGGTCGGTTCCGCCATCTTGATTTGGTGGTAGCGAGATGCGTCGAGGAAGCACAATGAGTCGTGTCCTGCTGTAGCGTCAATGATTTGATCAATTCGAGGGAGGGGGAAGGGATCCTTTGGGCAAGCCTTATTAAGGTCTTTGAAATCAACACATAGGCGCTAGGATTTATCCTTCTTTGGTACCATCACCAGGTTTGCTAGCCAGTCCGGATGTTTTATATCTCTGATGAATCCGGCCTCCAAAAGTTTGGCTAGCTCCTCTCCCATGGCCTGTCTCTTGGGTTCGGAAAAGCGCCGAAGATCCTGTTTGACCGGCTTGAATCATTTTAGGATGTTTAGGCTGTGCTCAACTAGCTGGCGTGGGATTCCTGGCATGTCTGAAGGGTGCCAGGCAAAGATGTCCCAGTTTTCTTGTAGAAATTCTCGTAGTGCGGCGTCTACATCAGGGTTTAATTGTGCCCCGATGGAGGCCGTCTTTGCAGGGTCCATTGGGTGGACTTGGAATTTGACTATTTCGTCCGCTGGTTTAAAAGAGGTGGACTTGGATCTTTTATCAAGTATCACATCGTCCCTGTTCACCGTGGAGCACATCGTGGTGAGTTCCTCGGCCGCTAGGGCTTCGGATAGTGCCTCGAGGGCTAGTGCGGCCGTCTTATTTTCGGCGCGGAGTGCTATGTTCGGATCACTAGTGAGAGTGATGATTCCGTTGGGACCGGGCATTTTAAGCTTCATGTACGCATAATGGGGTATAGCTTGAAAAATTGTGAATGCCTCTCGTCCTAATAAAGCATGGTATCCGCTGTTGAGCAGGGCCACTTGAAATGTGACCTCCTCGGACCTGTAATTGTCCGTGAGCGAACACTACGCCCAGCGTGATTTTTCCGTGCAGCATGCTTCCGGTGGGATTATTCCTCTAAAGGTTGTCTGCTTCGCTCAATGCGGTTCCAGTCTATTTCCATTTTTCGTAGGGTTTCCTCATAGATGAGGTTTAGTCGCTGCCGCCATCCATGAGTACCTTAGTAAAGCGAAAGCCAAATCTACTATCGGTGAGGACCAATGCGGCTGGTGCCGGGCAGTTCGAATTTAGGTTCATCTTGGCATTGAAGGTAATAGCTGTGTCACTCCATGGATTTATTATTGCTACTTGGCAGACTTCGGCAAGGTTGCGGAGTTGTCGTTTTCGCATGTTATTTGATGCGAAAGTCTCGAAGACTGTTAACACCGTACTGGTGTTGCTGGGCTGGGATTCTGAAGCTAGAAGCTCTTCGCCACTTTTGGCCACCTGCCGTAGTATCCAACATGCTCGAAGGCTATGAGTTGGAGTGGCGCCCTCTGTGCTATGAATTTTGCAGGGTCCGTTTAGCCAACCCTCCAGTACGGTTTCGTACCCTTTAGGGGGTTTTGGTTTTTTGGTATTCAACCCAGGTGCTTGATAATGATGCACCCTTTTGTTCCGGACTAGGGATGTATTCGGGGCCGGATTATCCCAAAATTTACTTTCGGTTTTCCAAGCGCTCTCCATCGCACAGTACTTTTGTACGATGGTCACCAAGTCAGAAAATCGTGTGATTTCGCGATGACTTATGGTGTTTAGGATTCCCTTGTCCGTGCAATTATTGCAGAAGATTGGTATTGTGTCCTCCTCTTGGCAGTCCTTTATCCTGTTCATAACCAGGAGGAATCGCCCGATAATGATGTCTTGTTTGGCGGGCTCTTGCGAATTCGAGAGAGATCGCTAATGTTTGGGTGGGCGGGTGGCACTAAATCCAGAACCCCGTCCAATTTAGGACTCAAGGGCCGGGAAGTTTCCGAACTCGGAATCTTGGATTTTTGAGTGCTATCCAATGAGTCCGACCCGCCGCCTGACTTTAAGTTCAGGGCTTGATCGACATCCGTCCCTCCGCAGGAATCCGACATGGAGGGATCGGGAATCCGGACGTAGCTAGTCCTTAAGATACGAGAAGAGTCGCCGCATTGCTCCTCTATCACAGCAACATGATGGGTAGCACAGGGAGAGTTGATCTCTCTTAGATCGGTTTAGGCCCGATCCGGTCGTGTCTGTGGCGACTCGAGGCGGCGATAGCGATCCAAGAGCTCGTTCTGGAGAAGAGCTCGATCGGATCTAACTGTTCGGCAAGTTCGAACTGACATGGAGATTGGTTTCGATGACTCGAGAGGTCATAAATCGGTAGCGACAACCCGAACTAGCGGTCATGAGAAAACCGCCTAGCCGAAGAGTCTGACCAGTGGCCAAGGCTTCTTTGGCGATGGTATCGTCTTTAAAGACGAGATGAGGCATCCTACTTGATGGCGACAGCACACAGAGGAACTCTCAATGAAAGCACCAATGTCGGTGTCAAAACCGGCGGATCTCGGGTAGGGGGTCCCGAACTGTGCGTCTAGGCGGATGGTAACACGAGACAAGGGACACGATGTTTTTACCCAGGTTCGGGCCCTCTCGATGGAGGTAATACCCTACTCCTGCTTGATTAATATTGATGATATGGGTAGTACAAGAGTAGATCTACCACGAGATCAAGGAGGCTAAACCCTAGAAGCTAGCCTATGGTATGATTGTTGTTCGTCCTACGGACTAAAACCCTCCGGTTTATATAGACACCGGATAGGTTAGGGTTACACAGAGTCGGTTACAATGGTAGGAGATCTACATACCCGTATCGCCAAGCTTGCCTTCCACGCCAAGGAAAGTCCCATCCGGACACGGGACGGAGTCTTCAATCTTGTATCTTCATAGTCTTGGAGTCCGGACGATAGTCCGGCTGTCCGGACACCCCCTAGTCCGGGACTCCCTCAACGTGCAACCCCCTCTGTCCATGAAGAAGTTCCAGCCACTAGTGCTGATGAAAATCTAAATGAAGAATTGAAGATCCAGGCTGTCACTGAAGAAGAACCTGAAATTCCTCAGCCTGTGGATCCTGAGATTGCGATTCCTGAGGTGGTGATGCAATCGACTGATACTCCTCAGCCCAAGCCAAAGGATCCCTTCTCGAAGAAGGAGAAGTTCAAGGGTGATGACTTCTTCGGCGAGCACGTGTTCTTCACTGATTATAATCCTTATGACTCTGCTCGTCTTAGAAGGAAGCGCTTCTGGACTGCCAGCCAGGCCAATTTCTATTCTTCACTGCTCTTCAACAAGGATAAAGTCTTCGACCACGAGTATATTCCTCATGTGGACATGGAATCACTACCATGCTTCTCACCTGTCCTCAGTGTGCTTCATGATGCAGGCCTCCTCAACTTTTGCTCTGACATTGTTCATTGGAATGAAGAACTTATTCTTCAATTCTATGCAATGCTGCACATCATAGGAGATGCTGACGATGTGAACTCTCGGGTTTTGGACTGGATGACCGAAAACACTCATTATAAAGCACCGGCCTCTGAATTACTTCACGCCCTACCAGTCAGTCCTCCCCTTGAAGGTGCTCGTTGTCTGTACCAAGAGCCTGAGCTCACTGCTCATTACATGCAAGTGCTTATGAAGCCTCTCAAGCCCGGTCAAGCCCCAAGGACCAAATTCCTCATGAAGGAATTGCTATATGTGCCAAGAACAGTCTATCGCATTCTGATGAGTCCTATCAAAGGCCACGACTCGTCTAATGAAGAAGTCATTGGCATCATGAAGAATCTGCTATTCAACATCATGCATGGCATTCCTGTCAACTATCATGATTTCTTCATGAGGACTCTGGCCAATGTTGCACTCTCTCCGTTTGAGTTGAAGCCTTATGCTCCTTGGATAATGAGATTCCTCATAACAAGGTCTTCACTCAACTACAAAGCTGATTTTCAGAATCACCTCAGCTACTTGCCCCCAATTGAAGTCCTCAAGCGGACATATTCCTTAGCTGATGAAAAGGGCAAGGCACCTGCTATCATTGATGAAGGCATTCGTCCATTGGATGGTCAGTTTCGCAAAGCTGCATCTTATTCCACCAATGATGACTCTGCCACTCATGGCTCTGCTACCAATGCATCCAAGCCAAATCCTCAAGCCACGGCTCCTCGAGTAATGGCTGACCGCGAGCTGCTTCTTAGTCTTCACCAGAAGGTGGATCGAAACCAGAAATGGGTTAAGCGTCAGTTTTGTTCTATTCTTCACAACATGACTGCTACACATAATGCAGTGAAGAAAAACCATTACTACCTCCATGAAGTCTTCGGTCGCATCTGGGCTATCTTATCTCATCTGTATGGTGAAGAAGATCTGCAGCAAATGGGTCTCAAGGAGGACATTGACTGGTCTGCACCTCCACCGAAGAAATACAAGAAGGTCAAGGTTCCTTCCTTGGTGGCCAGCTCATATTCTTCATCACGCGAAACCGACGAGCATGAAGACTTGGACGACACTGCGGCAGGCCCTACTACGACAGACGACCCCAACAACGCTGGCGCTCCTCCATCAACATGATATTCTTCAGGGGTGTTAGTCCTCATTTTTCAACCCTTTTGGTCATTCGATGACAAAGGGGGGGATTTGAGTTAGTCTTCAAGCGGGTCTATCTTATATGGGTGTTTTTCACGAAGTTACAACTCTCATTCTTTTGATGACTTTACTGGATCGAGTTGTAAACTTAAACTCTATGGTGGCCTGATACTTTTGTTGTGTTTTTCTGCATGCTTATTCCTCATTAATATTAATGCACGCATGCTGAATTACATCAGTCACCATATTTCATCATGCATTTCAAATTCTTCATATTATATGTCAAATGCGTGTATGAATTACAAGATAGGGGGAGATCTCCATGATTCTACTCTTCAAGTGTGCATTGCTTCAAAAGCAAAATCCTCACTATGCAGATCTTCAGGGGGAGTTCTTCTATATCTTGCAATCAAATTCCTCAATATCCGTATTTACACTTCATATGTTTATCCCCATTGAAAACTTAACCTATATTGTCATCAATCACCAAAAAGGGGGAGATTGTAAGTGCATCTAGTGCCCCTTAGTGATTTTTGTGTATTGAATACTTATAGGTTAAGGGACTAATGTGTTTATGAGTGTACACAGGTCTATAAGTCTATGAGGAGTTTGATATTTACAGAGAAAGTCGACCCCTAAAAATGAAGTTCTTCGATTGAAGACTTTGCATTTCCGAAGACTTTGAAAGTGAGGAAATTGGTGTGACCCTGAAGACTTGGTATTCATCCGAGGAACATGAAGCGTGAAGATTTTTGTTTTCTTAGTTTCATTTTCTCTTTCTTGAGTCATAGGAAACATCGTACTATTAAAGGGGGTCGAGGAAATACAAAGGAAAAATTTCCATGTGATGCTCAACTCAAAATCCTACACCTACCAATCCCTTCAAGTGAAGCCATTGGAAATCTCATACAGTTCAGTCATATTCTTGATGGAGAGACAAAGTTCTTACGGTCTCGAGAATTTATTCGGCGAGGAGTTAGGAATTCGCCGATCTTGGATTGCCTACAGTGAGGAACATGATAGCCACGAGGAATTTGATACTCAAATTTCGACCGTTGTTGTGCTATCGCCAGCTGTCCCAAAATATCTACCCACCTAACGGTCATATCATTGAAGGGCATTATGTCTTATCATGTCGGGCTGCTCCTAGGCTATAAATAGCCACCCCCTACAACCACTACCTGGTTGGCTGCTCCGAGTGAAACTGACACTTGTCATTTGGGAGCACCCCATCCTCCAGGACTTTGAGCGAAAATCATCGAGTGAGGAAAACCCAAACCCAAACACCTACAAACCCAAAGTGATTGAGCATCACTAAAGAGATTGATCTTGCGTAGATCCGACGCTTGTTACCTTTGAAGACTGTGCTTCTTCCAGACGGTTAGGCGTCATGGTTCTAGAGCATCCAAGAGGAAATTGTGGATCACCGAGTGACCGAGTTTGTGAAGGTTCGGAAGTCACCTGAAGACTTACCACGAGTGATTGGGCGAGGTCTCTGTGACCTTATCTCAAGGAGAATATGGTGAGGATTGTGTGTCCTCAGGTTTAAATACCAAGCCACTCAAACCAGATGTACAACTGAGACAACAGTTGTAACTGGTCTACCAAATCATTGTCTTCACCAAGCTTACTGGTTCTATTTCCTCAACTCTTTCATTTCCTCATTACAGATGTTGTGTGCTTGTTCATATCTGTTTGAAGACTTTGAATGAAGACTTTCTCAATTTCCTCAGTTCAATTTCTTAAGTCTGTTTGTCTTCATCCTGTTTTATCCTGTGTTTACGCTTTCTGTACTCTGTGCTTGTCTTCATTTCATCATGATGGCCATGCCTATGTTCTGTTATGTTTACATCTGAGTACTTATTCTGCTGCAAGTAGTTCTTCACTTAGGAATTTCCTCACCCTGAAATTCCTCAGTGAAGAATTCATAAAAATCGCCTATTACCCCCCTCTAGTCGATATAACGCACTTTCAAAGGTCAAAGATGTGGCCGAAATTTATGTTCTGGCCGATAGGTGCGCTCGAGCTGAAGAGGGGAGGAAGTACCCCCGCGAGGATGCCGGTGCGGAAACCGACTCCACAGACAAAGGCACTGCCACCCCGATGAAGAAGGGCCGGCGCCGCAACAGGAAGCGCAAGCGCAAGACTGTGCTTGCCGTCGAGGGATCCGAGGACACCGGTGCTGCCAAGAAGGCCACGGCAGACGACCCCGGCAAGGAAATTTCCGGGTGTGCCGCTTGCCGGGCCTTGGCGGCTGCCGACAAGCCAGGGGGCTCCGGCAAGCAGTACTGCAAGATCCACCGCACCAAGGCCCATGACCTCCAAAACTGCCGGCAGGTTGAGCTACTTGCTGAGAAGCAAAAAGCTGATTATGATAGGCGGGACAAGGAGAAGGGTCATGTGGGGACCCTGACTCATAAGTCAAGATCACCGAATGCACGTGTACATTGATCCCAGAGATCAATGCTCACTGAACACACAGAAGCTGAATAACAAGAGTCTTACATCCATACATACCGTCTTACACAAATTATGACCATTATGGTCAAGTCTTACATTGATAAAGCCTTAAGGGCTGAACATCAAATGAAACACAAGCAGCGGAAATCTTCGTCGATAAGTAGAACCCATGCCATCTACCTTAACCCTACAGGCATTACATTGTGAAAGCGTCCTAGTTCACATGTTAGTCTCCAAAGAACTCTTCTTCGAACTCCTGTTCTTCCATGCCTGGCCAATTAAATAACCAGTGGCAAGCCAATGAGTACTTTGAATGTACTTGCAAGCAACCCATGTTTTAGTCCAAGATGTAACAATGCATGATATAGGTAATTTTTTTGCAGAAAGCTAATTTTGAGTGCAGTGACATGTTCAACAACTTGTAAGACATGCATCAGGAGAATTCAAGTAACCATGAGGACAGGTTACAGATATCAACATAAATAGAGTGGGCATCAACCCAACTCAATCATGTCAAGTTCCTTGACTTGACCCAAGTAGTTCTCCCCAATTATCCAAACACACACACTGGTTTGTGAAGCTCTGGACATAGTTTAAGCAGCACCGCCCAACTGTCGTTGACCGTGGAAACGGCTATTCGAATAGTTTTACACTCTGCAGAGGTTGCACACTTTACCCACAAGATCCGGGGAACTTCCGTGTCATCCACGACCTGTGGTACCTCAAGTACCCAGGGTAAGCACTCGATCACTATCTTTCCCTAGACGACACTAACAAGGAGTCCACTTGTTGTTCCGTATCCTTATGATGTACATCATACGAGACTCACTCGAGATCGTAACATCCGAGAGGGGACGTAACGGTATATCCGGTGCCCTGTAAAAACAGTCATGGCCGCCCTACCTGGCACAACCGCGTCCCGAGAGAGAGCACCAACTCTCCCCCGTCACTAGTAATGCGGGCTCCAAGCTAGTATCGGCCTAGGTAATCAATAATGCCCTTTCCCATACAAGGGTAGAGTGGTTGCGCATGTAAGGTTGGGACAGTCGACAAATCTTAAATGTAATCCGTTTTAGAAAACAACACACACTTGCCTCGGTACACCACTTCGTCATCAAGTGGTTACCCATCTCATCATCTCCCTCGGGCATAAGTGGCACCCGACGGGGTTTTCGAAAAGTCCTTTGAAAATACTTTGTCTCCTTCATCATGCATATACCCATCCTTTTTTGCGTAGCATCTACTTTAGCATCCTATCTACTCCCACCGGCATAACCCTCATAAGAAGGTAGGGTCATGCACAATGCAAGTATCAACGAGGAAGTAACGGTGGCAAACCACCCCATGTGGTCATCACAGTATCATGTCTCCGATGCAAGCAATAACAGTGCTATATGACATGCATAAAAAGGGTTTCATAGACATGGTCAAAGGGCTGCTTGCTGGCTCAACAAAGTCTTACAGGTCTTCAAAGTCTTCGGTCCAACTCCTTAAATCAAGAAGCATAATCTATCGCCGCAAAATAATAACGAGAAAAATAAGGCAATAATAAAACAAAAAAACCAAAGTGCTCAGAAAAATGTCAACTCATTTTTGTTAAATACTAGGGTGAAAACTAAGAAGGGGAAAATTCCTAGTTTTGGATTTGGAGGAGCAGAATATAAGGAATGGACTTTCAGAGGGGTTTAAACATATTCAAATTTGAATTTGAATATGAATATGAACAGTACATAAAAGTTGTTTGGACATGAGTGAAAGTTATACCATTAAATGTGTGGGATTTTTAGAAAAATATGGGAGTTGGAATTATTGCATTTGGATGAATATTTAGTCCAGAGGAATTTTTGCAAGTTTGACAGAAAAGAAAAAGGGGAAGGGGCACCTTGTGCTGCTGGGCGGAACAGCCATGAGAGCAGCAGCCCAACACCAAGCAATGACCCAGCCGAGCAGACCAGCCATGATTTTTAAACGACGGCGTGGCCCGCGTCGATGAGAGGGCGCGGGAGAGGGAGAGGACAGAGAGGCTGACGGGCGGGGCCCCTTGTCAGGGTCGTCATCAACCCTTGTCCGACGGTGGCGAGGCTTACCGGCGACGATGCAGGGCACGGCGAGCTTGGCCAAGGGCAGGGACGGACTCAGCGTGGCGTCGCCGTTCGGGTGGAGGTGGAACCGGTCGCCGAGGTGGCCTGGTTCGCCGGTGACGAGGTCACGCAGCGGAGGGGCTTCGGCCGGTGGCGGTTCCGGCCATTTCCGGCAGCTATAGAGAGGGGAAACAAGCGGTAAGGATCAGAGAGCTGTAGGGGTTCCAGATCGAGAGGAAAGAGGGCCGGGGACGGCCTGTACCTCGCGAACTCTGGCGAGCCAAAGCGGCGGAGCTTCAAGGCTCGGGCGGCTCTGAAAGGGCTGGGGTGCGGGGGATGATTACAGGGAGTGAGAGGCGAGTGGTGAGGAGAGGAGGCTCGGGAGGCCCTTAAATAGGCGACGATGGGGTGCCGTGGACCCGTCTTGTGCGAGCTCCTGCTTTCGTTGCCACAAGGCTCGGGAGGATCTGGCGCCGTGTGCAGGGTGTTGATGGGCATGGACTACGCCGAGGGAGCTAAGAGAGAGGCGGGGAGGGTCGAGAGGCGCCTGGCGTGTGAGCAGCGCCATTGGCGCCTCAGGCCAGCCAGCAGCGTCTGAGCCTGCAGCGAGAGAGAGGGGAGAGGGAGGGGACAGGCGTGGCGTGTCGCATGAGCGTCGAAGCGCATCGTCGGGCGCGCTTGGGAGGCCCGAGGTGGCCGGAGGCGGTTGGAAGGGGGCGGCTACAGTGCGGGGGCGCCTTTCAGAAGCAGCTCGAGCGAAACAAATGGCTGGCATAGCCATTTTTATGTAATGTGGGTGCGTCCAAAGGTGTCTGGTAGCTCTAGGGGGGAGTAAAGAAGTGGGATATGGCCTTGGATGCCCTGGGTGGCCAGTAGGAGAAGAGAGAGGTAGAAGAATAGGGAGAAATGGGCTGTCCAGAGAGAAAGTGGGGTTTTACCCATCCAATAATTGAGCTGTGGATTTGCCATTGTTACTGGAGGTGAAAGGGGACTAGGAGGGGTTGTGGCAAAAAGTGGAGCTCATGGAGATTAGTGGAAGAGCCCCAAACAGGGTTTTTAGTTAACATGCAGAAGGTGTTTGATATGGTTTTGGGGTACTTGCACTAATTTACTTCTTGTGGCACTTGGCAGGGATGTTTTTCATGACAAAATGACAGGGAAAAAGGAAGATGAGCTCATTTGGAAGAGTTTGCTAATGAAACTTTGGCAAACCCTAGAAATTAGCAGAAATGAACTTGTGTAGATCTAGTTGAGCAAATCACTTCTCCTTGATGCACCACTTGGTGTAGTGGACTCATTTGGCCATGTTAACATGATCACAAAAGTTGGGGCCAAGGAGAGAAAGTTGGCAGTACAAAGTTGTTCAAATTTGATTCTGGCCAGAGAGGGCTTTGGGGCATTTTGGTGAACCAAAATGACCTTGATCGACAAGAGGCTTTGCCAGGTGATCACAATATTCATTCGTGACTTGCTGGATTTTCCTTGGATTTTTATGAAAATATTTCCTGTAGAAATATTTCAAATCCTTGAAATGGGCAGAAATTATTTTGCGAGGTTATGTCCAATATTTTGAACATGACCATGTGTTGGAACTCTTATATATGGGAAATATAAGCCCACTGAGTTTCCCTGATTTTTGTCAAATATTTTTAAAACAATAAAATAATTTTTCCCTATTAAAGACAATTTCTGGCCTTAAGAAAAAAGCTTTTAAATAAAATAGGAAAATTACTTTTAAAATTATATTTTTGTGGTTTATGGGAATCCTATATCTAATAGGTTTCAAATATACCTTCTGAAACATTTTTCATAACCTAAATCAAGTACTTGCAGTGCAAACCTCATTCCAGGGGTTTTTGGAAATCTAATTTTTGAAAATACTATTTGGCCAAATTATTTTTGTAAGAAAATACTATATTGCACTATACACATGGCATGATCATTGGGCAGAAGTTTGGGGCAAAGAGATGAACTACAGAAGGTGGAGTAGTTGACTTTAAAGAGCTCTTGAAAATCACAGAGAGAAAACCAACTCCAAAATAAAAAGCCAAATAATGCAAAAGTTTTTGTTGGTCCAAATTTTTGTGCTTTATTAATGCAAATGAAATGCAACAAAATGCAGGGTGTGACAGACCTACCCCCCTTACAAGAATCTCGTCCCCGAGATTCCTAAACTAGGCTTTAAAGAGATACGGAAACTCGGATCTAAGGTAGTCTTCACGTTCCCAAGTTGCTACCTTGATGTGGTTGCTCCACTGGACCTTGAAGTATTTGATGGTGCGGCTTCGAGTGTGTCGCTCAGCCTCATCCAAAATGCAGATGGGCCTCTCACGGTAAGTCAAATTAGGCTGAATGTCAATGGCTTGGTGATTGACGTCCTTGTAAAGATCAGGCTTGTCTGGAACTTGGAGACACTTCCGGAGTTGTGACTAGAGAAGCCGGCCCCGAGAAGTCGGCCCGCGACAACAACAAAGCCCATGCCCTCATTGGCGGGGACGGGACAGGGAATGGCTACAGTGTAGCCTATCCCCTCCCCCTTCCATGGGCTGGCGTGGCCACGGTCTTGCAGATGCGCAGAGATCTCGCCCGGCTTGCTGTTGCCATGCCATCCCTGACATCATCACGAGTAGGCGGAGTCCTGCTCCCACGACAACCTGTCTATACGCCCAAGGGCGATGGGCCCCACCGGTCGTGAGAGTCGGAAGATGGCGAGAGCCCTCCGAGTCGGACCCAAGGGAGGTCGGCCCCTGGGAGTCGGCCCGCCCCTTCCTCGGGCCCCACGTGCCATTAATCAAACGAGACAGGGAGTGGTTATAGTAATCGCCCGCCAGGCGGCGGAGCTGTAGCCATGACCCCCTGACCAAGCCCGCATCATCAGAGACACGGCAACGGTGATCAGCTGCCGACAGGACCCGGGAGCTGCCGGTATGGCTTGTCGGCCCCGTACCCAACCAGTCGGCGGGGCCCACCGGGCGCTGGGCCCCAGCAGTCGGCGGATAAGCCGGCGGCCGAAGAGACTGATGGCCGGGCCCTATGCCCGGCCGGATACCATTGTACCCCTGAGGGGTAGGCCTATATAAACCCCCCAGGGCACCCATGCAAAGGGTTCGGAACCTGTTAGACTAGACCAGATCATAGAGGAAGGAGAGAGCTAGCCTTGCCTTCTCCTACCTCTAGCATACAGCTCAAGGAGCACCTTTGTATTCACTTGAGCCTTAGTGATCATGCGGAGACCCCGCAGAGCAGGACTAGGGGTTTTATCTCCTAGGAGATCCCCGAACCTGGGTAAAGTGCACCGGCGTTCGTGTCTACGCCTCATCCCGCTTCCGGGCACCGGCAACATTCTAGTCGCTCCCACCATGATAAGCCATCATTTGGCATATGTCGCACCCAACCCCCGACATTTGGCGTGCACCATGGGGCGAGGTGCACCGTCGTCCGGAGACCTGTTCTGGACGGGAACCCTTTTCCTCCCTGGCGAGCGCAGCCAGCCCGGCACACTAGATGGAGTCTGTGCCGACGCGCTGCTTGGCGCGAAGTCGCCTGCGCGGCAAGTTGCCTCGCTGATCTCATTGACGAGGTCCACCTCTCCGGCGAGCCCGCTTCCGACGCGGGCACAGACGGCCCTGAGAGCCTCCTCGCGGGCCTCGTCCATCAACTCCACATCACCAGCGAGCCAGCTGTGGACCTGGAGTCTGTAGGCTCCACCGACCCGATGTTCGTTGACTCCGACACCGCGTCGCTCGACGCGTTCCCCACCAACATGGTGGTCTACGACGAGCCGCTCCCTCGCGCGGAGAGCGGTGGAAGCACCGTCACAGAGGTGCTAGTCATCAGTCACGGCGAGCGCTTCGGCGGAGGCGCTCGCGACCCTCTCGATGCGGCGCTGCAAGACTTGACGGCGCCCATACCAGAAGACGCCGACGCCGAGATGCTGGAGGCACGCCGCATCCAGCTCCTCGAAGGCGCCAAGAAGCTGGCTAGCATGAGACGCCTGTCGGAAGCCTACCAGCGCGAGATGGACTGCGCTGTGGGCGGCACGCCGGCTCCGGCTGGGCCCATCCGCCTTGGCACGGTCCAGCAGCGCGGCGTGGCCATCGCCAACCTGTTCGGGGCAGATCGCCCCGTCTACGGCACGCCTGCGGAAAACAGCTGAAGAGCTAGACAAGTTCGAGGGCGAAGAACGTCGCCAGATGGCGGAGCGCGTCCAGCGGCTCCTCGACGCGGCTGGCGAGCAACACGAGGCCGGCTGCCGCACTGAGGTGCCACACCGGCAAAACGACGATCTGCCTCCCCGCCGAGATCAAGGCGCGACTTCTCGGACGCCGACTGGTGGCGTCCGCGGAAGAAGAGAAAAGGAGCCGGCTGCCAGCCGTAGTCGGACTCGAGTCACCATAGAGCGCGACCAAGACGGCCGCCCAAGAGCAGTGGAATGGCGGGATGACTGTCCACCTCCTCCCCCTCGCAGGGAAAGGCGCGTCTCCCCGCCGCCTGTTGATCACCCGTCACTCGGCGACCGCCTTGGCCGCCGAGAAGGAATTGGAGAAAACGATGCCCGCCACCGGATCGATCGCCTCAATCGGTCCCTGGCGCTAGAAGAAGAAGATGAGTTGGGTCCGCCGTGTTTCGGCCCCCGTATTCGAGACGAGCCCTTCCCCAAAGGGTTCATGCTTCTAAGAGACACGCCCGAATACACCGGCTCCGTGAAGCCGGAGAACTGGCTGGTCGACTACTCCACAGCCGTCAGCATAGCAAACGGCAACAAGCGAGTTGCTGCGAAATATGTTCCGCTCATGCTCCAAGGCACAACCTAGACATGGCTGAACAGTCTAAAGCCCCGCAGCATCAACAGCTGGGTCGACTTCACCGACGCCTTTGTCCGCAACTTCACCAGCACGTACAAGCGGCCGCCCATGCCCCTCTAGCTCTCCTTGTGCGTGCAAGGCCCCAACGAGTCGACTCGCGACTACCTCACGCACTGGGCCGAGCTCCGCAACTCCTGCGAAGGCGTGCACGAGGTGCAGGCCATCGAGTACTTCACCGTCGGATGCCGATAGGGCACTCTCCTCAAGCACAAGCTTCTCTGTGACGAGCCGGAGACCCTCGATGAGCTGCTGATCATAGTAGACAAATACGCCACGGCCGACTCCTCCATGAAGGCAGAGATTCAAGTAAATGCATCTGGCAAGGTGGCCCCTCAGGCTCCTTGAACCCCGGCTGGTGACACCAGTCGGCGTCAACAGTAGAATGACCACAAGCGCATGGCCACGCAGCCGACTTCCTCCAGCCGGCAGGTGGCGACAGTCGAAGACCAGCAGTCGGAAGGGCAGCCTCTGCCCAAACGCCAGAAGGGCGGCAAGCCCAACTGGCTGCCGTCTTTCTCATATGAGCAGACTCTGGATGCACCCTGCAAATTCCATAGTGGTGAAAAGCCGTCCAACCACACCACTCGGAAGTGCCATTGGCTCACCAGGATCGCCAAGGGAGACGGCCTCTTGCCTCCCCCACCTGCTGGGCAGCCACCTCCTCCTCCACCCCAGCAGCCGGCGGTCAGACCAGCCGGAGCCATACAAGATGAGTATCCAGAAGAGCACGGAGCTTATGTCGTGTTCACCAGCATGGCCGATGATTGACGCAGCAGACGGCTGCAGCAACAAGAAGTGAATGCGGTAGCATCAGAGACCCCAGAGTTCATGCACTGGTCCGAGAAGCCCATCAGCTGGAGCAGAGCCGATCACCCGGAGGTGATGCCCAATCCCGGCTCCTATGCCCTGGTTTTGGATCCCACCTTTGCCACCGATAGGCGAGCCGCTCGTTTCTCCCGAGTCCTGATAGATGGCGGCGGCAGCATCAACATCCTATACAAAGACACCATGAAGAAGTTAGGAATCAGGCAAAGGCAGCTTCAGTCCAGCCGAACTGTTTTCCATGGCATAGTTCCTGGCCTTTCCTGCTCACCAATCGGCAAGATCCAGATAGACGTCCTCTTTGGGGACAAAGATCACTTCCGCCGAGAGCCAGTCTGGTTTGAAGTGGTGGACCTTGAGAGCCCATACCATGCGCTACTTGGCCGACCTGCTCTGTCCAAGTTCATGGCGGTCCCCCACTATGCCTACCTCAAAATGAAGATGCCAAGTTCCAAGGGGATTCTGACCATAGCCGGCGACTACAAGAACTCGTCCGCCTGCGCATCTGAGAGCAGTCGGTTGGCCGAGTCCCTCGTGATCGCAGCTGAGAAGCGGCTCCTTGACCGAGTCGTGGCGATGGAAGGCAAGCAGCCGGAGATGTCGCCCGATCCCAAGGAGTCGGAAGCTGATGGCTCGTTCAAGCCGGCCAAAGAGACGAAGAAGATACCCTTGGACCCGGAGCACCCGGAGAGGTACGCTGTCGTAGGTGCAAACCTCGACAACAAATAGGAAGGCGAGCTCGTCGATTTCCTCCGTGAGAATCGGGACATCTTTGCATGGTCCCCCAAAGACATGCCGGGTGTCCCGACGGATTTCGCCGAGCACAAGTTACATGTCCGGCCCGATGCCAAACCAGTCAGGCAGCCCTTGCGCCGCCTGTCAGAAGAGAAGAGAAGAGTCGTTGGAGAAGAGATAGCCCGGCTGCTAGCCGCCGGCTTCATCATGGAAGTGTTCTTTCCAGAGTGGCTGGCCAACCCAATCCTCGTGCTGAAGAAAAACAAGCAGTGGCGCATGTGTATTGATTATACCAGCCTCAACAAAGCTTGCCCCAAATACCCCATTGCTTTACCAAGAATCGACCAAGTGATAGACTACACAGCCGGATGCGAGCTGTTGAGTATTTTGGATGCATATTCAGGATATCACCAGATCAAGCTGAACCCGGCCGACAGACTGAAGACCGCCTTCATCATGCCGTTTGGAGCCTTCTGCTACTTGACCATGACGTTCGGCTTGAGGAATGCCGGCGCCACGTTTCAACGTTGCATGCAGAAGTGCCTCCTCAAGCAACTCGGCAGAAACGCCCACGTTTATGTGGATGATGTGGTGCCGAAGATGGAGAAGCGTGGAACGCTACTGGAAGCCTCAAGGAGACCTTTGAGAATCTACGCCGGTTCCAAATCAAGCTCAACCCAGAGAAGTGCGTCTTTGGAGTACCAGCCGGCCAGCTCCTTGGATTCCTGGTCTCAGAATGCGGCATAGAGTGCAACCCTGTGCAGATCAAGGCCATCGAGAGGATGGAAGTGCCCACCCGACTGCTGGATGTGTAGAAGTTCATTGGCTGTTTGGCATCCATTAGCCGGTTAATCAGTCGGCTGGGCGAGAAGGCTCTTCCGCTGTACCAGCTAATGACGAAAACCACTTTTTTCGAGTGGAACGACAAGGCGGACGAAGCTTTTCTCCAGCTCAAGAAGATGTTGACTACTCCACCTGTCCTGGCGGCTCCGACTCCTAAGGAGCCCATGCTCCTCTACATCGCCGCCACCAGCCGAGTGGTCAGCACAGTCATCGTGGTAGAGCGTAAGGAGGAAGGCAAGGCACTACCAGTCCAGAGACCGGTATATTATTTGAGTGAAGTACTATCGACCTCCAAGCAAAACTACCCCCACTACCAGAAGATGTGCTACGGCGTGCACTTTGCCGCCAAGAAATTGAAGCCATATTTTCAAGAGCATCCAATCACCATGGTCCGCATAGCTCCACTGGCCGAGATCATTGGAAGCCGAGATGCTTCGGGCCGAGTGGCCAAATGGGCCATAGATTTGGCCCCCTACACCATCTACTACCAGCCTCGCACCGCCATCAAGTCACAAGCGCTGGCCAACTTCCTCGTCGACTGGGCCGAGAACCAGTACCTGCCGCCAGCGCCCGACTCCACCCATTGGCGGATGCACTTTGATGGTTCCAAGATGCGCACCGGTTTGGGGGCCGGCATCGCCCTCACCTCTCCCAAAGGCGACAAGCTCAAATATGTGCTGCAAATCCATTTCGCCGCCTCGAACAATGTCGTCGAATACGAGGCACTCATTCACGGGCTCCGGCTTGCCAAAGAGCTCGGCATCCGCCAGATCCTGTGTTATGGTGACTCTGACTTGGTGGTCTAGTAGTCGTCAGGCGACTGGGACACCAAAGATGCAAACATGGCGAGCTACCGCTTCCTCGTACAACAACTCAGTGGATATTTTGAGGGGTGCGAGTTTCTCCATGTGCCAAGGAACGACAACGAGCAAGCAGACGCCTTGGCAAGAATCGGCTCCACCCGCCAAGCAATTCCGACCGGCATCGCCCTTCAACGTCTCCTCAAGCCGTATGTCAAGCCATCGCCAAAATCAGATTCTATCTTCGTGCCGGCTCCTCCTGAAGCAGTCGGATCCGACTTGAGAGCTCCAACGGCCCGCGCGGGAATTTTGGCAGACGGCCCGGGGGCCGCGGCAGTTGCACCCGGCCCGGGGACTTCAGAACCCGGCCTGGGGACTGCAGCGGCCAGCCCGGCGACTTCAGAGCTCAGCCCAGGGACTGCACCAATCGGCTCGGGGACTTCATCGACCCAGCAAGCGGCTGCCGACTCCAACCCGCCGCCTCCCGGCCCAACCGCCCTCGTCCAAGTTGCGGTCCTGACAGTCGCAGAAGTCGCAGCACCTTCGTGGGCCCAGCCCATCCTCAATTTCCTGGTGAACAAAGAGCTTCCGCTTGATGAGTTATCGGCCCGGCAAGTGCAACGCCGGGCTGCAGCCTACACCATAGTCAACAGAGAGCTTGTGAGGCGCAATGTCACTGGTCTATACCAGCGCTGCGTGGAGCCGGAGCAAGGCCAAGCGATTCTCAAGGATATCCACCAAGGCGAGTGTGGCCACCACGTGGCCTCAAGAGCACTTGTCGCCAAAGCCTTTCGCCATGGATTTTTCTGGCCAACCGCTCTAGAAGACGCCAAGGACTTGGTCAAAAAATGCAAAGGGTGCCAGAAGTTCCGTTCCAAGCCACATCAGCCGACTTCTGCACTCAAGACTATTTCCATTACCTGGACCTTTGCTGTCTGGAGCCTGGACATGGTGGGACCATTCAAAAAAGCGCGAGGCGGCATGACTCATCTGCTTGTCGCGGTGGACAAGTTCACCAAGTGGATAGAAGCAAAACCAATCAAGAAGCTGAATGGTCCAACAACTGTAACTTTCATCTCCGACATCACCATCCGGTACTGCATACCGCACAACATCATCACCAATAATGGCACAAACTTCGCCAAAGGCGCCTTGGCCCGTTTCTGCGTGACGCAGGGCATCCGACTGGACTTAGCGTCCGTTGCCCATCCAAAGTCAAACGGCCAGGTGGAGCGAGCAAACGGCCTCACCTTGTCCGGCATCAAGCCCCGACTGGTCGAGCCTTTGGAGCGTTCGGCCGGCTACTGGCTCGACGACCTACCAGCCATCCTTTGGAGCCTGCGCACAACTCCAAACAAGTCAACCGGCTTCACGCCTTTCTTCCTCGTCTACGGTGCCAAAGCCGTCATCCCAACGGATATAGAATTCGACTCCCCTCGAGTCACCATGTACACCCAAGAGGAGGCGGAAGAAGCACGGCAAGACGGCGTCGATCTGCTGGAAGAGGGCCGGCTGTTGGCACTCAGCGGGTCCAGCATCTACCAGCAGAGCCTGTGCCGATACTACAATCGGAAGGTCAATCCGAGATCGTTCCAAGAGGAGACCTTGTGCTCCGCTGATCCAAATAACAGCCGCCAGCACAAGCTCTCGGCGCCTTTGGGAAGGCCCTTCATCATCAGCAAAGTGTTGGGCAACGACTCCTACTACTGATCGACTTTCGAAGCCTCGAAGGCGCAAGAGGGACGACTCCGCAAGGAGACGAAGCGGCCATGGAATGCAAATCTCCTCCGAAGATTTTCTGATGATGCAGATGTACCACGCTACCCTTTGTATTAAAGTACGAAGACTCCGGGTCCCCCGAGAAGAGCTCGGGGACTGCCCTCTTTTATTTATATGATAAGAATTATGCCTATGAGTATGTCATTTTTTATTATGCCGCCTGGCACCGGGTTCGACTAGTCCACACGGGGACTTGCCGCCTTGAACTATGAAATGCTTCCTGCAGCCAGACAAGTAATGTGTGGCACTTAAGCCGTCTCCTGCAAGAAGCCACAGCTTGCAGAGCGACTGTACGGTGGGCAGGAGTAAGGTAGAAAGGGTGCCCACATGAAAAATGGCTAAGGACTCAAAGCATGTGCATAGTTTAAGCCGGCTTCCAGACTTTTGCGATAGACTGTTGAGCAGTCGGCCCGCCGTTTTCTACTCAACTTGCTAAAGAACTCTAAGCGGCTAAGTACTTGTCTTCCCAAGGTAGCTAAGTACTTGACCCAACATCAGTCCGCAGAGCGGCTGTGTGGCTGGCAAGACGGCAACCAAGGGAAGGCGGCAAAGGAAAAAGCCAAAGAGCAGTAAGCAAGAAAAAAGATAGAACTTGGAAAAATATTTACATAACTAAGGCCCTTGGCCGATCTCCAACAAAGTTCAAGATACACCCCCCGGGTGGAATTGTGCAAAATCAACAAGTTCATTGAGACTAATAGACAGGTGAAGTAAAAGATAAAATGGCGGCCTAGGAAGCGGTAGAAGGGTTCGGAGGATCGGAGGAGTCGGCGGTGCCAGTTGCCGGAGCGGCCAGTTGGTCGGTCTCTGCTTGGTCGCCTCCGGCGGCAGCTGGCTCAGTTGGGCGCGGCTCGTTGCTGGAGGCGTGGTCGAGCTGAGGTTGGCTGTCTGCTCCGACCTCTAGCGCCTCCTCTTTGCCTCCCTCCTCCACCTCGCCTTCTTCCTCGCCGCTGGAGTCGATCACCTCCGCCGAGTCCTCGCCATCGTCCGGGTTCAGCCCGAACCATTCCGGCGGCGCCTTGTTGCCATTTTCAATCCGCTCCGGGACGAAGATGCTGGTGTCGGTGTACTCGGCGATTGATGCCGCACGCTTGACGAGATCGTCTTCCATGACCACCAACTCCTCCTGAGCCTCCAGCCAGAATGTGGCCAGCTGGGCCAGGCTCAACTCATGGTACCACGCCTTGACGAACTCCAAGGCCCGGCGCGCTCCAGCCCGGGCCGAAGATCCCTTCCAGGCCTCAAGACGGCCAACCGCTACCTCCAGCCAGTCGGCAGTCTGACTGGGGGTACGTGGTGCCAGCATGTCCAGCCACAGGGCGGTGATCGCCTGGGCGCCGACACGCTGAAGCCGGCACAGCATCCGGTGAGCTGGTCGAAGACGGGCCTCGATGCTCAGGATCTGTTCGCTAAGGGTTCGGGGGGCGTCGGTGCCGATCTTCGCGCCGTCCGCCCTCCGCCCTTCGCGATCAGCTTCGATGGCCTGGTTGGCAGCGTCCGAGTGGCCAGGGAAGAAGTCTGCCAAGATAGAAGCGAAGAACAAAATTAAAGACCAGAAGCCGGCTTGACCAGTAGCCGGCAGCGCAAAGAAGAAAAATGAGGGAGGCTCACCATCGACCACATCCTCGATCTCGTGGAAACCGGAAGTCAGCATCGCCTCCTTGTCAGTCCAGGAGGAGCGTTCACTCGCGAAATAAGCAAGCAGGCCGGTCTCCTTGTCCTCCGCCTCCTTCTGGGCCTTCTTGAGGGCTCATACATTACGCGAGCCGCGTGACCAGCCGGTCGCGCTCCTCTGCCAGCTTGCTGCACTCCTCCTCCTTGGCGCGCAGTGCGGTGTTGGCCTCGCCCAGTTGCTGCTGCAAGGTGGCGTTGGCCTCTGCGGAAGAAAGAAGAAAACAAGGTGTTAGTCACCAACAAAGAAGAACAGTCGCCGGGAATCTCGAGGACTACAGCCCGCGGGTGCGCCAGCGCGCCCCCGCGAAAAAAGGAGTCATCAACAGAAAGAAGAATAGTGGCCGGGGAGATCCGGCCCAACTACTCAGAAGTCAGCCCGAATCTCGGGGACTACAGCCCACGGGTGCGCCAGCGTGCCTCCGCAGAAAAAGAAGAGGACTTACTCTGGCTTTCCGACAAGTCGGCAGTCCGCTGAGCCAGCTCCTGGACGTTGGAGTTGAAGGTGGTCACGCGGAGATTGTGGTAGTCCTGCGACAAAAATTTCAGACAACTGTTAGTGCTTGGAACTTGCCGATTAGAGTTCCGAGCCGCCTGCTCAGCAGCCAGCCTGAAACTCGGGGACTACACCCAGTGGGTGCGATGGCGGGCCCCCACCGAGAGGCACAAGAAACAGAAACAAAGAAGAAGGAAACGTACCTGGATGGCCACTCGCGCTGCCAGATGCGCCTTGTTGCAGTTCCTGATGGCCTCGCCCTCGGCTCGGATCTTGGCTTGGACGTCCAAAAGCGCCTGATTTAGCGGGCCCGTCCCGCCTCCTCGCACCCACCCAGTGGGCGCGGCGCTCGTTGCCTCGGTGTCCGGGATCGAGGAGCTCGCGGCGCCGGTCTCCAGAGGGCGCGGCGCCGAGGCCGCCTTTGCAAGGCGGCGACGCGTCGGTCTGCCGACCTCGAGAGCCAGGCCCGCCACCACCTTGTCTTCAGTTGGCGGCACCGGCGGGTCCGCCGGCTGTCCGCCTTGCGCGCTCCCAGATGGCGGCGGTGGCGGCACGATCACGTCCGGCATGGCGGTGTCACCGCCGTCCCTCTCCATGACCGGGTTCTCTCCGCCGGCTTCCCCAGTCTGCGTCGTGACCTCCGGAGGTGGCGGCATGGAGTTCAGAGGAATGACAAAAACCGTCGATTGGCGGTGCGCGGCTTCTTCGCCGCGTCAGCGGCCTCGGCCTCGGCCAGTTTCTTCATGGCGGCGTCCTCCGCCTACTCGGCCTCCGCCTTCTCCAGAAGGGCGGCTGCCTGCTCTTCGCGCGCTTCTCGGGCGTTCCGCTCCCTCGCCTCCCGGAGGTCGGTGGTGGGGTCGATTCGCCGAGTGGAGCCGGAAGTCTCTGCCGACCCGACAACGGAGGCGACAGCCACCTTCTCAAGAGAGAGGGGAGCCGTGGCCAAGGGGAACAAGCAAAGAGCTCAAACAAGATCAACGAAGAAAAAAATGAAGACACAAAGGAAGGTAGCACTTACACAGAAATCAGCTGCGGTGTCTTCACCTCCCTGCGGAAGCGGTTGGCCTTCACGGCCGCTTCGTCCCGCTTGTGTCGCCGCGGCCGAGCCCTTGGGATTCTTTGGCCGGCTGCCGAACATGCTCGGCGCGGCCCTGCGTTTCTTCACGCCGCCTTGGGCGTCCGGCGCAGTAGAAGAGCTCGCGCCCGGCTAGCCTGCTTCCGGTTGGTGGCGCGGGGCGACTTCCCCCGCGTTGTCGTCAGGCCAGTCCTCGAGTCTGGCTCCGAGCCTCGAGCCGCCTGCCTCACTGCCTCCTCCCTCGACGTCGTCCTCCAAGGCCGCCGCCCCAAGTCGGGTTCTTCGACGTTGCTCTCCGCCCGGTCGGGGAGGAATTCGCGGTCCGGCCCCGCGGTGCCGGCTGCTGGCTGGAGGAGGGGGCTCTGTTCAAAGACCGATTGGTCAGACTGGACAAGACGGACTCGGCGAAAAAGAGTCAGAGGAAAAAGGGACAACTCACCATGGGCGGAGGGTTGGCGCGTGAATATGGCTCCTTGCCGAACCGCCACTCTTCCGAGAGCTCACAGTTCGCAAGATAGTTCACAATGTAGGCTACCTCTGCGTGAGGCATCTCCTTGGTGCACAGACGGCTCGGGTCCCAATGTCCGCTCATCTGGAAGATCATGTGAGGCAGGCCCTGGAGCAGGAGCACTCGGCGCACCACGAAGGCGGCCAGCAAATCAGGCCCGGTCAGGCCCTTCGACTGCGTCAGCACTCAGAGCCGCGCGATGGCAGCGGCTCCAGCAGGCGTCGGCGTCCTGACCCGGTACGACCAGTTGGGCCGCCTTCCAGCTGGCAGGCCGGCTGCGTAAGCCGGCAAGTTGACCCATTCGCCCTCCACAAAGACGCTCTTCACGTAGAAGTACGACCGCTGCCACATCTTCACTGACTTTATCAGCGTGATGGGTGGAAACAGGTTGTCGGCCCCCGACCTCCGCACCGCGATGAACACGCCGCATTGGGCCGGCACGCCTGCGACGTGGGTGCCGAGCTTGGAGTAGAAGAACTCTCCCCAGAGCTCGATGGTGGGGAGGATGCCGAGGAAGCCTTCGCACAAGGTGACGAAGGCAGACAGCAGCACCACCGTGTTGGAGGTGAGGTGGTGCGGCTGGAGACCGTAGAAGTCGAGGAAGGACCGGAAGAAGCCGCTCGCCGGCAAGCCAAGGCCGGGCAGGCAGTGCGAGCGGAAGATGACCCGCTCGCCCTCCTCCGGCGCCGGCGAGATTTCCCTCTCTGGCGCAAGGCGAACCTCACGAAATCCTTGCCGGGCAGCCGCCGCGTCTTGCAGAGGAAATCGACATGGTCATCATGAACCTCAGAGCCATCCCATGTGCCGGAGCGCACTGCGGGGGGCGCGATGGTGGAAGAGGAGCTCATCGGGGACGAAGCGCCGCGGTCCTCGGCGTGGCATGGAGGCGCGTCGGCGAGAGGAAGAAGAAAGAGGAAGTAGTAAGGAGGAGGGGGGCGCGTGCTCCGCCGCTTCCCCTCCTCCGCCTAATTATAGGCCTATGGGCTGCGAAGCCGAGGGGGCGGTCGTGGGATTTACTGCGCCCACTACCCCACGCCCCCGCGTTTTTCGCTCGAAGTTACTGCGCGCAGTAACTCCGCGGGATCCTCAACCGCCCACCGCGGCCGCAGCAGATCCGCTCGCGTGCCGAGGCATGGTAGTGGCGGGCCCCGCCTGCAGGCGTGTCCCGTCACACACGTGGGTGGGCAGGCTGGCCCGGCCGCTCGTCGCCACGTGACAGGCCCGAAGCGGCGGTGGCCTGGAAGCTTGGCTAGCACGCCACTTGGATCCCGCCGAGGCGTTCGAAAATTTCTGGACAAGTCAGATTGGGCGAGTCCGACTCCCACCAGTCGGCCTGGCGGAAGACGGAAGAAACTCTATATCAAACACTGGAAGGTGGAAACTACTGAGGCTCCTCGACCAATCACCCGAGGCGTCTACCAGCTTCGGGGACTATTGTCGGAGTAATGGGCCACGGGTAGGCTAACCCGAAGCCCAGACCCTTTGAAGACATCGGGGCCGGCTGCGCCCCTCAAGACGCCAAGATGAAGGGCCGTCTTCTGAACACCGGCTGGAGGAACAGCCGGTTGCCCATAAACGGCTGAGTACTAGAGGCGAGGTCAAGACAAGTCGACTCCTACCTGGCGGCTTCTAGAGAAGCCGGCCCCGAGGAGTCGGCCCGCGACGACAACAACAAAGCCCATGCCCTCATTGGTGGGGACGGGACGGGGAATGGCTATAGTGTAGCCTATCCCTCCCCTTCAGAGTCGGCATGGCCACAGTCAGCGCAGATCGGCGGAGATCTCCGCCCGTGCATGCTGCTTGTTGCCATGCCATCCCTGACATCATCACGAGTAGGCGAAGTCCTGCTCCCACAACGGCCTGTCTGTACGGCCCAAGGACGATGGGCCCCACCAGTCATCGAGAGTCCAGAAGATAGCGAGAGCCCTCCCAGTCGGGCCCAAGGGAGGTCGGCCCCTGGGAGTCGGCCCGCCCCCTCCTCGGGCTCCACGCGCCATTAATCAGACGAGACATGGAGTGGCTACAGTAATCGCCCGCCAGGCGGCGGAGCTGTAGCCATGACCCCCTGACCAAGCCCGCGACATCAGAGACACGGCAACAGTGATCAGCTGCCGACAGGACTCGGGAGCGGCAGGTATGGCCTGTCGGCCCCGTAGCCAACCAGTCGGCGGGGCCCATCGGGCGGCGGGCCCCAGCAGTCGGCGGAGAAGCCGGCGGCCGAAGAGACTGACGGTCGGGCCCTACGCCCGGCCAGATTACCATTGTACCCCTGAGGGGTAGGCCTATATAAACCCCCCAGGGCACCCATGCAAAGCGTTCGGAACCTGTTAGACTAGACCAGATCATAGAGGAAGGAGAGAGCTAGCCTTTCCTTCTCCTACCTCTAGCATACAGCTCAAGGAGCACCTTTGTATTCACTTGAGCCTTAGTGATCATGCGGAGACCCCGCAGAGCAGGACTAGGGGTGTTATCTCCTAGGAGAGCCCCGAACCTGGGTAAAGTGCGCCGGCGTTCGTGTCTACGCCTCATCCCGCTTCCGGGCACCAGCGACGTTCTACTCGCTCCCACCATGATAAGCCATGCTTTAGCATATGTCACACCCAACCCCCGACAACCTTAATACTTCTTTTGTAATTGCAGATGCTTGCAATAGGGGTTAATCATAAGTGAGATGCTTGTCCAAGTAAGCACAACACCCAAGCACCGGTCCACCCACATATCAAATTATCAAAGTAACGAATGCGAATCATATGAACGTGATGAAAACTAGCTTGATGATAATTCCCATGTGTCCTCGGGAGCGTTTTCCTTCATATAAGAAATTTTCCAGCTTGTCCTTTGCTACAAAAAGGATTGGGCCATCTTGCTGCACTTTATTTATACTTGTTACCCGTTACAAATTACCTAAACTATATGTTACCGATAATTTCAGTGCTTGTAGAGAATACCTTACTGAAAACCGCTTATCATTTCCTTTTGCTCCTCGTTGGGTTCGACACTCTTACTTCTCGAAAAGACTACGAGAGATCCCCTATACTTGTGGGTCATCAAGAGTCTTTTCTGGCACCATTCCCGGGGAGTGAAGCGCCTTTGGTACGTGGAATTTGGTAAGGACAAATTTATATAGTGTGCTGAAATTTACTGTCACTTGTTACTATTGAAAGTAATCCTTTGAGGGGCTTGTTCGGGGTATCTTCACCCCGACCAGTAGAGCAAATAGTTGCTCCTAAACCTACTGAAAATGTTTACTTTGAAATTCCTTTGGGTATGATAGAGAAACTGCTAGCTAATCCTTTTGCAGGAGATGGAACATTGCATCCCAATTTACACTTAATCTGTGTGGATGAAGTTTGTGGATTATTTAAGCTTGCAGGTATGCCCGATGATGTTATCAAGAAGAAGGTATTCCCTTTATCTTTGAATGGAGAGTCATTGACATGCTATAGGCTATGTGATGATATGGGATCATGGAACTACAAATGATTGAAATTGGAATTTGATCAGAAGTTTTATCCTATGCACCTTGTTCATCGTGGTCGTAATTATATATATAATTTTTGGCCTCGCGAAGGAGAAAGCATCGCTCAAGCTTGGGGGAGGCTTAAGTCAATGTTATATTCATGCCCCAATCATGAGCTCTCAAGAGAAATGATTATTCAAAAAAATTATGCTCGGCCTTCTCTCAATAATCGCTCCATGCTCGATACTTCTTGTACTGGCTCTTTTATGATGAAGACTATTGAATTCAAATGGGATTTATTGGAAAGAATTAAATGCAACTCAAGAGGCGGGACCTCGGCGAAGGTAAAGAGTCAGGTATAACACCTAAGTTTGATTGTGTTAAATCTTTTATGGATACTGATGCTTTCCGTGAATTTAGCACTAAATATGGACTTGACTCTGAGATAGTAGCTTCTTTCTGTGAATCCTTTGCTACTCATGTTGATCTCCCTAAGGAGAAGTGGTTTAAATATAATCCTCCCATTGAACTAAAAGTAGTTGCAGCTATTAAAGTTGAAGAAAAGACTATCACTTACAATGATCCTATTGTTCCTACTGCTTATGTTGAGAAACCACCTCTCCTTCCTAGAATAAAGGATCATGCTAAAGCTTCAACTGTAGTCAACAATAGTAATATTAGGACACATAAACCCCCCGAGCAAGTTAAAGTTGAACCTACTATTGCTATGGTAAAAGATCTCTTGGCTGATATCGATGGGCATGTTATTTATTTCTGTGAGGAAACTGCTAGAATTCCTAAACCTGGTACTAAAGATAAACATAGACCTGTGGTAGGCATGCCTGTTATTTATGTTAAAATAGGAGATCATTGTTATCATGATTTGTGTGATATGGGTGCTAGTGCAAGTGCCATACCTCATTCTTTATACAAAGAAAATATGCATGATATTGCACCTGCTGAAATAGAGGAAATTGATGTTACCATTAAGCTTGCCAATAGAGATACTATTTCACCGATTGGGATTGTTAGAGATGTTGAAGTCTTGTGTGGGAATGTTAAATATCTTGCTGATTTTCTTGTTCTTGGTTCCCCACAAGATAGCTTTTGTCCCATTATATTTTGTAGACCCTTCTTGAACACCGTTAATGCTAGGATAGACTGCGAAAAGGATGTTGTTACTATTGGTTTGGGTGATATGTCTCATGAGTTTAATTTTGCTAAATTTAGTAGACAACACCGTGATGAGGAATTCCCTAATAAAGATGAAATTATTGGTCTTGCTTCTATTGCCGTGCCTCCTAATGATCCTTTAGAACAATATTTGCTCAACCATGAAAATGATATGTTCATGAATGAAAGAAGGGAAATAGATGAAGTATTCTTTAAACAGGGACCTATTCTGAAACACAACTAGCCTGTTGAAATCCTAGGCGATCCTCCTCCACCCAAGGGTGATCCCGTGTTAGAGCTTAAACCATTACCTGGCACTCTTATATATGCTTACCTTGATGAAAATAAGATATATCCTTTTATTATTAGTGCTAACCTTTCAGAGAAGGAGGAAGAGAATTTATTGAAAACTCTGGAGAAGCACCGTTCTGCTATTGGATATACCCTCGATGATCTGAAGGGCATTAGTCCCACTATATGTCAACACAAAATAAATTTTGAGAAAGACGCCAAACCAGTTATTAATCACCAACGACAGCTAAATCCTAAGATGAAAGAAGTGGTAAGAAAGGAAATATTAAAGCTCCTTGAGGCAGGTATAATTTATCCCGTTGCTGATAGTCAGTGGGTAAGTCATGTCTATTGTGTCTGTAAGAAGGGAGGTATTACTATCGTTCCTAATGATAAAGATGAATTGATATCGCAAAGAATTATTACATGTTATATGATGGTAATTGATTTTCACAAACTAAATAAAGCTACTAAAAAGGATCATTACCCTTTGCCTTTTATTGATCAAATGCTACAAAGATTATCCAAACATACACATTTTTGCTTTCTAGATGGTTACTCTGGTTTCTCTCAAATACCTGTGTCAGCTGAGGATCAAGAAATGACCACTTTTACATGTCGTTTCGGTACTTTTGCTTATAGACGTATTCCTTTTGGTTTATGTAATGCACCTGCTACCTTCCAAAGATGCATGATGGCTATATTCTCTGACTTTTGTGAAAAGATTTGTGAGGTTTTCATGAATGATTTATCCGTTTATGGATCCTCTTTTGATGATTGCGTGAGCAACCTTGATCGAGTTTTGCAGAGATGTGAAGAACCTAATCTTATCTTGAATTGGGAGAAATGCCACTTTATGGTTGATAACCCACAAGTATAGGGGATCGCAACAGTTTTCGAGGGTAGAGTATTCAACCCAAATTTATTGATTCGACACAAGGGGAGCCAAAGAATATTCTCAAGTATTAGCAGTTGAGTTGTCAATTCAACCACACCTGGATAACTTAGTATCTGCAGCAAAGTGTTTAGTAGCAAAGTAGTATGATAGTAGTGGTAACGGTAACAAATGTAACAGTAGCAGAAGTAATATTTTTGGTGTTTTGTAGTGATTGTAACAGTAGTAACGGAAAAGTAAATAAGCGAAGAACAATATATGAAAAGCTCGTATGCATTGGATCGGTGATGGAGAATTACGCTGGATGTGGTTCATCATGTAACAATCATAACATAGGGTGACACAGAACTAGCTCCAATTCATCAATGTAATGTAGGCATGTATCCCGAATATAGTCATACGTGCTTATGGAAAAGAAATTGCATGACATCTTTTGTCCTACCCTCCCGTGGCAGCGGGGTCCTAATGGAAACTAAGGGATATTAAGGCCTCCTTTTAATAGAGTACCGGAACAAACATTAGCACATAGTGAATACATGAACTCCTCAAACTATGGTCATCACCGGGAGTGGTCCCGATTATTGTCACTTCGGGGTTGCTAGATCATAACACATAGTAGGTGACTATAGACTTGCAAGATAGGATCAAGAACTCACATATATTCATGAAAACATAATTGGTTCAGATCTGAAATCATGGTACTCGGGCACTAGTGGCAAGCATTAAGCATAGCAAAGTCATAGCAACATCAATCTCAGAACATAGTGGATACTAGGGATCAAACCCTAACAAAACTAACTCGATTACATGATAGATCTCATCCAACCCATCACCGTCCAGCAAGCCTACGATGGAATTACTCACGCACGGCGGTGAGCATCATGAAATTGGTGATGGAGGATGGTTGATGCTGACGATGGTGACGAATCCCCCTCTCCGGAGCCCCGAACGGACTCCAAATCAGCCCTCCGTATAGTAAAACGCGATGAATCGTTCTCTCTGATTTTTTTCTCCCCGAAAGTGAATATATGGAGTTGGAGTTGAGGTCGGTGGAGCGTCAGGGGGCCCACGAGGTAGGGGCAGGCGCGCCCTCCACCCTCATGGACAGGGTGTGGGCCCCCTGACGTGGATTTTTTTCCGGTATTTTTCTTATTTTCCAAATAGATGTTCCGTGGAGTTTCAGGTCATTCCGAGAACTTTTGTTTCTGCACATAAATAACACCATGGAAAGTCCGGAAAACAGCGTCAGTCCGGGTTAGTTCCATTCAAATCATGCAAGTTAGAGTCCAAAACAAGGGCAAAAGTGTTTGGAAAAGTATATACGACGGAGACGTATCAACTCCCCCAAGCTTAAACCTTTGCTTGTCCTCAAGCAATTCAGTTGATAAACTGAAAGTGATAAAGAAAAACTTTTACAAACTCTGTTTTCTCTTGTTGTTGTAAATATGTAGAGCCAGCATTCAAGTTTTCAGCAAAGATTATGACTAACCACATTCACAAGAACTCTTAGGTATCATGCTTACTCATATCAATGGCACAATCAACTAGCGAGCCATAATAATAAATCTCGGATGACAACACTTTCTCAAAACAATCATGATATGATATAACAGGATGGTATCTCGCTAGCCCTTTCTGAGACTGCAAAACATAAATGCAGAGCACCTTTAAAGATCAAGGACTGACTAGACATTGTAATTCATGGTAAAAGAGATACAATCATAGTCATACCCAATATAAATTAATAGTAATGGATGCAAATGACAACTGCACTCTCCAGCTAGTGCTTTTTTAATAAGAGGGTGATGACTCAACATAAAATTAAATAGATAGGCCCTTCACAGAGGGAAGCAGGGATTTGTAGAGGTACCAGAGCTCGGTTTTGAAATAGAGATAAATAATATTTTGAGCGGCATACTTTCATTGTCAACATAACAACCAAGAGATGGCAATATCTTCCATGCTACACACATTATAGGCGGTTCCCCAAACAAAATGGTAAAGTTTATACTCCCCCTCCACCAACAAGCATCAATCCATGACTTGCTTGAAACAACGAGTGTCTCCGACTAGCAACAGCCCCAGTGGGAGTTTTGTTTTCAATTATTTTGATTTAGTTTGCATAAAGCATGGGACTGGGCATCCCGGTGACCAGCCATTTTCTCGTGAGTGAGGAGCGGAGTCTACTCTTCTTGAGAATAACCCACCTAGCATGGAAGATACTGACAGCCCTAGTTGATACATGAGCTATTCGAGCATACAAAACAGAATGTTTATTTGAAGGTTTAGAGGTTGGCACATACAAATTTACTTGGAACGGCAGGTAGATACCGCATATAGGAAGGTATAGTGGACTCATATTGTCGGGGAAGCTGATCGTGACCACGAACACCTATGGGACCGGGTCCCTTGTGGTTCGGAGGGGGGCGGAGATTGCACAAAGAGCGGATCGAAATGATGCACACGAGCAGATTTACCCAGCTTCGGAGCTCTCCGGAGAGATAATACTCCTACTGCTGCTTAGTTGATTGTATTCTGGCTAGGGAGCAATGGGAGCTACAAAACCTAGCCTGAGTGAGTGTGGTCTCGAATGAGTCGAATGAACTGAACCGGAGCCGAACCCTTTCTACGTTGCACTTGGGCCTCCTTTTATAGGCAAAAGGGGTCACCACAGGTGGCAAGTAGACAAGGGTAAAATAGGAAAACAGAGGTTGGTACACCGCTTGTACAAAGTGTACTGATGATCTATACCTAACTCGATGGCAAGGGACAAAAGCCATAAATGTCCGCCCTCGTCGCTCGAAAAAGGCAACAGGACCGTCAAGTGCGCCTCCATTTGCCACGATGGTAGCTTGTCGCCGCTTATCGCCGCTCCCCGCTAGCTGCACAGCCCATTGACACGCGTGCCTGGGAAAGCCCCATGGCGACACGTTGGCGGATGAGCTGGAGCGGAGATGAAGAGAGGTTACCTTCCGCGGCAAGCGCCTTGCCGCGGCAAGGTCCTTGTTGCGCTCGGGAGCTTGTCACTCACCAAGCCTTCCCGGCAAGCTCCTCTTGCCGGGGTCTTGTTTCCTTCGTGCCTTGAGTGGCCTTCCCGGCAAGCTCCTCTTCCCGGGGTCTTGTTTCCTTCGTGCCTTGAGTGGCCTTCCCGGCAAGCTCCTCTTGCCGGGGCCTTGATTACTTTGTTCTTGAATGGCTCCAAAGGAGCCGCTGAGGACCTTGGCGGTCACCAGGCCAGCCCTACCGCGGGGTGCTACGACTGTCCGTGCACGAGTTCGGGGTACTAGGGTACCCCTACTCTAGTACACCAACACATATGGAATGACTTTGGGGTTTAAGGGATTGGATGCACAAGAAGTATCCCCGCTTAGTACAAGTGAATGCTAGCAAAAGACTGGGAAGCGACCAACTAGAGAGCGACAACAGTCATGAACATGCATTAAAATTAATAAACATTGAGTACAAGCATAAGTAGGATATAATCCACCATGAAAATAAATATCGTGAAGGCTATGTTGATTTGTTTCAACTACATGTGTGAACATGTGCCAAGTCGAGTCACTTAAATCATTCAAAGGAGGATACCACCCCACTATACCACATCACAACCATTTTAATAGCATGTTGGCACGCAAGGTAAACCATTATAACTCATAGCTAATCAAGCATGGCACGAGCAACTATGATATCTAATTGTCATTGCAAACATGTTTATTTATAATAGGTTGAATCAGGAACGATGAACTAATCATATTTACAAAAACACGAGAGGTCGAGTTCATACCAGCTTTTGTCATCTCAATCAGTCCATCATATATCATCATAATTGCCTTTCACTTGCACGACCGAACGATGTGAATAATAATAAGAGTGCATGTGCACTGGACTAAGCTGGAATCTGCGAGCATTCAATAAGCAGGAGAAGACAAGGCAATATGGGCTCTTGGTTAAATCAACAATAATGCATATAAGAGCCACTTCAACAATTTAATCATGGTCTTATCCTATCGACCCCCAAAGAAAACAAAAGAAATAAAACTATTTACACGGGAAAGCTCCCAACAAGCAAGAGAAGAACGGGAAATATTTTTGGGTTTTCTTTTTAATTATTACTACTACAGCAAGAAAGTGAACTAGCTAAAAGCTACAACGAATTTTTTTGGTTTTACTTAAGATTTAACAAACACACAAGAAGTAAGCAAGAAAAAGGAAAATAAACTAGCATGGATATTACAGTGAAAGAGTATGAGTACCGACATTTAGCAATGAGTGTGTAAACATGAATGTAATGTCGGTGGGAAATACGTACTCCCCCAAGGTTTATTGCCACGGATGGCCTGGTGGATATCCATAGTTGTAGCCGGGGTAGTACTGAGATGCAGCGGCTATCGCCTCCTGAGCTGCAGCGTGGCGGCGAGCTACCTCCGCCCTCCTCTTGTACTCATCTGTCTCCTCTCTGGTAATAAAATGTCTTCCTCTTGCCTGATAATCAAAGAAGGCAGGAGCAGGGAGAGTAATACGGACAGCACGACGTCTGTCAAAGATTAAGCGATAATGGAGAGGTGATTCATTCCTCTCAATAAACTGGTGGTGGACCATAGCATTATGGTCTAAATAAGTAGGAGCCAACTCAATATCATCCTCACGAATGCCCACACCAAAAAAATCAGCTAAACGAGTTGCATAAATTCCTCCAAAAAAATCTCCATTAAATCTATTATTATGCAACCTACGTGCAACAATGGCTCCCAAATTATAAGATTTGTCTCCTAACACAGCACTCCTAAGAATACTGAGGTCAGGAACACACATATGACATGCTTCATCTTTACCATTTATGCATCTACCTATGAAGAGAGCAAAATAATGTATAGCAGGAAAATGGATGCTCCCTATGGTAGCTTGTGCTATATCTCTAGATTCCCCCACAGTTATACTAGCAAGAAAATTTCTAAATTCAGAATTGCGGGGTTCACTAGCATTACCCCATTGTGGAAGTTTGTAAGCAGCGGTAAAGTCCTCTAAGTCCATGGTATAAGATTTTTCATAAAGATCAAACATGACAGTAGGAGAATTACGTGAAGATGAAAATTCAAACCTCCCCACAAAGGAACTAGTGAGATAGTGGTACTGGCGGCATTTTTCTGCCTCGAAGCTCACAAGATCAGCGTTACGCAAATATGCGTTAAATTCTTCCTTGATTCCCGCTTGATCCATGAAGTTTTCTGAAGGCCATTCACAAGGCCGCACTGGAGCATTCCTTGGTGGCTCCTCGTCAACATCATGCATTGCAAGCCTGGGTCCTTGCTTCCTTGAAGAACCACCTTGGAACATTTTCCTAAGCCTATTCTTTCCTCTAAAAAATTTCTGAAATTTTTAGTAACTTCAAATAAAAGTGAACCAAGCTCAACAAAATTTATAGCAACTACTCCTACAAGTGCCCAGAGCCTATATCATGCATTAGAACTACTTGGAACCATACAAATTTGGCATGCAAGCTCAAGAACATGGTCACCTAGGCAGCACAAATTTGAGTAGAATAAAGCACTAGAACAAAAACTAATTGGACCAATGGAGGAGTCACATACCAAGGAACAATCCCCCCAAGCATTTTTGTGAGAGGTGCTTTGAGCAAGAAGATCGAAAATCGCAGCAAAGTGAGCTAGAACTCGTGCTTGAGCTGGATGGTGACTTTTTGGGAGGAAGAAGAAGTGTGTGGGTGCAGGAATAAATGGAGGGGAGCCACCATGGGCCCACAAGGCAGGGGGCGTGCCCAGGGGGTAGGGCGCGCCCTCCACCCTCGTGGCCAGTTGCTTGCCCCTCCTGCTGTGTTCTCAGTGCCAGATATTCTCAAAAGTTCTAGAAAAAATCATATTCCATCTTCAGGGCATTTGGAGAACTTTTATTTTCAGGGTATTTTTATATTGCACGGATAAATCAGGAAACAGACAGAAAAATACTCTTTTTACTTTATTTCAACTAAATAAAAGAAAGTAGAAGGAGGGTACAGAAGGTTGTGCCTTCTAGTTTCATCCATCTCGTGCTCATAAAAAAGAATCCACTAACAAGGTTGATCAAGTCTTGTTAACAAACTCATTCCGAATAACATGGCACCGGAGAAATTTCGAATAACAGTATGTTACCTCAACGGGGATATGCATATCCCCTATAATAAGAATATCATATTTCTTCTTGACAGTAGGAAGAGGAAATTCAAAACCTCCAAAAATAATCGGTGGAATTTTCCCAATAGAATTGATACTGTGGACTTGAGGTTGTTTCCTCGGAAAGTGTACCGTATG
The DNA here is from genome assembly GCA_021605205.1 of Aegilops longissima. Lineage (NCBI taxonomy): Eukaryota > Viridiplantae > Streptophyta > Magnoliopsida > Poales > Poaceae > Aegilops > Aegilops longissima. The sequence continues at coordinate 63,530,980 of CM038676.1, forward strand.
CTCATTACCATTAACATGAAAAGTGACATTGCCTTCGTTGCAATCAATAACAGCCCCTGCAGTATTCAAAAAAGGTCTTCCAAGAATAATAGACATACTATCGTCCTCGGAAATATCAAGAATAACAAAGTCTGTTAAAATAGTAACGTTTGCAACCACAACAGGTACGTTCTCACAAATACCGACAGGTATAGCAGTTGATTTATCGGCCATTTGCAAAGATATTTCAGTAGGTGTCAACTTATTCAAATCAAGTCTAAGATATAAAGAGAGAGGCATAACACTAACACCGGCTCCAAGATCACATAAAGCAGTTTTAACATAGTTTCTTTTAATGAAGCCTGGTATAGTTGGTACTCCTGGATCTCCAAGTTTCTTTGGTATTCCACCCTTAAAAGTATAATTAGCAAGCATGGTGGAAATTTCAGCTCCGGTATCTTCCTTTTATTAGTAACAATATCTTTCATGTACTTAGCATAAGGATTCATTTTGAGCATATCAGTTAATCGCATACGCAAAAACATAGGTCTAATCATTTCAGCAAAGCGCTCAAAATCCTCATCATCCTTTTTCTTGGATGGTTGGGGAGGAAAAGGCATGGGTTTCTGAACCCATGGTTCTCTTTCTTTACCATGTTTCCTAGCAACAAAGTCTTTCTTGTCATAACTTTGATTCTTTGATTGTGGGTTATCAAGATCAACACCAGGTTCGGTTTCTATATCATTATCATTTCTAGGTTGAGCATCAACATGAACATCATCATTAACATTTTCACTAGGTTCATGTTCATTACCAGATTGTGTTTCAGCATCAGAGATAGATATATCATTTGGGTTCTCAGGTGGTTCAGTAATAGGTTCACTAGAAGCATGCAAAGACCTATCATTTTTCTTTTTCTTCTTTTTAGAAGGACTAGGTGCATCAATATTATTTCTCTGAGAGTCTTGTTCAATTCTCTTAGGGTGGCCTTCATGATACAAAGGTTCCTGAGTCATTCTACCAGTTCTAGTAGCAACTCTAACATCATAGTCATTTTTCTTACTATTTAATTCATTGAGCAAATCATTTTGAGCTTTAAGTACTTGTTCTACTTGAGCGGTAACCATAGAAGCATGTTTAGTAATGAGTTTAAGTTCACCTTTAACTCTAGACATATAATCACCCAAGTGTTCAAGCGTATCGGAATTGTATTTCAATTGTCTACCAAAATAAGAATTGAAGTTTTCTTGTTTGACAATAAAATTATCAAACTCATCTAAGCATTGGCTAGCAAACTTAGTAGGAGGGATTTCAGCTTTATCATATCTATAGAGAGAATTTACCTTTACTACCTGTGTCGGGTTATCAAGACCATGTGTTTCTTCAATAGGTGATGGGTTGAGATCATATGTTTCTTCAACAGGCGGTAAATTAAGACCATGTATTTCTTAAATAGGAGGTAAATTCTTAACATCTTCAACTTTTATACCTTTTTCCTTCATAGATTTCTTTGCCTCTTGCATATCTTCATGACTGAGAAATAGAACACCTCTCTTTTTCGGAGTTGGTTTAGGAATAGGCTCAGGAATTGGCTCTGGAGCTGGCTCAGGAAGAGTCCAATTATTTTCATTTGTCAACATATTACTCAATAGAATTTCAGCTTCATCCGGTGTTCTTTCCCTGAAAACAGAACCAGCACAACTATCCAGGTAATCTCTGGAAGCATCGGTTAGTCCATTGTAAAATATATCAAGTATTTCATTTTTCTTAAGAGGATGATCAGGCAAAGCATTAAGTAATTGGAGAAGCCTCCCCCAAGCTTGTGGGAGACTCTCTTCTTCAATTTGCACAAAATTATATATATCCCTCAAAGTAGCTTGTTTCTTATGAGCAGGGAAATATTTAGCAGAGAAGTAATAAATCATATCCTAGGGACTACGCACGCAACCAAGATCAAGAGAATTAAACCATATCTTAGCATCACCTTTTAATGAGAACGGAAATATTTTAAGGATATAAAGATAGCGAGATTTCTCATCATTAGTGAACAGGGTGGCTATATCATTTAATTTAGTAAGATGTGCCACAACAGTTTCAGATTCATAGCCATGAAAAGGATCAGATTCAACCGAAGTAACTATATCAGGATCAATAGAGAATTCATAATCCTTATCAGTAACACAGATAGGTGAAGTAGCAAAAGCAGGGTCAGGTTTCATTCTAGCATTAAGGGATTGTTGCTTCCATTTAGCTAATAACCTCTTGAGCTCGTATCTATCTTTGCAAGCTATAATAGCTAGAGAAGCTTCTTTTTCAAAAACATAACCCTCAGGAACAACAGGATAGTCTTCATCATCACTTTCATGAATGTTATCAGTTTCAATAATTTCTTTATCTCTAACCCTAGCAAGTTGTTCCTCAAGAAATTCACCAAGTGGCACAGTAGTATCAAGCATAGAAGTAGTTTCATCGTAAGTATCATGCATAGCAGAAGTGGCATCATCAATAACATGCGATATATCAGAATTAATAGCAGAAGCAGGTTTAGGCGTCGCAAGCTTACTCGAAACAGAAGGTGAATTAAGTGCAGAGCTATATGGCAGTTCCTTACCTCCCCTCGTAGTTGAGGGATAAATTTTGGTCTTCTCGTCTTTCAAGTTCTTCATAGTGACCAGTAGATATAAATCCCAAGTGACTCAAAGAATAGAGCTATGCTCCCCGGCAACGGTGCCAAAAAATAGTCTTGATAACCCACAAGTATAGGGGATCGCAATAGTTTTCGAGGGTAGAGTATTCAACCCAAATTATTGATTCGACACAAGGGGAGCCAAAGAATATTCTCAATTATTAGCAGTTGAGTTGTCAATTCAACCACACCTGGATAACTTAGTATCTGCAGCAAAGTGTTTAGTAGCAAAGTAGTATGATAGTAGTGGTAACGGCCACAAAAGTAACAGTAGCAAAAGTAATTTTTTTGGTGTTTTGTAGTGGTTGTAACAGTAGCAACGGAAAAGTAAATAAGCGAAGAACAATATTTGAAAAGCTCGTAGGCATTGGATCGGTGATGGAGAATTACACCGGATGTGGTTCATCATGTAACAATCATAACATAGGGTGACACAGAACTAGCTCCAATTCATCAATGTAATGTAGGCATGTATTCCGAATATAGTCATACGTGCTTATGGAAAAACTTGCATGACATCTTTTGTCCTACCCTCCCGTGGCAGCGGGGTCCTAATGGAAACTAAGGGATATAAAGGCCTCCTTTTAATAGAGTACCGGAACAAAGCATTAGCACATAGTGAAAACATGAACTCCTCAAACTATGGTCATCACCGGGAGTGGTCCCGATTATTGTCACTTCGGGGTTGCCAGATCATAACACATAGTAGGTGACTATAGACTTGCAAGATAGGATCAAGAACTCACATATATTCATGAAAACATAATAGGTTCAGATCTGAAATCATGGCACTCGGGCACTAGTGACAAGCATTAAGCATAGCAAAGTCATAGCAACATCAATCTCAGAACATAGTGGATACTAGGGATCAAACCCTAACAAAACTAACTCGATTACATGATAGATCTCATCCAACGCGTCACCGTCCAGCAATCCTACGATGGAATTACTCACGCACGGCGCTGAGCATCATGAAATTGGTGATGGAGGATGGTTGATGATGACGATGGCAACGAATCCCCCTCTCAGGAGCCCCGAACGGACTCCAGATCAGCCCTCCTTTAGAGTTTTTAGGGCTTGGCGGCAGCTCCGTATCGTAAAACGCGATGAATCCTTTTCTCTGATTTTTTTTCTCCCCGAAAGTGAGTATACGGAGTTGGAGTGGAGGTCGGTGGAGCGTCAGGGGGCCCACGAGGTAGGGGGCGCGCCCTCCACCCTCATGGACAGGGTGTCGGCACCCTGACATGGATTTTTCTTCCGGTATTTTTCTTATTTTCCAAATAGATGTTCCGTGGAGTTTCAGGTCATTCCGAGAATTTTTGTTTCTGCACATAAATAACACCATGGAAAGTCTACTGAAAACAGCGTCAGTCTGGGTTAGTTCCATTCAAATCATGCAAGTTAGAGTCCAAAACAAGAGCAAAAGTGTTTGGAAAAGTAGATACGACAGAGACGTATCAATGGTTAATGAAGGCATTGTCTTGGGACATAAAATTTCTGAAAGAGGTATTGAAGTTGATAAAGCTAAAGTTGATGCTATTGAAAAGATGTCGTGTCCTAAGGACATCAAAGGTATCAGAAGTTTTCCTGGTCATGCCGGTTTTTATAGAAGGTTCATTAAGGACTTCTCAAAAATTTCTCGACCTCTGACTAATCTATTAAAAAAAGATATTCCTTTTGTCTTGGATGATGATTGTGTAGAAGCATTTGAAATACTTCAGAAAGCTTTGATTTTTGCACCTATCATTCAGCCACCTGATTGGAATTTACCCTTCGAAATTATGTGTGGTGCTTGTGATTATGCTGTAGGTGCTGTTTTAGGGTAAAGAGTTGATAAGAAATTAAAACCCTAGTTCATCTCTTGTATCCAATCTTTGTCCCAAAGCCTCAGATTGGTACCTGTGGGTTGCTACTGCTAGTAGTGTTGATTACTCCTTGTAGTTGATGCTAGTTGGTTTACTTGGTGGAAGATCATACTTTCATATCCATTATGCATATCAATACCCCTCTGGTTATGAACATGAATATGATTTGTGAGTAGTTACGTTTGTTCCTGAGGACATGGGAGAAGTCTTTCTATTAGTAGCCATGTGAATTTGGTATTAGTTCGATATTTTTGATGAGATGTATGTTGTCTTTCCTCTAGTGGTGTTATGTGAATGTCGACTACATGACACTTCACCATTGTTTGGGCCTAGAGGAAGGCATTGGGAAGTAATAAGTAGATGATGGGTTGCTAGAGTGACAGAAGCTTAAACCCTAGTTTATGAGTTGCTTCGTAAGGGGCTGATTTGGATCCATATGTTTCATGCTATGGTTAGGTTTACCTTAATACTTCTTCTGTAGTTGCGGATGCTTGCAATAGGAGTTAATCATAAGTGGGATGCTTGTCCAAGAAAGGACGGCACCCAAGCACCGGTCCACCCACATATCAAATTATCAAAGTACCGAACACGAATCATATGAACGTGATGAAAACTAGCTTGACGATAATTCCCATGTGTCCTCGGGAGCGTTTTCCTTCATATAAGAGTTTGTCCAGGCTTGTCCTTTGCTACAAAAAGGATTGGGCCATCTTTCTGCACCTTATTTACTTTCATTACCTGTTACCCGTTACAAAGTACCTTATCACAAAACTATCTGTTACCGATAATTTCAGTGCTTGCAGAGAATACCTTACTAAAAACCGCTTGCCATTTCCTTCTGCTCCTCGTTGGGTTCGACACTCTTACTTATCGAAAGGACTATGATAGATCCCCTATACTTGTGGGTCATCATTATGCTACTACTGAAAAAGAATTTTTAGCAGTTGTTTTTGCTTGTGATAAGTTCAAACCTTATATTGTTGATTCTAAAGTAACTATTCACACTGATCATGTTGCTATTAAATACCTTATGGAAAAGAAAGATGCTAAACCTAGACTTATTAGATGGGTTCTCTTGCTACAAGAATTTGATTTACATATTATTGATAGAAAGGGAGCTGAGAACCCCGTTGCAGACAACTTGTCTAGGTTAGAGAATGTTCTTGATGACCCACTACCAATTGATGACAGCTTTCCTAATGAACAATTAGCAGTCATAAATGCTTCTAGTACTGCTCCATGGTATGCTAATTATGCTAATTACATTGTTGCTAAATTTGTACCACCTAGTTTCACATACCAGCAAAAGAAAAAGTTTTTATATGATTTAAGACATTACTTTTGGGATGACCCACATCTTTATAAAGAAGGAGTAGATGGTGTTATTAGACGTTGTGTACCTGAGCATGAACAGGAATAGATCCTATGGAAGTGTCACTCCGAGGCTTATGGAGGGCACCACGCTGGAGATAGAACTGCACATAAGGTATTGCAATCCGGTTTTTATTGGCCTACTCTCTTCAAGGATGCCCATAAGTTTGTCTTGTCTTGTGATGAATGTCAAAGAATTGGTCATATTAGTAGACGTCAAGAAATGCCTATGAATTATTCACTTGTTATTGAACCATTTGATGTTTGGGGCTTTGATTATATGGGACCGTTTCCTTCCTCTAATGGGTATACACATATTTTAGTTGTTGTTGATTACGTTACTAAGTGGGTAGAAGCTATCCAACTAGTAGTGCTGATCATAACACCTCTATTAAGATGCTTAAAGAAGTTTTTTTCTGAGGTTTGGAGTCCCTAGATATTTAATGATTGATGGTGGTTCACATTTTATTCATGGTGCCTTTCGTAAAATGCTTGCTAAGTATGATGTTAATCATAGAATTGCATCCCCTTATCACCCACAGTCTACTGGTCAAGTAGAGTTGATTAATAGAGAGCTCAAATTAGTTTTGCAAAATACTATTAATAGATCTAGAAAGAATTGGTCCAATAAACTTGATGATGCATTATGGGCCTAGAGAACTGCATATAAAAATCCTATGGGTATGTCTCCGTATAAAATGGTTTATGGAAAAGCATGTCACTTACCTCTTGAACTAGAACATAAGGCATATTGGGCTATTAAAGAGCTCAACTATGATTTCAAACTTGCCAGTGAAAGGAGACTATTTCACATTAGCTCACTTGATGAATGGAGAACCCAAGCCTATGAAAATGCCAAACTGTTCAAGGAAAAGGTTAAAAGATGGCATGACAAAAGGATAAAAAATTGTGAGTTTAATATAGGTGATTATGTATTGTTATACAACTCTCATTTAAGATTTTTTGCAGGAAACTTCTTTCTAAATGGGAAGGTCCTTACATTATCGAGGAGGTCTATCATTCCAGTGCCATAAAAATCAACAACTTCGAAGGCACAATTCCGAAGGTGGTGAACGGTCAAAGAATCAAACATTATATCTCAGGTAATCCCATAAATGTTGAAACCACTTTTATTGAAACCGTAACCCTGAAGTAATACATAAGAGACACTTCCCAGAATGTTTCAGACTCCGAAAAGGAATAGGTATGTGGTAAGGTAAGTAAACCGACTCCAAAACAGTTCTAATGGCAAATTTTCTCTGTTTTGGAATATTTAGAAAAATAGGAAAATAAGAAGTAGTCCGGGAAGGACACGAGGCTTCCACGAGGATGGGAGGCGTGCCCTACCCCCTGGGCGCGCCCCCCTGCCTCGTGGGCACCTCGTGCGCTTTCCTGACTCCGTTTTCTTGCACGATACTTCTTTTGGTCAGTAAAAATTCATTATATAATCGCCCGAAGGTTTTGACCACCGTACCACTCAAATATCCTCTGTTTTCGTTTCGAGCTGTTTTCTGTCAGAGTCGTGAAGGCCAGGCATCATGTCGTCCCCCTCCTCCAACAATCAGGGCAATGATGCTTGGCTAATGAAGATAGAGCTAAAGAGAGAAGAACCCGGGGAGATCAACAAGGATGATGGGATCAAGAAGGCTATGGAGGATCAGGCTCCGGCAGCAGAAGAAGAAGACATCCTTCCACCTCTCTTTACCCCAACTCAGATTGAACCTTTCAAGATGACTGAGTTAGCTCATATACAAAACAAGTATCTCACACGTGAAAATATTTTGTTGAAGGAGCATATCATCGCACTCAAGGGCATCATCCGTAAGCTGGAAGATCTGCTACACTCAATGTGCGACTATCCATCATCACCACCATCTTCTTTGCCAGCAAAAGTGACATAATCACATGCGTATGGGCACTCCCCTTGGCAACTGCCAAGCTTGGGGGAGGTGCCCCGGTATCGTATCACCATCACATTCCGATCTTTAACATTTTTCTTAGTTCGATCCTTTTAGTAATATCTTGATCTAGTAGAATAAAGTTTTAGTATGATTTAGTTTTGAGTTTTGCTTTATGATCCCTCTATGTAATCGAGTCCATGAGCTATATATAATAAAGACTAGTGTTGAGTCAAGGGCTTGGTTATTTTGCTATGATCTCGAGGGAATTAAAGAAAAGAGAAAGAAAAAAAAGAAAAAAAAGAGCATGTGGATCTTATGGAGAGTAATGACTTCACATATAAAGAGTGTGATGAATAAAAGTTGTTGAGAGTTGCAAACATGGTTTTGGTCATCGTTGCAATTAATAGGAAGTAATAAAGAAAGAGAGGTTTTCACATATAAATACACTATCTTGGACATCTTTCATGATTGTGAGCACTCATTAAAATATGACATGTTAAAGAGTTGATGTTGGACAAGGAAGACAACGTAATGGGTTATGTTTTCTTATATCTGAAATAAAGTATATTGTCATGGATCATCCAACATGTTGAGCTTGCCTTTCCCTCTCATGCTAGCCAAATTCTTTGCACCAAGTAGAGATACTACTTGTGCTTCTGAATACCCTCAAAACCAGTTTTGCCATGAGTGTCCACCATACCTACCCATGGATTGAGTAAGATCCTTCAAGTAAGTTGTCATCGGTGCATGCAATAAAAAAGTTGCTCTCTAAATATGTATGATTTATTAGTGTGGAGAAAATAAGCTTTATACGATATTGTGATGTGGAAGAAATAAAAGCGACGGACTGCATAATAAAGGTCCATATAACAAGTGGCAATATAAAGTGACGTTCTTTTGCATTAAGATTTCGTGCATCCAACCAAAAGCGCATGACAACCTCTGCTTCCCTCTGCGAAGGGCCTATCTTTTACTTTGATCTTTTACCCTTATGCCAGAGTCATGGTGATCTTCACCTTTCCTTTTTACATTTTATTCTCCGGCAAGCACCGTGTGTTGGAAAGATCCTGATATACACACACACACACACACACACACACAAACACTATTCTGATCACGGGATCAGAATAATATTCTGATCACAACCTGACCTGCCCTGCAAGTAGTACGTTGAACTTCCCTGTGAACTCGGTTGAACTTCCGACAACATTGCCCAAACGGGGCTTGCGATATACCATTGGAAAGCTATGGACACCAATATCATGACCCAACTTAAATTTTTGGCAAAATATAAGTGGTTTAAGAGCAGTTTTGAAAACCATTTTTTCTTCGCACAAAAAATGTGAATCGTATTTTCGATCGCATTTCTAAACCGTTTATCGGAATGAGGCATATAATATGGCGTTGGAAAGCTTCTGCAAAACCGCTCCTTCCACATTTTGAAAGTTTTTTTCTAATTCCCTATGGTTAAAGAGTAATTTGAAAAAACGTAAAATTTCGTAAACCGAACAGCTGAGTTCGTTTTTTCGATGTCATTTCTAAACGGCTAATCCAATGGAGGCATATGATATGGCATTGGAGAGCTTATGAAAATGCGCTACGTTTTCATCTTGAAAGTTTTTTTTTCTAATTCTGAATGGTTTAAGAGTAATTTAGAAAATGGTCCAAGTCCTACCAAGTTCGTATTTTCGAGCTAATTTTTTAACCGTGCGTCCGAATGCAGCAAACGATATGGCGTTGGAAAGCTTGAACAAATGCAAAACTTTTTGGTATGTATTGTTTCTCCCAATTCTTTACAGTTTTAAGTCAGTTTCGAAAATGGCGAAAAACGCATTTTTGCTGTAATTTCTACAAACTTTATCTGAATTGGGCAAATAATATACCGTTGAAAAGCTACGGAAAATGCGAAACTTTTTCATGTTGATGGTTTTCTCTGATACCTAGCCGTTTTCATGTAATTCCGGAAACGGTAGGATCATTCGTTCTGCCTCTACCGCGAAACAGATTCTTCGAAAATGCACCGCGTGAAGAACCTGAACTTCTCGGTGCGTGTACCTGAACTTCACTCTTTTTCACATGATTTTTTGCTCGTAGATCTTCATCCACCGTCAGAGCTTTCCATCCCACTCACGGAATTGAGCGGTGATATACCGATGGAAAGCTGCTGTAAACACGCAACTTTCCCGTGTTGATCATTTTTTCATACTCGCGACGTTTTTTAAAGTTTTTCATCTGAAATTCATTTAGCGTAGTAGTTGAACTTCCTGCTGTTTTCACGTTGAACTTCTGTGACGTATTTTGGATGTCTAAATACACGGTGATCATCTCTCACAAGAATTTTTTGAACTTTTCCGCGCCGAGCACTTGAACTTGTAGCAACCATTTTTTTTCATTTATGAGTTGTTTTTAAAAGTGCGAAAAATGGCGTTGTGTTTTTAATTTTTTAAACATGTAAATCCTAGGTTTTAATAAACTTCGAACTTCTGTGTTATTTAAATTTGAACTTCACCTTTTTATATTTTGATTAAATAATTGTATTCGATTTTTATACGAAAAAAATCGAGCATGGAAATACAAGGTGAACCTCTCTCGCAAGGATTTTTGAACCTCCTCGGACAGAGCACTTGAACTTCTCTCAACAAACATTCTAATCTTTTATTTTTCTATACTTTTTATTCTCACCTGGAATGCATTCCTTGCACTAGTTGCACTTCTCGTTGTTTCACCTTGAACTTCTGTCACATATTTTTGTTCAACCTCTGTCACAAGAATTTTTGAACTTTCTCGGGTCGAGCACTTGAACTTCTAGCAACAAATTTTTTGGACTTGCCTTTTTATTCTTTTTTCTCTCATACGAAATGCACACCACACAGTAAATGAACTTCTGACAGTTATCAAACTGAACTTCACTCTATTTCGCTTTCGTAACAGAAAAAGTCTGAGTTTTTTATATACATCGAACCTCTCTAATTTTTTATTTGAACTTCTTTGTGTATTTTTTTAGAAATGTGAAAAAATTGTAGTTTTGTTAGAAACATCAAACTTCTTCATTATTTTCAATTGAAATTATTGGTACATAAACATCGAATTGCTCTGTTAATTCAATTTGAACTTCTTCGTTTAATTCTTATAGTAACGGGAAAAATATATGAGTTTTTTCGTAAAAGTTGAATAGTCCGACCTTCACGTTTTGCTGTTTTTGAACTTAATTTCTTTTAGAAAAAATTGGTTAAATTATATGTTTCCGACAAAGCTTTTACTTCTCATTCGAACTTCACTAGTAAATTCTTCACTTTCGATGATTTTTTTGGAAGTTTTTAGTGATTTTGACCTCCCCATCTTTTTAGACATGAACTTCAACTTTTTTTGTAGTGTTTTGATTTTTCCAAACATCCCTATTTCACGTCTCCAAACACATGATCCCCTGAAAAATGTATATACACACACAAAGCATCAACCTCCCTATATTCGAACTTCTGTCATTGATATTTCTGAACTTTTTGGGAATGCTCCCAGGTTTTCAAACAGAATACACGGACTTCCATGCACGAACAGCCTGCATCGGCCATGGCAACGCCTCTTTCTCCGGCAAACCGAACTTCACTCATGTGTACAGAATACATGATTTAAGCCCTGAAAACCACAAAAGAATCTTGAAATATTTTTTCAACCCTGAGCACACACTCATCTCATGTCAATTTTTTTCCAGTATTATATTAGCACCATGACATACAAACAAAACTTGGCTATAAAATCAGTTAGTACACAATATTGCTATCTGTTTGAAGTTGAACAAGTTCAACAGAGACAAATGATGTATTGAGAAGCAATTAGACAGAGAGAGATGTCGTACTGAAAAGCAATTAGAGAGAGAAAGTAGTGCCAAGCACATGCACATGCGCTTGCGTGGTTTCTTGGTGGCATCCACGGATCAGTTTTTTAAGCAAGTAATGCATGGGACAGTTGTTCTACTGAGAAGCTCCGCACGAGAGACGGGTCGCACCAGCGGTGGCTGGTCATGCCCGCCGGCAACAGGGCGACGCAGGTGGCCGTGTTGGTGAGCGGCCAAGGCGGTCGAAGAAAAAAATCACATCGCTCTAGTTTCCATCTACAAGGAACAACGAAGATCTGGACCTGGTGGAATGGGGTGGGGGAAGGGTCGGGCGCGTGGTGGAGGCAGCCGGTGTCTGGGTCGGTCCCATGGGGCGGATCCGCATGCGTGGGGTGCCGGCGGCAGAGGTGACCGGGGCGTGAGCGGGGCCGTCTGTTAGCTCCGGTGGTCGGTGGCATCACCGGATCCAAGCGCGCTGGTGATGGAGGAGTATCACCAGGAGAAGGAGGAGGTAGTGGCAGGGCCGACGGAGGCGCGTGGTCCTCCAGTGTCGGGGGTGGGAGGCAGCCGTCGGCGACAGGCTTGGTTTGGACGGGAATCGAGCGGCGCTGGTTGGGGGAGGTGCGGGCGGCGCGAGGCCGGCGGCGCCGGTTTGGGCCTCGTGTGGGTGGCGCGGGGCCGGCGGCGCCGGTTGGGGCGGGTGCGGGCGGCGAGGGGGCGGTGGGGTGAGGGCGATGCCGGTTGCGGCGGATCGATTGGGGGCGGGTGGTGGGGAGCGGTCGGGGGAGGTGGGTGGGGGCAGGAGGTGTGGAGGAGTTTTTCCCTCGGGTTTTTTTCTCGGGAAGTTCATGTCGCGCCCTTATAGGGGGCATCGTGATCCAAATAACTATTATAATCCTGGGATTAGAATCGTGATCCAAATAACTATATATATATATATATATATAAACACTATTCTGATCACGGGATGAAAATAATACTAATTGTAGATGACTATGTACAGTTATTTGGTGTGCACGTTGATTTGGACAGATTAGTTTTGGTTGTTCTTAGATGTATTGTGTAGCTTCTGTAGCAACATCAGTGAACAGCGCGTTGCGGCGGGATATTAGTCTAAAGTCTTTTGAAGGTGTATGTATAACAAAGAAAAGGCAATGATTGGACGAAGAAAAAAAGCATGATACCAGGCGAGGCTTTGGTCAGCAAAAGTTAAACTATCGTGCTCGATGATGAATTTTAAGTTGTAAGAAATTAATTGGCCGAACTCAAATTTGACACTTAGCAGATTGGAGGCTTGGAAGATAAGATTACCACATTATGGTTTCATTTTTTTTTACAAAAATAGGCAATGAAAAAAGTTAAATTGATTTGAGTGCTGCGCACCAAAAATTCACATAAAACTGGGCCAGGGGCGTTGAAAGCACAATTTATTATATGAAAATAACAACACAAAGTTTTGTTTTGCAGGGATAACGACAGAAAGTTGTATGCATATTTTAACAGTTTCTAAGTCTGTAGCCGTAGATTCATTCTGACATATGCAAATACCTCTTGTAGCATGAGCATACCATTAGATGATATTCTTTGGATGTGCAAAAAGAGAAAAGCTTTGTTGAAGCATTATTGGACTAATATTCCGAGAACCTTTCCCGGTGAGATAAATAATCATTAATAGTAGTACCCCCTTTACCAAAAAATTGTTAATGTAAGTATATATAACCTTATCAATCAATCTCTTGTGGAAAAAAATATTTTACTAAATCTGAAAGTTTCTAACCACTGTCACCAACACGAACAAAGCAGGAATGCAGGAATGCGCTCACATGACATAGTTTCAAAAATACAAAAGGAGTTCGGTATTAATTCATGCTGTCCAACGAATTTAGGCAGAGTGCAGAAATTGAATCTAGAAAGGAGCCAAATGGTATCAAGTATCAACATGTTGTCGGCATCATAGATACCCGTGGTGGCGGATGCTCTAACCAAGCTTCTTCATATCTGGAATGAAAGTCAAGCTAATCCGTGGCCTCCTCTTATCCCAATATAGTTTCTTCATGTCAAGTGGAGCACGGACAGGAACTCGTCCTCCACCCTGTACATCTTTTGATCCAGCTCATGTGGTCGTGGCCGTCGTTGTAGGTGGTGGTGGTGAGGCTGTGGGAGTGCGGTCGTATGGACGGCTTCTAGATGACGATGAAGCTGGCCGATGACTCGTCGTCCGCAGGGCTATAGAAAGTCTGCCCCTGTCGCTGCCAATGGCTCCTGTTGGTGGCGTTGATCCCCCGCCGGCGCTGTCGGCAGGCAGAAGTAGCTCGTCCTAGCGGGAGCAGTTTGCGGTGGAGTGTGAGGGTGAGCAGGGCCCCGGCCGCGGTGCGGTGAGCGGGTAGGTCAGGAGGCTCGGCTACTCACCGGTGAGGTGGACCTGGCTGTGTTGCTACTGTTGCCTGTTGGGGCCGGTGTCCTCAATGGCTCAGGAAGACGGCGATGACGGTTTTGAGGGAGGCAGCAGTGGATGAGCACCTGGCCGTGGAAAGTCGCTGCTAGTGGCATAGCTGGATGAAGGGGTGGCCTGAGTTAGGTGTTTAGGCGAATCGGAAGAGTGACGATGGATTTATGGGGGTGAAGGGAGAGGAGCCGAGGGGCCTCGTGGGGGGCGTGCGTCGGTTACCCTGAAAATCAATCAAGATATTATTGAGATTTGATAGAGATTAGAGAAGGCGAAGAGGGAGAGAGAAATTAAGAGGTGTTTCCATGGAGATTTCCATGGAGAATCCTCAGGGGGGAAATAACGCCGTCCAGCCACCAGCCCGCCACAACGCAAGGATTGGTGAATGATTTCTACGGCGGGGAAGAAATTGAAGTGGAGAAGGAAGTGGTGCGGTCTGGGCTCTTTGATAGGGGGGCGGGGGTCAATCTGGGGGAGTGGATGAGGAGTCGATACAATCGTCCAGCATAACGGTGGGCGATGAATGCTTGCATGAACGCTGATATGAATTTAGGAGGGAGGTCGGCCTATTAATAATTGGAATTGAAAAAATAATGCTGATGTGGCAGATTGATGAGGTGGATAGCTTGCATGTCAAGAGAAATATGGTAGTGGGGATGAACTATTTAGGTATTATAGATTCTGATCACAACCTGAACTGCCTGAGTAACACGCCTGAACTTCCCTCTGTACAAACCCGAACTTCGGGCTATCTTCGCAACCGTGTCTTCTACCGCGAGTTTTTCTGGTTAGTCGTGTTCCATGTGATGTAAGTGTAATCTTCAAACGATTTTTAGCAACTAAATACTCGTTTTAGATAGGAATCTCGCTCATAGGCGGATTTTGCACTCGGGTCGTGAAGAACTCGCGTTTTGTGCGATTTTATTGCCTGAGTTGTTCGACCTGAACTTCCCCATGTGCTAGGTTGAACTTCCCGCAACATTGCCCAAATAGGGCTTGTTATATACCATTGGAAAGCTATGGACACGAGTATCAAGACCCAATTTAAATTTTTCGCAAAATGTAAGCGGTTTAAGAGCAGTTTTGAAAACCGTTTTTTCTTCACACAAAAAACGTGAATCGTAATTTCGATCGCATTTATAAACCGTTTATCAGAATGAGGCAAGTAATATGGCTTTGAAAAGCTGCTGCAAAACCGCTCCTTCCACATGTTGAAAGTTTTCTCTAATTCCCTACGGTTAAAGAGTAATTTAGAAAATCGTAAAATTTCACAAACCGAATAGCCGAGTTCGTATTTTTTATTTCATTTCTAAATGGCTAAACCAATTGAGGCACATAATATGGCATTGGAAAGCTTATGAAAATGCGCTACTTTTTCATGTAGAAAGTTTTTTCTAATTTTGAACGGCTTAAAAGTGATTTAGAAAACAGTACAAATTTCACCGAGTTCGTATTTTCGATCTATTTTTTTAAACCTATGTCCGAATGCAACAAATGATATCGCGTTGGAAAGCTTGGACAAATGCAAAACTTTTTGGTATGTATTGTTTCTCCCTATTATTTACGGTTTTAAGTCAGTTTCAAAAATGGCGAAAAATATATTTTCACCATAATTTCTACAAACTTTATCGGAATTGGGCAAATAATATACTGTTGAAAAGCTACGGAAAATGCGAAACTTTTTCATGTTGATGGTTTTCTATGATTCCTAGCCGTTTTCAAGTAATTTTGAAAATGGCGGGATCATTCGTTCTGCCTCTATCGCGAAACAGATTCTTCGAAAATGCACCGCGTGAAGAATCTGAACTTCTCGGTGCATGTACCTGAACTTCACTTTGTTTTCACGTGCTTTTTTTGCTCGTAGATCTCCATCCACTGCTCGTAGCTCTCCATCCACTCACTGGAATTGAGCAAGTGATATACCGATGGAAAGCTATTGTAAACACGCAAATTTCCCGTGTTGATCATTTTTTCATACTCGCGACGATTTTAAAAGATTTTCATCTCAAATTCATTCAGTGTAGTAGGTGAACTTCCTGCTGTTTTCACGTTGAACTTCTGTGACGTATTCTCGTTTGTAATTTTCTCATCCATTTAGTCTGTGTTACACAAATGATATTCTTTTTGTATATACCTCTCTCACAATATTTTTTTAACTTTCTCTGACCAAGGACTTGAATTTACAAAAATAATATTCCTGCCATTTTGAGGTAAATTAGAAAATGGTGAGATCATGATTTCTGCATTCATCGTGAACGGAAATGCACTGCGTGAAGTAGTAGAACTTTTGGGGCATGTCTGTTTGAACTTCACTTTGTTTTTGACGTGCTGTTTTTTGCACTGCGTGAAGTAATTGAACTTCTGGGGCATGTCTGTTTGAACTTCACTCTGTTTCACTTCAATTTGCTTTTTTCTTTTATGAAATACACACCATGTAGTACGTGAACTTCTGGTTATTATCACTTTGAACTTCTCTCTGGTTTGAGAGAATTATTTTAAAACCCAAAAAACAACATATTTTTTTTACGTATTTTGGACATCTAAATACACGGTGAACCTCTCTTACAAGAATTATTTGAACTTTTCCTCACCGAGCACTTGAACTTCTAGCAACCATTTTTTTTCGTTTATGAGTTGTTTTTAAAAGTACAAAAAATGGTGTTGTGTTTTTTATTTTTTGAACAGGTAAATCCTAGATTTTAATAAACTCCGAACTTCTCTATTATTTCAATATGAACTTCACCTTTTTATATTTTTTGAGTAAAGAATTGTATTCGATTTTTATACGAAAAAAGTCGAACATGGAAATACAAGGTGAACCTCTCTCGCAAGAATTTTTTAACTTCTCCGGACAGAGCACTTGAACTTCTTTCAACAAACTTTTTAAGCTTTTATTTTCCTATACTTTTTATTCTCACCTGAAATGCATTCCTTGCAGTACTTGAACTTCTCGTTGCTTTTACTATGAACTTCTGTCGCATTTTTGTGTATACGTCGAATTATACGCAAGTGAAGGTCGGTCGTCATTTTTTGCCATTTTAAAAATTCGAGCTTTTAGTAAACATTGATTTGCTTCGTTGGTTTAATTTGAATTTCTATTGGTCTTCTAACAAACGGGGAAAATACATTTCTTTTTTCTAAATTTTGAAGTACTCTGTTTATGTAATTTTAACTTCTTGTTTATTCCCTTTAGTAACATTCAGTTTGTTCTTTTTTATTGATGACCCTTAGTAACGGGGAAATTCATTTTTTTTGAGTTTTTTTTAAACGGTAAAATCCTAGATTTTTTAATAAATATTGAACCACTTCGTTATTTTAGTTTGAACATCTAGTTTTTTTAAAGGAAATTCTTCTAAATTGTTTTGGTTGTTCCTTTTATTTTAATTTGAACTTCTTCATTTAAGTTCTTAGTAATGAGAAAAAACCTGAGGTTTTTATAAACTTCGAACTTCTTTGTTATTTTAATTTGAACTTCTTAGTTTCATTCTTTAGGGAAAAAATATGGTTTTAAAATAAGTTGAAGCATCCGACATTTTTAAATAAAAATTGAACTTCATACATTTTATTTTTTCTTGAAATGGAAATAATTTGCTCTCATACTCTCCCATTGCATTTTCTGACCAAGGCATCACCTCTCGTTTATCAATTTCTTTTTCATAGCTTTCACGTGATGTAGTGATGTAGCAGCGATGGGTAAAGCTAGCGAACCAACAGTCTACAGCAGATCACCGAACAAAGCAAACCCAATGTACAGAGCTACTAGTGCATCGTCCAGATCAGGCTTATTTAGCGGAACCTTTCACTGCGATGCACACTAGCCGTATGTTCTATTATTGCACTACATACGAAAGCCGACCTGTCGTTATTCTTGTAGCTGAACTGTCAAAAGCCTTCCATACAATTGACACAATAGTACAACACACATCCTAACACAGAGCTGGCACAACGAAACACATGAATTTTTTATCACCGTATAGCGAGGATAATGTGGTGGCAAGGGAGCGAACGGGTCAAGGCTGCATGCCTCCACCGCGCCGGAGCTTGGCATCCAGCACGAGATGTCCTCAACCGGAGGACGGAGGAGCATGGGAGACCTGTGTCGATGGAGTCGTGGGGAGGACCAAGCTATAACCTCTGGAGATGTGATTTTCCTACCTTTTCCTACCTTTTCTCTGAACTTTCTGCTTTCGCTTCTTTTCTTCAGTAAATCACGTAGCGGCTACACTTGTTTTGGAGAAAGATAAAGTTGCAACAATACAACACATGCTACTACATGTTGGGCAAAATGAAATTGAACTTCAAGATGGAGAGGAGGTGGACGGCCCTGGACGGTATTATGCCATGCAGTAGAGTGGCCGCGTTGGAAGCAGAGGAGGGAGGCCTCCGTTGCAGTTCCAGGGGGAATGTGTCGCCGTCGCCGTGGATCCATGGGAGGGAGGCGCTGTCCAGGGGCAGGGAGGCCGCCGCCGCGGTGGATCGAGGAGGGAGGCACTGTCCAGGGGAAGGGAGTCCGCCACCACGGTGGATCAAGGAGGGAGGCGCTGTCCAGGGGCAGGGAGGCCGCCGCCATGGTGGATCGAGGAGGGAGGCAGGGCGAGCCGACGGTCAATGGCGGTGGCTGCGCTGATCGGGAAGGGTGGCGGCGGTGGTGTGTGGGGAGAGGAGGCGGCGGTGGCCGCGCCGCCGAGGAGGGATGCGGGCGAGCCGGGCGGTCGGCGGCGGTGGCTGCGCAGGCCGGGAGGGAGGCGGTGGCTGCGCGGGCGGAGGGAGGCGGTGGTGGCCGCGCCGGCCAGGGAGGGAGGCTATGGTGGCGGCGTGATGCGGGCCGGATGGGATCGGGGAGGGGATCGGGTCAGGGGTGGGTGGAGATTTTAATTTTTTTTCTTTTTTCGTCCACTGTGCATGTCCGGGAATTCGGGAACATGCCCGTCGGGCCCTATATAGGCCGATCATGATCCAAATAACTATTCTGATCCCGGGATCAGAATAGTGATACCCGGGCCCTATATATATATATCGTTAGCCTGAACTATTATTGTTGACATTACCCTTGAGGTTAAAGGTTGGGAGGCAACACTATAAGCCCCTATCTTTCTCTGTGTCCGATTAAAACTCCATACCCATAAGTATTGCGTGAGTATTAGCAATTGTGAAAGACTAAATGATAGTTGAGTATGTGGACTTGCTGAAAAGATCTTATATTGACTCTTTCTGATGTTATGATAAATTGCAATTGCTTCAGTGACTGAGATTATAGTTTGTTGGTTCTCAATGAAGTTTCTGATTCATACTTTGCATTATGAATAAATTATTACTTGAGCATAAGAAATCATATGACAATATCCATGTATGTTGCTGTTATAAGAATGATCATGATGCCCTCATGTCCGTATTTTATTTTATCGACACCTCTATCTCTAAACATGTGGTCATATTTATCGTTATCGGCTTCCGCTTGAGGACAAGCGAGGTCTAAGCTTGGGGGAGTTGATACGTCCATTTTGCATCATGCTTTTATATCGATATTTATTGCATTATGGGCTGTTATTACACATTATGTCACAATATTTATGCCTATTCTTTCTTATTTTACAAGGTTTGAATGAAGAGGGAGAATGCCGGCAGCTGGAATTCTGGGCTGGAAGAGGAGCAAATATTAGAGACCTATTCCGCACAACTCCAAAAGTCCTGAAACTCCACATAAGTCATTTTTGGAAATAATAAAAAATATTGAGCGAAGAACATACCAGTGGGGCCCACACCCTAGCCACGAGGGTGGGGCGCGCCGCACCCAGGGGCGCCCCGCCTCAGGCCCCTAGCAGCCTCCGGTGCCCATCTTACGCTATATGAGGTCTTTTACCTCGGAAAAAATCTTAAGCAAGCTTTCGGGAAGAAACTCCGCCGCCACGAGGCGGAACCTTGGCAGAACCGATCTAGGGCTCCGGCAGAGCTGTTCTGCCGGGGAAATGTAACATCCCAAAATTCTAAATTTTGGAATGTTATATTAAATAGATAGATTTGATTGATTGTGTGAAATCGAGTGAAATTCGAAACTTTTTGAAAGTTAAATGAGAGGGAATGAAAGGACTTTCCCAAACTTTCATTTTTTCATCCGTGATCTCCATGAATTCAAATCCTTTTCAAATACAAAACCCTTGAGCGAAGACGATATGACCTCTTCCATTTAATTAAATGAAAGTGTATTTGAAAATATTTGAATTTCATTTGGAAATAATTCAATTCAGAAACTTTGAGCAACTCAATGATTTTCATGAGAGAAGATAAAATGACTTCTTCAAAACATATGAAATATGAGTTGGGAGTTTAAAAGAAATTGAATTTAAAGTCCCTTTGAAAATTATTTTCAATTTGGGACTTATTTGGGTTTTATTCAAATGATTTTTCTCCAACAATAAAATATATGGAAATTAGGGTAATATGATTCCTACAATAGAAAATTAGAGAGAAATTAATTTGAAATCATTTTGGTATTTTTTAATGATTTTATTTGATTTTACTATAGCTGTAGCACTCTTTGCTTTATATGAATTTCTGTGGATTTTATTTGATGCTAGAATAATGTTCATCTTGTAGAAAATATTTTTTTGAAAATTTTGATATATTATATGCCTATATAATATTTTTATTTCTTTTGTTTTTATTTTGTTTTTCTGTGTTTTAAAAAAAACTCCCTCCGCCGACTGGGCCGGCCCAGCTCTCAGGCCAGGCCACGGCCCAGCCCACGTCGCCCGTCGCCATCGTTCCCAGCTCCTTGAGACTCCCGCGCCAAGACGGCATCGCGCTTGCCGTGACCGCCTCGGCCTCCGTGCCCCCTTCCACACGCCTCCCGAGGCCACCCCTCCCCTATAAATGCGTCGGCCCCGCCGCCCTCTCTCTCTCTGCTCGCGCCGCCGCCCCTCGCCAGATCCACCGCCGCCGCCATCGGTTGCAGCCGCCACCGCCGTGGTCAACCGTCGCCGCCGCTGCTGCACCACCCACCGCCGCCGCCACACCTCCTCCCTCGCCGCTTCGCTGCGTCGCCGCCATCTTGCCCGCATCGCCGGAGCTCGCCATCGCCACTGCCCCGCCTCACCGGAGAAAGCCGCCGTCGCCGCCGGTTCATCTCACCCGATCCGGTATAAACCGAGAAAACCCGCCGGTTTTTCTGTATATAGATCGGTTTTTCTTTGTTGACTATTTCTCCTGCGGGCTTTGTCCTCCCTTCTCCGACTTCTTCAGCGATATCATGCACACCTTTGGTTTCCGCCTCTTGGATTTTACTCCAAATGATGTGGCGTGCATGGCTCTTTTCGCGCATCTTTGTGAAGGCTTCGCCGGAGTGTACCCCAACACGGCACTTTTCCGTCACTACTTCTTTCCTCGGATCCAACCGGGGGGCGCCATCTCTGGTTCCATCGCCCGTGCCTTCCCCGTAAAAAGGAATAACCGCGGGCGCGGTGCTCACTTTACCCCTCCCTTGCGCCTTCCTCCAATCTCAGAACCGCCGCCCCCTTTTCTTCCTTCCTGAGCTTTCGCCATTGTTCATCGTCGCTGTGTCTTCATCCCCTTCTGCTCCTCGCTTCCCCCAGCCGCCATGTCACCTAAATCCACCAAGGGCAAGGGAGCGACCAAGGACGCTTGAGCGGCGAAGCCGCCGGAGAGTGCGTTGGCGGTGCAGCGGACGCAGCTCGCCTACTTCCCCTCGACGGTGGACGTGTACGAGCTCTGGGACGCCTACAAGCCCTGTGGGGGGTGAAGATGGGGGAGAAAAGTTGGGGCATCCAGCCACGCGCGTCATCCCCGCCGACTGCGCCGAGGCTGCCCCGAATCGGTACCCTTTCTTTGTCGACTATTCTCGTGCGGGCTTTGTCCTCCCTTCTCTGACTTCTTCAGCGATATCATGCACACCTTTGGTTTCCGCCTCTTGGATTTTACTCCAAATGCGGTGGCATGCATGGCTCTTTTCGCGCATCTTTGTGAAGGCTTCGCCGGAGTGTACCCCAACACGGCACTTTTCCGTCACTACTTCTTTCCTCGGATCCAACCGGGGGGCGCAATCTCTGGTTGCATCGCCCGCGCCTTCCCCGTAAAAAGGAATAACCGCGGGCGTGGTGCTCACTTTACCCCTCCCTTGCGCCTTCCTCCAATCTCAGAACCGCCGCCCCCTTTTCTTCCTTCCTGAGCTTTCGCCATTGTTCGTCGTCGCTGTGTCTTCATCCCCTTCTGCTCCTTGCTTCCCCCAGCCGCCATGGCACCTAAATCCACCAAGGGCAAGGGAGCGACCAAGGACGGTTGAGCGGCGAAGCCGCAGAAGAGTGCGTTGGCGGTGCAGCGGACGCAGCTCGCCTACTTCCCCTCGACGGTGGACGTGTACGAGCTCCGGGACGCCTACAGGCCCCTGTGGGGGGTGAAGATGGGGGAGAAAAGTCGGGGCATCCAGCCACGCGCGTCATCCCCGCCGACTGCGCCGAGGCTGCCCCGAATCGGTACCCTTTCTTTGTCGACTAGACTATTTCTCCCGCGGGCTTTGTCCTCCCTTCTCCGACTTCTTCAGCGATATCATGCACACCTTTGGTTTCCGCCTCTTGGATTTTACTCCAAATGCGGTGGCGTGCATGGCTCTTTTCGCGCATCTTTGTGAAGGCTTCGCTGGAGTGTACCCCAACACGGCACTTTTCCGTCACTACTTATTTCCTCGGATCCAACCGGGGGGCGCCATCTCTGGTTGCATCGCCTGGATCCCAAGATCCAAGGGAGTGTATCCAGAGGGAGCCATGAAGGAGAGGTGGGAAGAGTGGCGGAGCCGGTGGTGTTGGATTGAAGAGAAGGACCCGCCGGCGTTCTGCAACATTCTCCGGGTGCCGCCGGTCCGCAGAGGTGATTGGAGTGACGTTGATGCTGACGACAAGAAGCTCACTATTGCCACCACCAGGATTATTCGGCTCACCGAAGCTGGGCTCACCCTCGAAATGATCGGGGCGGTCTTTGTGCCGCCGGATTGCTCCACTGCATAACAAGGGGAGGCCGGCTTGGCTCTTCACCAACCCTGCTGACATCATGCACCACCGCCGCTGCTCTACACCACCGCCACACTCCTCCCTTCGCCGCTCGCCTCTGTCGCCGTCGCCACTGCCCGGCATCGCCGGAGCTCGCCGTCGCCACTGCCCGCCTCGCCGGAGAAAGCCGCCGTCGCCGCCGGTTCATCTCACCCGATCCGGCATAAACCGAGAAAACCCGCCGGTTTTTCTGTATATAGATCGGTTTTTCTTCCAGATCGGTTTTATATTTTTTTAAGGTTTTGTTAGATAACGAACGTTTTCCGTTTAGATCTTTTTAGCAAACGGTTTGCATTAGTTAGCATTTGGCAGCGAACGTTCACTATTTAGTCTTTTCTTTTTCTGTTTATTTACGTCAGGGACCCGTCTGTGATTATTACCTTTGCAGATTAGCCCCTGGAATTTTCAGAACAGTCCCTGAACTTCAAAACCCTCCAACTTTTTATCCGTAACTCCGTTTTAAGCAATTCTCTTTGCAAAATACTCCTTGTGACATATTATTTCCAATAAAAAGTGGATTTTGGAGATTGAGCAAATCAAATTTATTCAACTTCAAATCTAGTTCAAACCTTCGTTCGATCGTAACTTTTGAACCGGAGCTTCGTTTTCGACGAACCCAACGCCCACTTCTTTGTTATGATCCCCTCTATCCAGTAAAACAACTTCAACATATTTTTGAAAGTTTAAAATTAGAATTCAAACATATTAGTATTTGAACTTCGTTTGATCATAACTTGAGTTTCGTAACTCCGATTTAGTTGATTCTTTTTGCAAATCGAAGCTCTTGACCTAAACTTTTTGATAAGGCCAAATTCACATAATTTTGGTACTGTTAGAAATTGTTTTATGTTGGAAGAGTTATTTGCTTGGTTTTGATTATTTTCCGAATTGTTTTCTTCGTTCTTTCCGATCTTTTGAGTGATTGCTTATGTGTGGTTACTATTGCTTGCTTATGATAGATTGACCGGAGTGTGACGAGTAGAACTATCAAGAGTTTAGAGTGTGAATCATCTTCATCAATATTGCGGGAAAGTTCACACTTCGATCATATCCCTTTTCATACCCAGTTTTTATGCATTAGATCAATCCTCAAAACATTGCATGATTAGGATCTAATTAAACTGTGGGTTTTGGGAAAGTATATGAGGTAGTACCTATTACCTGTTTTATTATCAAACCCTTGGGAGTTACTTCTAATTTTGCTTATATTGTCATGCTATTCTAGTAGACGTGGATTGGGTGAGTGTATCCATGACAGATGTGAGATTTTAATTAATGGTTTATTTAAGGTGGCAACTTTAATACACATCTGGGTGGATTGAGGTACCTGGGTATTCCAGGATTGCCTGTTTTTTTATGGACCGCCACCCAGGCTCGAAGGGATCATGCGATTATTCATGCTAGAAACTTCCGTGTGCAGCCACAAGCTACTATGGGCTCTAGCATAGTTGACTAAGTCGTGCAAACTCTTACGGTGGTAGACTAGCAGATGTAGGGGATGTAGGTTGGTACTGTCTACCCGTTCGTAAGGTGCTAGCGCTTCTGAAAGGCTATGTCTCGGTCATTCGTTTCTCAAACACCGTGTAGTGCGATAATCCGAATGGAGGAGATCGAGTCTTGTGGGGAAAAGTGCACAAACCTCTGCAGAGTGTATCAAACTAATCATGGTTAGCCGTGTCCCCGGTTATGGACATCTTGAGTATCTAGTACTTGGATTATCATGTGAATCTCATCATGTTACTTTAATTAATATTTTTGGGTTTTAATGATGATGCTTAATTGGGATTGAGAATGCTGTCAACCATTCTTAATGTTTAACAACCACCATGATAGTTAAATAAAATTTATTCCTTTGCAGTAGGGAAAAATTGGCTTTTCGTAAAAACATTATAAACATAGAGCTTTTCCACCAGCCAAATATGCATGTAGTGATAGGCTTTATTCATCATTATCCTATGGTGTGAATTTTCCAGTACATTCAATGTACTGACCCTTTGTGGCTGCAACATCTCATGTTGCAGGAATCTTACGACGAGTAAGTGATACATTAGGGTTACGATTTCTACACTCAACTTTGTCGTTGGTGTTGATGGGAATCCACAACCTTGTTACTTCCGCTATTTGGATTGAGGTAATAGTATTTACGTTATTTATACATGTGATTTACCTCGGTTATAAATCCTCGATCTTGTGTGTGTCAACATACCGATCCGAGGATGACACTTAAGCCACGAGACTTGATCCATTCGGTCGGTCGCTACAAGATGGTATCGGAGCACATGTTGGTGTGGGGCGTGACCCTAGAAACTGGCAAGCCCATAGGAAGGATTTTCTCTAAAATTTTCTTTTTCAAAAAGATCTGTTACCTCTCTTCTCTTCTGGGCTTATTCAAATATTCCCTTTTAGAGAGACCATACCCCTTTTCCCTTTTGACCACTCAAAGATTCGACTGATGAGACCACTCCAAGGAGTACGAGATATCAGGGCAACCACGACCACTACGGAATGAAGGAGATTTTACCGTGCATTTGAATAATGGAAACTACAACGGTTGAAGACTCCGAAGACTAGGAGAATTTGAGGGATATGAAGAATTTCCAGATTTAGTATGACCTAGGAAGGCTACCCTTATGGAACCTGGCAGACTATGGAAGCTGTCAATACCCGAGATCAAGGTGTATCGGAGAAAGACCGGAATATGGAGCGTTAGAACTCAAAATTTTTGTCAGGAAACCTAAGACATGAGAGATCAATTATGGAAATTACAGCTCATGGCAGTAACATGGGCATAGACGCGGCTAACCATGGTGTTATCACCCGTTTATCTGCCTCGAAGTTCACAAGATCAGCGTTACGCAAATATGCGTTAAATTCTTCCTTGATTCCTGCTTGATCCATGAAGTCCCCTGAAGGCCATTCACAAGGCCACACTGGAGCGTCCCTTGGTGGTTCTTCATCAGCATCACGCATTGCAAGCCTGGGTCCTTGCTTCCTTGAAGGACCACCTTGGTACATTTTCCTAAACATATTTCTTCCTCTGAAAAATTTCTGAAATTTTTAGTAACTTCAAATAAAAGTGAACCAAGCTCAACAAAATTGATAGCAATTACTCCTACAAGTGCCTAGAGACTATATCATGCATTAGAACTACTTGGGACAAAATAAATTTGACATGCAAGCTCAAGAACATGGTCACCTAGGCAGCACAAATTTGCAATTAATAAGGCACTAGAACAAAAACTAATTGGACCATTGGAGGAGTCACATACCAAGGAACAATCCCCCAAAGCAGATTTGTGAGAGGTGCTTTGAGCAAGGAGATCGAAAATCATAGAAACATGAGCTAGAACTCGTGCTTGAGCTGGATGGTGATTTTTTTGGGAGGAAGCAGAAGTGTGTGGGTGAAGGATAAGTGGAGAGGGGCCACCATGGGCCCACGAGGCAGGGGCGCGCCTAGGGGGGTGGGCGCGCCCTGGACCCTCGTGGCCAGGTGCCAGCTCCCCTGCTGTGTTTTCAGTACCAGATATTCTCAAATATTCTAGAAAAAATCATATTTCAATTTCAGGGCATTTGGAGAACTTTTATTTTCGGGGTATTTTTATTGCACGGATAATTCAGAAAACAGACAGAAAATACTATTTTTTCTTTATTTAATCTAAATAACAGAAAGTAAAAGGAGGTGTCGGTGGGAAACGACACCTATGGGATCACTGGAATCCCTTCTACGGTTGCGGGGCGCGGGGATCGTGAGAAGAGCGGGACTAGCAGACAACACAAAGGGGATTTACCCAGGTTCGGGCTGCAAAGATGCGTAAAACCCTATGATCCTGCTTTGGTGGCTGTATTTAGTGTTCTTGAGCTCTTGAACAAGCTCTAGGTGCTGCTGGGTTCAAAAGAGCCGAATCCTTCTCCAGTGCGCCATGGGCCTCCTTTTATAGGCGAAAGGGGCTGCCATAGTGGCACACAGGAGGTGGAAAGTGCTACAGCGCTATGAGCTTGTCCCTGGTGTTACAGGAGGTGGAAAGTGACACAGGAGGTGGAAAGGGCTACAGGAGGTGGAAACCTGCTTCGCCCATCGGATCCTTGTGGCCTTGGTCCTTGTCGTTGCTTTATTTCTCTTGTGCCTTCGGCTTCTCTCCGGCTTCCCTTTCCTACCCTTTTATGCATGGTCGTCGCGGGTGGCTCTGACTACCCGTGCACAAGTAAAGGGGTCAAAAGGAGAGCCCCTACTTTTGTACACTGATAGGAGGGTACAGAAGGTTGTGCTTTCTAACTTCATCCATCTCATGGTCATCAAAAGGAATCCACTAACAAGGTTGATCAAATCTTGTTAACAAACTCATTCCGAATAACATGGAACCGGAGAAATTTCAAATAACACTATGTTACCTCAATGAGGATATGCACATCCCCAATAATAAGAATATCATATTTCTTCTTGACAGTAGGTAGAGGAAACTCAAAACCTCCAATAATAATCGATGGAATTTTTCCAATAGAATTGATACTGTGGACTTGAGGTTGTTTCCTCGGAAAGTGTACCATGTGCTCATTACCATTAACATGAAAAGTGACATTGCCTTTGTTGCAATCAATAACAGCCCCTGCAGTATTCAAAAAAGGTCTTCCAAGAATAATAGACATACTATCGTCCTCGGGAATATCAAGAATAACAAAGTCCGTTAAAATAGTAACGTTTGCAACCACAGCAGGCACATCCTCACAAATACCGACAGGTATGGCAGTTGATTTATCAGCCATTTGCAAAGATATTTCAGTAGGTGTCAATTTATTCAAATCAAGTCTACGATATAAAGAGAGAGGCATAACACTAACACCGGTTCCAAAATCACATAAAGCAGTTCTAACATAATTTCTTTTCATGGAGCATGGTATAGTTCGTACTCCTGGATCTCCAAGTTTCTTAGGTATTCCACCCTTAAAAGTATAATTAGAAAGCATGGTGGAAATTTCAGCTTCCGGTATCTTTCTTTTATTAGTAATAATTTCTTTCATATACTTAGCATAAGGATTCATTTTGAGCATATCAGTTAATCGCATACGCAAGAAGATAGGTCTAATCATTTCAGCAAAGCGCTCAAAATCCTCATCATCCTTTTTCTTCGATGGTTTGGGAGGAAAAGGCATGGGTTTCTGAACCCAGGGCTCTCTTTCTTTACCGTGCTTCCTAGCAACAAAGTCTATCTTGTCATAACGTTGATTCTTTGATTGTGGGTTATCAAGATCAACAGCAGGTTCAATTTCTACATCATTATCATTGCTAGGTTGAGCATCAACATGAACATCTTCATTAACATTATCACTAGGTTCATGTTCATTACCAGATTGTGTTTTGGTATCAGAAATAGAAATATCATTAGGATTCTCAGGTGTTTAAGCAATAGGTTCACTAGAAGCATGCAAAGTCCTATCATTTTTATTTTTCTTCTTTTTAGAAGGACTAGGTGCATCTATATTATTTCTCTGAGAATCTTGCTCAATTCTCTTAGGATGGCCTTCAGGATACAAAGGTCCCTGAGTCATTTTACCAGTTATAGTAGCCATTCTAGCAGCAAAATCATTATTCTTACTACTTAAGTCATTGAGAAAATCATTTTGAGTTTTAAGTACTTGTTCTACTTGAGTGGTAACCATAGAAGCATGTTTACTCTTGAGTTTAAGTTCACCTTTAACTCTAGACATATAATCACCCAAGTGTTCAATCATACAAGCATTTTGTTTTAGTTGTCTACCAAAATAAGCATTAAAATCTTCTTGCTTAGCCATAAAGTTATCAAACTCATCCAAACTTTGGCTAGCAAACTTAGTAGGAGGGATTTCAGTTTTATCATATCTATAGAGAGAATTTACCTTTACTACCTATGTCGGGTTATCAAGACCATGAGTTTCTTCAATAGGTGATGAATAAAGATCATGTATTTCTTCAATAGGAGGTAAATTCTTAACATCTTTAGCTTTAATACCTTTTTCTTTCATAGATTTCTTTGCCTCTTGCATATCTTCAGGACTGAGAAATAGAACACCCCTCTTCTTCGGAGTTGGCTTAGGAGTTGGTTCAGGAATTGGCTCAGGAAGTGTCCAATTACTTTCATTTGTCAACATATTATTCAATAGAATTTCGGCTTCATCCGGTGTTCTTTCCCTGAAAACAGAACCAGCACAACTATCCAGGTGGTCTGTGGAAGCATCGGTTAGTCCATTATAAAAGATATCAAGTATTTCATTTTTCTTGACAAGATGATCAGGCAAAGCATTAAGTAATTGGAGAAGCCTCCCCCAAGCTTGTGGGAGACTCTCTTCTTCAATTTGCACAAAATTATATATATCCCTTAAAGCAGCTTGTTTCTTATGAGCAGGGAAATATTTAGCAGAGAAGTAATAAATCATATCCTGGGGACTATGCACACAACCAGGATCAATATAATTAAACCATATCTTAGCATCACCCTTTAATGCGAACGGAAATATTTTAAGGATATAAAGGTAACGAGTTCTCTCATCATTAGTGAATAGGGTGGCTATATCATTTAATTTAGTAAGATGTGCCACAACCGTTTCAGATTCATAGCCATAGAAAGGATCAGATTCAACCAAAGTAATTATATCAGGATCAACGGAGAATTCATAATCCTTATCAGTAACAAAGATAGGTGAAGTAGCATAAGCAGGATCATATTTCATTCTAGCATTCAAAGTTTTTTGTTTCAGCTTAGCTAATAATTTCTTAAGATCATTCCTATCATTGCAAGCAAGAAAGTCTCTAGCAGTTTCTTCATCCATAACATAGCCCTCAGGCACAACAGGCAATTCATATTTATTGGGAGAGCCTTCATCATCACATTCATCAATATTATCAGTTTCAATAATTTCATTCTCTCTAGCCCTAGCAAGTTGTTCATCAAGAAATTCACCAAGTGGCACGGTAGTATCAAGCATAGAAGCAGTTTCATCATAAGTATCATGCATAACAGAAGTGGCATCATCAATAACATGCGACACAGAATTAATAGCAGAAGCAGGTTTAGGTGTAGCAAGCTTACTCAAAACAGAATGTGAATCAAGTGCAGAGCTAGATGGCAGTTCCGTACCTCCCCTCGTAGTTGAGGGATAAATTTTTGCTTTTGCGTCTTTCAAGTTCTTCATAGTGACCAGCAGATATAAATCCCAAGTGACTGAAAGAATAGAGCTATGCTCCCGACAACGGCGCTTGAGAAAATAGTCTTGATAACCCACAAGTATAGGGGATCGCAACAGTTTCCGAGGGTAGAGTATTCTACCCAAATTTATTGATTCGACACAAGGGGAGCCAAAGAATATTCGCAAGTATTAGCAGTTGAGTTGTCAATTCAACCACACCTGGATAACTTAATATCCGCAACAAAGTATTTAGTAGCAAAGTAGTATGGAAGTAACGGTAACAATAGCGAAAGTAATATTTTTGGGTTTTGTAGTGATTGTAACAGTAGCAACGGAAAAGTAAATAAGCGGAGAAAAATATGTGAAAAGCTCATAGGCATTGGATCGGCGATGGAGAATTATGCCGGATGTGGTTCATCATGTAACAATCATTACATAGGGTGACGCGGAACTAGCTCCAATTCATCAATGTAATGTAGGCATGTATTGCGAATATAGTCATACGTGCTTATGGAAAAGAACTTGCATGACATCTTTTGTCCTACCCTCCCGTGGCAGCGGGGTCCTAGCGGAAACTAAGGGATATTAAGGCCTCCTTTTAATAGAGTACCGGACCAAAGCATTAACACATAGTGAATACATGAACTCCTCAAACTATGGTCATCACCGGGAGTGGTCCCGATTATTGTCACTTCGGGGTTGCCGGATCATAACACATATAGGTGACTATAGACTTGCAAGATAGGATCAAGAACTCACATATATTCATGAAAACATAATAGGTTCAGATCTGAAATCATGGCACTCGGGCCCTAGTGACAAGCATTAAGCATAGCAAAGTCATAGCAACATCAATATCAGAACATAGTGGATACTAGGGATCAAATCCTAACAAAACTAACTCGATTACATGATAAATCTCATCCAACCCATCACCGTCCAGCAAGCCTACAATGGAATTACTCACGCACGCCAGTGAGCATCATGAAATTGGTGATGGAGGATGGTTGATGATGACGACGGTGATAGATTCCCCCCTCCGGAGCCCCAAACGGACTCCATATCAGCCCTCCCAAGAGAATTTAGGGCTTGGCGGCGGCTCCGTATCGTAAAAAGCGATGAATCTTTCTCTCTGATTTTTTCTCCCCGAACACGAATATATGGAGTTGGAGTTGAGGTCGGTGGAGCTCCAGGGGGCCCACGAGGCAGGGGGCGTGCACAGGGGGCAGGCGTGCCCCCCACCCTCGTGGACAGGTCGTGGGCCCCTGGCCTTGATTCTTTCGCCAATATTTTTAATATTTTCCAAAAATAAGTTCCATGGAGTTTCAGGTCATTCCGAGAACTTTTGTTTCTGCACATAAATAACACCATGGCAATTCTGTTGAAAACAGCGTCAGTCCGTGTTAGTTCCATTCAAATCATGCAAGTTAGAGTCCAAAACAAGGGCAAAAGTGTTTGGAAAATTAGATACAACGGAGACGTATCAGCAAGAAACCCAAGTTGTCGTTTCATTAAGTTTGGGGCTGCGATGCTTATGTGAAAAAGTTTCAACCTGATAAGCTCGAACCCAAATCGGAGAAATGTGTCTTCATAGGATACCTAAAGGAGACTGTTGGGTACACCTTCTATCACAGATCCGAAGGCAAGATATTCGTTGCTAAGAATGGATCCTTTCTAGAGAAGGAGTTTCTCTCGAAAGAAGTGAGTGGGAGGAAAGTAGAACTTGATGAGGTAATTGTACCTGCTCCCTTATTGGAAAGTAGTTCATCACAGAAATCGGTTCCAGTGATTTCTACACCAATTAGTCAGGAAGCTAATGATGATGATCATGAAAATTTTGATCAAGTTACTACCGAACCTCGTAGGTCAACCATAGTAAGATCCGCACCAGAGTGGTACGGTAATCCTGTTCTGGAGGTCATGTTACTTGACCATGACGAACCTACGAACTATGAGGAAGCGATGATGAGCCCAGGTTCCGCAAAATGGCTTGAGGCCATGAAATATGAGATGGGATCCATGTATGAGAACAAAGTGTGGACTTTGGTTGACTTGCCTGATGATCGGCAAGCCACGGACAATAAATGGATCTTCAAGAAGAAGACTGACGTTGACGGTAATGTTACTGTCTACAAAACTCAACTTGTTGCGAAAGGTTTTCGACAAGTTCAAGGAGTTGACTACGATGAGACCTTCTCACCCGTAGCGATGCTTAAGTCCGTAAGAATCATGTTAGCAATTTCCGCATTTTATGATTATGAAATTTGGCAAATGGATGTCGAAACTGCATTCCTTAATGGATATCATAAAGAAGAGTTGTATATGATGCAACCAAAAGGTTTTGTCGATCCAAAAGGTGCTAACAAAGTGTGCAAGCTCCAGCGATCCATTTATGGACTGGTGCAAGCATCTCAGAGTTGGAATATATGCTTTGATAGTGTGATCAAAGCATATGGTTTTATGCAGACTTTTGGAGAAGCATGTATTTGCAAGAAAGTGAGTGGGAGCTCTGTAGCATTTCTGATATTATATGTGGACGACATATTGTTGATCGGAAATGATATGGAATTTTTGGATAGCATAAAAGGATACTTGAATAAGAATTTTTCAATGAAAGACCTCGGTGAAGCTGCTTATATATTGTGCATCAAGATCTATAGAGATAGATCAAGACGCTTAATTGGACTTTCACAAAGCACATACCTTGATAAAGTTTTGAAGAAGTTCAAAATGGATCAAGCAAAAAAAAGGTTCTTGCCTGTGTTACAAGGTGTGAAGTTGAGTCAGACTCAATGCCCGACCACTACAGAAGATAGAGAGAAAATGAAAGTCATTCTCTATGCTTCAGCCATATGTTCTATCATGTATGCAATGTTGTGTACCAGACCTGATGTGTGCCTTGCTATTAGTTTAGTAGGGAGGTACCAAAGTAATCCAGGAGTGGATCACTGGACAGCGGTCAAGAACATCCTAAAATACCTGAAGAGGACTAAGGATATGTTTCTCGTTTATGGAGGTGACAAAGAGCTCGTCGTAAATGGTTACTTCGATGCAAGCTTTGACACTGATCCGGATGACATTGAACGTTGGAGCTGTCAGTTGGTGCAGTTCCAAGCAAAGCGTCGTGGCGGGATCTACGTGTGAAGCGGAGTAGATAGGTGCTTCAGAAGCAGAAAATGAAGGAGTCTAGATGAAGGAGTTCATATCCGATCTAGGTGTCATACCTAGTGCATCGGGTCCAATGAAAATCTTTTGTGACAATACTGGAGCAAAAGCCTTGCGAAGGAATCCAAATTTCACAAGAGAACCAAACACATCAAGAGACGCTTCAATTCCATCCGCGATGAA
The DNA here is from genome assembly GCA_021605205.1 of Aegilops longissima. Taxonomy (NCBI): domain Eukaryota; kingdom Viridiplantae; phylum Streptophyta; class Magnoliopsida; order Poales; family Poaceae; genus Aegilops; species Aegilops longissima. Next base: position 63,564,622 of record CM038676.1, read on the forward strand.
GTCAAGGAGGGAGACATAGAGATTTGCAAGATACATACGGATCTGAATATTGCAGACCCGTTGACTAAGCCTCTCTCACGAGCAAAACATGATCAGCACCAAGACCCCATGGGTGTTAGAATCATCACTATGTAATCTAGATTATTGACTCTAGTGCAAGTGGGAGACTGAAGGAAATATGCCCTAGAGGCAATAATAAAGTTGTTCTTTATATTTCCTTATATCATGATAAATGTTTATTAGTCATGCTAGAATTGTATTAACCGGAAACTTAGTACATGTGTGAATACATAGACAAACATAGTGTCCCTAGTATGCCTCTACTTGACTAGCTCGTTAATCTAAGATGGTTAAGTTTCCTAGCCATAGACATGTGTTGTCATTTGATGAACGGGATCACATCATTAGAGAATGATGTGATGGACAAGACCCATCCGTTAGCTTAGCACTATGATCGTTTAGCTTATTGCTATTGCTTTCTTCATGACCTATACATGTTCCTATGACTATGAGATTATGCAACTCCCGAATACCGGAGGAACACTTAGTGTGCTATCAAACGTCACAACGTAATTGGGTGATTATAAATATGCTCTAAAGGTGTCTCTAAAGGTGTTTGTTCGGTTGGCATAGATCGAGATTAGGATTTGTCACTCCGAGTATCAGAGAGGTATCTCTGGGCCCTCTCAGTAATGCACATCACTATAAGCCTTGCAAGCAATGTGACTAATGAGTTAGTTGCGGCATGATGCATTAAGGAACGAGTAAAGAGACTTGCCGGTAACAAGATTGAACTAGGTATGATGATCCCGATGATCGAATCTCGGGCAAGTAACATACCGATGACAACGGGAACAGCGTATGTTGTTATGCGGTTTGACCGATAAAGATCTTCGTAGAATATGTAGGAGCCAATATGAGCATCCAGGTTCCGCTATTGGTTATTTACCAGAGATGTGTCTCAGTCATGTCAACATAGTTCTCGAACCCGTAGGGTCCGCATGCTTAAAGTTCGATGGCGATTTGTATTATGAGTTATGTGATTTGATGACTGAAGCTTGTTTGTAGTCCCGGATGAGATCAGGGATATAGCAAGGAGTCTCGAAATGGTCTAGAGGTAAAGATTCATATATTGGAAGGTTGCATTTGGACATCGGAATGGTTCTGAGTGGTTCGGGCATTTTTTCGGAGTACCAGGAGGTTACCGGAACCCCCAGGGAGAAGTTATGGGCCTTATGGGCCATAAGAGGGAAGCACACCAGCCCACAAGGGGCTGGTGCGCCCCCCTTGGGCAGGAGGCCGATTAGGACTAGGAGAAGGGGGTCGGCCCCCCTTTCCTTCTCATTCTCCCTTCCCCCTTTCCTACTCCGTGTGGGAAGTGGAATCCTACTAGGACTAGGGAGTCCTAGTAGGACTCCACACCTTGGCGCGCCCCCTAGGGCCGGCTGCCTCTCCCTCTCCCTCCTTTATATACGGAGGCAGGGGCACCCCAAATGCACATCAAAGTTTCTCTTAGCCGTGTGCGGTGCCCCCCTCCACAGTTACACACATCGGTCATATCGTCGTAGTGCTTAGGCCGAAGCCCTGCGCGGGTAACTTCATCATCACCGTCGCCACGCCGTCATGCTGACGGAACTCTCCCTCATCCTCAACTGGATTAAGAGCACGAGGGACGTCATTGAGCTGAACGTGTGCTTAACGCGGAGGTGCCGTACGTTCGGAGCTAAGATCGGTCGGACCGTGAAAACGTATGACTACATCAACCGCGTTGATAAAACGCTTCCGCTTTCGGTCTACGAGGGTACGTGGACACACTCTCCCCGCTCGTTGCTATGCTTCTCCTAGATAGATCGTGCATGATCGTAGGCAAATTTTTTGAAATACTATGTTCCCCAACACTTTTGGCGCATCGTTTGACTGATATGCTTAAAATGCCCCCTTATGCTAAGTATATGAAAGATATTGTTACTAATAAAAGAAAGATACCGGAAGTTGAAATTTCGACCATGCTTGCTAATTATACTTTTAAGGGTGGAATACCAAAGAAACTTGGAGATCCAGGAGTACCAACTATACCATGCTCTATTAAAAGAAACTATGTTGAAACTGCTTTATGTGATCTCGGAGCTAGTGTTAGTGTTATGTCTTTCTCTTTTTATCGTAGACTTGAATTGAATAAGTTGACACCTACTGAAATCTCTTTGCAAATGGCTGATAAATCAACTGCTATACCCATCGGTATTTGTGAGGATGTGCCTGTTGTGGTTGCAAACGTTACTATCTTAACGGACTTTGTTATTCTTGGTATTCCCGAGGACGATAGTATGTCGATTATCCTTGGTAGACCCTTTTTGAATACTGCAGGGGCTGTTATTGATTGCAACAAAGGCAATGTCACTTTTCATGGTAATGGTAATGAGCATATGGTGCACTTTCCGAAGAAACAACCTCAAGTTCATAGTATCAATTCTTTTGGAAAAATTTCAACTATTACTATTGGAGGTTTTTAATTCCCTCTTCCTACTATGAAAAAGAAATATGATATTCTTATTGTTGGGGACGTGCATATCCCTGTTGAGGTAACCTAGTGATATTCGAAAGTTCTCCGACTTCATGTCATTCGGAAGAAGTTTGTTAATAAGACTTGATCAACCTTGTTAATGGATTCCTTTTGATAAGCATGAGATGGATGAATTTAGAAAGCACAACTCTTTGTACCTATCTTTTACTTTCTGTTATTTAGTTTGAATAAAGCAAAATTACTATTTTCTGTCTGTTTTCTGAATTAACCATGCAATAAAAATGTCTCGGAAATAAAAGTTCTCCAAATGCCTTGAAAATTTAGTATGATTTTTATGCAATATTTTAGAATTTTAGGTGCAAAGAACACACCAGGGGGCCTCACCAGCTGGCCACAAGGGTGGAGGGCGCGTGCACCCCACTAGGGCGCCCCCTAACCTTGTGGGCCCCACATGGCCACCCTCCACTTATTCCAGCACCCATCCACTCCTTCCTCCAGAAAAAATCACTCCATAGCTCAAACTCGTGTTCGTGCTCATCTTGCTGCCATTTTCGATCTCCTTGCTCAAAGCTCCATTCACAAAACTGCTTTAGGGGATTGTTCTTTGGTATGTGACTCCTCCAATGGTCCAATTAGTTTTGGTTCTAGTGCTTTATCCATTGCAAATTTTTGCTGCTGTGGTGACCATGTTCTTGAGCTTTCATGTCAAATTTATATGGCTCAAAGTGGTTTTGATGCATGATATAGCCTCTAGGCACTTGTAGGACTAGTTGCTATCAATTTTGTAGAGTTTGCTTCACTTTATTTTGAGTCACTAAAAATTTTAGAAATTTTTCACAGAAAGAACAAATCTCTAGGAGAATGTACCAAGGTGGTTCTTCAAGGAAGCAAGCACCGAGGCGTGCAATACACGAACTAGACCTTGAACCACCAAGTGAAGCTCAAGTGAAGCCGTTTGAATGGCCATCGGATGAATTTATGGATCGTGCAGGTTTCAAGGATGAATTATATGCGCGCATACAAAATGCTGGCCTCGAGGATTTTTTATCGGACAAGTGCTTACATTATTATTATCTCACTGATTCCTTCATGCGGAGGTTTGAGTTTTCATCCAAGTGTAATACTCATATTGTCCTGTTTGACCTTTATGATGAATCTTATACCTTGGACCTAGAAGATTTTTGTGATGCATGCAAAATCCCAAAATGAGGCAATCTTAGTGAGCCTCATAAATCTGAATATAATGATTCCTTGCTAGCATCACTGTTGGAGAAACTAGAAATATCACACAAGCAACCGTAGGGAGCATTCACTTTCCTGCCATACATTATTTTGCTCTCTTTATCGGTAGGTGTATTAATGGTAAACATGAGCATTGCCACATTTGCGTTCCAGATCTTAGTGTCCTCAAGTGTGTGGTGTTAGGTGATAAACGATATAACTTGGGGGGCCATTATTGCTAGAAGGCTACATCTTAATGTTAAACATGGAGATTTATTTGGTGGGATTTATGCAACTCGTTTAGCTAACTATTTGGGTGTACCTATTATAGGTTATGATATTGAGTGCCACCTCCTTTTCTGGATTATGAGGCTATGGTACGTTACCAGTTTCTTAAGAGGAACGAACAGATCCTCTAGTACCGAATACTCTTTGATAGATGGTGCATCGTCCTTGTTACTCTTTTCTGCTCCCGCTTTCTTTAACTTCCAGGCAAATGGGTGATATTTTATAACTAGAGTGGAAGCAAACGAGTATGAGAGAATAACGGAGGCTGCTCGTCTCCATGCTGCAGCACTTAAGGCAGTGGCTGATGCGTCTCAGTACAACCCCGACTACCACTTTCGATATCCACCAGGCCAGCCGTGGGCGTAGACCAACTTAGGCCTAAAGCCTAAGCTTGGGGGGTACGTATTTCTCACCGACATTACATTCATGTTCACACACTCATTTCAGTTGTCGGTGTTCACACTCTTTCATTGTATTATCCATGTTAGTTTATTTCTTTTTCCAGCTTTCTTCTTGTGTCTTTGATAAACCTTAAGAAAAACAAACAAAAAAATTAGTTGTAGTTAGTTTACTTTCCATGCATGTTTAGTAGTAATATTAAAAGAACACCCAAAAAGATTTCTCATTCTTCTTTTGCTTGTTGGGAGCTTTCCCGTGTAAATAGTTTTTCTCGTTCTTGTTCTTCTTTCTTCATAAAAACAAAAACTCCAAAAATATTTCAGTGTGTTTCTTTGATTTTATTTTGTTTTCTTTGAGGGTCGAGAGGAGAAGACCACAATGAAAATGTTGAGTGGCTCTCATATGCATTATTGTTGATCTAACAAAGAGCCCATATTACCTTGTCTTCTCCTTTGAATAATTTTTTGCAGATTCCAGCTTAGTCCAATGCACGTGCACTATTATTATTATCCACACCGTTCAGTCGTGCAAGTGAAAGGCAATAATGACGATATATGATGAAATGATTGAGATGAGGAAAAGTTGGTATGAACTCGACCTATCTTGTTTTTGTAAATATGATTAGTTCATCGTTCCTGATTCAGCCTATTATGAATGAAACATGTTTGCAATGACAATAAGAGATTATAGTTATTCATGCCATGCTTAATCAGCTAGGAGTTTATAATGGTTTACCTTGCGTGCCAACATGGAAATTAAAATGGTTGTGATGTAGTATGATAGGATGGTATCCTCCTTTGAATGATTTGAGTGGCTTGAGTTGGCACATGTTCACGCATGTAGTTGAAACAAAATCAACATAGCCTCCACGATATTTATGTTCATGGTGATTTATATCCAACTCATGCTTGCATGCAATGTTAGTTAATCTCAATGCATGTTTATGACTGTTGTCGCTCTCTAGTTGGTCGCTTCCCAGTCTCTTTCTAGCATTCACTTTTACTGAGCGGGAATACTGCTTGTGCATCCACTTCCATAAACCCCAAAGTTGTTCCATATGAGTCCACCATACCTTCCTATATGCGGTATTTACCTGCCGTTCCTAGTAAATTTGCATGTGCCAAACTCTAAACCTTCAAATGATAATCTGTTTTGAATGCTCGAATCGCTCATGAACCAACTAGGGCTGTCCATATCTTCCATTCTAGGTGGGTTATTCTCACGATGAGGGGACTCTACTCATCATTCATGAGAAAATGGCTGGTAACCGGGATGCCTAGTCCCATGCTCAAATCAAATCAAAATAATTGCAAACAGAACTCCCCCAGGACTGTTGTTAGTTGGACGGTACCCGTTGTTTCGGACCAGCCGTGGAATGTGCTTGTTGGTGGTGGGGGAGTATAAACTTTACCATTCTGTTTTTTGGAACCGCCTATAATGTATGTAGCATGGAAGATACCGAGATCTCTTAGTTGTTACGTTGGCAATGAAAGCATACCGCTCAAAATATTATTTACCTCTATTTCAAAACTTGAGCTCAGGCACCTCTGCAAATCCCTGTTTCCCTCTGCGAAGGGCCTATCTATTTACTTTTATTGCTGATTCATCATCCTCTTATAAAAAGCACCAGTTAGAGAGCACCACTGTCATTTCTATGCATTGTTATTGATTTATATTGAGTATGACTGTGACTAGATCTCTTTTACCATGAATTACAATGTCTAGTTAGTCCTTGATCTTCAGGGGTGCTCTGCATTTATGTTTTGCAATCTCAGAAAGGGCTAGTGAGATACTATCTTGTTATATCATACCATGATTGTTTTGAGAAAGTTTTGCCATCCGAGATTTATTATTATTGCTCGCTAGTTGATTATGCCATTGATATGAGTAAATGAGACCTAAAAGTTATTGTGAATATGGTTAGTGTTGCGGAACATAGTATTTCAAAAAAATTGCCTACGATCACGCAAAATCTATCTAGGAGAAGCATAGCAATGAGCGGGGAGAGTGTGTCTATGTACCCTCGTAGACCGAAAGCGGAAGCGTTTAGTAACGCGGTAGATGTAGTCAAACGTCTTCGCGATCCAACCGGTCTAAGCACCGAACGTAGAACACCTCCGCATTCAGCACACGTTCAGCTCGATGACGTCCCTCGAGCTCTTGATCCAGTTGAGGAAGAGGGAGAGTTCCATCAGCACGACAGCATGGTGACAGTGACGATGAAGTTACCGGCGCAGGGCTTCACCTAAGCACTACGACGATATGACTGAGGTGTGTAACTGTGGAGGGGGGAACCGCACACGGCTAAGGGAAGACTTTGTGTGCCTTTGGGGTGCCCCCTCCAACGTATATAAAGGAGGAAGGGAGAGAGGCTGGCCCCCTAGGGGCGCGCCAATAGCATGGAGTCCTACTAGGACTTCCAAGTCCTAGTAGGAATCCTTTCCCTTTTCGGAGTAGGAGAGAAGGAAAGAGGGAAAGAGAGAGGGAGCAGGAAAAGGCAAGGGGGGCGCCGCCCCCTTCCCCTAGTCCAATTCAGACCCATGGGGGCGCAACCTCCCCTTTGGCCTGCCTCCTCTTTTCCCGTATGGCCCTATAAGGCCCATTACTTCTCCCGGTGAATTCCTGTAACTCCCCGGTACTCCGAAAAACACCCGAATCACTCGGAACCTTTCCCATGTCCGAATATAGCCTTCCAATATATGAATCTTTACCTCTCGACCATTTCGAGACTCCTCGTCATGTCCGTGATCTCATATGGGACTATGAAAAAACTTCGGTCATCAAATCACATAACTCATAATACAAATCATCATCGAACGTTAAGCGTGCGGACCCTATGGGTTCGAGAACTATGTATACATGACTGAGACATATCTCCAGTAAATAACCAATAGAGGAACCTGGATGCTCATATTGGCTCCTACATATTCTACGAAGATCTTTATCGGTCAAACGACATAACAACATATGTTGTTCCCTTTGTCATCGGTATGTTACTTGCCCGAGATTCGATCGTCTGTATCCTCATACCTGGTTCAATCTTGTTACCGGCAAGTCTCTTTACTCGTTCCATAATGCATCATCCCGCAACTATCTCATTAGTCACATTGCTTTCAAGGCTTATAGTGATGTCCATTACCGAGAGGACCCAGAGATACCTCTCCGATACACGGAGTAACAAATCCTGATCTCGATCTATGTCAACCAAACAAACACCTTCGGAGACACCTGTAGAGCATCTTTATAATCACCCAGTTACGTTGTGATGTTTGATAGCACACAAGGTGTTCCTCCAGTATTCGGGAGTTGAATAATCTCATAGTCAAAGGAACATGTATAAGTCATCAAGAAAGCAATAGCAATAAAACTAAACAATCATTATGCTAAGCTAACGGATGGGTCTTGTCCATCACATCATTTTCTAATGATGTGATCGTGTTCATCAAATGAAAACACATGTCCATGGCTAGGAAACTTAATCATCTTTGATTGACGAGCTAGTCAAGTAGAGGCATACTAGGGACACTTTGTTTTATCTGTGTATTCACACATGTATCAAGTTTCCGGTTAATACAATTCTAGCATCCAAGGCCACCTCCCGCTCCCTGGCGCCGTCCAGCGTCTTGGTCAAAGTAGTCAGCTTCAACTCAAGATCTGCGTTGGAGTCCTTGGCGGCGCTAAGCTCCTTGCTCCTCTCGGCGAGACGACCCTGCAGCTCACCAAGAGTGTAGGCGTCCTTCTCGCGCTCACGCTTGAGTGCAGCAAGCTCCTCGCCGCTCTCCTTGAGATTGGCCTCCAGCTGCGCCACCTTCGTCTCCAGCTCCTTCTTGGCGGCCTCGGCAGCTGCGGCAGCATCCTCTGCTTCCTTGAGAGCCCCGCCAAATGTTTGCTCGCAGCAAGATCCTCCTCGTGGCTGTCAAGGTTAACCTTCCGCTCGCCAACTTCGCCTTCTGCTTGAGCGGCTTCTCGGCAGCAAGCATTGTTGCTCTTCAGCTTCAGCCTTCTCGAGGAGGAAGGCTTTGCGCTCCTCGGCGATTTGCTCTCGCTCCTTTGCGAGGACGGAGAGCTTCTGGTTGAGCCCCGGAGCTCCTCCGCGCACTTCTCGATGTATGCTCCGCCTTGCGACAAGCGCTTCTCGGGATTCCAGCTTGGCACAGTCGAGGCGCGGTAGAAGCGGCAGCGGCTTCGCAGCAGCTCCTCCTCCTCGGGCTCGCCGCTGCTGCTGCTGCTCGGCGTGTCGACCAGCGTCAGCCAGCGGAGGCGAGCAGCTCTTCATCAAAGGTTTCTCCTTGGCGGCGCCACAGGCTCGGCGCCCGGGGAGCTTGATGAAGACGCCATCGCCGGCCTTCAAATAGGCGCGGGCTGGGGCTCTTGAACTGGCAGCGGCAGCGGCGGAAGGATCGGCGGTCGGTGCAGCGCTGGCGCTCATGCGGCCTCGGGGCCGTCGGTCGATCGCCGGACCCTCGCCCGGCTGCGGCGGCAGCTTTGGCGGCCTCTCCGCCGGAGGGATCATCAGCGCCGGCTCCTTCTTTGGTGACAGCGACGTCGTCGGTATCGCCGCGCGCGTTCTCCTCGCCGGCGACCTCGGTTTCCATCGGCTCCGTGGCAGATGGATCTGACGATCGGAAAAGAAATAAAAGTCAAGCAAATATTCAAAAAGAAAATCAGAAGAAGAAGAACACAAGGGAAGTTTCCAAGCAAGAGGATTACCTGTACTAGGATCTGCAGCCGTGGTCTCAACCACCGGAGGGTCGCTGGTGCTATCCCTTGCCGGAGAACTGTCCCTTGCTGGAGAATTCTCCCTTGCCGGAGAACGCTCCCTTGCCGGGGAATCCTCCCTTGGCGGTGTAGTCGAAGCAGATGGCATTTCGGGAACGGCTTCCGGGCACTCCTGGTGAGGCTGCTCTGCTCCTACACAAACCAACAGTTAGATATCAGCAAATAAAGAGCACCCATGCACGCCTAACAGCAGGAAGTAAACCATATACTTACGATGGGGGCTGCGCTGCTGGGCTGCTACGAGGAAGAGTTGCTGGGTCCGGCAAGGTGGTCTCGGGACGCGCCTCTTCTTTGTCGCGGTGGGTTCATCCTCGATGACAATCACGGGACCTTAGCTCTCTTCGACGCTCTCACGAGCAGCGTCACGAAAAGGAATGGGTTGAGTGAAGCAAATCGATACAAGACAAAGCAACAAATTGAAGAACTACAAGTACAACAAAGAATCTTACTCTTCTTCTTCCTCGTCGGAGCTGGCGCGAGAGATCAAATTCGGCTCACCTCCGGTGCGACGAGGCGGAGGAGTGGGTTCCCTTGGCCGCTTGGCGGGAAGCGAAGCGGTGGGCAGGAGGGCCCGCTCCGATTACCGCAGCGGCGTGAGGTGCTCCAGCAGCGGTACTTGCAGCGGTGGAGGCGCGTCATGGCGCAGCGGCTGTTAGCTGTCTGCCGCCCGCTTCGTCTCCGGCCTTGCGGAGGCGCCTTCTTAGTGGAGCTGGGGGCTCCGCTTGCGGCAAGCTGGCTGAAGGTGGGGAAGAGGCGCCCTCGGTGGCTCGCTCGACTCAGCCGGGCCCGACAAGCTCTTCCTCGCCGGCAAGCTCCTCTCGCTCGACAAGGCTTGCCGCCTCTGCTGCCTCTGCCTCCTCCACGGTGAATCCGAACTTCGCCCAGCGGCGGCCTCTGCCGCCTCTTCCAGCCTGGTGGCGTCGCTGCATCTCATCATCGGTGGTGTCGCGGGTGAGGCTCTTACATTCATCGGGCGGACGGCACTTCTACCGGGCCGTCAAAGAACTCCCGCGCGGCGTCATCTGCAGGCTCTTGCGAGGTTGGGACAATTCCATGCGAGTCGCTGTGGCATCATTACTGCGGATGCGGTCGGCGAGGAATTGTTGCATAGCGGGCGACACCCTCGGCAACCTGAACATTTCGGGATTATCGGGATCGGGCTTGAACAGTTCCAAGAGCATCGCGTCCGGTTCCAAAACGGTGAAGTTGAAGTTAAGGCCGGCGCAGCCTCATGATATCCGCCGCGTTACGGAACTCCCGGCGGGTCTCCTCCTCTCTGCAAGAAGCGTCTGGCGGCGAAGAAAGTCTGCGTAGCGGTGCCTCGGTGAGCCCGGCAAGTCTAAGCGTAGGATCGGGTGGCGGCAATCTTCAGCCTAAGCGTCTTCCGGGCCACGCTGCTCCAATCGTTGCCGCGCACTATTGGGGTTTAGCGCTGGGCGGTAAATGGCTGCGGGTTCTCCTCGACAATCCAGCACCGATCGCCTCCATTCCTCCCACTTGCTGCGGAGCTCTCCTCGAGATAAGCTTCCTTCTTGCCAATCCTCGAGATCCAGCGATTCCGCCCGGCAAGAAGAGGCTCCCTCTCTCAACTCGGGGCATAAAGAAGTGGCGGAAAAGAGCTACGTTTGGATGAACTCCGACAAAGTTTTCGCGAGAGATGTGCGAAAACTGCCATGGTCGAAACGGCATTGGGGGTGAAGTCAAGGAGGCGGAACCCGTAGGTGTTCATGATATCCGAAGAATTGAGAGAAAAGCGGGCGAGCCTGCAATAGAAGAACAGCCTTGAAGAAAGGGTATCCATTGGAGCCAGTTCAGCGGCAGGTAGGAGTACCTTCGTCGCGCGGATGCGCTCGCGTCTCTGATGACGGAAGAGGTAGTAGTACTCCCTCGGATCCTTCATGTGTGGTGAGGGAAGATTGCCGCTCCTTCGCAGCGCCGTGAGCGCTTGCGCCTCGGCCGACTTCGACCTTCCCTTGTCGGCTTCCGGACCATGGCGGAGGTGGTGGGGAGATCGGCGGCGTTGGTGATCTTTGGTGGCGATGGGGCGGCGCTGCTCTCTTTTCAGCCTAGGGAAGAAGGGAGAGCGGCGGAGGTTTTGAGATTGGAACGACAAGCTGGCGAGATGGGCGAACTGCCCTGTTTCCTCTGCTTATAAAGAGGAGGGGCGGCGTTCCGTCTTTCGAATAAAGAAACCACCCGATCTCTCCCACGACGCCGCATTCGACGCGTGCTGTTAAGTGGGCGGCGTGGTGGGTCGGAGTGAGTTCTGGCGTAACCCGGGCGCGCGTGCCCGTGCCTGTTTTGGGCCTGGCCCAACAGCGCTCGACACCATGTGCGGCCCGGGCCGGGGCTCTGCCGGTGTACTAGAGTAGGGGTACCCTAGTATCCCGAACTTCGTGCGGGCGATTCAGACACCAGCGGCAAGGCTTGCGGGTGACCGCCAAGGTCCTCCGTGGTTCCTTTGGAGCCATTCAAGAACAAAGTATTCAAGCCAAGGAGACAAGGCCCGGCAAGAGGAGCTTGCGGAAAATAACAAGGCATCAAGCCAAGGAGACAAGGCCCGACAAGAGGAGCTTGCGGGAAGGCCAACCAAGGCATTTCAAGGAACTTGCGCGACGCGCCAGCGTCCGGCAAGGCCCGGCGGCGACAAGCTTCCGGGCGACAAAGGCAACAACCGCGGCAAAGGCGCTTGCCACGATGAACTACCACTCGTACCTGCGCTCCGGCACATCCACTAACGTGTGCATACAGGACCTTTCCAGCGCGCGTGGCAAGAGGCTGTCAGGCGGCGGGGGGGCTTGATGTGGCAAGGCAATGACAAGATTGCCATCGTGGCAGCGGTGGCGTCCTGACGGTCCCTTTTGCACTGTTTGGGCGACGTAGATGGGCATTTAATGCCTTTGTCCCCTGCCGTCAGGGTTAGGTATGATACACTGTACAGGTAGCTGTACCAACCGCAATTCCTTTTACATTTTTACCCTCTCGTGGATGTTGCTGCAGCCATCGACAGGGAGCTGGCGCAGCTGGGGATGGAGGATCTTGGGTATTCCTCCGATGAGCACCTCCAACCTAGCGCCAAGCACAGCTTGTTCTTCAAAGGCGTGGCGACGGCCCTCCAGCGACTCCGGGAAGAGATCCCAAAGCAGCTGGCCGGCGAGTCGCGCCCGGATCTGTGCTGGAGCTCTTCAAAAGGTGCTGATGAAGGTGGCCTTCCGCAACTCAGGCCTCAACCTCCCCAATGTCCTCAAGACCTTGCCGCCGGATGCTGATGTGGAAGCGCTCAAGACCCTTGTCGCGCCCATTGTGGACAAGGTGAGCAAGATCAAGAGGGTTGAGGGTGATCGCATAGATTAGGCCGCCCGTTTTCTCTTTTTTCTTGCCGCTGCTGGTCATGTTATAAGAACAATCTATTAGAGCTGCGACAAGCTATCTTGTAATATAACTCTATTTCGGGTAGTGATTGCTATGTTATTTCCTTTACTTGATTCCTTCCTTTGTATGTTTTTGCCCTCGCTTTTAGGGGACTTGTCGTGTGAGCACCTTAGCCTTGGCGAGTGAGCAGGACGTCGGCAGCCTCTTTGGCGGTGCCGCTACCGACAAGAAACCTTATCGCAACTAATCGCAGCTCACTTAAGTTGTTGGCGGACTCGAAACAAAGTAAGGGCACAACTAGCTACGAGTTGGTTCCTCCGCTGGGTTTTCCATACAAAGCACGGTCGTTCGAGGAAGATAACTTAAAATTTTAAAACTGATTGCTCAAACTTTAGCAACTTAGCTTTTACGTCGTTTGCTTCCCAGCAAAGCGAAACTTCCTCGGCGGCGCTTGGTCCACACCATTATCTTCTCCTTTCCCCGGCAAACTTGTGGGCGAGGAACCTTCCTTTCTTTGAGAAAGAAAGAAGAAAATAAAGATATGGAGCTGGCGGCTCGTTATTGCTTACGGAGGTAGGCGCTGCACAAAGTGTCGGATAACGCACGCAAAAATACAGTAGAAAGCATGAAATTGACAAGATGTTGGAGCACATGAGCTTTACTTATGCAGGGTCTGCGCGGCTTTGTACAAAGGATTACATGCAACATCGGCAAGACTTGTACAAAAGGTGGTTGCGGAACAGGTTCGGCAACCGCGCATCTGAGTAAAACTTACGAAGATGCTCAATGTTCGAGTTGCTCACGGAATGCCATCTTGGTCTCAAAGCGGACAGCGCCGGGACTAGTGACTTCGTTTCACCGGTAAGGGCCTTCCCGCCGGCGTCAACTTGTTGGAATTCTTGGCGGACTGAGCGGCGAATAACAAGGTCGCCTTCCTCGAGACTTCGGCATTAACTGCGGCTATGGTAGCGGCGCAAAGCTTGCTAATATCGAGCAGCTCGTTCAGTGACTGAAGCGGTCCCCCTCAAGGAAGCGGTCGTCATCTTATCATAACTGCTCTTGCTCAAGATCATCATAGCGAGCACTCGAGGTGACCCGTGTCTGAGTTCCGTGGGGAGAACTGCCTCTGCTCCATAGACTAGGCGAAAGGTGTGCGGCGGTGGCTCGATTTGGCGTCGTCTGATCGACCAAAGAACCACCAGCAGCTCCTCAATCCAGTTCTTTCCGCACTTGTGCAGCCTGTCGAAAGTCCTGGTCTTGAGCCCGCAGCACTTGACATTCGCCCTCTCTGCTTGGCCGTTACTTCTCGGATGAGCAACGAAGCGAAGCGAACCTTGGCGCCAAGATCTTGGGCGTCTTGCATGAAGGTGCGGCTCGTGAATTGCGTGCCATTGTCGGTGATGATCTGTTAGGGATTCGAAGCGGCAAACAATCGACACGAAGAACTTGATTGCTGTTGTGTTGTCACCTTCCTCCTTGCTTCCACTTCGGCCACTTTGTGAACTTGTCGATTACAGCGTACAAGTACTCAAAGCCCCGACAACTTCGGGGAAAGGGGTCGAGGATGTCGAGCCCCGGACGAAAATGGCGAGGATAAAGGATCGTCTGGAGAGCTTGAGCTGGCTGGTGTATTTGCTTGGAATGGGCGGCATGCTTCACACTTGGTTACTTGTGCGATTGCATCACGGAGGCTGTCGGCCAAAAGAAACCTTGCGGAGCAGCTTTGCGGCAAGTGCTCTTCGCCAATGTGGTGACCACATATGCCTCCATGTATCTCCGCCAACAGCTTTTGTCCGTCTTCGGTGAATACACTTCAATTTCACGCCGTTGAGTCTTCTTACATGCAGTGTGTTGTCGACAAACTGGTACATACTTGACTGCCGGGCTACTCTTTACGCTTCTTCTTGCTCTTGGGAAGTTCTCTGTCACGAAGGAAGCGGACAATCTCTGTGCCCATCTTTGGAGCTTGCGGCTCGACAACAAGGACTAAAGGCACATCTGCTGCTGCGGGAACATCCGCTTCTCTGGCGAGAACTGCGGCTCGGCCGAGCAGCGTTCCCGGCAAGCTTGCGGAGCAAAACTTGTCGGGGCGTGCGCTTCAACGGAACAAACCCTAGGGCTTTCCGGAGCAGACTGCTCCACAGCACTCTTGGTGTTGATCTTGGGGACCTTCTTGGCAGCGGCTTTGGGGAGCTCTGCCGGAAAATAGTCACCAGAAATCAACTTCCTCTTCTTGTTCTGTCCAGTTGATGGCGTTACATACGGTTAGGTCAGTTTGAGCACAAAGATCCCTGGTTCCACAGGTAACTTAAGTGCGGCGCACTTCGACAGGCCATCGGCAATGTTGTTCTGAGCTCTTGGAACATGTTCCATCTGTAGGCCATCAAAGTTCTCTTCTAGCTTTCTCACTTCATCAACGTAAGCTTCCATCAACGGACTCTGATAATTCTTGTTTACTTGGCGGACGACAAGCTGTGAGTCACCCCTGACAATGAGCTTCTTGATCCCAAGGTCTGCTGCGATCCTGAGACCGGCAAGCAAACCTTCATACTCTGCAGTATTGTTCGTTGCTTTCTCCTTGGGAAAGTGCATCTGGACTACGTACTTGAGGTGCTCTCCGGTGGGTGCAACAAGTAGCACGCCCGCACCGGCGCCTTGCAGCGAGAAGGCACCATCAAAGTACATCAGCCACTCTTTGCTTGCCTCCTTGACAAGGATGCTTGTTTCTGGAATTTCTTCATCTTGTGTTGGCGTCCATTCTGCTATGAACTCCGCCAATGCTCTGCTTTGGATAGTTGAAGTGCTCTCAAACTTGAGGCCAAAACTTGGCAGTTCGATGCCCACTCGACAATCCTGCTGTTGCTTACGGATTTTGCAGTATCCTCTTCAGCGGAAAAGCAGTGGCGATTGTGATCTCATGTGCTTGGAAGTAATGGCGCAGCTTTCTCGAGGCCATGAGAAGGCGAAAAGCAATTTACGCACACAGTACCTTGACCTAGCCCCTGCGGAAGGGCCGACAAAGTAAACTGGCGCTGCACCATTCTTTTCGCATCTTTTCACATGCTGCGCAGATCCATCTTTGTCGGGACGAGCTTGCGGTGAAGTCCCTTGCTTGTCATTGGATGCATCTACCGTGGTTCTGGCTCATCATCCGCCTCCCTCTCCGCTACTAACGCAGCACTAACCACTTGATTGGTTGCCGCTATATATAGCAGCAACTTCTCTTGTGGCTTAGGTGCGACAAGTGTTGGAGTGGAGGACAGTATCTCTTTAAGTCCTGCAGCACAGCCTCCGCTTCGAGTCCATTTCATTGGACCTGCCTTTTTCAATAATTTGAAAAATGGTAGAGGCGCTCAGCAGAACCTAGAGATAAACCTCTTTGAGAGCAGCTACATAACAAGCAAGTCTTCGTACATCCTTGGCGCTTTGGTGCTTCAATCTGCTCAATGGCCTTGATCTTGTCGGGATTGGCTTCAATTCCCGCTGAGACCACGAAGAACCGAGAAGCTTGCGGAGGGACTCCAAACACACACTTCTCGGGGTTAAGCTTGAGGTTGATCTTGCGCAGATTTGCAAAGGTTTAGTCTAAATCTTGAATCGAGTCGCCTGTCCTTGCTCTTGACCACTATGTCATCCATGTAGGCTTCCACATTTCTGTGCATTTGCGGCTCAAAAGCGTCATGGACCACCCTTGCAAATGTTGAACCGGCATTCTTTAAACCAAAAGGCATCCGTATGAAACGATGGGTGCCACATGGGGTGATGAATGCGGTCTTCTCCTCATCCTCTTACGCCATGAAGATCTGATGGTATCTGAGTATGCATCAAGAAATGAAAGCAAGTCACATCCGGCCGTGGAGTCAACAATCTGGTCGATCGCGGCAAGGAAATGGGTCTTTGGGACAAGCTTTATTGACATCGGTAAAGTCGATATAAAGCCTCCATTTCCGTTTGCCTTGCTTACGACTACAAGATTGGCCAACCACGTGGGATGGAGCACTCCTCGACAAGGCCTGCTGCTTCCAATTTCTTGATTTCTTCTGCGATGAATTCTTGGCGCTCCTTTGCACGCTTCGACTTTTTGCTTGACGGAATTCGCGCATGAGGGCAGGCGGCAAGATGGTGCTCGATTACTTTCACGGGAACACGGGGAAGTCGGGGCGGTTGCCCGCAAACACGTCGGCGTTAGCCGCAGAGAAAGCAACGAGCACGCTTTCTATTTAGGGTCGAGTGGGCGATGGTGAAGGTACCACCGGCGCCATCCTCCTTGGCGGACACCTTCTTGGTCTCTGGTGGAGCTTCCATCGTCTTCTTACACTTGCGGTGGATCTCGATGGTGCGTCCTCGGCGGTGGCGCAGCACTCCGAAGAGGTGCGATTGCGGAGTGGGCATCGAAATCTTGCGGACTTGGTCTTCTTCTTCGCCGGGAGCTTCAGCGGCAAGTGACTTGCGATCTGTTGCGGCTGCTGCTTCCGGTAGATCTTGTCGGCGAGATAAGAGCATCCTTCTTGTCGCCGAGGACAGAGATGACACTTATCGGGCTGGCATCTTCAGCATGTTGTATGCATAGTGAGAGGCTGCCATGAATTTGGCGAGTCTTTGGGCGGCCAAGTATCCCATTGTAGGGCAATGGA
Organism: Aegilops longissima; assembly: GCA_021605205.1. Lineage (NCBI taxonomy): Eukaryota > Viridiplantae > Streptophyta > Magnoliopsida > Poales > Poaceae > Aegilops > Aegilops longissima. The sequence continues at coordinate 63,581,836 of CM038676.1, forward strand.
AAGTCAACAACGTCAAAAGTGACCCTCTCGATCCTGAAGTTCAACTTGCTGCCAAATGTCACCGGAAGCGTGATCTTTCCCTTGACTTGCTCCTTCCGGATTGATTCCTTGGAATGTGCGGTCTCTTGAGCTTCGCCATCGAGGGATCTGGAGTTTACGGAGTGCTGCGGAGGAGATCAGGTTCAAGCCGGCCCGCCGTCAACTAGCATCTTAGTGACCTTGAGGTTGCGGATAGTTGGTGAAACCAACATCGGCAAGCACCGACCGCAGATTATGCGATCGGGTGATCCTCAATATCAAAGATGATAGGCGTGTTGGACCATTCGAGGCTTGCGTGACTCGGCGGATGGTTACGCGCATTGACTTCCGCATCCTTGCTTGAGTGGCGGTGTGAAGTATCGAGAAGCACCACCGTCAACGCACAAGACCTCTGTGGCTTCTGGAACTCCTGCTCATCGGCCTCGTCATCATCCATATCTTCATCCTTGTCGCGGCCGCGGGGAGGTCTGTCTCCTTGCCGCTGCTTGGCCTTGCCTGGCGTCCTCCCGGCAGGCGTTTCTTGCTGGCTCCTCCGGCACCTTCACAGGCCTTCTCCTTGTCGCGTCGCTCGTATTCAGCCTTTTGCTGCTCGACAAGCTGCTCGACCTTCTTGCAGCTCTGGAGGTCATGGCCCTTAGTGCGGTGGATCTTGCGATCTTGCTTGTTGGTGCTGTCCTGCTTGTCGGCGACCGCCACAGCACTGGTAGTTGGTGCCCGCGGCAATCTCCTTGCCGGAGCTACCAGCTTTGGCTTTCTTGGTGCCACTTCCGTTGCCGGACTGCTCAACGACTAGCACATCTTTGCCTTTCTTCTTCATGTTGTTCCGCCGCCGGTTTTTCTTTGCCGGGGCAGCTTCCTCACTATCAGATCCTCTTGCTACATATTCTCTCCGGGAGTTTCCTCCCTTCTTGACCGCGCACACTTGTCGGCGGGGCATACAGCTCGCGGCGTCTCGATCTTGCACATCGCCATCTCCTCCCTCATCCTGCGGTTTATGCGTTTTGATGGAGCAGCGCTGATTACATGGCGGGGTGGACATCTGGGATGTTGTGTTGTCTGTGGCTGAATCTCTGAATGTACTTGCGGGGCTCTCCTTCCTTACAGGCGGCGGATGAAGGTCGCTCTCTTGGCCATGAGGCTTGTGGCGCTGTAAAAGCGTGACAAACTGATGGCATAGATCTGCCGAGGAGGATATGGAGTTGTCCGGCAAGTGCATGAGCCGAGATCGACATTGGGCTTGAGTACCGGGAAGTAGTTGGCGAGGATCTTGTCGTCCGCCCGGCAGCTTGCACGCGATGGTGTAGATCTTTGAGGAACTCCGACGGATCGACTTGCCGTCGTACTTCTCTAAATGCGTCGGCTTGAAAGTCTTCGTCTTTGGGCCCTTTGGACTTGCCGCAACTCACGAGTGAGCGCAGGGCAACCTACGCGTCTGACAAGTCGCTGGTTCCCTGGTGCATGCATGTGGACGGGGGCCCGGCGCGCTGGTCGATTGGCGCCGCACTTCTCTTGGCGCTCGATCGAGTTCGGCGTCTTCTTCTTGTCGTTCGTGAAGAACTTGGCGCTGATCGCGACGAACTTCGTGGATCCGATGATGCGATGGAGTCGCTGTCGAGGTGGATCCGGCGAGTCGGCGATCTTGGCCTTCGGGTGGAGAGTGCATGGTGGTTGCACCCCACGGTTTAAATCGCCACCGGTTCGTGCACGGCAGTCCTGCGCGGCAGCGATGTACTCGGCTGCCGCGGAGTGTCGCCGTTGGCAAAACCGATGAGACTCTGAATGGTGGCCCTCCATTCATCGATCTTGTCTGATGTTGGAGGGTAGTCCAGGAGCAGTTGAGCTCGCGCCAAAGCTTCTGCTGGAGTGGCGGGCGGCAGTGGTGAACGGCGCGAGGAGCGGGATATGTCGGACTTCTAACTATGTTAGAAGGGCGATATCCGTCGAGCGACCGTGCCTCGCTTCGTGCCAGCTGTTGGCGTGCATGCTGGTCTTGAGCATCCGAAATCCACCAGCTCTATCTTGGTCCAGCGAGCGTATGGTACTGTGAATACCATGGCGATGTCGGTCCCGCGCCTCACGAGATGGGCGCGGTGCATGTCTGACGCCGAGGTCTGCGCCGCCTTGTCCTTGGACTGGCAGCACCGTGGGCTCCCTCGTCGACGCCCGTTCTTCGCGGCGTCTACCCCACCACTGTTTGCTCCGGTGGTGGGATCGGCGTGAGGCGGATCAGCTGCGCGAAGCCTTCTTCTTCGGTGGCATGTCGATGAAGAAGATGAAGATCTAGCTTCGTGTGAGCGTTGGATCAGGTTCACACAATCTCGGCGCCCTACCGGGCGCGCCAAAGATGTCGGGAAGCTGATCCACGAACACCTATGGGACCGGCGGACCGAGCCCCTTCGGTTCGCGGGGCGCGAGATCGCCGAAGAAGCGGATCGGCGAAGCACACGAGCAGTTTACCCAACCGGAGCTCTCGGAGATAACACTCCTACTGCTGCATGTCTGAGTGTATTGAGTTCTTGCTTGGGAGCGCTGAGTGCTACAGTACACACCAGCTGCTAACGAGACCAAGCGTGAGTGTTTTCTGGTTTCCACCCTTTTTCTACGTTGCGCATGGGCCTCCTTTTATATGCTTAAGGGGTCTCCGACAGGTGGCAACGTAGACACGGGTAAAAATGGAAAAGGAATTGCGGTTGGTACAGCTACCTATACAGCGTATCATACCTAACCCTGACGGCAGGGGACATAGGCATTAAATGCCCGTCTACGTCGCCCAAACAGTGCAAAAGGACCGTCGGGGCGCCACGCTGCCACGATGGCAATCTTGTCGGCGTAAACGCCACAGCGCTCCCACAGCGACTGACCTCTTTCCACGCTGGCGCTTGGAAAGGTCGAAGCGACACGTTAGTGGATGTCTTTGGGCCTTGGTCTGAGTGGTAGTCTGCCGCGGCAAGAACCTTGTCGCGGTTGTTGCCTTATCGCGTCCGGAAGCTTGTCGCTCGTCGGGCCTTGCCGGGACGCGTGGCGCGTCGCGGCAAGTTCCTTGAAATGCCTTGGTTGGCCTTCCCGACAAGCTCCTCTTGCCGGGGCCTTGTCTCCTTGGCTTGATGCCTTGGTTGGCCTTCCCGGCAAGCTCCTCTTGCCGGGGCCTTGTCTCCTTGGCTTGAATACTTTGTTCTTGAATGGCTCCAAAGGAACCACGGAGGACCTTGGCGGTCACCCGGCAAGCCTTGCCGCGGGGTGCTGCAACTGCCCGTGCACGAGTTCGGGATACTAGGGTACCCCTACTCTAGTACACCGACAAGCATGAATAATAAAAATTTATCATGATATAAGGAAATATAAATAACATATTTATTATTGCCTCTGGGGCATATTTCCTTCAGTCTCCCACTTGCACTAGAGTCAATAATCTAGTTCACGTCGCCATGTGATTTAACACCAATAATTCACATCGTCATGTAATTTAACACTCTATAGTTCACATCACCATGTGACCAATACCCAAAGGGTTTACTAGAGTCAATAATTTAGTTCACATTGCTATGTGATTAACACCCAAAGAGTACTAAGGTGTGATCATGTTTTGCTTGTGAGAGAAGTTTAGTCAACGGGTCTGCCACATTCAGATCCGTGTGTATTTTGCAAATTTCTATCTCTACAATGCTCTGCATGGTGCTACTCTAGCTAATTGCTCCCACTTTCAATATGTATCCAGATTGAGACTTAGAGTCATCTGGATCAGTGTCAAAGTTTGCATCGACGTAACCCTTTACGACGAATTTTCGTCACCACCATAACCGAGAAACATATCCTTATTCCACTAAGGATAACTTTGACCGCTTTCCAGTGACCCACTCCTGGATCACTATTGTACCCTCTTGCCAAACTCATGGTGAGGTCCACAATAGGTTTGGTACAGAGCATAGCATACTTTATAGAACCTATGACTAAGGCATAGGGAATGACTTTTCATTCTCTTTCTATTTTCTGCCGTTGTCGGGTTTAGAGTCTTTACTCAACTTCACACCTTGCAACATAGGCAAGAACTCCTTTGACTGTTCCATTTTGAACAACTTCAAAATCTTGTCAAGGTATGTACTCATTGAAAAAACTTATCAAGCATCTTGATCTATCTCTATAGATCTTGATGCTCAATATGTAAGAAGCTTCACCGAGGTATTTCTTTGAAAAACTCCTTTCAAACATTCCTTTATGCTTTCCAGAAAATTCTACATTTTTTCTGATCAACAATATGTCATTCACATATACTTATCAGAAATGTTGTAGTGCTCCCACTCACTTTCTTGTGAATACAGGCTTCACCGCAAGTCTGTATAAAACTATATGCTTTGATCAACTCATCAAAGCGTATATTCTAACTCTAAGATGCTTGCACCAGTCCATAGATGGATCGTTGGAGCTTGCACACTTTGTTAGCACCTTTAGGATTGACAAAACCTCTTGGTTGCATCATATACAATTATTCTTGAATAAATCCTATTAAGGAATGCAGTTTTGACATCCATTTGCCAGATTTCATAAAATGCAGCAATTGCTAACATGATTCAAACAGACTTAGGCATCGCTACGAGTGAGAAAATCTCATCGTAGTCAAAACCTTGAACTTTGTCAAAAACTTTTTGCGACAATTCGAGCTTTGTAGATAATAACACTACTATCAGCATCCGTCTTCCTCTTGAATATCCATTTTTTTCTCAATAGCTTGCCCATCATCGGGCAAGTCAACCAAAGTCCATACTTTATTCTCATACATGGATCCCATCTCAGATTTCATGGCCTCAAGCCATTTCGCAGAATCTGGGCTCATCATCGCTTCCTCATAGTTCGTAGGTTCATCATGGTCAAGTAACATGACCTCCAGAACAGGATTACCGTACCACTCTGGTGCGGATCTCACTCTGGTTGACCTACGAGGTTTAGTAGTAACTTGATCAGAAGTTTCATGATCATAATCATTAGCTTCCTCACTAAATTGTGTAGGAATCACTGGAACTGATTTCTGTGATGAACTACTTTCCAATAAGGGAGAAGGTACAATTACCTCATCAAGTTCTACTTTCCTCCCACTCACTTCTTTCGAGAGAAACTCCTTCTCTAGAAAGGTTCCATTCTTAGCAACGAATATCTTGCCTTCAGATCTATGATAGAAGGTGTACCCAACAGTCTCCTTTGGGTATCCTATGAAAACACATTTTTCCAATTTGGGTTCGAGCTTATCAGGTTGAAGCTTTTTCACATAAGCAACACAGCCCCGAACTTTAAGAAACGACAACTTGGGTTTCTTGCCAAACCACAGTTCATATGGTGTCGTCTTAACGGATTTAGATGGTGCCCTATTTAACGTGAATGCAGCCGTCTCTAAAGCATAACCCCAAAATGATAGCGGTAAATTAGTAAGAGACATCATAGATCGCACCATATCTAATAAAGTGTGGATATGACGTTCGGACACACCATTACGTTGTGGTGTTCTGGGTGGCGTGAGTTGCGAAACTATTCCGCATTGTTTCAAATGAAGACCAAACTCGTAACTCAAATATTCACCTCCACGATCAGATAGTAGAAACTTTATTTTCTTGTTACGATGATTTTCCACTTCACTCTGAAACTCTTTGAACTTTTCAAATGTTTCAGACTTATGTTTCATTAAGTAGATATACCCATATCTTCTCAAATCATCTGTGAAGGTCAGAAAATAATGATACCTGCCGCGAGCCTCAACACTCACCGGACCGCATACATCGGTATGTATTATTTCCAATAAGTCTGTTGCTCGCTCCATAGTTCTGGAGAACGGAGTCTTAGTCATCTTGCCCATGAGGCATGGTTCACAAGCATCAAGTGATTCCAAAAGCCCATCAGCATGGAGTTTCTTCATGCGCTATACACCAATATGACCTAAACGACAGTGGCACAAATAAGTTGCACTATCATTATTAAAATTATATCTTTTGGCTTTAATACTTTGAATATGTGTGTCACTACTATCGAATTCAACAAAAATAGACCACTCATCAATGGTGCATGACCATAAAAGATATTACTCATACTAGGACACATGCACGTGCATTGCAACGGGATAGAAAATTGTCAGACTTAAATTTAGTAAGCATTGTATAGAACTTCATCCATCAGAACTTCATGAACAATAAATGTGTATATGCCATCACAAGAAGAAAACCACTCAGGTTGTTTGCTGCTCGCACTTCACAAACACGGTATATGCCATCACAATAAATGTGTATTGACTGATTTGTGCGCCATAAAATAGTCATACATAATCATAGTCCCCATGAAAATTACTAAAATGCGAAAACCCTCTATATCTACATCATCATTCTATCTATGCAAAAATATACAGTACACAACAACGATCACCATGTACAATATGGACATACAACACTCTGCACCTCTTTCTTCTACCATCTTCTATTTATCTCGGTCAACTATACAAAAGAAAATACATACAACAAAATTTGTAAGCAAGGTAAATTTTATCTACACAACAATTTGTACGCATGGTCATATTCATCTATCTTCTATTCATGCAAGTATGTAGTTTTGCACATACTTTTCTTCACACAATAGCAGAAGGTCGCATTATATTCATACAACAATGGAAACACAGAGCAGCCTCCTCTTTACTGTTTGATTTTTCACCAGCTTCCACAGCATGTTTAACAGCTTCTGCATAGTGTACTCTGAAAATTACTTGGAGAGAACTGCAGCTTCATCGGAAAGCGAAATAATAGATTTAGGAAGAGGGGTATTATTTTTATTGAGCAACAAAAGGCAAAGTTATCCTGAAACAAAATAAAATGCCAATAAATTTACTTGCCGGCATGTTTGCAGCGGTACGATCCCATGGAATAGATAATGTTCAAGTAAGGTCCTTGCTGGCAGGTTTGATCCACAAAATGTCTGACATCAGACCCTCACTTGTGAGAAATTAAGAAGTTTGTCACTGCCACAGAGAAATTAAGTTGTCAACATCAAAATGTTTCCTTTCACATTCCTAACCAACCATCCAAACAGATCAACTGTAAATCTATAAATTTGATTGAACTAACCAATCACTGATAGGTCAAGTAGTTCAAACAATAATCTCTTTATGTCGTAGATATCCAACATATATGGTTCTATCCTTGATGCCTAATGTCATGAACCATGATAGATGTCTGATTTGACGGTGCCGCAGATTGGAAAGAAAATATTGCTATAATGAATATTGTAATCTTACACCATGTAGAATTACTTTATGCAAACCTTCCTCTCATAACTTGAAATGAGTAATTTCATATTTGTATTCGTTTGGTGGAATTTTGAAGCTTGGAGCTAATTTCTAAGATCTTGAAATTGTCTCAAATGACATGGTCCACACCAGCAAACATATAGCCAAGCCTGTTAGGTGAAAAAGCAACATATATTTACTAATTCAGTTTAACAAAAACTGTAAGAGATGCTAATCATGCTAAATAGCGGCCTGCTTTGCCGCAATTAGATACTGAGCTCTGGTCTCTAGAAAAAAACTAGTTGCCCCAAACATATACCATACATGCAATCTCATTAAGTGATATGCCACATAACTAATAAGAGAAATTATATGAACATGCTAAGCCAACATGCCCTAACTAAGTTTAAGTATGAGACAAAATTAATGCTGCTATCAAGGGCCTATATTTGGTAGTTGATTGGCTGGAAATTCATGAATTTAATTCTTCCTAGTCAGTGTTTTTTTTACTACACAAAATGCGTCCCATATGAAAGTGAATCCTGAATCCAGATGGAGCTCCAGTTGACATCGACTTGCAGCCAAAATCATCAACCAGATAGAGGAATAATCATAATACGCACAAAAGCATCCCATATGAAAATGAATCCCGAATCCAGATGGAGCTCCAATTGACAGCGACTTGCAGCCAAAATCATCAACCAGACAAAGGAATAATCATATAATCAAGCACATGTTCAGTTTAGTGTTTTGACAGCAAGCCATACACAAAGAATTAAGAAGCGCGTGATTCATTAACAAAGTAGCAACAACTTGATTTATTAACCATAAATAGGAATATACAGGTTTTAATTCGATAGGGCGAAATCAACAAAATAGCATTTTGCAACACACTTTTAGAACTACAACGAAAGCTATTCACCGCCATCTCAACTTCAATTCTCTAAGGATATTTCCTTTTTTGGATTTAGGAAATCAAATGCACACGCAATTAGCTTTACTATGTCTCATTTATTCTGCTGAATTTTGTTTCTGGAGATGTACGAACTATTCACAGACAAGTATATAAGAAGCAAGCTCAGCTTTAGCAAAGACTATTAAAAACTTAAAAAACAAACAATATTGCGTCATTGTAAATGGTACTGGAACTTATCAGCCAGACCTGTCAAACTGAAAACTACATTGCTGGTATTACATATTCTAGAAATATAAACAAAAGTTATATGATGATACTCATATCTATCAGTCAAACTTTGGGCTATTGTGTAGTATCATAGTTCAGTTTAGCCGCTCCAGATCACAGGAAAACAAACTGACTGAATTTTGGCTACTACGGTAGCATGGTTCAGTTTACACTAAATTTTGGCTACTGTGCAGTAGCATGGTTCAGTCAGATGCTTTGCCAAAACAAATCCAAATCAATATTACTCGAGCAGTTTGAACCACGTACCTGGCTACACGGGCCAACATAACTCCGACGAAGTCCGCAGTACGAAGAAATACATTCGTGGGTTGTAGAAATAGATACATAATTTGCCTGTTTCCCATACTACCTAGATAATTAGATTTGCTTGAAGGGAGAGTCTGTAAGAAAGGAACATGTAGAAATTAGAAAACCAGCATAAAGCAAACTGACATTGTTCTAACCTTACAAATTGAGGTGCATTAGTAAGAAAACTGAAATTTCTTAAACCGTTTCTTGCACAAGTAGCAGGCTTTCCTATGTTTGAATCACTCCAAGAAACCAATCGGTAAATTGCGGCAGCTGCTCTATTCTGCTGATTGGGCATCGACATAGGGATGGATTCCATCGCAAATTCAACAGCCAACAACGACCGAAGCACATCCCTGAAGAAAAAAAAATCCACGATGTGAACTCTACTCTCTGATAGCCAGTGGAGAAAGTAGATGGAGAGCGTCATCACCAGCACAGATGTGGGGTTCATCACTGACACTGGCGGAGCTCTGTCAATGCTACAGAGGTGATGACGTGGGGTTCATCTCCATCACGCACATCCAGGCATACACCGGCGGGCGGCATGCCCTGTCGAGCCGTCCCCGGTGCTCCGTCAAGTCTATTAGTCTAGTAGGAGGTCGCTACGCACACCTGCTCGCTTGCTTCATGCCCTTGTATCGCTTCTCGGCGTAGCATACAAACCGCCTACTTACTGTTCTCGTTCGCACCCCACACACACACATACACACACCATCCACCAATTAACATATATGCACACACACAAACACAAGAAGCCACACACCGCATACTTTGGAACCATTTCCCACGCGCATCGTCGCCGCGTCCTTAGCCAATCTTCGCATAATCTATAGTCCCTGTTTCGAGTTGCAAATATGAGCAACAGAACCAGTATCAAATACCCAGGCACTACTGCGAGCATTAGTAAGGTACACATCAATAACATGTATATCAAATATACCTTTCACTTTTCCATCCTTCTTATCCGCCAAATACTTGGGGTAGTTCCGCTTCCAGTGACCTGTCCCTTTGAAGTAGAAGCACTCAATCTTAGGCTTAGGTCCAGACTTGGGCTTCTTCACTTGAGCAGAAACTTGCTTGCCATTCTTCTTGAAGTTCCCCTTCTTCCCTTTGCCCTTTTTCTTGAAACTAGTGGTCTTGTTGACCATCAGCACTTGATGCACCTTTTTGGTTTCTACCTTCGCAACCTTTAGCATCGCCAAGAGCTTAGGAATTTTATTATCCATCCCTTGCATATTATAGTTCATGACGAAGCTTTTGTAGCTTGGTGGCAGTGATTGAAAAACTCTGTCAATGACACTATCAACCGGAAGATTAACTCCCAGTTGAGTCAAGTGATTGTGGTACCCAGACATTTTGAGTATATGTTCACTGATAGAACTATTCTCCTCCATTTTGCAGCTATAGAACTTATTGGAGACTTCATATCTCTCAATACGGGCATTTCCTTGAAATATTAACTTCAACTCCAGGAACATCTCATATGCTCCATGACGTTCAAAACATCGTTGAAGTCCCGGTTCTAAGCCGTAAAGCATAGCACACTAAACTATCAAGTAGTCATCAGCTTTGCTCTGCCAGGCGTTCACAACGTCTAGTGTTGCTCCTGCAGCAGGTCTTGCACCTAGCGGTGCTTCCAAGATGTAATTCTTCTGTGCAGCAATGAGGATAATCCTCAAGTTACGGACCCAGTCCGTGTAGTTGCTACCATCATTTTTCAACTTAGCTTTCTCTAGGAACGCATTAATATTTAAATGAACATTAGCATTGGCCATTGATTTACAACAACATAGACATGCAAAATACTATCAGGTACTAAGTTCATGATAAATTAAAGTTCAATTAATCATAATACTTAAGAACTCCCACTTAGATAGACATCCCTCTAATCATCTAAGTGATCACGTGATCCACATCAACTAAACCATGTCCGATCATCACGTGAGATGGAGTAGTTTTCAATGGTGAACATCACTATGTTGATCATATCTACTATATGATTCACGCTCGACCTTTCGGTCTCAGTGTTCCGAGGCCATATCTGCATATGCTAGGCTCATCAAGTTTAACCCGAGTATTCTGTGTGTGCAAAACTGGCTTGCACCCATTGTATGTGAACGTAGAGCTTATCACACCCGATCATCACGTGGTGTCTCGGCATGACGAACTGTCGCAACGGTGCATACTCAGGGAGAACACGTATACCTTGAAATTTAGTGAGAGATCATCTTATAATGCTACCGCCGTACTAAGAAAAATAAGATGCATAAAGGATAAACATCACATGCAATCAATATAAGTGATATGATATGGCCATCATCATCTTGTGCCTTTGACCTCCATCTCCAAAGCACCGCCATGATCACCATCGTCACCGGTTTGACACCTTGATCTCCATTGAAGCATCGTTGTCGTCTCGCCAACTATTGCTTCTACAACTATTGCGACCGCATAGTGATAAGGTAAAGCAATTACATGGAGATTGCATTTCATACGATAAAGTGACAACCATAAGGCTCCTGCCAGTTGCCGATAACTTTTACAAAACATGATCATCTCATACAACAATTTATATATCATCACGTCTTGACCATATCACATCACAGCAAGCCCTGCAAAAACAAGTTAGACATCCTCTACTTTGTTGTTGCAAGTTTTGTGTGGCTACTATGGGCTAAGCAAGAACCGTTCTGACCTACGCACAAAACCAAAACGATTTTTCGTCAAGTGTGTTGTTTTAACCTTCAACAAGGACCGGGTGTAGTCACACTTGATTCAACTAAAGTTGGAGAAACAGACACCAACTAGCCACCTATGAGCGAAGCACGGCGGTAGAACCAGTCTCATGAACGCGGTCATGTAATGTCGGTCTGGGCCGCTTCATCCAACAATATCGCCGAATCAAAGTATGACATGCTGGTAAGCAGTATGACTATTATCGCCCACAACTCTTTGTGCTCTACTCGCGCATATAACATCTATGCATAGACCTCGCTCTGATACCACATGGGGAATGTAGTATTTCAAAAAAATTGCCTATGATCAAGCAAGATCTATATAGGAGAAGCATAGCAACGAGCGGGGAGAGTGTGTCTACCGACCCTCATAGACCGAAAGCGGAAGAGTTTATAACGCGGTCGATGTAGTCGAACATCTTCGCGATCCAACTGATCCAAGCACTGAACATACGACACCTCCGCATTCAGCACATGTTCAGCTCGATGACGTCCCTCAAGCTCTTGATCCAGTTGAGTACGAGGGAGAGTTCCGTCAGCACGACGGCGTGGTGATGGTGATGATGAAGTTACCGGCGCAGGGCTTCACCTAATCACTACGACGATATGACTGAGGTGTGTAACTATGGAGGGGGGCACTGCACACGGCAAAGAGAAGACTTGGTGGCCCTTTGGGCTGCCCCCCTCCCACGTATATAAAGGAGGAAGGGAGAGAGGCTGGCCCCCTAGGGGCGCGCCAATAGTATGGAGTCCTACTAGGACTTCCAAGTCCTAGTAGGAATCCTTTCCCTTTTCGGAGTAGGAGAGAAGGAAAGAGGGAAAGAGAGAGGGAGTAGGAAAAGGCAAGGGAGGCGCCGCCCCCTTCCCCTAGTCCAATTCGGACCCATGGGGGGGCACGCGCCACCTCCCCTTTGGGATGCCTCCTCTTCTCCCGTATGGCCCAATAAGGCCCATTACTTCTCCCGGTGAATTCCCGTAACACCCTGGTACTCCGAAAAACACCCGAATCACTCGGAACCTTTCCCATGTCCGAATAGGCTTCCAATATATGAATCTTTACCTCTTGACCATTTCGAGACTCCTCATCATGTCTGTGATCTCATCCGGGACTCCGAACAAACTTCGCTCATCAAATCACATAACTCCTAATACAAATCATCATCGAACGTTAAGCGTGCGGACCCTACAGGTTCGAGAACTATGTAGACATGACCGAAACATATCTTCGGTCAATAACCAATAGTGGAACATGGATGCTCATATTGGCTCCTACATATTCTCCGAAGATCTTTATCCGTCAAACAGCGTAACAACATACGTTGTTCCCTTTGTCATCGGTATGTTACTTGCCCGAGATTTGATCATCAGTATCCTCATACCTAGTTCAATCTCGTTACTGGCAAGTTTCTTTACTCATTATCTAATGCATCAACCCGCAACTAACTCATTAGTCACATTGTTTGCAAGGCTTATAGTGAAGTGCATTACTAAGAGGGCCCAGAGATACCTCTCCGATACACAGAGTGACAAATCCTAATCTCGATCTATGCCAACCCAACAAACACCTTCGGAGACACCTGTAGAGCATCATTATAATCACCCAGTTACGTTGTGAAGTTTGATAGAACACAAGGTGTTCCTCTGGTATTCGGGAGTTGCATAATCTCATAGTTAGAGGAACATGTATAAGTCATGAAGAAAGCAATAGCAATAAAACTAAACGATCATTATGCTAAGCTAATGGATCGGTCTTGTCCATCACATCATTCTCTAATGATGTGATCCCGTTCATCAAATGACAACAGATGTCCATGGCTAGGAAATTTAACCATCTTTGATTAACGAGCTAGTCAAGTAGAGGCATACTAGGGTCACTTTGTTTTGTCTATGTATTCACACATGTATCAAGTTTCCGGTTAACACAATTATTGCATGAATAATAAACATTTATCATGATAGAAGGAAATATAAATAACATCTTTATTATTGCCTCTAGGGCATATTTCCTTCAGTTAGTTCATACTAGTCAACAACCCGCGCACCAGCACGGGCTAGCTTTTTTGAGGATCATACATACATTTAAAAATCAACAACACTTCTTGTGTGTCTTTTGATTCATGAATTTGATATTATATGAAAATGAATATGTTGCTTTTGGATAAAGACTATTCAAACATATAATATTATTAGTTTTTGGATAGAGTATTACTATTTTTCTTGGCAGTGGTTGACTTGTATATTGTTCGTGGGACAAATTTTTAGGTTGTCTTATACACCATTGAGTATCTTTTAGGATTTTTATTTTTGAAAAAAATAGTGAGAAACTTGACATTTATTTTTAATCATTTTCATATGGTCATTTTAGCTATTATATATTTGTATAATTGGACATTTACATGCTTATGTTTTTTACACCGCAAACTTTAGCAACCGTGCAAAGTAATAGTATTGTTTATCTGAGGTATGGGAAAGTTGAAACAAATAGTGTTGAAAAGTAGTAGACCATGGGTTGAAATCAAAGTAGAGTGAATAGGAATATAATTCTTTATTAAAATATTTTTTCTATGAAATATTTATTAAAATAGTTATCAAGTAGGATATTATCAAGACCTCTTTAGCATCTTCATTACAAAATACGTACACTGTCAATTTTCATAGGCACTATCGCCATCCCTTTTTTTGGCGTCGTTGGTATGACAGAGAAACAGAAAACTCTTGCGCAAAAATAAGCCGAAAGTGTAACAATATTCTTATGCGTTCATAGAGTTCTAAAATAGAGCATTCGCTATAAGTTATATAAATCAGGTAGCAATAGGGTCGATCCAAACTTTATTTATCCGCAGATACCAAGTTGGAAAATTTTGACATAGGATGGGCATTGGAAGCTAGTGCGACCCACCATGTAGCCAAACCATTTAATTATCTTAAAGTGCTACATCCTGAAAGCTAGGAAAATGAAATAAGCACAATCGATACCCAAGTCTCTATAGTTGCTTTGCACTATATTCTTATGAGCACCTACAGTATTAAAGGAAGTTATACTATAGCACTGGAATCGGTGAATTAAAAATATATGTCATATTTAGAAGTAGGGTAAATATGGCGTAGCTTATGCACTTTAGCCATCATTTTGTGTCTGATTTATAACATAACAATAGTTAGAGAAATCTGAAAGGACAATATAGGTGTAAATGCAAATTTGGAATTTGACTTTATTACGTAATCGGTGACGATACTAAGAAGTAAGAAGACAAACTCAGCATGTGATATTTCTGCCTCTTGAGTCGAGTGTCAGTCCACTATAAAATAGGCGCAGCCCCATTATAATAGATTTAAAAAAATCTGAACTCATAACCTTATAGGTATGTATATCCCAAAAATATGAGATAAGGGTATATAAGGAGAAATATGTTTTATAAAATCAGAGCTGCAACCATGTTGGTATCCTCTACACCATCCATAAATGTCTTTACATATATGATGTCAGCAAGTAATGTGATAAGTGTAACTTACAAATTTATTTGAAGTGACTTAGTGTTTGTAAAATCTGATCGCAGAATTATACATGTCATGAAATGTAACCGATAAAGAAAAAAAAATGATTTTTGAATAGTGGATGCATGAATTTTTTTAGTAATTACCTTTCGCACAATTAATGGAACATGACCAAGGATCCTAGGTGGATAGCAAGGTTGCAAAATAATCCCAAGCGTACAACTCCGTCTATTCGTGAAAACCACGATAGAGTATACAATTCTTCTATCTTTTGGGTTCCAATACAATACTTGTACAAATTCTGCAAGTAGAGAAAAGGCGACACCATAGAAACTGAAGTTATGTCATGAAAAACGTATAACATTCATGATGAAAATATGACACCAAACCCATCTAACTAAGTTGATGCCCGCTTCTCTGACGTGGTGGCTGCTGAGCTTGACACGTCCCTGCAAACCCTCGACGGTGTTGTGCTGCCTGGTGCCACGATGATGGCTGCTTTCTTGAGCATCCGCCTTCACAACTTCCAGTTCCTATGACCTCCTCGTTCCCTGGTCAGGGTGTTGGCATTCAACTGGAAGACATGAACTTGATTTGCTTCTGTGTTGATTTGCTTCATTCAACTGGAAGTTGTGCTTCTGTGTTGTTCAACACAGGAATATGCGAACGCGCTGCTTCATATTACAGTCCAGATGGGTTTCCATTGGGCAGGTTGCCCCTTCTTTGCTGCCGCCCGTGCTTCGCAGATCTCGTTTGCACTCTATGAGTGCTTGCTGGGTCCGTTGGTGGTGCTACTTATCTCGAGGATGGTTGTGCCATGTTATCATCTCTGCAACGTTCGCTCCACCGCTGTCTCTCATACACAACCATATTTGGCTGGTGTGGGAAAGTAGGAAGCGTTGGGTGATTATCACCTTGACCCTCTCCAATTGCCAGATTGCTGAACTCCTATAGTCCCACCTTGAGCTGTGAAAGGTCCGCCGTGCCGCTTCTCGAAGGAGCCACTTCTCTGATACAATTTTTTTTGAGGTGGGAGCCTCCACCACCGTTGACTCTTTAAAAACATGGGACATGGCAATTATGAATCAGTCCATTGTTCAGTTCAATGTAGATCAAGAGAACATATGACTATTAGGGCATAGATAGTTGGAAAATACTAATGGAAATTCAATATAAGAATGCAGAATTGAACAAAAACATGGATGATGTCTCATGGCTAGTCCATCCACGCCAAATTATGCCACCATCGACTTCATCGAGTGTAGCCGCCCAACTCATCTTCTATTCCATGATGTAATTCTTTGCCGCCCAACTCATCTTCTATTCCATAATGTAATTCTTTGCACTGTGCCCGCTGGAGGATGGCGAAAGGATAGATGGGAGGAGTCCGCCTTAGTTCCCCGTAGATAGAAGCCATCCGATCTACTTCAAACTGTAATTTGATACAATTGTTCCCGCTGCATCAATAATCCTGGGATTTAATCAGCTGAAGAAGAGAACCTAGATTGAAGGAAGGGTTCGGTGAAAGGCTCGATTTAGGTCGATTGCATCATTGAGGGAACTTCGATGTTCGGGAGGCCATGGAGGGGCGATCCAATAGTGGGATACTGGTAGACCTCAAGAAGTATGCCTGATGCTGCCATGGATGGAGGTGCTTGAGTGAGAGACAACATGTCCTCTGGATTGCATGGACGTTTCTCTTTTGAGGTAGGAAGGAGGCTATGATTAGATCAATTTGTTTTCCTTTGTTTTTTTATTGTAGATAGGGAAGGACATGGGATGAGAGGAGTCCCAGATCATCACGCAGGTGGAATCGTTAGATCCATCAGTTTTTTTTTGCAGGCATATCTCCTTTTTCTTTAATTCTTTATCTCTTCCTTTGCATGTCCGATTTGTTTATTTATTATTAAATCACGCATGTACCAAACTTTTCTCCCACAGTTATTTCTAGCCGAATCAGGATTTAACACAATGATTATTTTTTTATGATATGGACTATTGTAGAATTCCTTGTTAGGATGGATGATTTTTTCTTTTCTTTTGAGAGCAGGGATGAATATTTTTTATGCTAGTCATACATATGTGTAGGTTGGGTCAGATTGTTTCTTTTTTCCGGCAAGAGTAATGTAACGTAGATTGTAAGGTCGAGATAATCAATTACAGAGATCAAACGGCTAAGGTATTCTTAATGATGTGGATTAACGTGAGAGTTCGTATGGTGCCTCGAATTAGTAAATATAAGAATCTTTGCTGAAAACTTGAATGCTGGTTTACATATTTGCAACAACAAGATCAAACCGAGTTTGTAATTTTTTTTTCTTTATCACTTTCAGTTTGTCAACTGAATTGCTTCAGGAAAAGCAATGGGTTAAGCTTGGGGGAGTTGATACATCTCCATCGTATCTACTTGTCCAAACTCTTATGCCCTTGTTTTGGACTCTAACTTGCATGATTTAAATGGAACTAACCTGGGCTGACGCTATTTTTAGCAGAATTGCCATGGTGTTATTGTTGTGCAGAATAAAAAGTTCTCGGAATGACTTGAAACTGCATAGAGATAAGTTTTGGAATTAATAAAAAATATTGGCGAAAGAATCAAGTGAAGGGGGCCCAAACCCTGGCCACAAGTGTGGGGGGCGCGCCCACCCCCCTAGGGCGTGCCACCCGACCTTGTGGGCCCCCTGGACCTCCACCGACCTCAACTCCAACTGCATATATCCACGTTCGGGGAGAAAAAAAATCAGAGAGAAGGATTCATCGCGTTTTACGATACGGAGCCACCGCCAAGCCCTGTTCTTCCTCGAGAGGGCAGATCTCGAGTCCGTTCGAGGCTCTAGAGAGGGGAATCCGTCGCCATCGTCATCATCAACCATCCTCCATCACCAATTTCATGATGCTCACCATCTTGCATGAGTAATTCCATCGTAAGCTTGCTAGACCGTGATGGGTTGGATGAGATTTACCATGTAATCAAGTTAGTTTTGTTAGGGTTTGATCCCTAGTATCCACTATGTTCTAAGATTGATGTTGCTATGACTTTGCTATGCTTAATGCTTGTCACTAGGGCCTGAGTGCCATGATTTCAGATCTGAACCTATTATGTTTTCATGAATATATTTGTGTTCTTGATCCTATCTTGCAAGTCAATAGTCACCTACCACGTGTTATGATCCGGCAGCCCCGGAGTGACAATAGTCGGGACCACTCCCGGTGATGACCGTAGTTTGAGGAGTTCATGTATTGACTAAGTACTAATGCTTTGGTCCGGTACTCTATTAAAAGGAGGCCTTAATATCCCTTAGTTTCCACGGGAGGGTAGGACAAAGATGTCATGCAGGTTCTTTTCCATAAGCATTTATGACTATATTCGGAATAGATGCCTACATTATATTGTTGAATTGGAGCTAGTTCTGTGTCATCCTATGTTATAACCATTGCATGATGAATGCCATCCAACATAATTATCCATCATTGATCCATTGCCTATGAGCTTTTCACGTATTGATCTTTGCTACTTTACTTTTTCGTTGCCACTATTAAGATTGCTACAATAGTGCTACTATCACTTTTGCCACCGCTACCGTTACTTCCATACTACTTTGCTACTAAATACTTTGCTGCTGATTTTAAGTCTTTCAGGTGTGGTTGCATTGACAACTCAGCTGCTAATACTCAAGAATATTCTCTGGCTCCCCTTGTGTCGAATCAATAAATTTGGGTTGAATACTCTACCCTCGAGAACTGTTGCGATCCCCTATACTTGTGGGTTATCAATTAGTGTATATTTGTACTATTCGAATGGTGTTGCATTAGCGTATGGACATATAGAAAGTGTGACAAGCTTTCCCAGATATGTGCTCAAGAAAACTACTACCTGTTTTTCTAAATACTAAAGGTTTGGGTACTTTAAATTGAACTGCGAAAATGCCTTATATTAAGGAACTGAGGGTGTAGAGTTCACTCAAATTATCCCGGTAAATCTAGTCACACCTTTGTTAAAATTAATGTTCATTATGTTATTGGAGGAGTTCTGTATGGTTGTCTCTAATGCATGTCGATTACATACCTGACATCATGATGTAATGTTAAGTTGTTTCTTTTTGTACAGTGTCACTGAATTGTCAATGCGATGATGCCATTTTATTTTAGTTTAACTGCACAAAATATGCTTAAGAGAAGAGGAAAGGTCAGGAATGTTTCAGGTTTTTAAGAAAATACTATGTATGCCTTCCTGACATCAGCCGTTGTCGCCTTATTTATTCCTTCAAACATGTGGTTAGAAACAGTCTTGCTACCTTTCCCATTAAGAAATTGGAATGTTTATATTTGTGAGTCTATGCTTCAACTAGTGCCACTTTTACAGTAATCACACTTTCAATATCTATGCAAACAGGGATGCTCGATTTTAGTAGAACTGCACAAAAAGTCCAAATGATTCAACATTAGGAGCATGTTTTCTTCCAAACCGTTATATCCAATTGGTGGCACTATGAGTTGTTCATTACGAAGGTACATGGTTTGCTACTATCTCGCTACTCTTTTTGTAATATCATTAGATAGTAATATTAGTGGTTTGTATGTGAATTTATTGGCAGGGAGGACCTACATTGGAGGTGCAGGACATGATTCAATGATTGGATGCTCAATTTTGGTTGTATCAATTTCACCTTTTCCATCACTGGGAACATGGATATCCTTGGTCTGATTAAGAATATGCGCTATATTTCTGCTCTGTACCAGCAAACCAATTTAGTACGAAATTATCCACGGAAAAACATGACAGTATTAAATTGTCCAGTGCAAAACATGACAGATGCTAAGCGGAAGAGATGTGTTTAAACCAAAAATACAAGGTGGGGTATATGTTTACTAGTTGCTTGATATTTGTGCAGACAGATGTCTGCCCATTGCTATTTGGCAAACAAACAAAGTGACTGCAATTTTGGTGGAACTGCACAAGAGAATAGTATAGTCATTGCATGCAGTGCCATTTGAAAATAGACACAGAAAGATTGGATATTCACTTCATGGACTGCACAAAAGTAGTATTGTACTATTTATTGGCCAACACTAGGTGCTTCATTACTTTGGTATGATTATACAATGGGCATCATTTTGCCTAAGTTAAAGTTTTTGTATTCCGAAAATAGTCTCGTCGTGTGATCGAGAGAAGACCAAATCGTATTGCAGTGGATGTTCCTCCATCATGTGTGGTTCATTCTCATGGCTCCAGCTGTTGGTGAAACCACTTACGTTTGCAAGAGGAATTGTAGACTTCACAAACAAATTTGTCTTTCACTCTGTACTGAATGTTGGCCTAGAGAAGCATCCATGTTAGTAGGAAGAACATATGTTTTTTCTAGATCTTTGCTTTTGGAGCTACATATTTGTATATGATCGGTAAATCATTGAGATGCATTAACATGTTGATCTTATGTATGGAAATCGTACTGGTTGGTTATGAATTTGGGCTACTAATGTGAACATATTACAATGCCAGGCCTGTGAGTCTCGTGTGAACATTTTGAATGGATCGCCTCTTACTACTGTGCACAACATGATCCTTATTTCTATGTTCTCAGTGTTTACAAGTTACTAGCAGTTCCTTATTTCTGTTCGCTCAGTGTTTACAAGTTACTAATCGATCACTAGCTAGCCTACTAATACGCTCCTGGCAGTTTTAGTTGCGACGCAAGATCCGAAGTGGCAGTTTTTTGAATAAAATGCCTACCTCTGAAGAAACTGACATGATGTTCTGAAGAAAATGCCATGCGAATCTGAGCAAACTGCCAACAAAAACATGGCGTTTCTCTATGTTTTTTTCGGTGGATTTGAGTCGTAGGAAAGTCGTACTATTAAGAGGGGTCCGCGTTGGAAAGGTTTGGGTGGAATCATCACGTACACGTCTACTCCTTTTGCACTACCTTTCCTTTGGCTCTTTGGAACATCCTCTATCTCTCCTTGTCTATGCAAAATGAAGGTCTCCTAGTGTTGCTGAACTGGGGCATGCGGTAGTACTGCTCCTCGGAGTGGTAGTACCGCAGGCCCTTGCGGTAGTACCGACCTCTGGCACGGTAGTACCGCAAGTGCTCATGGTAGTACCGCACCTCGGGAGAGGTAGTGCCGTGGCCTCAGGCCAGGCGCTGCTGCTAGTGCGGTAGTAGGGGCGGATGTAATTTTTTACATCCGCGCCCTACGTGGTAGTACCGCTCCATGGGCGCGGTGGTACCGTGCGCTCTGGACAGGCTCAGCAGCATGAGCGGTAGTAGGGGCGGGCATCATTTTTTACATCCGTGCCCTACGCGGTAGTACCGCTCCAGGTCTGCAGTAGTACCGTGTCGGATTTTTGCATGGATCAAAACTCAGCGGAAGTAGTCACGGATGTATTTTTATATGTCTGTGCCTTCCCGACCTAGTCCATTCCTGCCTTGTGGTAGTACCGCAAGGGGGCGCGGTAGTACTGCGCCAGCGGTTCTACCGCTCCTTGCCTTAGCGCTTCAGGACTGGTCTTAGGCCATGCCGTGGCAGCAGTAGTACCGCGGTTCGCCGCGGTAGTATCGTGAGCCCTTGCGGTAGTACCGCGTGTTTGGTGTGGTAGTACCGCGTGTTTGGTGCGGTAGTACTGCAGGTCACGGGCTAGTTAAGAGGATAACGGTTGGATTTGTTCTTTCACTATATAAGGGGTGTCTTCTTCTCCGAGTTGACTACCTCTTCCACCTCTAAGCTCCATTGTTGCTTGATACGTCTCCAATGTATCTATAATTTTTTATTGTTCCATGCTATATTATATTCTATTTTGGACATTATTGGGCTTTATTATACACTTTTATATTATTTTGGGACTAACCTATTAACGGATGCCCAGCCCGAATTGTTGTTTTTTCCTATTTGAGTTTGCAGAAAAAGAATATCAAATGGAGTCCAAGCGGAATGAAACCTTGGAACGTGATTTTGGAACGAACGTAATCCAGAGGACTTGGACCCTCGTCAAGACATCAACCAGGAGGGCACGAGGTAGAGGCGCGCCTAACCCTGGGGCGCCCTCCACCTCATGGGCCCCACATTGCTCCACCGACATACTTCTTCCTCCTATATATACCTACTTACCCCCAAATTACAGATCACGGAGCCAAAAACCTAATTCCACCGCCGCAACCTTACATGCCGTGAGATCCCATCTTGGGGCCTTTTTAGGAGCTTCACGGAGGGGGCATCGATCACGGAGGGCTTCTACATCAACACCATAGCCTCTCCGATGATGTGTGAGTAGTTTACCTCAGACCTTCCGGTCCATAGTTATTAGCAAGATGGCTTCTTCTCTCTTTTTGGATCTCAATACAATGTTCTCCCCCTCTCTTGTGGATATCTATTCGATGTAATCTTCTTTTGCGGTGTGTTTGTTGAGATCGATGAATTGTGGGTTTATGATCAAGTTTATCTATGAACAATATTTGAATGATTAGTTATCTTTGCAAGTCTCTTCGAATTATCAGTTTGGTTTGGCCTACTAGATTGATCTTTCTTGCAATGGGATAAGTGCTTAGCTTTGGGTTCAATCTTGCGTTGTCCTTTCCCAGTGACAGTAGGGGCAGCAAGGCACGTATTGTATTTTTGCCATCGAGGATAACAAGATGGCGTTTATATCATATTGCATGAGTTTATCCCTCTACATCATGTCATCTTGCCTAAAGCGTTACTCTGTTCTTATGAACTTAATACTCTAGATGCATGCTGGATAGCGGTCGATGTGTGGAGTAATAGTAGTAGATGCAGGCAGGAGTCGGTCTACTTGTCTCGGACGTGATGCCTATATACATGATCATACCTAGATGTTCTCATAACTATGCTCAATTCTATCAATTGCTCAACAGTAATTTGTTCACCCATCGTAATACTTATGCTCTCGAGAGAAGCCTCTAGTGAAACCTATGGCCCCCTGGGTCTATTTTCTATCATATTAATCTTCCAACACTTAGTTATTTTTATTGCCTTTTATTTTACTTTGCATCTTTATCATAAAAATACCAAAATATTATCTTATCATATCTATCAGATCTCACTCTAAGTAAGTGACCGTGAAGGATTGACAACCCCTTTATTGCGTTGGTTGCAAGGATTTATTTGTTTGTGTAGGTGCGAGGTACTCGTGCGTGGCCTCCTACTGGATTGATACCTTGGTTCTCAAAAACTGAGGGAAATACTTACGCTACTTTACTACATCACCCTTTCCTCTTCAAGGGAAAACCAACGCAGTGCTCAAGAGGCAGCAAGAAGGATTTCTGGCGCCGTTGCCGGGGAGTCTACGTAAAAGTCAACATACCAAGTACCCATCACAAACCCTTATCTCCCACATTACATTATTTGCCATTTGCCTCTCGTTTTCCTCTCCCCCACTTCACCCTTGCCGCTTTATTCGCCTTTTCCTCGCCTTCTTCCCGTATGTCTTTGTGTTTGTGTTTCCATGTGCCTCCTATTTGTTTGCATCTTTGCTTGCTAAAAATCTATTGATATGGATCCACTTAAAGTGTTCTACTTGGATCATCTTCGATCCTTATGCGCTCATGCTTAAACCCCAACTAGCCTAGCTGATGGGAAATCTTTAGATGAGCATGCTCATTTTGTGCGTCACCGTTTGTCTGAAAAGGGGAGACTCTTATGGAATCAAATAAACAGATTGTTGTGTTATGCTTGGAATCTTTGTGAAATTTGTGATTTTAATTGTTGCTCTAAGAACCCTAAAAACACCTTCCCTACCTATGTGATTTTAATGATAATGAAATCTTATCTTCTTATGCAAAGGGTGTTTATAGTTACTACGATATCGAACAAATTGAAGAATTTGTTGCTTTTAAGGGTGCTTATGAAGTTGCTTCTTTGATTGAAAAGTATGACATTACTCTCTACGAAACTGAAAATTTTGACATACTTAAATATTGCTATGAAAAATATACTCATAATGTATATGTCAAAGAATTTATTGAGAGAATGACCGTTGCTTTGGAAGAAAATAATGATATGCATGAATCTATAGATAATGATGATTCTGATGACTTGATTGAAATATCCCTTGATGCACATGATGCTTGCTATTCTTGTGGCCATGATGCCAATATTTATGAAGATGAATTTGCTATAGTTCCTTATGTTAAACATGAGATCGTTGCTATTGCACCCATACTTGTTAGTTCCTTCGATGAAAAGCATGATTGCAATGATGTTACTATAAATTCTCTTGATGTCAATTGTGCTAATAATATGCAAAACCCTAAGATTGGGGATGCTAGTTTTGCTATGTCTACTACTTGTTGCAATGATCATGATTGGGGTGATTCTTCTTTTGATCTTGAAAATTTATTTAATCCCCATGATGAATATGAGATTGATAATATAGTTTGCAATAATATTGAAAGTGGGTTTGGAAGAGTGTCAACTTTAGATCCCACATATTTGGAGAATATTCAATCTTATGATTTTTTTTATAAAAGTGGGTTTGGAGAGGTCATGACTTTAGTTAATGTTAATCCCACTATTTTGGAAGAGTGTCAACTTCGCATGCATGAGGTCATGTTGAGAATATGTTATGTGATAGCTATTTTGTTGAATTTTCATATGATCCGACATGTAATTATTATGAGAGAGTAAAATATGATTGTATAAATTTTCATGTTACTAAATTACCTCTCGTTATGTTGAGATTGCTATTGTTTCTTTCCGCTTCCCTGCATATGCTAGTTTTTGCTTGCTATGATAATTTGTTTGCCTATAAGATGCCTATGCATAGGAAGTATGTTAGACTTAGATGTGTTTGTCACGTGTTTTATGATGCTTTCTTTGCGCTTCAATTCTTGTCTTTCATGTGAGCATCATTAAAATTATCTATGCCTAGCTAAAAGGCTTTAAAGAAAAGCGCTTGTTGGGAGGCAACCCAATTTTATTTTAGTTTTTTTTTGCTTTTTGCTTCTGTTTAGGAATAAATATTTGATCTAGCCTATGTTTAGATGTGTTTTTATGTTTTAATTAGTGTTTGTGCCAAGTTTAACCTATAGGATCTTCTTGGATGATAGTTATTTGATCTTGCTGAAAATTCCAGAAACTTTCTGTTCACGAAAATAATTGTTAAAAATCACCAGAACGTGACAAAATATTGATACCAATTTCTGCTGATCAATAAACAAATTTTCTAGGTCGTCCTATTTTGGCTGAATTTTTGGAGTTCCACAAGTTTGAGTTAGTTACAGATTACTACAGACTATTCTGTTTTTGACAGATTCTGTTTTTCGTGTGTTGTTTGCTTATTTTGATGAATCTATGGCTAATAAAGTAGTTTATAAACCATAGAGAAGTTGGAATACAGTAGGTTTAACACCAATATAAATAAAGAATGAGTTCATTACAGTACCTTGAATTGGTGTTTTGTTTTCTTTCGCTAACGGAGCTCACGAGTTTTCTGTTAAGTTTTGTGTTGTGAAGTTTTCAAGTTTTGGGTAAAATATTTGATGGATTATGGAAAAAGGAGTGGCAAGAGCCTAAGCTTGGGTATGCCCAAGGCACCCCAAGATAATCTAAGGACACCAAAAAGCCAAAGCTTGGGGATGCCCCGGAAGGCATCCCCTCTTTCATCTACTTCCATCGGTAACTTTACTTGGAGCTATATTTTTATTCACCACATGATATGTGTTTAGCTTGGAGCGTCTTGTATTATTTGAGTCTTTGCTTTTTAGTTTACCACAATCATCTTTTCTGGACACACTTTTTGAGAGAGACACACATGATTCAGAAATTATTAGAATACTCTATGTGCTTCACTTATATCTGTTGAGCTATATAGTTTTTGCTCTAGTGCTTCACTTATATATTTTAGAGCACGGTGGTGGTTTTTTTTATAGAAACTATTATTCTCTCATACTTCACTTATATTATTTTGAGAGTCTTAAACAGCATGGTAATTTTCTTAGATAATCCTACTATGCTAGGTATTCAAGACTAGTAAAAGACTTTCTTATGAGTGTGCTGAATACTAAGTGAAGTTTGATGCTTGATGATTGTTTTGAGATATGGAGGTAGTGATATTAAAGTTGTGATAGTTGAGTAGTTGTGAATTTGAGAAATACTTGTGTTGAAGTTTGCAAGTCCCGTAGCATGCACGTATGGTAAACATTATGTAACAAATTTGAAACATGAGGTGTTCTTTGATTGTCCTCCTTATGAGTGGCGGTCGGGGACGAGCGATGGTCTTTTTCTACCAATCTATCCCCCTAGGAGCATGCGTGTAGTGCTTGGTTTTGGATGACTTGTAGATTTTTGCAATAAGTATGGGAGTTCTTTATGACTAATGTTGAGTCCATGGATTATACACACTCTTACCCTTCCATCATTGCTAGCCTCTTCGGTACCGTGCATTGCCCTTTCTCACATTGAGAGTTGGTGCAAACTTCGCCGGTGCATCCAAACCCCGTGATATGCTCATTCACACATAAACCTCCTTATATATTCCTCAAAACAGCCACCATACCTACCTATTATGGCATTTCCATAGCCATTCCGAGATATATTGCCATGCAACTTTCCACCGTTCCGTTTATTATGACACGCTCATAATTGTCATATTGCTTTGCATGATCATGTAGTTGACATCGTATTTGTGGCAAAGCCACCGTTCATAATTTTTCATACATGTCACTCTTGATTCATTGTTATCCCGGTATACCGCCGGAGGCATTCATATAGAGTCATACTTTGTTCTAGTATCGAGTTGTAATCATTGAGTTGTAAATAAATAGAAGTGTGATGATCATCATTCATAGAGCATTGTCCCAATAAAAAAAGAGAGAAAGGCCAAATACAAAAAAGGAAGGCCCAAAAGAAGAGAAAATAAAAAGGGACAATGCTACTATCCTTTGTTTTTCACACTTGTGCTTCAAAGTAGCACCATGATCTTCATGACAGAAAGTCTCTTGTTTTGTCACTTTCATATACTAGTGGGAATTTTTCATTATAGAACTTGGCTTGTATATTCCAACAATGGGCTTCCTCAAATACCCTAGGTCTTCGTGAGCAAGCAAGTTGGATGCACACCCACTTAGTTTCTTTTGTTGAGCTTTCATGCATTTATAGCTCTAGTGCATCCGTTGCATGGCAATTCCTACTCCTTCCATTAACATCAATCGATGGGCATCGCCATAGCTCATTGACTAGCCTCGTTGATGTGAGACTTTCTCCTTTTTTGTCTTCTCCACATAACCCCCATAATTATATTCTATTCCACCCATAGTGCTATATCCATGGCTCACGCTCATGTATTGCGTGAAGGTTGAAAAAAGTTTGAGATTACTAAAGTATGAAACAATTGCTTGGCTTGTCATAGGATTGTGCATGATGAGAGCATTCTTGTGTGACGGAAATGGAGCATGACTAAACTATATGATTTTGTAGGGATGAACTTTCTTTGGCCATGTTATTTTGAGAGGACATAATTGCTTAGTTAATATGCTTGAAGTATTATTACTTTTATGTCAATATTAAACCTTTATCTTGAATCTTTTGGATCTGAATATTCATACCACAATTAGGATAATTACATTGAAATTATGCCAAGTAGCATTCCACATCAAAAATTATGTTTTTATCATTTACCTACTCGAGGACGAGTAGGAATTAAGCTTGGGGATGCTTGATACGTCTCCAACGTATCTATAATTTTTGATTGTTCAATGCTATATTGTATTCTGTTTTGGACATTATTGGGCTTTATTATATACTTTTATATTATTTTTGGGACTAACCTATTAACCGGAGGCCCAGCCCAGAATTGCTGTTGTCTGCCTATTTCAGAGTTTCGCAGAAAAAGAATATCAACCGAGTCCAAACGGAATGAAACCTTCGGGAACGTGTGATGTCTACTACACAACCTTCTTCTTGTAGAGGTTGTTGGGCCTCCAAGTGCAGAGGTTTGTAGGACAGTAGCAAATTTCCCTCAAGTGGATGACCTAAGGTTTATCAATCCGTGGGTGGTGTAGGATGAAGATGGTCTCTCTCAAACAACCCTGCAACCAAATTACAAAGAGTCTCTTGTGTCCCCAACACACCCAATACAATGGTAAATTGTATAGGTGCACTAGTTCGGCGAAGAGATGGTGATACGAGTGCAATATGGATGGTAGATATAGGTTTTTGTAATCTGAAAATATAAAAACAGCAAGGTAACTAATGGTAAAAGTGAGCATAAATGGTATTGCAATGATAGGAAACAAGGCCTAGGGTTCATACTTTCACTAGTGCAAATTCTCTCAACAATAATAACAAATTGTATCATATAACTATCCCTCAACATGCAACAAAGAGTCACTCCAAAGTTGCTAATAGCGGAGAACAAACGAAGAGATTATGGTAGGGTACGAAACCACCTCAAAGTTATTCTTTCCAATCAATCCGTTGGGCTATTCCTATAAGTGTCACAAACAGCCCTAGAGTTCGTACTTGAATAACACCTTATGACACAAATCAACCAAAACCCTAATGTCACCTAGATACTCCAATGTCACCTCAAGTATCCGTGGGTATGATTATACGATATGCATCACACAATCTCAGATTCATCTATTCAACCAACACATAGAACCTCAAAGAGTGCCCCAAAGTTTCTACCGGAGAATCAAGACGAAAATGTGTGCCAACCCCTATGCATAGGTTCATGGGCGGAACTCGCAAGTTGATCACCAAAACATACATCAAGTGAATCACGTGATATCCCATTGTCACCACAGATACGCACGGCAAGACATACATCAAGTGTTCTCAAATATTTAAAGACTCAATCCGATAAGATTACTTCAAGGGGAAAACTCAATTCATTACAAGAGAGAAGAGGGGGAGAAGAAACATAAGATCCAACTATAATAGCAAAGCTCGCGATACATCAAGATCGTGCCAAATCAAGAACACGAGAGAGAGAGAGAGAGAGAGAGAGAGAGAGAGAGAGATCAAACACATAGCTACTGGTACATACCCTCAGCCCCGAGAGTGAACTACTCCCTCCTCGTCATGAAGAGCGTCGGGATGATGAAGATGGCCACCGGTGAGGGTTTCCCCCTCCGGCATGGTGCCGGAACAGGGTCCCGATTGGTTTTTGGTGGCTCTGGAGGTTTTGCAGCGGCGGAACTCCCGATCTATTGTTTGTTCTTGAAGTTTTAGGGTACGTCGAGTTATATAGGCGGAAGAAGCACGTCAGGGGAGCCACGGGGGCCCCATGAGGCAGGGGGTGCGCCCCCCAGCCTCGTGGCTTCCTCGTTCCTTCCTTGACGTGGGGTCCAAGTCCATCGGGTAGCTTTCGTTCCAAAAATAACTTCTCTAGTTGATTTCGTTCCGTTTCGACTCCGTTTATATTCCTTTTCTTCGAAACACTAAAATAGGCAAAAAAATAGCAAATCTGGGCTGGGCCTCCGGTTAATAGGTCAGTCCCAAAATTAATATAGAATTGGATAATAAAGCCCAATATTGCCAATAACAGTAGATAATATAGCATGGAGCAATCAAAAATTATAGATACGTTGGAGACGTATCAAGCATCCCCAAGCTTAATTCTTGCTCGTCCTCGAGTAGGTAAATGATAAAAAAGATAATTTTTGATGTGGAATGCTAGTTTGCATAATTTCATTGTAATTCTTCTTAATTGTGATATGAATATTCAGATCCGAAAGATTTGAGATAAAAGTTCATATTGACATAAAAATAATAATACTTCAAGCATGCTAACTAAGCAATTATGTCTTCTTAAAATAACATGGTCAAAGAAAGTTCATCCCTACAAAATCATATGGTTTAGTCATGCTCCATTTTCGTCACACAAGAATGCTCTCATCATGCACAACCCCGATGACAAGCCAAGCAATTGCTTCATACTTTAGTAATCTCAAACCTATAAACTTTCATGCAATATATGAGCGCGAGCCATGGACATAGCACTATGGGTGGAATAGAATATGATGATGGGGGTTATGTGGAGAAGACAAAAAGGAGAAGGTCTCACATCAATGAGGCTAATCAATGAGCTATGGAGATGCCCATCGATTGATGTTAATGCAAGGAGTATTGATTGCCATGCAACGGATGCACTAGTGCTATAAATGAATGAAAGCTCAACAAAAGAAACTAAGTGGGTGTGCATCCAACTTGCTTGCTCACGAAGACCTAGGGCACTTGAGGAAGCCCATCGTTGGAATATACAAGCCAAGTTCTATAATGAAAACTTCCCACTAGTATATGAAAGTAAAAACATATGAAACTCTCTATATGAAAAACATGGTGCTACTTTCAAGCACAATATATGAGACTCGCTATATGAAGAACATGGAGCTACTTTGAAGCACAAGTGTGGAAAAAGAGATAGTAACATTGCCCCTTTTTATTTCTCTTTTTTTGGGCCTTCTTTTTTTTTCTTTTGGCCTTTCTCTTTTTTTTGGGGGGGGGGGGGGGGACAATTCTCTATTAAATGATGATCATCACACTTCTATTTATTTACAACTCAATGATTACAACTCGATACTAGAACAAAGTATGACTCTATATGAATGCCTCCGACGGTGTACCGGGATATGCAATGAATCAAGAGTGACATGTATGAAAGAATTATGAACGGTGGTTTTGCCACAAATACTATGCCAACTACATGATCATGCTAAGCAATATGACAATGATGAATGTGTCATGATGAATGGTATGGTGGAAAGTTGCATGGCAATATATCTCGGAATGGCTATGGAAATGCCATAATATGTAGGTATGGTGGCTGTTTTGAGGAAGATATAAGGAGGTTTATGTGTGAAAGAGCGTATCATATCACGGGGTTTGGATGCACCGGCAAAGTTTGCACCAACTCTCAATGTGAGAAAGGGCAATGCACGGTACCGAAGAGGCTGGCAATGATGGAAGGGTGAGAGTGCGTACAATCCATGGACTCAACATTAGTCATAAAGAACTCACATACTTATTGAAAAAATCTACAAGTCATCAAAAACCAAGCACTACGCGCATGCTCCTAGGGGGATAGATTGGTAGGAAAAGACCATCGCTCATCCCCGACCGCCACTCATAAGGAGGACAATCAAAGAACACCTCGTGTTTCAAATTTGTTACATAACGTTTACCATACGTGCATGCTATGGGACTTGCAAACTTCAACACAAGCATTTCTCAATATCACAACTACTCAACTAGCACGGCTTTGATATTATTACCTCCATATCTCAAAACAATCATCAAGCATCAAACTTCTCTTAGTATTCAACACACTCATAAGAATTCTTACAAATCTTGTATGCCTAGCATATTAAGATTATTTAAAAGAATTACCATGCTGTTTAAGACTCTCAAAATAATATAAGTGAAGCATGAGAGTTCATCTATTTCTTCAAAATAAAACCACCATTGTGCTCTAAAAGATATAAGTGAAGTACTAGAGCAAAAACTGACTACTCCGAATGATATAAGTGAAGATCAATGAGTAGTCGAATAATTATGAAACTATGTGAAGACTCTTCCATTTAATAATTTCAGATCTTGGTATTTTATTCAAACAGCAGGCAAAGCTAAAGAAAGTAAAATGACGCTCCAAGCAAAACACATATCATGTGGTGAATAAAAATATAGCTCCAAGTAAAGTTACCGATGAACGAAGACGAAAGAGGGGATGCCATCCGGGGAATCCCCAAGCTTAGATGCTTTGTTATCCTTGAATATTACCTTGGGTGCCTTGTACATCCCCAAGCTTAGGCTCTTTCCACTCCTTATTCCATAGTCCATCGAATCTTTACCCAAAACTTGAAAACTTCACAACAAAAAACTTAACAAAAAACTCGTGAGCTCCGTTAGCGAAATAAAACAAAACACCACTTCAAGGTACTGTAATGAACTCATTATTTATTTATATTGGTGTTAAACCTACTGTATTCCAACTTCTCTATGGTTTATAAACTATTTTACTAGCCATAGATTCATCAAAATAAGCAAACAACACACGAAAAACAGAATCTGTCAAAAACAGAACAGTCTGTAGTAATCTGTAACTAACGCAAACTTATGGAACTCCAAAAATTCTAAAATAAATTGGTGGACCTGAGGAATTTGTCTAGTAATCATATGCAAAAAGAATCAACTAAATAGCACTCTCCAGTAAAAATTTGAAGCTAATCTCGTGAGCGCTAAAGTTTCTGTTTTTTACAGCATGATCATAAAGACTTCACCCAAGTCTTCCCAAAGATTATACTTGGCACAAACACTAATTAAAACACAAAACCACATCTAAACATAATCTAGATGGATTATTTATTCCTATACAGAACCAAAAAGCAAGAAACTAAAATAAAATTGGGTTGCCTCCCAACAAGCGCTAACGTTTAACGCCCCTAGCTAGGCATGATGATTTCAATGATGCTCACATAAAAGATAAGAATTGAAACATAAAGAGAGCATCATGAAGAATATGACTAGCACATTTAAGTCTAACCCACTTCCTATGCATAGGGATTTTGTGAGCAAACAACTTATGGGAACAATAATCAACTAGCATAGGAAGGCAAAACAAGCATAACTTCAAAACTTTAAGCACATAGAGAGGAAACTTGATATTATTGCAATTCCTACAAGCATATATTCCTCCCTCATAATAGTTTTAAGTAGCATCATGAATGAATTCAACAACATAACCAGAACCTAAAGCATTCTTTTCATGATCTACTAGTATAGAATTTTATTACTCTCCACATAAGCAAAATTCTTCTCATTCGGAATAGTGGGAGTATCATAAGAGACTTGAACACTATAAATTGTTTCCACATTAAAAGAGTAATATTCAGAAAAAGGGTAATCATAATCATGACAAGTTTTATAAACATAATCATCACTACTTTTTATAGCATAAGTTTTATCACAATACTCATTATAGATAGAAGGCATGCTTTCATCATAGTAAATTTGCTCATCAAAGCTTGGGGGACAAAAAATATCATCTTCATCAAACATAGCTTTCCCAAGCTTGTGGCTTTGCATATCATTAGCATCATGGATATTCAAGGAATTCATACTAACAACATTGCAATCATGCTCATCATACAAAGATTTAGTGCCAAACATTTTAATGCATTCTTCTTCTAGCAATTGAGCACTATTATCGGAATCCTTATTTTCATGAAATATATTAAAAAGATGAAGCATATGAGGTACTCTCAATTCCATTTTTTGTAGTTTTCTTTTATAAACTAAACTAGTGCTAAAACAAGAAACAAAAATATTCGATTGCAAGATCTAAAGATATACCTTCAAGCACTCACCTCCCCGGCAACGGCGCCATAAAAGAGCTTAGGTGACGGGGTGTGAGTGCCGCTTACCTAGCCTCCCCGGCAATGGCGCCAGAAAAGAGCTTGATGTCTACTACACAACCTTCTTCTTGTAGACGTTGTTGGGCCTCCAAGTGCAGAGGTTTGTAGGACATTAGCAAATTTCCCTCAAGTGGATGACCTAATGTTTATCAATCCGTGGAAGGTGTAGGATGAAGATGGTCTCTCTTAAACAACCCTACAACCAAATTAAAAAGAGTCTCTTGTGTCCCCAACACACCCAATACAATGGTAAATTGTATAGGTGCACTAGTTCGGCGAAGAGATGGTGATACAAGTGCAATATGGATGATAGATAAAGGTTTTTGTATACGATATGCATCACACAATCTCAATTCATCTATTCAAACCAACACATAGAACCTCAAAGAGTGCCCCAAAGTTTCTACCGGAGAATCACGACGAAAACGTGTGCCAACCCCTATGCATAAGTTCATGGGCGGAACCCGCAAGTTGATCACCAAAACATACATCAAGTGAATCACGTGATATCCAATTGTCACCACAGATATGCACGGCAAGACATACATCAGGTGTTCTCAAATTTTTAAAGACTCAATCCGATAAGATTACTTCAAGGGGAAAACTCAATTCATTACAAGAGAGAAGAGGGGGAGAAGAAACATAAGATCCAACTATAATAGCAAAGCTCGCGATACATCAAGATCGTGCCAAATCTAGAACGCGAGAGAGAGAGAGAGAGAGATCAAACACATAGCTACGGGTACATACCCTCAGCCCCGAGGGTGAACTACACCCTCCTCGTCATGGAGAGCGCAGGGATGATGAAGATGGCCACCGGTGAGGGTTCCCCCTCCGGCAAGGTGCCGGAACAGGGTCCCGATTGGTTTTTGGTGGCTCTGGAGGTTTTGCGGCGGCGGAACTCATGATCTATTCTCTGTTCTGGAAGTTTTAGGGTACGTGGAGTTATATAGGCGGAAGAAGCACGTCAGGGGAGCCACGAGGGCCCCACGAGGCAGGGGGCGCGCCCTAGGGGGGTGGGCACGCCCCCCACCCTCGTGGCTTCCTCGTTCCTTCCTTGACGTGGGGTTCAATTCCATCGGGTAGCTTTCGTTCGAAAAATAACTTCTCTAGTTGATTTCGTTCCGTTTCGACTCCGTTTGATATTCCTTTTCTTCGAAACACTGAAATAGGCAAAAAAAACAGCAAATCTGGGCTGGGCCTCCGGTTAATAGGTTAGTCCCAAAAATAATATAGAAGTGGATAATAAAGCCCAATATTTCCCAAAACAGTAGATAATATAGCATGGAGCAATCAAAAATTATAGATACTTTGCAGACATATCAACGTGATTTTCGGAATGAACGTGATCCAGAGGACTTGGACTCTATGTCAAGACATCAACCAGGAGGGCACGAGGTAGGGGGGCACGCCTACCCCCCTGGGCGCGCCCTCCACCCTCGTGGGCCCCATGTTGCTCCATCGACGTACTTTTCCTCCTATATATACCTACGTACCCCCAAACTACCAGATACTGAGCCAAAAACCTAATTCCACCGCCGCAACCTTCTGTACCCGTGAGATCCCATCTTGGGGCCTTTTCTGGAGCTCCGCCGGAGGGGGCATCGATCACGGAGGGCTTCTACATCAACACCATAGCCTCTCCGATGATGTGTGAGTAGTTTACCTCAGACCTTCGGTTCCATAGTTATGAGCTAGATGGCTTCTTCTCTCTTTTTGGATCTCAATACAATGTTCTCCCCCTCTCTTGTGGATATCTATTCGATGTAATCTTATTTTGCGGTGTGTTTGTTGAGACCGATGAATTGTGGGTTTATGATCAAGTTTATCTATGAACAATATTTGAATCTTCTCTGAATTCTTTTATGTATGATTGGTTATCTTTGCAAGTCTCGTCGAATTATCAGTTTGGTTTGGCCTACTAGATTGATCTTTCTTGCAATGGGAGAAGTTCTTAGCTTTGGGTTCAATCTTGCGGTGTCCTTTCCCAGTGACAGTAGGGGCAGCAAGGCATGTATTGTATTGTTGCCATCGAGGATAACAATATGGGGTTTAAATCATATTGCATAAGTTTATCCCTCTACATCATGTCATCTTGCTTAAAGCGTTACTCTGTTCTTATGAACTTAATACTCTAGATGCATGCTGGATAGCGGTCGATGTGTGGAGTAATAGTAGTAGATGCAGGTAGGAGTCGGTCTACTTGTCTCGGACGTGATGCCTATATACATGATCATACCTAGATATTCTCATAACTATGCTCAATTATGTCAATTGTTCAACAGTAATTTGTTCACCCACCGTAATACTTATGCCCTCGAGAGAAGCCTCTAGTGAAACCTATGACCCACGGGTCTATTTTCTATCATATTGATCTTCCAACACTTAGTTATTTTTATTGCCTTTTATTTTACTTTGCATCTTTATCATAAAAATACCAAAAATATTATCTTATCATATCTATCAGATCTCACCCTCATAAGTGACAGTGAAGGGATTGACAACCCCTTTATTGCGTTGGTTGTGAGGTTTTATTTGTTTGTGTAGGTGCGAGGGACTCGTGCGTGGCCTCCTACTGGATTGATACCTTGGTTCTCAAAAACTGAGGGAAATACTTACGCTACTTTACTGCATCACCCTTTCCTCTTCAAGGGAAAACCAACGCAGTGCTCAAGAGGTAGCATTGCTCTAAGCTCCATTTTCGCCCGATCTCTCTCCCTAGCCATTCAAACTTGTTGATTCTTTAGGGATTGGTTGAGAAGGCCACGATCTACACTTCCACCAAGAGAAATTTGATTCCACCCCTCTAATCCCTTGCGGATCTTGTTACTCTTGGGTGTTTGAGCACCCTAGTTAGACGGTTGAGGTCACCGCGGAGCCATATTCCATTGTGGTGAAGCTTCGTGGTGTCGTTGGGAGCCTCCAATTAAGTTGTGGAGATTGCCCCAACCTTGTTTGTAAAGGTTCGGTCGCCGCCTCCAAGGGCACCAATAGTGGAATCACGGCATCTCGCATTGTGTGAGGCGTGAGGAGAATCTGATGGCCCTAGTGGCTTCTTGGGGAGCATTGTGCCTCCACACCGCTCCAACGGAGACGTACTTCCCCTCAAAAGGAAGGAACTTCGGTAACACATCCTCGTCTTCACCGGCTCCACTCTTGGTTATCTCGTGCCTTTAGTTGTGCAAGCTTATTTGTGTTATATCCCTTGCTTGCTTGTGTGCTTGTTGTTGTTGCATCATATAGGTTGCTCGCCTAGTTGCATATCTAGACAACCTACTTTGATGCAAACTTTAAATTGGTAAAAAAAGATAAAAAATGTTAGTTGCCTATTCACCCCCCCCCCCTCTAGTCAACTATACCGATCCTTTCAATTGGTACCAGAGCCTCGTCTCTTTATTAAGGACTTTGTCGTCCGAAGAGTATGGTTGACACCGTAAACGGTGGGGAGGAGCACTCTGATGTGAATCCGTTCTCGTCTACGGCCGATGGGACCGCGTGTCGGCGTTACAGGAGCAGGGGTCCCAGACTTGCACTGCGGCTGCTGGCGTGGCTCGGGTGGGGGCCCAGACGGCCCGGCTTCATCAGCTCAAGCTCAAGACCCTCGCGAGGGGCCAACCTCGCGGGGCGGACGACAGGAACCTTCCTCAGGAGCAGCCTCGTCAGGCAGGCTCACGAGGAGGTGGAGAGATCAAGGAAGGGTACCTCACGAGGGTGCCCTGTGACGCAAGCCACGACGATAGAGGCCAGGCGGGTGCCGCCTGCGCAGTGTCCTCATTTCCCCTTTGGTGCAAAGGAGGCAAGAACAAGCCAAGGCATCAGGCAAAGGTTACCGCTTCGATGCAACAAGACCAAGACCAGCAGAGCGGCAGGAAGGAGGTCATCGTGGAGCCCAGGACGGCGTCACCGTCAGACCCTTTGGCAGCCGAAGACCAACTTTAGTCAGGATAAGTGTACTAGATGTTCCCCTTCAAAATGGCCAATTGTTGGCGCCCTTCCCGCTCATTATTTGGGAAGAGGTCCAGGGCCTCCCTCTATAAATAGAGCTAGCCACAACAGAGTAGAGGCATCTGATAGAGCCCTAGCAGAAAGAGAGAGAGGCGATCGAACTCACCCAAGCAGTTCATCGCACCAGCCCAAGAACACCCCTCGCGAGGCTGTTCTTCCTTTGTACTGTTCATCATCAGCCCCTGAGGCAATCCACCACACCACACACTGGAGTAGGGTACTACACCACAACGGTGGCCCGAACCAGTATAAACCTTGCGTCCCTTGTGTTGTTCATCGTTTTGTAGTTTAGATCCCTCTCTAACCATTCACGCATGAGCTGGTAGGGGAAAGATCTCCGCGCGCACCCTAGTGTTCGAACCTCAAGGGTCTGCCGGAACCCGAAATCCGACACCGCGGTCTCTCGTGAGGAATTCAATGTGGCGTTGGACACATTGAAAACCTCCATGACGACCGAGGTTGAAAGCATGTTTAACAAATTCTTAGAAGGGCATAAATTATCCATCGCACCGATGAAAGTGGGTGATCCCAATAACAAGGTGAAGGATGCTAATTCCGAAAAGGGTGAAGCTACTAGTGAAAAGGCTCCTTCTTCTAGTGGTAAAAATGGCAACGGCACCTTCGCCCATGTGGAACCTCCGCTTTCTTATGGTGGTCCGATTCCTTCCACTCATTTGAATCATGCCGAGTCCTCCCCCTAAGATTGTGAAAAATGAGGATTTTGATTCTTGGATTTATCGCTTTAAGTGCCATTTAAACCGTGTTAATACTAACCTCTGGAGAATTATTGAAGAAGGTTTTTATCCGCATGACCGATGCAACTTCACCCCTAGATAAGCCGCGGATAATCAATTCAATGAGAATGCTCTCTTCATCATCCAAGATGCAATTCCACCCGAAGATCTTGCTCATCTCCGGCCCTTCACCGTGGCCAAGGATGCATGGCGCCATGTTGTTTCCCTCTACAGGGGAAGCGCAAGCATTCAACACTCCAACTGTGAAGTGGTGCAATATGAAGCCGATGAGTTTGCAATGAAAGAAGATGAAGAACCTCGTGAGCTTTATCAGATATTAACTACTCTCACGGTCTCACTCCGAGTTCATGGGAGCAAGGATATGAATGACAATTGGATCAAGCGTAAATTCCTCAAGGCCATGATGCCTTACCACAAGGCCATGTCCTCCATCATTCGTCAAAGGCCGGATTTCCACACCTTGTCCTTAAGGGAAGTGTTGGATGAGTTTGTGGCCATGAGTATCTTGTACAAGACCTCCGACAATGCGGTGTTACGTTCTCAAAGAGCAAAGAAGCCCAACCTTGCCTTGAAGGCCAAGGTTAGTGTGGAAGAAGAGGACGAAGAGGATGAAGAGGAGAGCAATCCCGAAGATACAAAGTATGCTTATCATGAACACATGGCTCTTGTTTCAAGGCAATTTTGGAGCAAGAAGAACACAAGGCCCAACTTCAACAAGAACAACTCAAGTGGTGTGAAGGTCAAGCAACGAGTGAGGACTTGCTATTATTGTGGCAATGTGAGCCACTTTGTCGCGGAATTCCCTTATGAGAAGAGGGAATACAATGGTGGCAAGCTCATCCGAAAAGACAAGGCCAAGTCCTTCCCCAACAAGAGAAACGTCACCAAGAAGAC
Source organism: Aegilops longissima (assembly GCA_021605205.1). NCBI lineage: Eukaryota > Viridiplantae > Streptophyta > Magnoliopsida > Poales > Poaceae > Aegilops > Aegilops longissima. The sequence continues at coordinate 63,620,877 of CM038676.1, forward strand.
TCCTCCCGAGGGGTTGGTGGCACAAGAAGAGTACAATGAGGATGATGATGATGATGATGAAGGTGATTCGGTTGCCATGGCCTCCGTTGCCATTGTGACAACTCCACGGGTGTCTCTCTTCGACTCACCCAATGAGAACATCACCGCCAAGTGCCTCATGGCTAAAGCCACCAACAAGGTAACCCCCAACATCAAAACTACCATCGTTAATAATCCTTCTTTGACGGATTGCATTGATGAACATGAGGGGTCTAATGTGGAGGAGAATGAATTTGAGTCTTTTATGAGTAAACAAAAGGGTAAATCCAAGAAGCACTTCGTTGCACTCTTGGAACAACTTGGTGAAGCCAATGACATGATCGAGGCTCACGAAGATACCATCTCTAACATGGAGGGGCATATTCGTGACTATGCCGATGAGATTTCGGATCTTTCCAATGCTCTTGAGGAAGAGCGAGGTCTTCGTTTGGCTCTTGAGGAGTCATACAACGATGACCACGCTAAATTAAAGAAAGATCTTGATGATGCTCTTGTTGTATCACGTGTGCTAAACTCCGAGAAGGCCAAGCTTGGGGTTGATCTTGCTAGACTAAAAGAGGAGATTGACTTACTTGACAAGGATCACAAGGTCTTGAAGGGTGCTCATGCTAGCCTCAAAGAGTCTCATGATCAACTCCAAATAAAGCTAACCAAGGAGAAAGCCACTTTTCCTCATATGGTCTTAATTGATAATGTGAATGCTACTAACCCGTGTTGTGAGCATGTGCATCTTGTTGAGGAGAATGCAAAGTTGAAGGAGCAACTTGAGAAAGGCCTTGTGTCTTGCATACAAGGCAAGAAGAATCTCAATGACCATTTGAGCAATCAAAAGGAAGTTGTGGACAAGGAAGGGATTGGGTACGCACCCAAGTCCAAGAACAAGAAGAAGAATGACAAGGCCAAACGACCCCCTCCTCTCAAGAAAACCTTTGTGAAGGAGGGAGAGGGTGCTTCTAACGAGAAGAAGAAGAACAATGTGAAGGGTAGTGATGCCAGAAAGGGCAATGCTACCGCTCCCAACAAAGCCGGTGACTTTAACCCTTCTTATGTGTTATGTCGTGCTAGTGATGGACATGTTTATGCCAAATTTGTTGGTTCTCCTTATGAGTACATTGAATGGTCTATTTGGGTTCCTAAGACCCTTGTTACTAACATCAAATGACCCATTACAAAATGGGTACCTAAAACCAAGCATTGATCTCTTGTAGGTGTTTGCTTCCGGTGGGGGATCATGGTTGCTCGATAGTGGAGCCACTAATCATATGACCGGAAGCAAGGACTTGGTGGTGGACGTACACAAGATTTCATCTATGCCCACCAATGTCGAGTGGGGTGATGCCTTGTCATCTAAGGTATTGGGACTTGGCAAGGTTGTCATTTCTCATGATCTCACGATCGAGAAGGTCATGCTTGTCGAATCCCTTGCATACAATTTACTTTCCGTTCGTCAACTTGCACTCATGGGCTTTGCCACTTTCTTTGATATTGATACCATGGCCCTCTTGTGGAGCAAGACTCTTAAAGTAGCCTTTGTTGGGCATGTCGAGAACGGTCTTTATGTGATTAACTTTTCAGAGCGACCCACTAAGACCGCGACATGCCTAATGGCTAAAGTTGACGTGGGATGGCTTTGGCATCGCTGTTTAGCCCATGTCAATATGAGATCTTTGCAAAGTCTTCTCAAGGGGGACCATGTCCGTGGACTAACAAATGTTAGTTTTGCTAAAGATCGTGCTTGCAGTGCTTGTATCGAAGGAAAGCTACATGAAAAGGCTCACCCTCCCACGACTATCATTTACTCGAAGAGGCCTTTGGAGCTCCTTCACTTGGGTCTCTTTGGGCCTCCATCCTTTGATAGTCTTGGGGGTAGAAAGTACTACTTGGTGATTGTCGATGATTATTCAAGATACACTTGGGTATATTTCTTCAAGAGAAAGAGCAAGACCCAACAAACCGTCATTGACTTTGCAAATGAAGCCCAACGTCAACACAATGCAAAGATCTTGACAATAAGAAGTGACAACGGCACCGAGTTCAAGAACTACACCTTGGATGAGTTTCTTAGTGATGAGGGGATCAAGCATCAATATTCCGCACCATACACCCCTTAACAAAATGGTGTAGCGTAGAGGAAGAACCGAACGTTGATGGATGCGGCAAGGACCATGATGGTAGAGTTCAAGTCTCCATACAACTTTTGGGCCGAAGCCATCAACACCGCGTGTCATGCATCCAATCGGCTCTATCTTCAGAAAGGCTTGAACAAGACTCCATATGAAATTCTCACCGGTAGCAAGCCCAACCTCAAGTACTTCCGGGTGTTCATGTGTTCGGGTGTAAGAGCATCTCCAGCCGCGGCCCCAACAGGCCTCCCCCAGGCGATTTTTTTGGCGCCGGCGCCAAAAAACGGCCAGTCGCGCCCCAGGATGATGAAAGGCGCCGGTTCGGCCCTTTTTTCCGCTCGGCGGCGCAGGCCGAACCCGGCGCGCTGGGGGCGCTTGGGGGCTCCGGCGCAAGGGAAAAGCATGGCTGGCCCACGCCGTCAGGTGAAAAGTCAAGATTTTCTTCCTCGACTCGCCTCCCACCCCCCGCGCTCTCGGCCGCAACTAGGTATATCCCGGCGCCGCCCCGCCTCCCTTCACTGGTAGATAGCCATTCCCCGCTGGAAAAATAGCAGAGGTTCACCACGACAGCCCCTCCGACACCAGCTGGGCATTTCCGGCCGCCGTTTCCGGCCGCGGAGGGGCAGTTTAGCGGCGGGTGCACGCCCACCGCGCGCAAGGTGTTCGGCGATTTTCCTGCCTCGGCGATGGACTCGGATGACGAGGAAGTGCTCGCCGCGCTGCTGGAGGAGGAAGCCGAGGCCGACGTCCAGGAAGAAGAGCATCTCATGGTGCTCGCCGCCCTCACCCAGCTGCTGGCGAGCAATGAAAAGCCCCGGCGAGGTGGCTTGGCGCCGGGGCGGGTGAAAGCAAAGAACCGCGTCGTCTCGAAGGCTACTGCAGGCTCTACTCCGACTACTTTGCTGATGCTCCACTTCACGGCGACAGAACATTTCGGCACCGTTATCGGATGAGCAGAAAGCTTTTCCTCCGGATTGTGAATTCCATCCGGGAGTTCGACAACTACTTCAAATGCAAGATGGATTGCACTGGCAAACTTGGATTCACCTCCATCCAGAAATGCAAGACATCGATGAGGATACTTGCATACGGAGCTCCCGGTGACTCACAGGACGACTATGGGCGCATGGCCGAGCCCACCAGCCTAGAGTGTTTCTACAAGTTCTGTTGGGCAGTGGTGGCAGTGTTTGGACCGCAATACTTGAGAACACCCAATGCGGAAGACACCTGCTCGGATCCTAGCACGAGAATGCAGCAAGAGGATTTCTGGGATGCTTGGAAGCATCGTTGCATGCATTGGAAATGGAAGAATTGCCCATTTGTTGGCAGGGGATGTACAAAGGGGCCAAAGGCGGTTGCAGTGTGGTACTTGAGGCGGTGGCCACACAGGACCTCTGGATTTGGCACTCCTTCTTTGGTATGCCAGGAACTCACAATGACATCAACATGCTATAGTGCTCTCCTGTCTTTGCCAAGCTTGTTGAAGGTCATTCTCCTCCGGTGAACTTCGAGATCAATGGGCATCACTACAAAAAGGGGTACTATCTAGCTGATGGCATCTATCCGAGATGGTCGACATTTGTGAAGACCATCAAAAACCCTGTGCCTGGAGGCAAGAACGCCTGGTTTGTGAAGATTCAGGAGGCTTGCAGGAAGGATGTCGAGCGGGCATTTGGTGTGCTCCAATCTCGATTTGCTGTTGTCCGGTACCCCGCTCAGACCTGGTCGAAAGATCAAATGTGGGAGATCATGACCTGCTGTATCATCTTGCACAACATAATCATTGAGAGCGAGCAGGAAGAGCCAGTGTTTGACACTGAACCATACCACAGGCAGGGTCCTCTAGCCAAAGTTGATCACCAGCTACCGGCAACCTGGATTGCCTATCTCAGTATGCATCAGGAGATCCGAGACCCACAGGTGCATCATCAACTGCAGAAAGATCTAATTGAGCACCTATGGAGGCTCAAGGGGGACGCCGTGTGATGAAATATGAGTTTTTATTTGTTGAACTATATAATTGTATTGAACTATTTGTTGTTGTACTATTTTGTTGAAGTATTTGAATTTTCTGTGATGTAATATGTGATAAAAAATATTTATGTTGATAATTGAACGCCGAGCCACGGCGAACCATGCCGAATATGGGCCTATTCTCTCCCATATGGGCCTTATTCGCCGAAATGGGGCTTCAAAAGTGGGCCAAAACCATTGACTGGGGCAAGCTGGGCGGCGATGGGCAATACGCCCCAGCCCCGAGCGATCACCGGCTCGCCCGAGGCGATTTTATCATACAGGGGCGAACAGCTGGAGATGCTCTAAGTGTTTCATTATCAAGAAAGGTGTTCGGTTGTCTAAATTTGATGCTAGAGCTTATGAGGGCATATTTGTTGGTTATACTACAAACTCTCATGCTTACCATGTCCTCAATAAGTCCACGGGACTTATTGAGGAGACATGTAACGTGGAGTTTGATGAGAATAATGGCTCCCAAGTGGAGCAAAGTGGTACTTGTGATGTAGGTGATGAAATTCCTCCCCAAGCCATAAGAAGAATGGGTGTTGGCTTTATCCTACCCATTGAGGAACCCCTTGTGGCCAAAGGAGAAGGACAATGTTCCACTCAAGTGGAACCATCACCAACTCAAGACCCACACGCTTACGAAGAACAAAGTGAAGGCCCTCAACCAAATGAACAAGATCAAGGGCAAGATCAACCTCAAGATGGTGATGAATCACCAAGTGATGCTCAAGATCAAGTTCTCTCATCCGAGCTAGTACAAGATCAAGAACAAGCTCAAGACGACGCTCAAGATGATCAAGTTTCCGCTCCTCAACTCACTCCTGAGGAGGAATTGGAGCGTCGTTCCGCTAAGGTTGCATCCAAGCTATCCACCAAAGATCATCTCATGACAAATGTGCTTGGAAGATTAAGAAAGGGGGTAAGCACTCGTAGACAATTAACAAACTATTGTGAACATCACGTGTTTGTCTCTTGTGTTGAACCCCAAAAGGTCTATGAGGCGCTCAAGGACCGGATTGGCTTAATGCCATGCATGAAGAACTCAACAACTTCGAGCACAACAAGGTTTGGAGATTGGTGCCAAGGCCAACGGGGAACCATAATGTCATTGGAACCAAATGGATATTCAAGAATAAGCAACATGCTCATGGAATTATCATTCGCAACAAGGCTCATTTGGTAGCACAAGGCTACTCCCAAGTCGAGGGTATCGACTACGGTGTTACTTTGCTCCCGTTGCTCGCCTTGAATCCATTCGCATGTTGATTTCTTATGCTTCTCATCATCACTTTAAGTTGCAACAAATGGATGTGAAGAGTGCTTTTCTTAATGGTCCTATTAATGAGTTGGTATATGTCAAGCAACCCCCCGGGTTCGAGGATCCCTATTTACCCGATCATGTGTACCAACTCGATAAGGCACTCTATGGCCTTAAGCAAGCCCCACGTGCGTGGTATGACCACCTTACTGAGTTGTTGCAAGATCGCGGTTTTGAAATTGGGAAAATTGACCCCACTCTTTTTACTAAGAAGGTCAAAGGGGAGTTGTTTGTGTGCCAACTATATGGTTATGACATTATCTTTGGTTGCCCTAACAAAGCTTTCAATGAGGAATTTGCCGCAATCATGACCTCCAAGTTCAAGATGTCCATGATGGGAGAGTTAAAGTTCTTTCTCGGGTTCAAAGTCAAGCAACGAAGAGAAGGAACCTTCATCAACCAAGCCAAATACACTCAAGACAAGCTCAAGAGATTCAAGCTAAGTGATGTCAAGCCGGCTTCCACTCCAATGCCCGTCAAATGCCAACTTGACATAGATCCCAATGTTAAAGCGGTGGATCAAAAGGTATATCGCTCCATGATTGGCTCCTTGCTTTACCTTTGTGCATCTAGACCGAATATCATGTTGAGTGTGGGTATTTGTGCACGGTTTCAAGCCACACCTAAGGAAATCCACCTTGTGGCGGTCAAGCGAATCTTTCGATATTTGGCTCATACCCCAAACTTTGGCTTATGGTACCCAAGAGGATCTAACTTCAACCTTGTGGGTATTCGGACTCCGATTGGGCGGGAGACAAAGTGGATAGGAAGTCCACTTCCGAAGGGTGCCAATTTCTTGGTTGCTCTTTGGTGAGTTGGTCTTCCAAGAAGCAATGTTGTGTGTCTCTCTCGTCCACCGAAGCGGAGTATGTGGCCCCTGGTAGTTGTTGTGCACAACTTCTATGGATGAGGCAAACTTTAAAGGATTACGGTGTCATGTGTGACAAAGTGCCTCTTTGGTGTGATAATGAAAGTGCCATCAAGATTTCTCTCAACCCGATTCAACACTTCAAGGCAAAACATATTGAGATTCGGTATCACTTCATCCGGGATCACATTAGGCGAGGGGAGATCGAGCTCAACTATGTCAACACTCATGATAACATTGCTGATATTTTCACGAAGCCCTTGGATGAAGCAAGATTTCGTGAGTTAAGGCATGAGCTAAATATCATTGATTCGAACAATGTTGCTTGAACCCTTGCACACCCCACCATACTCAACTTGTTATCTTGTTTAGGTGTAGGCATGGACATAGGGAGAGTGTTGTTCTATCAATGAACTCTCCCTCCCCCCATTATGCATAAATTGATCAACTCTTTCACATTAGCCATTGTTGATGGTACTTGTGCTTCAAAGTCGAGTTTTGGTCATGGGCCCAAGGATAATTCTTCGCGGTGCCATACCAATTGACTCAAACATAGGTGGCTCCAGCCACCGCCCTCTCTTTGGAGAGGTTGTGGTGTGTATTTAGTCCTTGTTGTCTCTTGCCTCCCTTTCTTCGTGCCGAGCTTGCGTGTGTTGTCTCATGGGTTAGCTCTTTGGTGTGTCCGTTCGCTTGAAGGTTGCTTTGCAAAGGCCCTTTCTTCTCTATTTTTTGAAACTTGCATTTTCTTGGGTCTACGGTACTACCGCGGCTTGCCACGGTACTACCGCAGGAGATGCGCACGGTACTATCGCAGCCAGCTCGGCAGTAATTTTTTACTGCCGCTGGAGGAGCGGTACTACCGCCCACGGTGCGGTACTTCCGCCCGGGCGGTACTACCACGATGACACGCGGTACTACTGCGGAGTCGCGAGCGCGTGGGGGTTAAGAGCGGGCAGGGGGAGTTCCAACTCCCTCATACCCATTCAACTCTTTTTTCCCATGCCGTCTGTCGGTGTGGAAGGAAACCTATGGGATCACAAGAATCCCTACTACGGTTGTCGGGGTGTAGGGTTGCAAGGAGAGCAGGGCTAGTAGACAGCACAAGGATCGTTTACCCAGGTTCGGGCCGCGAGGATGCGTAAAACCCTACTCCTGCTTTGGTGGGTGTATTTCTGAGAGTTCTTGAGCTCTCGAACTAGCTGTGGTCAGCGTGTGGTTCGAAAAGAGCCGAATCCTTCTCCGGGTCGCCTCGGACCTCCTTTTATAGGAAAAAGGGGTTGCCACAGTGTCACACAGGAGGTGGAAAGGTGTACAGTGCCCTGAGCTTATCGCTCGTATTACAGGACAAGATGCATTTAATGCATCGCTTAGGTGTCCCCTTGCTTTATTGGGGGACGGGGGCGAGGCCCGTCCTGTCCGTCGCCGCTCCTCCTCTCTTCGACACGCGCCCCGGCCAGCGATCCGTGCGGTGCCATGTAGGCAGGCAGGCAGCTGAGGTGGCACGGTGGTGGAGCCTTCACGAAGATCTGCATGCCGCCACGCAGGTGCTTGATGAGTTAGCCTGGGAGCTGCATGTTGCCACATAGGTCCCGCCCAGCTGGTTGGGCTGGCAGCTGCATGCGAACGGCGGTGGAAGCTTGGCCGTCGCGGGCCTGGCGGTGGTCCCGTCGGCGTCCTTGGTGAGGGCCTTGCCAGGTGGCCCGGCAAGGGTCTTGTCGTGTGGTCCGGCAAGGGCCTTGTCGTGGCGCGCTGTTGTCCCCGGCAAGGGTCTTGCCGGGGGTCTTGGTATCCTTCCTCGTCAAGGATCTTGCCGAGGATTGTCGTCTTCTAATCCTCATCTGATCTTGAATATGTCTTCACAAAGATCTGCAAGCCACCACAGAGGTGCCTTCCCGAGCCCTGGCCCCATGTTGATGATGGTGTTGGCGGCCGTGGGCTCAAGGGTGGCTCGCTCTGTTGGTGCGGGGCGAGCTGTCCCAGCAAGGATCTTGCCGGGGCAAGGTGGCTCGCTCTGTTGGTACGGGGCGAGCTGTCCCGGCAAGGATCTTGCCGGGGCCGCTGAGGTTGCCCCGGCAAGGATCTTGCCGGGGCCGCTGAGGTTGCCCCAGCAAGGGTCTTGCCGAGGGAACCTGCTTCGTCCCTCTGCTCTTTGTGGTCTTGGCCTTGGCGTTGCTCTGATTATCTTGGGCTTCGGTCTTACCTTGGCTCACCCCCCTGCTCTGCTTGGTGTGGTCGTGGGCGCGGCTCTGACTGCCCGTGCACAGGTAAAGGGGTACAAAAGCGTGCCCCTCTTTTTGTACACCGACAGGAGGCCCCGGGCCTGGGCCACACATAAGCGCGACACGTTGTTGGGTCAGGCCCAAAACGGTGCGTGGGCAGGCGGGGCGGTTTTTACCACGGTAAGACTTTTCACGCGCTCCGCCTCCCATGACCCGCGCGCGTGGCATGGCGTGGAGGGGTGTGCGCGACATGGGCGGCATGTGTGGGGCGGTTTCCACACGCATGCGTCACATCGCAGTAAAGAGGCGGCTCGCGCCTTCCCCGTAAAAAGAGGGAGGCGTGGAGGCGCTGCTCATTTACTGAACGGGGCCGGGGCGCGGTCTTCAAGGCATCAACTCCCCATGATCACGGGGTGGGGAGAGGTCGCTTCGCTTGTCCCCTCGGTTCTGCACGTCCGCCACGCGTCCCCCATGCACTTGGGGTAGCAAGCGGCGGGGGCGGGAATCCGGGTCGTCGCTGGTTGAGGCAGCGGGTCGGTCCCGATCCCGCGCCTCACAGTGGCTGGATTGGCGAGCAGGCGGCGAGCCCGACCCGCTCCTTTATAAGGAGGGATGGGGATGGCTTCCGCACTCTTCATCATCTATCTCCTCTTGCTTCCGCTTCTTCCTTCCACTCTCCATGGAGAGAGGGAATCCTGGTCCTTCGACGGTGGCGGCGAGGGTCGCCGCTCGACAACGCGTCCCTCCTCCTCCTGAGCCCGCGGTGGTGGAGCCGGCCGCGAGGGGAAGGGGGAGGGGGCGAGGCCGTGGGCGAGGCCGGGGCAGAGGTCGCAGTGCTCGGGGAAGAGGAGTACGGGGCGGCGCGCCGGCTTCGCCCCCGCCAATGATGCCTTTCCCAATGGAAGGCCATGTCGGAGACCAGCCCCACGAGCTCTTCATTAGGCTGCGCCGTCCTCCGCATCGCCGTCTTCATCTTCCTGCCCCGTTTGCGCGGGAGATGGAACGTGACCGGCCCCAATCCCTCAGATTAAACATGAGGGGTTGCGGGAACAGGGGCACGCGGGTCGATGTCGACTTCCCGGCTCCTCGAGTCATGTACCTCCGTCGTGGGTGGAAGACGTTCGCTCGCATCCACAGCCTGACGGCGGGGCTCGTCCTCTACTTTAAATTAATGGAGGACGGCCTACTCTCCGTCAAGGTCTTCGGAGAGTTCGGGACTCGCCTGAAGTGCTGCGTGGAGAGCTCCTCCGATGGAGATTCTGACGATGGAAGCTCTTCCTCGAGCGAAAGTAATGAGGAGGATAGCGGGCGGATAGCGAGGACGAGTCCGACTAGGTGTTGGACGCCCTCGCGCATGGGCGTGTGCGACAGCAGCAGCATCTGCACCTGGCCGCTCCTCTGGCAGAGGTTTGCCGGGGGCGGGGCCAGCTCCTTGAACTTCTCGGGGCCGTCTCCTTGGGCGGCTGGCTTCGGGAGGCTGCGGAAGAGGAAGAGGGTGAGCGGCAAGGCCGTCAACTCGGAGTATGCGGGCACCGACGCCTTCATCGCGTATTGCCGATCCTGCCGCCTCGTCTTCCAGCTCCTTTCCCGGCACTGTCATCACCGGCCCGCCATGGGCGGCCACCGAGGTGTTCTCTTGGTGCTTTCTGCTGCTCGTAGCTCGCCTAGGCACCCCTTTTGCCCTTTTGCCTCCTTGACCTGCCTCCTGAGGAGAGGGACAAGAAAGGGATTATGGGCATCTTATCTCTTTTTTAGTTTGTAAGCCTGCGGGCCTTTGTTAAATTCAAAACTTGTAATCTCCTTGCTCATTTTTTTCATCTCGCACGAACTGTACCTGTATGGGATGTTTTTAATGAAAAAGGGATGCTTTCCGGGTTTTTCGTTCACGGGTAAATCCCGCGACAAGGGGCGAATCCTTGTTATTGTTTAAGATAAACGTTTTTCGCCCAGCAACAAGCCTTGCCGTCCCCCCACTCCACTCGACCGTTCTCACGCTCTTGGCGGAGGCAGGGATGAAGTGGGCTTCAGGCTCCTCGTCCCACCTCCTTGCCACATGACTCGACCAAATCAGACCAGGAAATAATCCTTAGGTATAGGAAAAAGGGGAGCATGGCAGCCTAGAGATAAAAACGAGGTTTCACATACCCCAGTCTGGTTCCGAAATGCATGACAGAGGATAAAAGACTTATCTGGATCTGCAGCCCCTGGCAATCTCATCTTGCCGCGGTTGGATCCCTGTGCTCGTAGCCCCCGGCATCTCTGGTTTGCCGGGGTCGGGGCGCCGGTCCGTTTCCTTCTTTCCGCGTAGCTCAGCAAAAGTGCTCATATGCCCTGCGAACCAAAGGAGGACAGAAAAGGAACATATAGACGTGCACTCGTCCTCTAGGCTAGGGGTTAGTCGCCGCTAAGCTCTATCAACCCTAACCAAGGAAGAGACTCGACCTAGCATGCATGCTATAACTTAGGGCGCCAGCGCTTCATTTATTTCTGCTCGTGGTCTGCGCTGGCTCTGTACAAAGGTCACATGCCTTGCGGCAAAGCCTGCAGAAGGTGGCTTGCAGGAGGCCCGGCAAGCCGCGCCTCATGGGTAAAACTTGCGAAGATGCTCGATGTTCCAGGATTTTCTCACTGGGACAGCATCTTCGGTCTCCAGGCGGACTGCGCCAGGCCTAGTGACTCGTATTACCCGATAAGGTCCTTCCCACTTTGGCGTCAACTTGTTGGAATTCTTGGCCGACTAAACGCGCCGAAGAACATGGTCGCCTTCCTCAAAGCTTCGGGCATGAACCTTGCGGCTATGGTAGCGGCGCAAGGCTTGCTGGTAGCGTGCCGCTCTCACAGCCGCCCGAAGACGATCTTCCTCAAGGAGCGTCGCGTCATCTTGGCGCAACGGCTCTTGCTCAAGCTCATCATAAGCGAGCACTTGAGGTGACCCGTATATGAGTTCGGTGGGGAGAACTGCTTCCGCCCCGTATACCAGGGGAAAAGGTGTCTGGCCGGTGGCTCGATTTGGCGTCGTCCTGATTGACCAAAGAACCGCCGGCAACTGACCAACCCAGCGCCTCCCGCTCTTGTGCAGCTTGTCAAAGGTCTTCGTTCTCAAGCCTCGCAACACTTCAGCATTTGCCCTCTCCGCTTGGCTGTTGCTCCGTGGATGTGCCACGGAAGCAAAACAGACCTGGCTGTCGAGGTCTTGGATGTACTTCATGAAGGTGTGTCTTGTGAACTGCGTGTCGTTGTCAGTGATGACTCTGTTTGGCACACCAAAACGGCAGACCAGTCCTTTGAAGAACTTGACGGTTGACTGAGAAGTCACCATCCTCACTGCTTCCACCTCCGGCCACTTTGTGAACTTGTCGATTGCAACGTACAAGTACTCAAAGCCCGACGATCTTGAGGGAAAGGGCCCGATATATCGAGCCCCTGGACCGAGAATGGCCATGAGAGAGGATTGTTTGAAGGGCTTGGGCTGGTTGATGAAGCTTTTTGAATGGGCTGCACGCTTCACACTTGGTTACTAGTGCTGTCGCATCCTGGAGGGCGGTGGGCCAGAAGGAACCTTGCCGGAACACCTTCCCGACAAGGGCCCTTGACCCTATGTGGGAGCCACATATGCCTCTAAGTATCTCCGCCAACAGCTCCAGTCCTTCCTCCCGGGGGATGCATTTGAATTTCACACCGTTTGGCCTCCTCCGGTACAGGATGTCATCGACGAACTTGTCACAGCCCTAGCTTAGTACTTGCCTGACTCTGCCTAAGCTTCCATGCATCATATTTAAATTTAAAGAAACTTGAAATGGGGATGACAGAACCCCCAGCACCCCCCCCCCCTGGAAACAACTAGGGTTTATTAAATTTATTTTCAATGAACCTCAAATGCCCTTCTAAAAAGTCTATCCTTTTTGTTTTGGGTTAGTACCTCTGAAAAAATGGGTTCACCTTTTCCTAGGACACATAAGGTCATTGGATTAAATCATTACTATTTGCATTTGGGCATATAAATGCTATATAATATTCTAAATGCCCAAATAATTCTGATAATAAGTATGGGCTGTTGGAAATAATCTAAACAGAGACCCTGATTATTTTCAGGATTTCTAAAGATGCCTAAGTATTTTTAATAAAGCCCCACAGTTACAGAAAATTAGAAAAACAATTAAAATGACAAAAGAGAGAGAGAGAGAGAGAGAAAGGCCAGTGGCCACTTACCTGCACCGGGCCGGCCCACCTGGCCCATGCCAGTCACCACCTACCTCTGCCAGTAGGCAGAGGAGGGACACCGCGACCTCGCCGAGCTCGCCGCGCCACCTCCCTGCCTGTCTGCGTCGCCCGCGCTAGCGCGATGCCTCGAAGGGCCTCCTCGGTGCAGCGCCCGCGCCCCTGGACATCTCATTCTCTCCCCCTGTCCTCTCTCTCGCCCTTTCCCGCCATGGCCGAAGCAGCTGCTGCCTTTGCCGCCCGCCCGTAGCCTGCTGCCACCGTCAAATCTCGCGCCCGCTCCACCGTGTCTGCGAGCCCCGCCTCGTCCGCTCCGTCGAGCTAGCCGAGCCCCGAGCGATCGCACGCTCTGCACCGCCTCCACCGACCCCGTCTTCACCGACCGTCGCCGGAGATCCCTTTCGCCGTCACCGCTGCAGCAGCTCGTCCCCGACCTCGCCATCTGCCCCGCCATGACCACCGTGAGCCTAGCTACCTCCCCATCCTCTCCGTCCCCTCTCTCAAGCACCGTAGCGACCGCACAAAGCTCAACCGCATGCGCCGCCGCCGAGCTCGTGGCAGACGAGACTCCGGCCATGCAACGGCCTAGCCACCCTGCCCGTTAGCCTCACCGCACCCCCAGGAGGCCGTAGCACCACTCCACGCATTTCTCCGTGCCTCCTAGCGACGAGCCCGAGCTCGCCCGAGCTCCGGCCGCCGCCCAAACGCTCGTCGGCGTCGTTCCCGGCCACCGCGCGCTCAACCACCTGCACCGTTGGACGCGGCACTCCTCCAGCTGGCCGTAGGACCAAGCCACGCGCCCAGTCGACGCTTGTGGCACCGTTCCGAGCGCCTCCGCCGCTCTGTTTGGTCGCCGGCGACTAACCCCGGTGGACGCTGACGTGGCACCATCATTAGGACCTAAGCACCCTACTAATTACCCCTGGAGTCAATGACAACCGGGCCCCACCACCCAACTAACCGGCTAACTAAAATAGATTAGGTTAGTGTAAACTACCTGTTTAGATTAGTGCTAACATGTGGACCCCACGTGTCAGCTTTGACTTTGGTCGAGTCAACGTTGACCGGTCCCACTTGTCATCCACCTAAACCAGCCTGAGACACTGACGTATGGGTCCCACTGGTCAGGTTTGACCTGGACCTGGCGTGTTGACCTGCTGATGTCACACTGATGTCATGCCGACACAATAAGCTATTTTCTGGATTTATTTTAATACAGGAAATTCTAGAAAATAGTGCTAACTTCTAAAAATCATAGTAAATCAACCGTAGCTCCAAATCAAATAAGTTATATATGAAAAATGATCAGAAAAATCCAATCTATCCATCTGTACTAGTTTCATGCATGTTTAAACAAGTTAACTTGCTGTTTAGTGCAAAACATGATAAAGCACTATTTAAGATCACAAATGTGTTTGAACTTTGAATCTTTGGTTCAAAATAGCTCAAACCCATCTGGTTGTAGTTGCATTAGCCCAACACACTCATTTTACCATGTCATGATCATGCATCATATTGTGCATTGCATTGATTGTGCTTCTTCTCTGTTGCCGGTATTTGTCCCCTCTCGATAGACGTGGTTTCGACGATGAGATCGATGACACTGATGAAGAGCTATATTATCTTCGGAAGTGCCAGGCAAGCAAAACCCCCTTGTTCATTCCGATGCAATCCCACTCTCTCGCTCCTGCTCTCTTTTACTGCATTAGGACAACAACGATTCATCTGTTACTTGCTACGGTAGCTGAACCCCTTTATCCTCTGCATGACCTGTCATTCCACAGTAAATAGATGAAACCCACTAGCATGAGTAGGAGTTGTTTGAGCCCTGTTGTGCCTACTCATTCATGCTTGTTTGTCATGCCTGCTCTGCTTAGAGTTGAGTCGGTGTGATTCATCGAGGATGAATCGGAGGTGTGTGAACATGTCCCACTGTGTGTGAGCTAAGTGTGTGAACACGATTTGGTAAAGGTAGCGGTGAGAGGCCATGTAGGAGTACATGGTGGGTTGTCTCATTGCAGCCGTCCTCGGGAACTGAGTTCGTGTTTGTGATCCATGAAACAGTTACTACCACACATTGGGATCCTTAATTGACTCTCTCGGCTTCTTATCCACCTTGTTCTCTGTCCGGGAGTTGCAACTAGTTTACGGTGTTTGTAGGATATGTGTTGGAGGCCGTGCGAGCGCTGACCCTAGGGTGGGCTATGATGCGGTAGATACACCGTGGCCGGTGTCTGGCGCCCGTTTGATGTCTCGGGAACCCTGCTCACATCGTTCGGGGCCGTATGTGGAAACCTCGGCCGGACTCCCTGCGGATGGAACCTGAATAGGCGATAAACCTGTACTAGAGACTTGAGTGTTTAGGTAGGCCGTGGCCGACACCCTCGCTAGGCTTCCGCTTGAAGGTTGCTGAGATGCATGGCGTGTACATGGCGGTAAGTGGCGAGAGCGTGTGTGAAGAAGTACACCCCTGCAGGGTTAACATCATCTATTCGAATAGCCGTGTCCGCGGTAAAGGACTTCTGGGTTGCCTATAACAGCTCTAGACAAGTGAAAGTGGATACTCTAAAATACGCAAGATAAGCGTGAGTGCTATGGATGGCGTTCTCGTAGGGAGACGGGAGCGAATCCATAGTAGTGTATTGATATGGTGAATATGTGGACTCGTGTGCGCCACCTCAAAAGAGTTACTTGCAGTCGTAGTTCAGGATAGCCACCGAGTCAAAGATGGCTTGCTGCAGTTAAACTCCACCACCCCCTTTGTTGATACCGATGCATATGTAGTTAGTTCGATGTAAGTCTTCTTTGGGTACATTTGTACTCACGTTTGCCTATTTTATGTTTTGCGAGAGGCGTCGGTCTCGCTAGTAGTTCAGCGTGGACTTGACGTTTAGCTTGATACCTCAGCTACGATCTTGTGCCCTCGGCAGGATCAGTAGATAGTCGGGCTTCTCAGCCTTTTTCATTTATAGTTATGCGTACTCGGACATGCTAAGCTTCGCGTGTGCTTTGATTTGTATGCTTTCGAATGTTGGGTCATGAGACCCATGTTTGTAATATCTCGTTCCTCGGGCCTAATGAATAAATACTTGAGTCGTAGAGTTATGTCGTGATGCCATGTTGTATTTACACATATCGAGCATATTGTGTGTATGTTTGAAATGTTTGGTATGTGTGGGATCCGACAATCTAGTTGTTTATCCTTGGCAGCCTCTCTTATGGGGAAATGTAGTCTAGTGCTTCCTTGAGCCATAGTAGTCCGCTATAGCCGGTTCACGGAGTCCTGCTAGCCCAAAGACTACTCTTGCTCGGGACACTTGACTGGCTGGCATGTGTTTCACCGTTCTGTCTGCATCCCTTCGGGAAATGTCACATGATGACATCCGAGTCTGCCTAGCCTACTACAGCCCGGGTTCCTGAGTCCTGTTAGCCAGTGCTAGAGCCCGATTCACATCTTTTGACCGACATGCTCGATGTGATTCATGTATGCTTGTCCCCATGGGTTAGTGCGCTTTGGGTTCACGACTAGCCATGTCGGCCGGGTTCTCTGTCATATGGATGCTAGCAACACTATCATATCGTGAGCCAAAAGGCGCAAATGGTCCCCGCCATGGTCAGCGACACCGTGGGAATACCGTGCGTGAGGCCGCAAAGTGATATGAGGTGTTACCGGCTAGATCGATGTGACTTGGAATCGGGGTCCTGACAGCTTTGGTATCAGAGCCTGACTGCCTGTAGGATTACCAAGCCAAACCGGTCAAAGTTGTGTTTAGAAATGCTTTAGTTATGTAAGGGAATTGATTGTGGAAGGGAACGTAAGGCTCTTTTTACTCCTTATACCTCATGGCCTTCTGATGTGAGTCATCCTCTTCTCTTCTACGGGGATTAAGAACTGGGCCTTCTCATCTATCTATCAGGATGACGTGTTACTAATCCATAGACTTTTAAGATTGTTGGTTTTAAGCCCCAGTTTAGTTTCTACTACTTCCGTGTGTTCATAGTTGGTCTCAGAACCTTGATATTGTGATGTTGAGTGGTCATGCCACCATTTTTGCAGGATGTCTCAAATCATTTTGAGCATTCTGATCGTTATCTTGTCCGAGTCATCCTGTGTCTCTAAATAGTCTGATGCATTTGCAAATCCTTTCTTTCCGTTCCCGATGTCCTTTTTGGTCAGAATAAGCACACTAATTGCTGAGTTGAGGTACTCCAGTACCTCGACATATCTGTTGGAGCTATTATCATGACCCTAGGGGTTTTAGGGAGTCACCTAGTAATCTAGCCATGCTTTGTGTTCCCGATGTGATGACTTTGGCCACCATTCTCGAAAGCATCCCGTGATGCCATTTAGTAGTAGGTATTCTATTCCTGGGTTCTTGAACCCGAGATTCACCCTACTTACCTAATGTTGATAGTGTTGCTAGTTCCTTTAGGATATTAGTAACCTTTGCGATAGTCCTCGGGGTTCGTGGTACATCCTTCTTCAAATTACCATGAACCATTCTTGGCAGGAGTTCTTTTAAACCAAAAGATCACAATCAGAGTACTCTTGAGGAGTTCTCCATTCATAATTGTGACTCTGCCAGTCCTACCTCTCTGCATGGGTTATCCGGAAGAAACATGTGAACTTGGTTCGACATACTAATCTATGCATCCACAACTCAGAAAGTTATATGTTCCTTGAGTTGACTCTCCTCAGCTGTATTCTGACCCTAGTCTATCAATTGATAGTCAGGAGTAGTTATATGTTCGTTCATCGATGCCTACTACTCTTGTGGTCCGTCAAGCCATTCTAATCCGGAATGACTAGGAGAGACAAACTCCAGAATCCCATCCATATCCAGGATTGGGTCAAAGCAGTTGTACTCCGTAGATCAAAATGCCAATCCAGCTTTTGCTCTGTTCTACCTTGGAGTATTAGTATCTTTATATCAAGAATATCATGGAATTGCACACCACCCTATGAAATCTTGATATAGTGATACTTCTCGCCCTCATTATTCATTCCTCGGTTCCGTGTTGTCGCAATCGGAATGCCGACAAGTGAATCGTGATGTGTGAAATCAATACTGCTAGCAACTCCGTTGCTTGGTAGTTAATGGACAATATTCTCATTCTTAGCGTGTTGGTTATTAAATCATCATCCTAAGATTGATCGTGCTACCTAGTCCTTATTTCTGGTGCACTCTTCGATCAATGAGTTAGGATTATTCAATCCCTTGCTTATTTGATCATATCATCTTGCCCTGAAAAGCAAGGTTGTTCTTGAGCTTAGTAACATATCGGTGGTTCGTGATATTCCGATTATCTTCTCGGAAGTATTACCAGGTTGTCCCCTGACTGTTATGTTGAGCTCGTGATCAAGTTGGTTTTCCTCTAAACCAGCCATTCTCCAAGAATCTGTGTTGGATACCCCTGAGCTAGTTGGTTAAGCTAAACAACAACTTGGAGAGTTGGAAGATGAAAGCTTGTCCAACTTAGTTCATCACTAAGGGATATACTTGTGTGAGTGTGTGTGTTGAAGAAAGATGATATCTCCATCATTTGGTCCTCGTGATCAGTTGTTGGATCTATTGCCTTGTCAAAACTTTGACTTGGGTATGGGCTATCGTCAAGTTAAATCAGAACCAACGATGTTCATAATGTTGACTTACTCGTGGTTGATCCCTCGAGAATACACCATTACACCTTTTGGTCTGACCAATGCTCTCACCGTGTTCACATGATGGTGGAAGTCCAGTGATATGGAAATTCCGATGAGTTGTTGTTGAACCCATCAGCAACATCTTGTCTCCCCCATGATCCATGTGGAACATTAAAGCTAGCATTGGAAACTTTTGTAAGCATTATCTTCGTGCCTGTTCATGAAGAATATGTTGGATGAAAGAGGTGACTTCCTCTAGTTCATGTGCATTTGAAGCAAGTTGCCGCCGTGAATTCGAGAAAGTTTGTTTTTGCTTCCTCTGGTACCATCCCAAGTCAGTCATGCATGTGCGAAGTATGCTATGGTTTGACAGGCTCGCAACCTTCATTCCATATGTATCCCTAGCACACCAAGCCACTGACTGATTTGTTCAAGGAGAAGGAGTTCCTTCATAACAACTAGTCATGAATTATGTTAGGACTTCGTTATCCTCGATGATGGTTCCCAACCTGAACTCGGTAGTGTTTTATTATAAGACTACTAGGTGGTCATGCTTGTCTAGGACAGCATGTTCACATGTGTGTAGCAGAACCAACTCATGTTTTGGAGCTTGCTATCGTAGTTCATAACCCGAGAATCTCACAACGTCATCTCGTCGATTTGTGTTGCAACCTTTCTTTTCGGACATGCTGAGTCTGAAGTATCCTATCACCAATCGGATCTGAATCTCAGGCAGATATGATGGTTGGAACATTCCCAACAGTTGCGTCTTGTTCCCAGCTTGCACCGCCATTGTGCCAATTTCCCATGGGCTGCCCTTCTCAGCAGTTGCTGTCCAAGATCATCTTTAAAAGTGGACTTGTCATCCCATCCATTTCCGGTGATAAGCAAAAGTCATCCATTGTGTTGTCTTCAACAAGGTAGTCCACATCATCCATTCGAATCCGGATATGCCATTCCTTTGAACTCCGCCAAACGATCGATTGTGATTGCCTTAGGCTGGTATTAAGAGTCTCAATGATCTCTATATCAAGAGTAATTCTTTTGCCACTTAAGGGAATAATTCTACGAGTCACCTTCTCTAAGGTGCCCCGTTATGGAATCGTAGCAATTAACTCCTCGCTACTCTGACTCCATCCACCTTCTTTCCAAGCGTGGAATTGTTGCCCACCAAATCAAACCTCGTCGTTTGTTCTTCCATCCCTCTCGATGTGTGTTTTGTGTCTCAACTCGAGATGTTTCAACATCTCATTCCGTGAGTTGATCTTGTATAGCTCGATCTTCAAGAAGATCAATCCTAGTAGAGTTTCTTTCCGTCATCACCGTGTCAATGAAACTCTCTAAAGCGAAGATGCCAAGATCAATATGACGCAAGGAGTCGACATCTTTAAGAAGGGCAGTTGGATCATGAAGATTGTGCTAAGCCTTGCATCCCCTTTTCCTTCTACCTCACGTCCTGAATCTCGGGACGAGATTCTTGTTTAGTGGGGGTGAGTTGTCACAGCCCTAGCTTAGTCCTTGCCTGACTCTGCCTAAGCTTCCATGCATCATATTTAAATTTAAAGAAACTCGAAATGGGGATGACAGAACCCCCAGCACCCCCCCCCCCCTGGAAACAACTAGGGTTTATTAAAATTATTTTCAATGAACCTGAAATGCCCTTCTAAAAAGTTTATCCTTTTTGTTTTGGGTTAGTACCTCTAAAAAAATGGGTTCACCTTTTCCTAGGACACATAAGGTCATTGGATTAAATCATTACTATTTGCATTTGGGCATATAAATGCTATAAAATATTCTAAATGCCCAAATAATTCTGATAATAAGTGTGGGCTGTTGGAAATAATCTAAACAGAGCCCCTGATTATTTTCAGGATTTTTAAAGATGCCTAAGTATTTTAATAAAGCCCCACAGTTACAGAAAATTAGAAAAATAATTAAAATGACAAAAGAGAGAGAGAGAGAAAGGCCAGTGGCCACTTACCTGCACTGGGCCGGCCCACCTAGCCCGAGCCAGTCACCACCCACCTCTGCCAGTAGGCAGAGGAGGGACACCGCGACGTCGCCGAGCTCGCCACGCCACCTCCCTGCCTGCCTGCGTCGCCCGCGTCAGCGTGACGCCTTGAAGGGCCTCCCCGGTGCTGCGCCCGCGCCCCTGGACATCTCATTCTCTCCCCTGTCCTCTCTCTCGCCCTTTCCCGCCATGGCCGAAGCAGCTGCCGCCGCACCGCCGCCGTAGCCGCGGCCACCGTCATCCTCGCGCCGCTCCACCGTGTCTGCGAGCCTCGCCGTCGTCCGCTCCGTCGAGCTAGTCGAGAAGGCCAGACGCTCTGCACCGCCTCCACCGACCCCGTCTTCACCGACCGTCGCCGGAGATCCCTTTCGTTGTCACCGCTGCAGCAGCTCGTCCCCGACCTCGCCATCTGCCCCGCCGTGACCACCGTGAGCCTAGCTACCTCCCCATCCTCTCCGTCCCCTCTCTCGAGCACCATAGCGACCGCACGCGCCACCGCCGAGCTCGTTGCCGACGAGACTCCGGCCATGCAACGGCCTAGCCACCCTACCCGTTAGCCTCACCGCACTTCTGTGAGGCCAGAGCACCACTCCACGCATTTCTCCGTGCCTCCTAGCGACGAGCCCGAGCTCTCCTGAGCTCCGGTCGTCGCCCAAACGTTCGCCGGCGTCGTTCCCGGCCACCGCGCTCAACCACCTGCACCGATGGACGCGGCACTCCTCCAGCTGGCCGTAGGACCAAGCCACGCGCCCAGCCGACGCCTGTGGCAGCGTTCCGAGCGCCTCGGCCGCTCTGTTTGGTAGCCGGCGACTAACCCCGGCGGCCGCTGACGTGGCACCATCATTAGGGCCTAAGCACCCTACTGATTACCCCCTGGAGTCAATGACAACCGGGCCCCACCGCCCAACTAACCGGCTAACTAAAATAGATTAGGTTAGTGTAAACTACCTGTTTAGATTAGTGCTAACATGTGGACCCCACGTGTCAGCTTTGACTTTGGTCGAGTCAACGTTGACCGGTCCCACTTGTCATCCACCTAAACCAGCCTGAGACACTGACGTATGGGTCCCACTGGTCAGGTTTGACCTGGACCTGGCGTGTTGACCTGCTGATGTCACACTGATGTCATGCTGACCCAATAAGCTATTTTCTGGATTTATTTTAATACAGGAAATTCCAAAAAATAGTGCTAACTTCTAAAAATCATAGTAATTCAACCGTAGCTCGAAATCAAATAGGTTATATATGAAAAATGATCAGAAAAATCCAATCTATCCATTTGTACAAGTTTCATGCATGTTTACACAATTTAACTTGCTGTTTAGTGCAAAACATGATAAAGCACTATTTAAGATCACAAATGTGTTTGAACTTTGAATCTTTGGTTCAAAATAGCTCAAACCCATCTGGTTGTAGTTGCATTAGCCCAACACACTCATTTTACCATGTCATGATCATGCATCATATTGTGCATTGCATTGATTGTGCTTCTTCTCTGTTGCCGGTATTTGTCCCCTGTCGATAGACGTGGTTTCGACGATGAGATCGATGACACTGATGAAGAGCTATATTATCTTCGGAAATGCCAGGCAAGCAAAACCCCCTTGTTCATTCCGATACAATCCCACTCTCTCGCTCCTGCTCTCTTTTACTGCATTAGGACAACAACGATTCATCTGTTACTTGCTGCGGCAGCTGAACCCCTTTATCCTCTGCATGACCTGTCATTCCACAGTAAATAGATGAAACCCACTAGCATGAGTAGGAGTTGTTTGAGCCATGTTGTGCCTACTCGTTCATGCTTGTTTGTCATGCCTGCTACTGCTTAGAGTTGAGTCAGGTATGATTCATCGAGGATGAATCAGAGGTGTGTGAACATGTCCTACTGTGTGTGAGCTAAGTGTGTGAACACGATTTGGTAAAAGTAGCGGTGAGAGGCCATGTAGGAGTACATGGTGGGTTGTCTCATTGCAGCCGTCCTCAGGAACTGAGTTCTGTGTTTGTGATTCATGAAACAGTTACTACCACACATTGGGATCCTTAATTGACTCTCTCGGCTTCTTATCCACCCTTGTTCTCTGTCCAGGAGTTGCAACTAATTTCTGGTGTTTGTAGGATATGTGTTGGAGGCCGTGCGTAGCGCTGACCCTAGGGGTGGGCTATGATGCAGTAGATACACCGTGGCCCGGTGTACCGAAAGCGCCTGCTTGATGCCTCGGGAACCCTGCTCACATCGCTCGGGGCCGTATGTGGAAACCTCGCCGGACTCCTCATGGATGGAACCTGAATAGGCGATAAACCTGGACTAGAGACTTGAGTGTTTAGGTAGGTCGTGGCCGACACCCTCGCCAAAGCTTCCGCTTGAAGGTTGCCGAGATACATGACGGTACATGGCGGTAAGTGGCGAGCGTGTGTGAAGAAGTACACCCTGCAGGTTAACATCATCTATTCAATAGTCGTGTCCGCGTAAAGGACTTCGGGTTGCCTATAACAGTTCATAGACAAGTGAAAGTGGATACTCTAAAATACGCAAGATAGCGTGAGTGCTATGGATGGCGTTCTCGTAGGGAGACGGAGCGAATCCATAGTGGTGTATTGATATGGTGAATATGTGGACTCGTAGCGCCACCTCAAAAGAGTTACTTGCAATGCGTAGTTCAGATAGCCACCGAGTCAAAGCTGGCTTGCTGCAGCTTAAACTCCACCACCCCTTTGTTGATACCGATGCATATGTAGTTAGTTTCGATGTAAGTCTTGCTGGGTACATTTGTACTCACGCTTGCCTATTTTATGTTTTGCAGAGAGACGTCAGTCTCGCTAGTAGTTCCGCATGGACTTCGACGTTTAGCTTGATACCTCAGCTGCGATCTTGTGCCCTCGGCAGGATCTGGTAGATAGTCAGGCTTCTCGGCCTTTTTCATTTATAGTTGTCTGTACTCGGACATGTTAAGCTTCCGCGTGTGCTTTGATTTGTATGCTCTGAATGTTGGGTCATGAGACCCATGTTTGTAATATCTCGCTCCTCGGAGCCTAATGAATAAATACTTGAGTCGTAGAGTTATGTTGTGATGCCATGTTGTATTTACACATATCGAGCATATTATGTGTATGTTTGAAATGCTTGGTATGTGTGGGATCCGACAATCTAATTGTTTATCCTTGGCAACCTCTCTTATGGGGAAATGTAGTCTAGTGCTTCCTTGAGCCATAGTAGTCCGCTACAGCCCGGTTCACCGCCTGCTAGCCCAGCACTACTGCTCAGGACACTTGACTGGCCGGCATGTGTTTCACTTTGTTCCTGTGTCTATCCCTTCGGGGAAATCTCACGCGGTGACATCCGGAGTCCTGCCTAGCCTGCTATAGCCCGGGTTCCCGGAGTCCTGTTAGCCCAGTGCTACAGCCCGGATTCACACGCTGCTGACCGACATGCTTGATGTGATTCATGTATGCCTGTCCCCATGGGTTAGTGCCGCTTTGGGTTCACGACTAGCCATGTCGGCCCGGGTTCTCTGTCATATGGATGCTAGCAACACTATCATTGTAACGCCCTCGATGCGGCTATATCTCCCACGTGTCGAGGCACGACTTAGAGGCATAACCGCATTGAAAGAAATGTCGCAAGTGAGGTAATCTTCACACAACCCATGTAATACATAAGGAAAGAGATACATAGTTGGCTTACAATGCCACTTCACACAAGACATAAATAAACATCCATCATTCAGATTACACTCAAGGTCCGACTACGGAACCAAAATAAAAGAAGATACCCCAAATGCTACACAGATCCCCGATCGTCCCAACTGGCTCCACTACTGATCATCGTGAAAAGACACATAGTAACGGCCACGTTCCTCGTCGAACTCCCACTTGAGCTCGGTTGCGCCACCTGACCGCATCGCTGGCACCTGCAACTGTTTTGGTAGAATATGTGAGTCACGGGACTCAGCAATCTCACACCCGCGAGATCAAGACTATTTAAGCTTATAGGAAGGACAGAGTTGTAAGGTGGAGCTGCTGCAAGTTTACTAGCATATATGGTGGCTACATTCGCAAAGGAGAGCGAGAAGAGAAGCAAGGCACGGACGTGAAGCTAGTAGTGATCAAGAAGTGATCCTGAACTACTTACGTCAATCATAACTCCAACACGTGTTCACTTCCCGGACTCACGAGAAGAGACCATCACGGTTACACACGCGTTGATGGTGTATTTTATTTAAGGTCAACTTCGGGTTTTCTACAACCGACATTAACAAATTCCCATCTGCCTCATAACGCGGGCACGGCTTTGAAAGATAATACCCTGCAGGTGTCCCAACTTAGCCCATTATAAGCTCTCACGGTCAATGAAGGATATTCCTTCTACGGAAGACCCGATCAATCTCGAATCCCGGACTACAAGACATTTCGACAGCAATAAAACAAGACCAGCAAAGCCGCCCGATTGTGCCGACAAATCCCGATAGGAGCTGCACATATCTCGTTCTCGTGGCACATCCGGATGAGCAGTCCATACAACTAAAACCAGACCTCAAGTTTCCTTGAGGGGCGCTGCAGGGCTCTAGTTCGGGCCAGACTCAAGGAGCACTGGTCCGGGGTTAAAATAAAGATGACCTCGGCTCGCGAAACCCGGGGAAAAAGGCTTAGGTGGCAAATGGTAAAACCAAAGTTGGGCCTTGCTGGACGAGTCTTATTCAAAGCGAACTGTCAAGGGGTCCCATAAATCACCCAACCGTAAGGAACGCGAAATCAAGGAACATAACACCGTATGACGGAAACTAGGGTGGCAAGAGTGGAACAAAACACTGCATAAGGCCGAGCCTTCCACCCTTTACCAAGTATATAGATGCATTAATTATAGCAGATATATATTGTGATATCCCCAACAAAAAAACATGTTCCAATAAGGAACAACATCTCCATGTTCCAACAAGGAACAAACTTCAGCTTCACCGCAACTAGCAACGCTATAAGAGGGCTGAGCAAAGCGGTAACATAGCCAAACAACGGTTTGCTAGGAAAGGATGGTTAGGGGCTGACATGGCAATATGGGTGGCATGATATAGCAAGTGATAGGCATCGTAGCATAGGCATAGCAAAAGAGTGAGCATCTAGCATAGCAAAGATAGAAGTGATTTCGAGGGTATGGTCATCTTGCTCGCAATGTTCTCGAGTTGTCGAAAGCTTGATCCTCGTAAGCGTTCTCAACAGGTTCCTCGCTCACCTACTCGCCTCCGGCTCTACCCAAAGCAAGAACACAAACAAAGGAACCACAATAAATCACGGTGCAATGCACAAGCAACATGATGCAAAACATGACATGATATGCGGATGTGATATGCAATGCGATGCGCTCCGAAGGAAAATGATGAACCAGGCATCAACTTGGCAAACCAAGTATGCCACTGAAAGATGAGATGATTTCGTTGAAATCGATATAAAGATCACCGAATCGGATGCACGGTTTGCAAATGACAAGCAAAACAAGAATGGCACAAATCTGCCATTAACAGCATGATACCACTTAGCAAGCAACAAGAAATTAAGCTAATGCACCCAAACGTACCAACAAAGTATATGGAAGTGATCTACTCAAGATGCTTGACAAAAGATGAACACTGAGCTACGGCTAGTTCACATCATAACAGGTTCAAACAAGCATGGCAAAAGTGCACAAAATATCAGGCTGGACATGGCAAAAACAGCATCAGGTAGCAATGTTCAGAGCAACAAAACAACATGCTACAGGAACTTATAATAGCAAAGCAAGGCACGGAATAAATCTAATCAAAGCATAGAACAAAAGTCCCTTACTGACCATAAGCCAAAAAGGATCAGAAAATATAGTTACACCCATGTCAATATCGCAAGTTTCGTTAACAGATTCAGCAACATGGCATGTCAAAAACTGATAACAAGTAGGCATGTTTAAGAGCTCGATGCACTCACTACAGAGCCTTTCATGATAAACTAAGCATACATACATCAAGAAGACATGGCATAGAAGATATACATGGCAAGAACAACATCATAGCATATACGGATCAACCACAACAACCTTGGAAAAATTGAATAACATGTAAACAATCTGCCAGGAAACATTTGATAGCAAAAGTAGAGCTCGATTGGCTCAAGCTATGGCACTTCATAATTGCAAACAAAGGCATGGATGGATAGAGCATAACCACATGTTCAAAACATCCTTACTGAAGTATCTCAAAATATGCATAAATCTCTCGGTAGCATCAAGTTAACATGGCATCAAAATATCAGCTAAACAGGGCTGAAAACAGCAACATCAGGAATCCTACTTTGCATGCTTGTGCTAGTCACCACATAGATCACAAAAATACATGGCATACACCCCTGGAAAGATGGCATGGCATATTACAAAACACATGTAGGACTCAAAATCATCGGGTGCACACATCAATCATAGCAAAAATAACAAAAGTGCATGTTCTGTTAAGAAACAGAAACTAACATCACATAGCCCTCTTCCAACAGCATTTCGGGAATCAAGATGAGCTCAAATAAAAATGATGCAATGAGATGAAATGATCTACTCTTCGAGGCGAACATTTTGACATATTATACGCGCAAAATGGAGCTACAGATGCAAAGTTATGCTGCGTAGAAAATGCCACAAAATAACCACAGGATTAAAAACTTAGATGAAAATTGAGGGGGGAAGAAGTCGGGATCCGGATCGGGATCCGCCCGATCGAGGGCGGCGGCGCGCTGCCTCCGGTGACGGTCCGGCGAGGGCACCGTGGCGGAGGGGGCGCCGACGAGGGAGAGGAGGCGGGGCGGTGGTCGGGCGGCGGGATCCGGTGGCCGGGCGGCGGGATCCGGTGTGGCGGCGGCGGCGCGGCAAGCGGAGGCGCCTGGCGACGGCCGGCGGCAGGGGGCGGCAAGCGCTGAGCGGGCGGCGGCGGCGGAAGCCTCGGCGCCATGGAGGTGGCGGCGCGCGCGACCGGCCGGCTGCGGTGGCGTGGGCTCGCGGGCCCTCCGTGGGCTCGCGGCGCAGCAGCGGGGGGCGGCGTACACGTGGCGTGCTGCCACTGCTGCTGGGCGGGCGGCGACGCCCGCGGACGGACGGTCCGCGCGCGGAGGGAGGAAAGCTAGGGTTTCGGAGGAAGAAGACCCGGATTTGGAATGGGGTTTGCTTAAATAGGCATAGAGGGAGCTAGGAGAGTCCAAATGAGGTGTAGTTTACCACACGATCGTGATCGAACGACGGAGAGCATGGAAGTGACTTAGATGGGTTATTGGACTATTTTGAAGGGGTGTTGGGCTGCAACTTAAAAGAGGCCTTTGCGAGAGTGCGGTTAACTGCTGAGTACCAAACGAGCTCCAAATGACCGAAACTTGACCGGTGGTCTACCGGTGGTATACCAAGGCCACTTGACAAACCTCGTCCATTCCGAGAAAGTTTAGTACCCGCCACGGAAAAACGTAAAAGGGGACGCCGGGAACATAGGAGTGCCGGATTGCAAAACGGACAACGGAAAAATGCTCGAATCATGAGACAAACACGTATGCAAATGAGATGCACATGATGACATGATATAAAATGCATGACATGGACAAAATGCAAAATGAAGAAAACCCAACCACGGAGGGAATATCATATCACAATGCCGAAAATGGCAAGAGTTGGAGTTACAAATATGGAAAGTTACGTCCGGGTGTTACAACACTCCACCACTACAAGAGGATCTCGCCCCGAGATCTAGGACTGAAAGAACTCCGGATATTCGAACGGAGGTGATCCTCGCGCCCCGGTGGCTTCTCGGCGGAATGGTGTGACCACTTCACTTTCAAGAATTTGATTGACTTGTTGCGTAGTCTTGCGCCGGTTTCTTCAAGAATAGCAACGGGTGCTCATGATAAGAGAGATCTTCTTGAAGGTCAATCTCTTGAAGTTGATAGTGCGCTCAGAGTCTTGAAGCACTTTAAGCTGTGACACGTGAAACACATCATGCACGCTTGCAAAGTTGGATGGAAGCTCGTTGATAGGCGAGATCGCCTCTTTTGCCAATGATCTTGAAAGGACCCACGATCTAGGGGCAAGCTTCCTTTGATACCGGGTTTACGAGTGCCTTTCATTGAGAGACGCGGAGGTAGACATGGTCTCCGATTTCAAAAGCCACATCACGGTGCTTATCATCATAATAGCTCTTCGCGCGCGATTAGCAGCTTTGAGATTCTCACGAATGACTTTGCACATTTCTTCGCTTCGTGATCAAGTCATTGCCAAGAAGTTGGCGCTCACCTGTCTCTGCACCAATTGAGAGGAGTACGCACTTTCGCCATAGAGAATTTCAATGGGGCCTTGCCCGAACTCGCTTGGAAGCTGTTGTTGTAGGAGAACTTCGGCATATGGAAGACAATCTTCCCATTTCATACCGAAGAAATGACACAAGCCCCGAGCATATCTTCAAGGATTTGATTTACTCGCCGACTTGGCCACTTGTTTGAGGATGGAAAGCTGTCTTTGAAACGAATGTTGGTGCCCATGGCCTTCGAAAAGAATCCCAAAACTTGGAGGTAAAGATGCTGCCACGGTCCAAGAGATCACTTGTGGAATGTCGCAAGGAGACAATCCTCGAGGTGTATAGCTCGCCAACCGAGCTGCTGTGATTGATTCTTTGATAGGAAGAAAATGAGCCACTTTAGTAAGCTTGTCAATGACAACGAAGATAGCATCATTTCCACGCTTGACTTTGGAAATCCAGTCACAAGTCCATTTCAATATGATCAAACTTCCATTCTCGAATAGCAAGAGGTTGAAGGAGACCAGCTGGTCTTTGGTGTTCTGATTTCACTCTTCCGCAGACATCACACTCATTCACGAATTGAGCAATTTCGCTTCATTCGAGTCCACCAATATGACTGCTTGAGGTCATGGTACATCTTCGTACTTCCGTGATGAATGGATAGAAGCGAATTGTGAGCCTCGCTCATAATGACTTTACGAGATCACCCTTTGGAACCACAATCCGTCCTCAAGAAAAGAGTATCTTTGTCATCAACGTGGAAGCACTTGTACTTGAAATGCCCTTGTCGATACCACGCTTCACCTTTTTCACCATGGTATCCAGAAGTTGAGCCTCACGAATCTGATCTTCCAAAGTAGGAGAGACTATGAGGTTGGCAAGAAAGCCTTGAGGAACAACTTGAAGATTCAGCTTATGGAAAGCTTCACAAAGATCCGTTGGAAGGGCTTGAGGATTAAACTGCTGCAAGAAGCCTTCCTGCTCAAAGCATCTGCAATCACATTGGCCTTGCCCGAGTATATTCAATACTTGGGTTGTACTCTTGAATCATTTCACCCATCGAGTCCGCCTCGAGGTTGAGGTTGGGCTGAGTGAAGATATACTTGAGACTCTTGTGATTGGTGAAAATGTCCACTTTCCTTCCCAACAAGAGATGTCTCCACGTTATTAATGCATGGACAACTGCCGCCAACTCAAGATCGTGAGTGGGGTAGTTCTTTCGTTGGGCTTCAACTGGCGAGAGGTATAGGCCACAACTCTCTTCTCTTGCATTAACACAGACCGAGACCTTGAAGAGAAGCATCACGTAAAACTTCAATGGCTTGGATTCATCAGAGGAGTCAAGACAGAGCTGTGACGAGTTTCTCTTTGAGGGTATTGAAAGCAACGCCACACTCGGAGACCGGATATACTTCACATGCTTTCGAGGAGGTTGGAAAGAGGCTTTGCAATCTTGGAGAAATTGCAATCTTGGAGAAATTCTCAACGAATCTTCGCAATAGCTTGCAAGACCAAGAAAATCATGGAGCTGCTTGACATTCGAGGAGGTTCCCAATTCACAATTGCGACACCTTCTCGGGATTAACAGCGATGCCCTTGGCGGAGATGATATGACCAAGGTAAAGCACTTCATCAAGCCAAAATTCACATTTGGAAAACTTCAGATAGAATTGATACTCTCTCGAGCTTGTCTAGCACCAATCGCAAATGTTTGGCATGATCCTTCTTATTCTTGGAGAAGACCAAAATATCATCAAGATAGACCAAGATGAATTCATTAGTGTAGGGGTTGAAGATGAAGTTCATCATCCGAGAGAATGTTGGAGGAGCATTGACAAGGCCGAAAGACATGACAGTATATTCATAAGAACCAAAGCTTGTTTTGAATGCTGTCTTGGGAATATCTTGTTCACGAATGTGAATCTGATGATAACCCATACGAAGGTCAAGCTTGGAGAACACTTTAGCACCTTTGAGTTGCTCGAAAAGCTCATTGATGTTGGGAAGTGGATACTTGTTCTTGATTATCTTCTTATTCAATGGACGGTAATCGACGCACAGTCGGTCCGTGCCATCCTTCTTCTGGACAAAAGAACACCACAACCCCAAGGAGATGAACTCGGTCTGATCAAACCCAGATGCTCTTGTTCATCGAGCTGCTTCTTCAATTCCTTCAGCTCATCAGGTCCAAGCTTGTATGGACGCTTGCAAACGGGTTGATGCGTGCTCAAGATCAATAACGAACTCAATCGGCCGATGAGGAGGCATACCCGAAGCTCTTCCGAAAGACATCTTGGTACTCACAAACGATCGAATCGAGAGATAGCATCCAATTCGCCCTTCTCATTGAGAGAAAACAACCAATGGTTTCATCACGAGCGCATAGATGATCACATCATTAGAAGAGTGAGTCAATTGAATTTCCTGGCAGCACAATCAAGCTGAGCTTTGTGCTGAGAAAGCCACCCATTCCAAGAATAAGATCAATATCCGAGTCACCAAGGACAATTGGTTTAGCCGAAATCTATAATCGCCCATCTTGATACCGACATTCGAACCAAAACTCGAGAAGTCATCTCCTTAGCCGGAGAAACAATAGACAAAGGTCTCGCAAAACTTGAGTAACCAAATCATGCATAGCCACAAAAGGTCTTGAGATGAAAGAATGCGATGCACCAAGATCAAATAAGACTTTTGCAGAATATCATTAATCGAGAGATTACCCATTATCACATCGAAGATTCTCCGCTTGAGCTGCATTCATCATGTTCACCTTTGCAGACTTGGGATTATGCTTGACCACCGCATTGCTGGAAGATTTCACAGAGGAGGAGGCGGAAGGCGCCTTTGGTTGAAGCACTTGTTCGCATAGTGACCTTTCTTCCGACATTTGTTGCAAGTCACCTCGAGAGCGGACGGTGGTAAGGAGCACTTGACCTTGGAGCTTGAGAATTAGACTTGTTCGATAGCTTGGGTTGGTTGGGTGGGAAGATCCACGACCACCTGAGTTCTTCTGCGATAAGGCCGATTTAAACGGAGGAGGAGGAAGGTAGAACTTCTGCTGCTTAGCTGCCACTTGAGAGGAAGAAGAAGACTGAACTGCATCCCTGATTCTCTTCTTAGAAGCCTCACATTTGAGCTGGGCAGCTTCTTGCTTCAAAGGCCATGTTGTAGAATTCATCATACTTTTACCGCTCAAAAGCACAAGAGCTAATTGCAGATCTTCTCTCGCACCACCTCTCGAATTGATAGATCATACTCTTTTCATCGAGGCGCCTTGCTTAGCAAAGCGAGCGAAGTTTCGAACTGGATATTGTATTGATACACGACATGTTGCCTTGCTTGAGATTGCGGAACTCCTCACGCTTGCTCTCAACAACACTTTTCGAATGTGGTGAGCTCTGAAATCTCATGAACTCATCCTGTAATGACACGACCTCCTCTAGAATCTTTGTATTGTTGGTACCACTCAAAGAACTTGGTCCTTGAGTTGAAACGATGCAAACTTGACAAAGTCCTCGTGTCCGACATTGCTACATTCAAAATGCTTGCAGATGTCCACAAGCCAATCGTCGGCGTCTGTAGCCTCGGCTACGTAAACCGAAAGACTTCGCTGATTAGCGAGGAACTGATCGAGAGTAGCAAAGTGCGGCTGGTTGTTGCCTTGACCTTGATTTTCTTGACTGCCTTGCCCTTGAGTACGCTTCTTGCAAGAGTTGCAAAATCATCTCGAGCATTGGCATTGGTGGCTGCCATGATAGTTGCCAGCCTCCGGAGGCGGAGGTGGAGGTGGAGGGTTTGATCGATTCCCATCATTCCGCTCCGGATTCAGACGCGCTACATGGAGCCATCCTCAAGAGGGTGACATCCGTTAGTCCTTTGATAGACAAATAGTCAAGTTGAATCAACGGATAGAAATTGCAACATATAGTCTTCACAATAAACATTCAACAAGAATGAACGAATGAATTCCAAAGTTAACATCACACGCCCATTAAGGTGAGAAGCCACTTGATTAAGGGTTGATGAAAAAATAACAAGGTACGATCGAACAAATAAGTGGTAAGGATTACCCAATCACGAACCAAATATCTCGGGAAGAAATGCTAGGAGCTACTTGAATCCCACCTATAAACTCCCGAAACTTTCTGGTTATGCAACTGGTGTTGGGGATACAGGGACACAAAATATATCACCCAAACTAACAATACCTAGATCCAATTGTATCCATCCGTCAACACATAACCAAGAAACCTTCGAAATCGTGTACCTCGACCTTCAAAAACATCCGTTATATGAAGTCATGGCAATACTCCCGAGCTCGCCTCAAAGATCGGGTTATCGGGTTATCTCACCAACAATCGCACAAAAGAGATTTCGATGTCGGTAAAACTCAGGTATTCCGAATCTGCAACGATAAAATTGTGACGACAACACCTCGGAGCTCAACTCCCCGGACACCGCCACAACCCCTAAATGTCGAGGCACCAAGAACAATGTTCTCGCCACAAAACCATCGAACGATCCCAAGATACCCGCGTGATCCTAAAAAAAAATTAGTGAAATTTGAGGAGAGGAGAGTCAAAACTTCTACGTCAGAGACCTCACCGAGCGATTTAAGGACTGGGAGTAAAAGAATCCTACTCTCCGATATATATAATCCTAAGACTCAAAACATTTTCCATTCTAGACTCAACAACGCCAAAGAAACAATCAAGTAGGGGGCTCCTAAGTCGGGAAGGCTCGATTACCAACTTGTAGCGCCCTCGATGCGGCTATATCTCCCACGTGTCGAGGCACGACTTAGAGGCATAACCGCATTGAAAGCAATGTCGCAAGTGAGGTAATCTTCACACAACCCATGTAATACATAAGGAAAGAGATACATAGTTGGCTTACAATGCCACTTCACACAATACATAAATAAACATCCATCATTCAGATTACACTCAAGGTCCGACTACGGAACCAAAATAAAAGAAGATACCCCAAATGCTACACAGATCCCCGATCGTCCCAACTGGCACCACTACTGATCATCAGGAAAAGACACATAGTAACGGCCACGTTCCTCGTCGAACTCCCACTTGAGCTCGGTTCGCCACCTGACCGCATCGCGGCACCTGCAACTGTTTTGGTAGAATCTGGAGTCACGGGACTCAGCAATCTCACACCCGCGAGATCAAGACTATTTAAGCTTATAGGAAGGACAGAGTTGTAAGGTGGAGCTGCTGCAAGTTTACTAGCATATATGGTGGCTACATTCGCAAAAGAGAGCGAGAAGAGAAGCAAGGCACGGACGTGAAGCTAGTAGCGATCAAGAAGTGATCCTGAACTACTTACGCCAATCATAACTCCAACACGTGTTCACTTCCGGACTCCGCCGAGAAGAGACCATCACGGTTACACACGCGTTGATGTGTATTTTATTTAAGGTCAACTTCGGTTTTCTACAACCGACATTAACAAATTCCCATCTGCCTCATAACCGCAGGCACGGCTTTCGAAAGATAATACCTGCAGGGTGTCCCAACTTAGCCCATTATAAGCTCTCACGGTCAACGAAGGATATTCTTCTACCGGGAAGACCCGATCAATCTCGAATCCCGGACTACAAGACATTTCGACAAAGCAATAAAACAAGACCAGCAAAGCCGCCCGACAGCCGACAAATCCCGATAGGAGCTGCACATATCTCGCTCTCATAAATCCTTGCTGGACGAGTCTTATTCAAAGCTTAACTATCAAGGGGGTCCCATAAATCACCCAACCGTAAGGAAAGCGAAATCAAGGAACATAACACCGTATGACGGAAACTAGGTGGCAAGAGTGGAACAAAACACTGTGCATAAGGCCGAGCCTTCCACCCTTTACCAAGTATATAGATGCATTAATTATAGCAGATATATATTGTGATATCCCCAACAAGTAAACATGTTCCAATAAGGAACAACATCTCCATGTTCCAACAAGGAACAAACTTCAGCTTCACCGCAACTAGCAACGCTATAAGAGGGCTGAGCAAAGCGGTAACATAGCCAAACAACGGTTTGCTAGGAAAGGATGGTTAGGGCTGACATGGCAATATGGGTGGCATGATATAGCAAGTGATAGGCATCGAGCATAGGCATAGCAAAAGAGCGAGCATCTAGCATAGCAAAGATAGAAGTGATTTCGAGGGTATGGTCATCTTGCTCGCAATGTTCTCAGAGTTGTCGAAAGCTTGATCCTCGTAAGCGTTCTCAACAGGTTCCTCGCTCACCTACTCGCCTCCGGCTCTACCCAAAGCAAGAACACAAACAAAGGAACCACAATAAATCACGGTGCAATGCACAAGCAACATGATGCAAAACATGACATGATATGCGGATGTGATATGCAATGCGATGCGCTCCGAAGGAAAATGATGAACCAGGCATCAACTTGGCAAACCAAGTATGCCACTGAAAGATGAGATGATTTCGTTGAAATCGATATAAAGATCACCGAATCGGATGCACGGTTTGCAAATGACAAGCAAAACAAGAATGGCACAAATCTGCCATTAACAGATGATACCACTTAGCAAGCAACAAGAAATTAAGCTACTGCACCCAAACGTACCAACAAAGTATATGGCAGTGATCTACTCAAGATGCTTGACAAAAGATGAACACTGAGCTACGGCTAGTTCACATCATAACAGGTTCAAACAAGCATGGCAAAAGTGCACAAAATATCAGGCTGGACATGGCAAAAATAGCATTAGGTAGCAATGTTCAGAGCAAGAAAACAACATGCTACAGGAACTTATAATAGCAAATCAAGGCATGGCATGAATCTACTCAAAGCATAGAACAAAAGTCCCTTACTGACCATAAGCCAAAAAGGATCAGAAAATATAGTAACACCCATGTCAATATCGCAAGTTCCGTTAATGATTCAGCAACATGGCATGTCAAAACTGATAACAAGTAGGCATGTTTAAGAGCTCGATGCACTCACTACAGAGCCTTTCATGATAAACTAAGCATACATACATCAAGAAGACATGGCATAGAAGATATACATGGCAAGAACAACATCATAGCATATACGGATCAACCACAACAACCTTGGCAAAATTGAATAACATGTAAACAATCTGCCAGGAAACATTTGATAGCAAAAGTAGAGCTCGATTGACTCAAGCTATGGCACTCCATAATTGCAAA
Organism: Aegilops longissima; assembly: GCA_021605205.1. Classification (NCBI taxonomy): domain Eukaryota; kingdom Viridiplantae; phylum Streptophyta; class Magnoliopsida; order Poales; family Poaceae; genus Aegilops; species Aegilops longissima. The sequence goes on from CM038676.1 coordinate 63,656,814, forward strand.
CAAAGGCATGGATGGATAGAGCATAACCACATGTTCAAAACATCCTTACTGAAGTATCTCAAAATATGCATGGATCTCTCGGTAGCATCAAGTTAACATGGCATCAAAATATCACTAAACAGGGCTGAAATCAGCAACATCAGGAAGCCTACTTTGCATGCTTGTGATAGTCACCACATAGATCACAAAAATACATGGCATACACCCCTGGAAAGATGGCATGGCATATTACAAAACACATGTAGGACTCAAAATCATCGGGTGCACACATCAATCATAGCAAAAATAACAAAAGTGCATGTTCTGTTAAGAAACAGAAACTAACATCACATAGCCCTCTTCCAACAGCATTTTGGGCATCAAAATGAGCTCAAATGAAAATGATGCAATGAGATGAAATGATCTACTCTTCGAGGCGAACATTTTGACATATTATACGCGCAAAATGGAGCTACAGATGCAAAGTTATCATGCGTAGAAAATGCCACAAAATAACCACAGGATTAAAAACTTAGATGAAAATTGAGGGGGGAAGAAGTCAACCGGGATCCGGATCGGGATCCGGCCCGATCGAGGGCGGCGGCGGCGCGGCTCCTCCGGTGGCCGGTCCGGCGAGGGCACCGGTGGCCGGAGCTGGGCGCGGCCGACGAGGGAGAGGGAGGCGGGCGGGCGCGAGGGCCGGTCGGGCGCGGGATCCCGCGGCCGGGCGGCGGATCCGTGTGGCGGCGGCGGCGGCGCGGAGGCGCCGCCGCGACGGTCGGCGGCGAGGGGGCGCTGGCGCTGGAGCGGGCGGCGGCGGCGAAGCTCGGCGCCATGGAGGTGGCGGCGCGCTGGGCGGCGGCCGGGGCAAGCGCGCTGGCTCGCAAGCCCTCGTGAAGCTCCGCGCATGGGCGGTGGGCGGCGGCGTACACGTGGCGCGCTACCACCGGCTGCGGGCGGCGGCGACAGGTCCGCGCGGACGGACGTGTCCCAAGGCTGGAGTGAGGAAAGCTAGGGTTTCGGAGGAAGAAGACCCGGATTTGGAATGGGGTTTGCTTAAATAGGCATAGAGGGAGCTAGGATAGTCCAAATGAGGTGTAGTTTTACCACACGATCGTGATCGAACGACGGAGAGCATGGAAGTGACTTAGATGGGTTATTGGACTATTTTGAAGGGTGTTGGGCTGCAACTTAAAAGAGGCCTTTGCGAGAGTGCGGTTAACCGCTGAGTACCAAACGAGCTCCAAATGACCGAAACTTGACCGTGGTCTACCGTGGTATACCAAGGCCACTTGACAAACCTCGTCCATTGCGAAAGTTTAGTACCCGCCACGGAAAAACGTAAAAGGGGACGCCGGGGAACATAGGAGTGCCGGATTGCAAAACGGACAACGGGAAAAATGCTCGGAATCATGAGACGAACACGTATGCAAATGAGATGCACATGATGACATGATATAAAATGCATGACATGGACAAAAAGCAAAATGAATAAAAACCCAACCACGGAGGGAATATCATATCACAATGCCGAAAATGGCAAGAGTTGGAGTTACAAATATGGAAAGTTACGTCCGGGGTGTTACAATCATATACGTGAGCCAAAAGGTGCAAACGGTCCCGGGCCATGGTAAGGCGACACCCGTGGGAATACCGTGCGTGAGGCCGCAGAGTGATATGAGGTGTTACCGGCTAGATCGATGTGACCTGGAATCGAGGTCCTGACATGGTACAGGGCGGACCGACGGGCTACTTTCTCTGCTTCTTCCTGCTCCTCAGGAAGCTCCCCTGTTTGGAGGAAGTTGATGGTATGTTGCGCCCATGCCGGAGCCTGGGGCTCGACGGCAAGGACCAAAGGCATCTCTTCCGCCATGGGAGCGGGTTGTCTCACTACCTGGGCTTGACGCCTGCTTCGGAGCCGCTGTTTTGGCAGGCTCAGTCATTCATGTAGCACTTTTGCCGGGCGGACCCCTGGGGCTCGGTAGGAAAGTACTTGTCGGGACCTGGTTTCCTTTGCTTGTTCTGCCCCACTGATGGTTCGACGGATGGTTAAGTTAGCCGGAGCAAAAAGGTACCTGGTTCCATAGGTAGCTTGAATGCAGCATGCTCGGCTGTGTAATCGGCGGATGTCGTTTCTCCGCCGGGGACGGTTCACCGGATACCGCCAAAGCGCCTCCAGCTTCCTCACCTCATCTACGTAAGCTTCCATCAATGGGCTCGATAATCCTTGTTGACCTGCCTCGACAACGAGCTGCGAGTCGCCTCGACGATGAGCTTTAACCCCGGGTCCGCTGCGATCATGAGACCGCAAGCAATCCTCGTACTCAGCGGTGTTGTTGGTGGACATCTCCGGGAAGTGCATCTGGATCACGTACTTGAGGTGTTCTCTGGTGGGCGCGACGAGTAGCACACCGGCACCAGCGCCTTGCAGCGAGAAAGCCCCATCAAAGTACATGATCCAGTCGCGGTCTGCTTACTTGCCGGGGAGAGTGGTCTCCTGGATTTCTTCGTGAGGCGTCGAGGTCCACTCTGCGATGAACTCCGCCAAGACTCTGCTCTAAATTGTCGAGGTACTTTTGAACCTTAAACCAAAGCTTGACAGCTCCAAGGCCCATTCCACAATCCTTCCGGTTGCATCCGGGTTGTGCAGTATCCGTTGCAACGGGAGGCGGGTGACGACAGTGATCTCGTGGGCCTGGAAGTACTGATGCGGCTTCCTCGAGGCCATAAGGAGGCCGAAGAGCAATTTTTGCACGCCGGAATACCTCGACCTAGCCCCCTGCAAGAGGGAGCTGACAAAGTAAATCGGGTGCTGCATCATCTTCTTCTTCGGCACCACTTCACTCGATTGCGCAGGCATTGCCTTGGTGATACCAGACTCTGCCGGGGGCCGCGCCTTGACGGCACCAGGCCCTACTAGGAGAATCTTTGGCTTGCCATCCGCAGGTTTTGCCGCCATTGCTGCCTCCTCGTCGACCTCCCTCTGCGCCACCAATGCGGCGCTGACCACTTGATTCGTCACTGCCAGATACAGCAACAACGGCTCTTGTGGTTTAGGTGCAACCAGTATTGGCGTGGAGGAAAGGTATTTCTTCAAATCCTGCAGTGCTGCCTCGGCTTCTAGGGTCCACTCTATTGGGACTGCCTTCTTCAAAATTTTGAAGAAGGGAAGGGCGCGCTCGGCGGACTTGGAGATGAATTGGCTCATGGCGGCAACGCAGCCGGTGAGCCGACGCACATCCTTCATCCGCCTGGGCACCTCGATCTGCTCAATAGCCTTGATCTTGTCCGGGTTTGCCTCAATCCCGTGCTGCGACACAAAGAACCCGAGAAGCTTGCCAGACGGAACACCGAAGACGCACTTCTCAGGGTTCAGCTTGAGGTTGATCTTGCGCAGGTTAGCAAATGTCTCTTCCAGATCTTGCACAAGAGTTGGCCCATCCTTGGTTTTGACCACTATGTCATCCATGTAGGCCTCCATATTTCTATGGAGCTGGGGTTCAAAACCAATTTGGACTGCTCTTGCAAACATTGAGCCAGCACTCTTCAACCCGAAAGGCATCCGTAAAAAGCAATACATACCACATGGGGTGATGAATGTTGTCTTCTCTTCATCCTATCTTGTCATGAAGATTTGGTGGTAGCCTGAGTAGGCGTCGAGGAATGATAGCAGATCACACCCGGCTGTGGAGTCAACAATCTGGTCGATGCGCGGCAATGGGAAGGGGTCCTTAGGAAATATCTGTGTAATCAATACACAGCCTCCACTTCCCATTCGCCTTGCGCACCACTACCGGATTGGCCAACCACGTCGGGTGGAGCACCCTCTCACCAAACCTGCCGCCCAACTTCCCGATCTCCTCCGTGATGAACTCCTGCCTTTCGAGCCTCGCGCTCGACCTTTTGTTTGACGGGCCGCGCGTGGGGGCAGACAGCTAGGTGGTGCTCAATCACCTCCCTGGGAACACCGGGGATGTCGGACGCTTGCCATGCAAATACGTCGACATTTGCCCGCAGGAAGGTGATGAGAGCGCCTTCCTATTTGCTGTCAAGGGTGGAGCCTATGATGAAGGCCCCTCCCGTGCCATCCTCCCCGACGGGCACCTTCTTGGTCTGCGGCAGCTCGGCTCTCGATCTCTTGCTCTGGTCAGTAGAGCTCTCTGGCACGTCCTCAATGGTAGCACAACACTCCGAGGAGGTGCGCTTGCCGGAGTGGGTGCGAGAGGTCTTGTCGGGCTCCTTCTTCCCTCCCAGGCCTTCAGCGGCAGGAGCAGATGCCTTGACATCAGCTGCTGCAACTGCTACCCGGTAGAGTTGGTCGGCGTAGATCAGCGCGTCCTTGTCGGAGGGGACGGAGATGATGGTCAACGGCCCGGGCATCTTTAGCATGTTGTAGGCGTAGTGTGATGTCACCATGAACTTGGCTAGGCCGGGCGGCCGAGGATCCCGCTAGGGCAAGGGATCTCGCCACGCCAAGACGATCCTCTCCGTCCTGTAGTTCAACTCTCCTCCAAATGTCACGGGCAATGTGACCTTTCCCTCCGGCTGGCTCCTCCCCGGATTGACCCCTTGAAACGTCCATGTTTCCTCGAGGTCTCCATCAGGGATTTGCAACCTTTTGATCACGACAGGCGTGATCAGGTTCAGGCTGGCCCCACCGTCAACCAACATCTTGTTCACCCTGAGGTTGCGTATCATTGGCGAGACCAACAACGGAAAACACCCGACCGTGGTAGTGCGGTCAGGGTGGTCCTCAGCATCAAAGCTGAGGGGCGTGCTGGACCACTTCAGCGGCTTCTGGGCGTCGAACGACGGCTCTGCTGCTGCAATCTCACATGCCCACTACTTGAGCTGGCGGTGAGAAGTAAGCACAAGGCGCCGCCATCGACGCACATGGCCTCTGTGGCCTTCTGGAACCCTTGCTCACCAAACTCGTCGTCCTCGTTGTGATCGTCGTCTTCTTGTTTCTTGTCACAGCCCCGGGTGGGCCTCTCTTGTTGGTTGTCCTTGCCGGGGCGGCCTCCTTGGCTGCCACGCTTCTTTCCGGATCCCTTAGCACCGTCCTGGTCCTTCTCCTTGTCCTACCTTTCGTACTCAGCTTTTTGCTTCTCAGCAAGCAGCTCAACTTGTCGGCAGTTCTGGAGGTCGTGGCCCTTGGTGCGGTGGATCTTGCAGTATAGCTTGCCGGAGCTTCCTGACTTGTCGGTAGCCGCCAAGGCCCGGCAGGCGGTGATGAAGCCATGTACCTAGGGTAGGGTCATGGACCTGTCCAAGATACCCTCCCCAAGGACATCTCTTGAAGAAAACACCTTTCACCGACTGGAAGGATTCCACTGACGGACTGAAGACACTCGACCATGAAGCCAACCACTCGACCGTCAGAGATCTACAAATACCAAGACGAAACGGTCGGTCATCAAGTGGCTTTATGGTCATCATAGCACTTTATGTGGGACGTTACAAGAACTCCCTATCTTAATGTACCTTAATCCCTACATAATCGAGGGTAGGAGGGTCCGCTAACTCTATAAAAGCCACTCCTCCTCGGTAAAGGGTTCGCACTCAGAACTCATACGCAGATAATACAATCGACCGCCTCCGGGCTCCGAGACGTAGGGCTGTTACTTCCTCCGAGAAGGGCCTGAACTCGTAAACATCTTGCGTATACAACTAATCCATAGCTAGGATCTTGCCTCTCCATCCCTACCCCCCATTCTACTGTCAGACTTAGAACCACGACAGTTGGCACCCACCATGGGGCTGGTGTCTTAGCGACTTGTTGGAGAAGTTGCAGTTTTTCCGATCCCCTTCATCATGGTTTCGGGTGGAGTTTTGGTTGAGGGCCGCGAGATCCGTCTCGGCGCGCTCACGTTCATCGACGATGACTCCGCTTGGCTGCAGGAGGCTCCACTCGACGTCGACGCACTCCCCGTCCGTGGGGCAACTAACTCGCGCAGGCGTCTGCGGGCGCCCCTCGGCAGCCGTCGACCCAAGATCGGTCGGCTCCGTGCCGCCCTCCCTCCCAGATCTCTCGCCGCGCAAGCGCCCGGCCGGTCGAGGCTTCAGCAGGGTGAGGCACGCGTGGCCCGCCATCGGCCACTCCCAAGTCGCTGCAATCGATCCCGATTTAATCTCTCTACGACATGTTCGATCTGCCGACCGGCTTCGCAGAGATCGCATCCGAAAAGCAAAAGATGTCGGATTTCGGTTCCGCAGACCTTGAGGTTCAACACGGGTGCGTGCGGAGATCCAACCTCCACCGCCTCGCACTCGCTGAATCGCTGGGGCCTAAACTACTAAACGGAACAGCACAAGAGACACGAGATTTATACTAGTTCGGGCCACCGCTGTGGTGTAATACCCTACTCTAGTTTGTGGTGTGGTGGATTGCCTCTGGGCTGATGAGGAACAATACAAGGAAGAACAGCCTCGCGAGGGTCTGTTCTTGGCGGGTTTGATGAACTGCTAGGTGGTGTTCAGCTGCCTAGCTACTGGTTCCTCGATGAGGATTCTCGATCTCTTCGCCTCTCCTGATCTAGATGCCGATCGCTTCGATCCCACCGCCTCGAGTGTGGCTACTCCTATTTATAGGCGAAGGCCCCGGCCTCTTCCCAAATATTGAGCGGGAAGGGCGCCAACAATTGGCCATTTTGAAGGGGAACAGCGGGTACACTTATCCCGACTAAAGTTGGTCCTCGCCGCCAAAGGCTCGTGATGACGCCTGCTTGGGCTCCACGATGACTCCTTCCAGCCGCTGGGGCTGGTCTTGGTCTTGTTGCACCGGAATGGATGCCTTTGCTTGATGCTCTTGCATGCGCTTGCTCCTTTGCACCAAAGAGGAAAGGAGGACACCGCGCTGGCTGGCGCCTTGGTCGCCATGGTTTACGCCATGGGCACCTCGCGAGGTACCCGCCTTGAACTCTCCGCCTCATGAGCCAGCCCGACGAGGCCGTGCTCGAGGAAGCCTTGTCGCCCCGCCTCATGAGGCTTGGCCTCGCGAGGGTCTTGAGCTTATGCTGATGAAGATGGGCTCTCCTGGGCCTCCTTGAGCCACGCCGCAGGCCGCAAGCAGGCAAGTCTGGGGACCCCTGTTCCCAGAACACCGACAAGCAGTGATCCGGTGGCGGAGGTACTGATGGTCGACGGACCATGTAGTCCTCCTGGTTTCCCCCGCGCCGATGGAGGCGTTGGCGGAGGCGAGCCGGCGAGGTTCACGAAGAGTATCAACCCGAGCCCCTCACTTCGCTGCAGTAGAGGGGAGCTTGTCGCCGAACATGGATGCGCTTCACACTCCTATCATTGGAGAAACCCCGAGGCCCGCGGTTTTAGAAGACGCTGCTTAATAACTTGGCTGAGCGCACCCGACCGAAAATCTCCAGCGAGTGATCGATTTAACAAGCGCAATAACGGGTCCCGCTGCCCGCCGACGCCAACTCTTTCCACAACCGACTCAGGTATACCAACTCCGATTCAGAATCTAGCAGCTACAGCCCGATAGCAGTAGTCTATTCAGCCTTCCCAATGAGGCTGGCGAGGCTTGCTACAGATCGTAGATTTACTCCGGCAGCAGGAGATCAAAATTCAGCAGTATCGCAGTCATGAATAGGATTCACAGCAGATCCGTCGCCATGAATACAGTCCACTCGGCTCATAGCCCAAGACCGCCTCAGGCGTGAGGGACATGGAGGCGGGCGTGATCAAGATGAGGACCGATTCAATCGTGATGATCGACGCCGAGTGCCCACTCCTCCTCCAAGGGGTGGATCATACGCGCCGACGACAACAGGATGATGACACCATCACAAGAAAGGCGAAGGATTCCACGACCCTGTGGAACCAGTGCTTTGATGCGAGATCCATTATCGCTCAAGGTTTGGTCGACAGAAATGAGCTCACCGAGAAGGCTATGATGTAAATGCGCCCACCAGCAGCAGAGTACACGCCTCAGACCGTGAGTGTTTTAGCAGAGCCATCGTGGTCAAGGTGATTCCTCCCAACTTCAGGTTGGCGATCGAGTCAAGAAGTTCACTGGTGAGTCCAAGCCGGATACTTGGCCTGAGGACTACCGAGTGGCTGTTCAGATTGGCGGGGGCAACGATGAAGTGGCCATGAAACACCTGCCTCTTATGTTGGAGGGCTCAGCCAGAGCATGGTTGAATCAGTTAGCACCCAGCAGCATTTACACTTGGGAAGATCTTGCCCGAGTGTTTGTCAAGACATTTGAAGGAACTTGCAAGTGGCCAGCAGGGTTGACAGAGTTGCAGTCGTGTGTGCAGAAGTCGAATGAAACTCTGAGGGATTACATCCAGAGATGGATCACATTGCACCACATGGTAGAGAATGTATCTGATCATCAGGAAGTCTGTGCCTTCAAGGAAGGCGTTAAGAACAGAGAGTTAAGTTTGAAATTCGGTCGGACCGGAGATATGACCCTGAGTCGAATGATGGAGATTGCCACCAAGTACGCCAATGGTGAAGAAGAGAATCGGCTCCGGAGTGGCAAGTACAAGTCAGCGGCTAATGAAACCGGGGGAGGGAACTCCAGTCGGAAGCAGAAACGAAAAGCCGAGCCAGTTGCTCCTGGAGAATCCTTGGCCGTGACTCCAGGAAAGTTCAAGGGGAAATCCAAGGGGCCTTGGAACCCCAAGAAAGTGAAAGACCAAGATGGAAATGATGTATTGGACTTGCCGTGTCACATCCACACGAAGAAAGATGAAGAGGGTAAACTCATTTACCCAAAGCATACCACTCGACAGTGTCGGCTCTTGATTCAGCAGTTCCAGGGGAAGCATCCCAAGGATAAGGAGAAGGAGTCGGACAAACTTGAGGACAAGGAAGATAGTAACGGTGGATACCCTCAGGTCAATTCCACCCTGATGATTTTTGCTGATGTTGAAAGCAAAAGTCGATTGAAAGTTATCAACCGAGAAGTGAATATGGTCGCTCCGACGACACCCAGTTATCTGAAATGGTCGCAGACCGCCATCACGTTCGACCAGTCTGATCACCGGACACACATAGCCACCCCTGGGAGGCAAGCTTTGTTGGTCGACCCAGTCGTCGAAGGCACTCGACTAACTAAAGTTTTGATGGATGGTGGCAGTGGCCTGAACATACTGTATACAGAGAGGTTGAAAGGGATGGGCATTCGATGTCCGGACTCAGACCAAAGAACATGAGCTTCCATGGAGTCATTCCCGAAAGAAAGCTGAGTCACTCGGCCAAATTGCTCTCGATGTGGTTTTTGGTGATTACAAGAATTTTCGAAGGAAAAGTTGACCTTGAGGTCGTGGATTTCGAGCGCTTATCACGCTATTCTGGGAAGGCCGGCGTATGGGCGTTTCATGGCTCGACCATGTTATGTATACCTCAAACTGAAGATGCCAGGTCCCAAAGGTGTGATCAATGTCACTGGCAATCGGAAGAAAGCAGAAGAGTGTTTTCAGAAAGGCTCTAAGATCGCTGATGCTCAGATGGCAGTGGTAGAGCTGCAAGAGTACCAGAAAACTGCAGACCCGAGTGATTTGTTGCGAGCCAAGAAGCCCGCCACGGAGTCAGCATTTCAGTCGTCCGATGAGACGAAACCGATTCATATTCATCTGACTGATCCCAATGCTGCTCCGACTCACATCTCAACATCACTCGACTCCAAATAGGAAGAAGCGCTCATCCAGTTCCTCCGTGAGAATTGCGACATCTTCGCGTGGAAGCCTGCTGACATGCCGGGTGTTCCCAGGGGACTGGCTGAGCATCGTCCATGAGTCGACTGAAAAGTTAAACCTGTCAAAGAACATCTTCGATGGTCCGCCATCCAGAAGAGAAAGGCCAATTGCGAGGAGGTGGCTCGGCTCTTAGCAGCAGAGTTTATCCGAGAGATTTACCACTCCGAGTGGCTCGCCAATGTTGTCATGGTCCCTAAAAAGGACAAGTCACTTTGCATGTGCATCGACTTCAAACATATCAATCGGGCCTGCCCGAAAGATCATTTTCCTCTCCCCCGCATCGACCAAATAGTCGACTCCACCGCGGGATGTGAGCGGTTGTCTTTCTTAGACGCCTATTCCGATTACCATCAGATCCGTCTGTATGGACCCGACGAGATCAAAACAGCTTTCATCACTCCATTCGAGTGCTTTTGTTATGTCACCATGCCATTCGGCCTCAAGAATGTCGGAGCCACGTTCATGAGGATGATTCAGAAGTGTTTGCTCACTCAAATCAGTTGGAATGTGGAAGCATACATGGATGATATTGTGGTCAAGTCACGGAAAGGTTCCGACCTGTTGACTGACCTTGCTAAAACATTTGCCAATCTCAGGAGGTATGATATCAAGCTTAATCCATCAAAGTGCACATTCGGAATTCCTAGCGGAAAGTTACTCGGTTTTCTCGTTTCCGAACGAGGAATCGACGCCAACCCAGAAAAAGTTGGCACTATACTCAATGAAACGCCTCGTATGCGTGTGCACGATGTCCGAATCTCTTGGATGTTTGGCCGCTTTAAGTCGATTCATCTCTCATCTCGGTGAAAAGGCATTGCCTCTTTACCGATCGATGAAGAAGTCGACAAGTTTGAGGACTCAAGTTGATGTAGCGCTTGCGAGCTAAAAGCTCGCTCTCCACCCACCGGTGCTTGCTGCCCTAATCAGCAAAGAGCCTTTGCTACTTTACATTGCAGCCACAGGACAAGTTGTCAGTACAGTACTTACGGTCGAGTGGGAAGAAGAAGGAAAAGCCTTCAAAGTTCAGCGCCCAGTATAATATCTTTCTGAAGTATTGACCCCATTAAAGCAAAGATACCCTCATTATCATAAGCTTGTTTATGGGATTTATATGACCACGAAGAAGGATGCTCATTACTTCTTTGACTATTCCATTACAGTCGTCAGCGACGCCCCATTGTCAGAGATTCTGCACAACAGAGATGCAACTGGTCGAGTGGCAAAATGGGCGATTGAACTCCTTCCCCTTGATATCAAATTTGAGGCAAAGAAAGCCATCAAGTCCCAAGCAGTAGCAGATTTCATCACCGAGTGGACTGAACAGCAATTGCCGACTCAAGTTCACTCGGAGCACTAGACCATGTTCTTTGATGGTTCCAAGATGTTGAATGGTTCCGGTGCTGGGGTAGTGTGTAACACCCCCAAAAATTTAACCAGGTTTTAATTATTTAAATTTTTGCCAAGAGTTTAAAATTTTTTGCCTGCAAGAATATCTCTGTGGATTTCAAAACTTTTCTTTTAATATTAAGGAGTTTTTCCCAAGTGGGTCCTTCCTAAAAAATTTGGACTTATAGGCCCTCCCTTTAAAAACATCTCTCAATCAGTAGATTTAATTGTTAAATTATTTCACCCTGAGCTTTATTCATTGAAATAACTTGTTTTAAGTTTTGGAGCTCCTTTTTGTACTACCACCAGTTGATAAACTTAACTAAAAATCCAACCAAAATTTGGAGATGTCATGTGATGTCTCTAAATCACTTTTGTGCAATAATATATTTCATTCACTGCATATTTTGAGTGCTACACATGTTTTTCTTCTCTGGTCCAGGGGACAATTTTACACTACAACCCTTTAAAATATTTCTTTCTAGCTTCCACCAAAATTATGGGATGTTGGTAGTATCATATTATTCAACTTTATGCAAAAACCCAGTGGTGTTATTTGAAATTTTTGAGTGAATCAACTTCATCTCCATTATGGTCCAACATGATGATTTGTACAGCAACCATAGTCTTGCTTGCTCTTTGGCCCTAGATTCTTTCTCCTACTTGTAGTCCTCCATGCAAAACCCCTAAGTCCAGGAGCTTGCACTCATTTGATCATTTTTGGTTCAAGTTATAATGCCACCCACCTCCTGTCCAGATTTGAAGTTCTGCAAAACTTGCACTAGCAAGTTTGTGCTTTTCACAAACTAACCTCACCAGCCTCTCTTTCACCTAAATAGACCCCACTGAAGTTTTGGTCACCCAAGAAATGCCTAAGTGCCTCTGGCATTTTGTCAAACACCCGTGGGCATGAACAGTTTTGGCATGATTGTAAGTTTGTGTTGTGAACTTTCCCATCTGTCCAAACCAAGTTGTCCAAGAGCTCGCTAGTGGTCTCTAACCTGCACTGTGGATTTGCATTTGATCTCTAGCAGTTTTGGCCACCCCGGCATTTCGTCGAGCGTACGCGCAGTGCACGCCGGAGCGCTTAATAGAGCACGCTGCTTTTGCACGTGTCGCCGCCGAGCAAGCGCTACTGGATAAACTTCCCGAGCTCATCCCGATCCTTTCCCCTCGCCACGTCGCGCTAAGAGCCCCGACCGCCTGGCTCGCCATACTGCTGGCGCCGTAGCAAGCTCATTGGCGGCACGCTGCGGCCACATCCATGGATGGCGCCGCCCAAACCTCCTCCGCTGCCAGCTGCCCCTTACATCTCCAGCTCCACCAGCAGCCGCCCCTAGCTGTCGCCGCCACGCCGCCATTGCTACAGAATGACGGTCGCCGCCATCCTTATCGCCCGGCCGCCCGGAACCGACCTCCACCACAGATATAAAGGCCCCGGAGACCAATCAAGTTCTCGTGCAACCTTTTTCGATCCCCTAGAGCTACCACGACTAGCGATCGAGGAGGGAAGGCCTTCTTCCCGAGTCCGTCGGTTCGGTCACCGCCTGCTCCGCCGATTCCGCCGCCATCGGTGCCCCTCCTCTCCATTCTCTCCACCAAGAACTCCCCTCCCTCTCATGAGTGCAACCTCGCGCTCAATTTTGGTCGGAGACCACCGTAGCCCCAAACCCACTATCCACCAACGCTCCGCCGCCAAGCTCGTCGCCGGCAACTCCGCCCACGCCGGCGACCATGGCGAGTACCCACAGACTGCCTCGACCCCCTGCACACCCATATCCTCAGATCACCAAGGGACGCCTTCGTCGGCAAAACCTCACCGAGCTCCGCCTGTTCGTTAGAGGGGAACGGCGCTGGCTGGTCAAACGACGATGGGCAGGCGGGCCCACTGTCGATGACTCCAGCCTGGCCCACGCAGGAGTAAGTGGAAGCGCCTTTCCCGACACGCCTTCGACGTGTTTTTCTTTTAAAACGTTTTCTTTTCTGTTTTATTTTAAAAACAGATTTTGACCAACCTTTGACCTGCTATATCTTTTAAAATACAACTCCAATTAAATTGATTCTTTTTCCTACCTCTTTCAAATATTGTCTAGTTTATTTTAAGATTTATTTGAAAAAATTTCAAAACAACTTTTGTGCTGTTTTTATTTTTGTGTGTTAATTCTTTTATATTTTCAAAATAGGATTTTTGAAGAGGGGAGAATTATTTCAAGAATTTGAAATGCACCCTGCCTTCCCGTGGCCTGAAGGCAAGCATTCTAAACCCTGGCATAATATTTTTGTGAGTTCGTTGACACGTTTATAACAACACCTCATTTCGGAGGACTCGTTATTTCAAGTGATATGATCTTGTGCATGGATGCATATTAATGGTTTCCATGCTGTTGGGAATGAACACACTTGTGATGATAATCATCCTCATGTGCCTTGCATGCATGCCGGAAGAAGTCCGGGAGAAACCTCTGCCTTGGGTAGGCATGGGTTTGTCGCCGGTCTCCGTCGGGACGGTTATGTCCGGTATGGCATGGTAAGGTATGGTGAGTGGTGATTCTGTTGGTTGAATTATTTTCTCTATGCATGTCATGCAGGGAAATTTATCAACCTCCTGAGTCGACCATAGATCGAGCCTTGTGCCAGCAACCCCCATACTTGTTTCGTACTACCACTCGTCTCTACAGCAAGTAGAGTACGGTCCAGTAAGTTGTCAACCTCTTTCTAGCACACACTGTACAGAGAGGCCATGGTGGAAGATACCGGTTGTAGCTGGTAGGCAGGCCACCTGGTCCGGGGCATGGGTGTTTCCGGTTGAGACCGAGAGGGGAGGCCACCCCTTAGAGCGTGCAATATAAATTTGATCCCATGCTACGCGAGGTTGTAGCCTCCCCACTTAGAGTTTGCATGATGTTGTCGTGGGTGATTCGGCACACGTGTGATTTAAGCTGGTGTGTGTTAGGTGTGTTTTCAACATAAAGGTCAGAGACGGAATTAGTCCCGATGGACTAAAGGAACCGTTACTCGTGGGTAAAGAGTACACCTCTGCAGAGATTAAACCTATTCAATAGCCGTGTCCATGGTTAAGGATTACAGTCTGGGATGGGTCAAGTGTCGGTCTTAGTGTCGGTCTTCGGAGGTGAAACTGTTAAAACTGGAATCACGATTGTGACTTGCGATAAATTATGATTATTATCTTCGATGTGGACTAACCTGTGATATTATTTTTGGTATCATCTAATATCCCTGGGATGGTTCTACCTCCTAGATATTCTGTGGCATTTCTTTTAAAGCCCTTTATGTGGTGTCGCTCAGACGCCCGACTGTGGCATTTCTTTTAAAGCCCTTTATGTGGTGTCGCTCGACGGCCCGACTGTGGCATTTCTTTTAAAGCCCTTTATGTGGTGTCGCTCATACGCCCAACTCTGGCATTTCTTTTAAAGCCCTTTATGTGGTGTCGCTCAGACGCCTCGATCGTGGCATTTCTTTTAAAGCCCTTTATGTGGTGTCGCCAAACGCCCGATCGTGGCATTTCTTTTAAAGCCCTTTATGTGGTGTCGCCGGACGCCGATTGTGGCATTTCTTTTAAAGCCCTTTATGCGGTGTCGCTCAGACGCCCGATTGTGGCATTTCTTTTGAAGACCTTTATGTCATTTATTTCATAATCCTAATACTATCATATTATTGCATATTCATAATTAACATGCTTGCACGCATCAGAGTTTATTTACCTTTCGTGACTGACATCATGGGCATAAATATTTCAGAACATCGTTGTTATATTATTCCCGTGTTCATAATGTTTGCGAGTACATTCCAAGTACTCACTGGCTTGTCCCTGGCTATTGTCTTGGCCAGATTTCTTGCGCGGAAAGGAGCGACCGTGTTGACAGCCCCGGAACCTAAGCAACGGTGATAGAAGCCTCGCGAAGATAGGAGTTAACCTGGTCAGCTGTTCCCGTGGGAAATGGAGTCCCAGAGACACTGATGTTTTACAACCCGCTTCAGCCATCAACCGCTAGAAAACCCTTTGATTGTTCTCACAGGCCAGAATGGTCTTGTACTGAATATATTGTATTTTGCTTGGATTTTCTGTATTAAGCTAGTGCCTTATCAGCTAACAGTTATCCTGGGGTTGGTAAGCACAAGGGCCATTTTCTGGGATTAACACCCGAAGAATCGGTCGCCACATAGTGTTGGTTTCCCCCGAGGAGATAAGCTCAAATATGTGCTCCAGATTCACTTTGATTCTTCCAACAATGAAGCAGAATACGAAGCACTGTTGTATGGGTTGCGTATGGCCATTTCACTCGGCGTCCGTCGCCTCGTGGTCTACGGCGACTCAGATCTAGTGGTTAATCAGGTGATGAAGGAGTGGGATGTCAGAAGTCCAGCCATGACTGGTTACTGCAATGCAGTGAGGAAGGTAGAGAAAAAGTTCGAGGGGTTAGAGCTTCATCATGTGCCCCGACTGAAAAATCAAGCTACTGATGATTTGGCGAAAATAGGTTCCAAGAGGGAAGCCATTCCCAGTGATGTGTTTTTGGAGCACATCCACACACCGTCAGTTCAAGAGGATCCTTTCACCGAAGAAGCCCCACAGCCAAAAAGTGCCACTGATCCGACTGAAGTTGAGGTCCCGGCTGTGGTCGACCTGATCATGGAAGTCGTGGTCATCACTCCCGACTGGACGGTGCCATACATCGCAGATATCCTAAGGAAAGAGCTCCGGAGAACGAAGAAGAGGCTCGACGGATCGTCGCCGATCCAAAGCCTTTATCGTGATCAAGGGACAGTTGTACGTAGAAAGCGCGATCGAGTCGGCCGTAAATGCATAACACCGTAAGAAGGTCGATAATTCTTGATGATATCCACTCGGGGACCTGTGGTCATCATGCGTCCTCTCGGACTATTGCGGCTAAAGCATACCGAGCGGGATTTTACTGGCCAAAAGCAAATGAAATGGCGAAGGAAATAGTCGACAAGTGCGAAGGATGTCAGTTCTATTCCAATATGTCACACAAACCCGCCTCAGCCTTGAAGACCATTCCACTCGTCTGGCCCTTTGCTGTTTGGGGATTGGATATGATTGGACCACTGAGAACTGGTAGAAGCGGCTTCACTCACTTGCTAGTGGCAGTCGACAAGTTTACTAAGTGGATCGAATCTAAGCCTATCAAGAATCTCGATCGCGTAATCGCTATCGGTTTCATCAGAGAGTTGATATTCAGATATGGAGTTCCGCATAGCATCATCACTGACAATGGGTCAAACTTCGATTCCGACAAATTCAAAGCCTTTTGCGCCTCCCAAGGCACGCGAGTCGATTATGCTTCAGTTGCTCACCCCCACTAGAATGGACAAGCAGAACGAGCAAATGGTCTATTTCTCAAAGGATTGAAACCCCGGCTGATGCATGATCTCAAGCATGCAGCAGGAGCATGGGTCGGCGAACTTCCATCAGTTCTTTGGGGATTGAGGACCACTCCTAATCGGTCGACTGGGAGAACTCCATTCTTTCTAGTCTATGGAGCTGAAGCAGTTCTGCCGAGTGACCTGCTTCACAATGCACCTCGAGTCGAACTCTACTCTGAAAATGAAGCGGAGCAAGCCCGGCAAGATGCAGTCGACCTCCTAGAAGAGGAGAGAGAGATGGCCCTGATCCGCTTGACCATCTATCAGCAGGAATTGCATCGATTCCATGCTAGAAATGTGAAGAGCCGAACCTTCCAAGAAGGAGACTTGGTCCTCCGAGTGGATCAATAGAAACCACACAAGCTCGCTCCCACTTGGGAAGGTCCCTTCATCGTCACCAGAGTTCTCCACAATGGAGCATACCATCTTTACAACGCCGATCGCAGATTGATGAGCCTCGAGCTTGAATGCGGAGCTGCTCCGCCCCTTTTATACTTAAGTACTCACTCGGGTGAGATGTAATAAAAGTACCTCTGTAGTTTGTTTATCGAAGACAAGAATGTTATAATTTTCCCAGTGATTGTTATTACTTTTTGTTTACATGAGAAATTTCCCCCCAGTGGGTAGCTTAGCTGCGAACCCGCTTGGCCTAAGTTTGTAAAAAAAATCCCTGCCAAGTGGTGAGCCAGCCTCCCACTCGGGGGCTTAGCTGCGAATCCGTTTCTCCTAAGTGTTTAAAATCCCTGCCGAGTGGTGAGCCAGTCTCCCACTCGGGGGCTTAGCTGCAGTCCAAGTACTCGCCTAAGCGTTTAAAATCCTACCGAGTAGTGAGCCAGCCTCCCACTCGGGGGCTTAGCTGCAGTCCAAGTACTTTCCTAAGTGTTTAAAATCCTACCGAGTGGTGAGCCAGCCTCCCACTCGGGGGCTTAGCTGCAGTCCAAGTACTCGCCTAAGTGTTTAAAATCCCACCGAGTGGTGAGCCAGCCTCCACACTGGGGCTTAGCTGCAGTCCAAGTACTCGCCAAGTATTTAATACAATGTGCGCTTTGTAAGGGCGATGAGGTACAGGTCGACTGTTGCCTTCCCCTTTAGAGCTACGACACAAAAAATCCTCCCACTCAGAGGCTTAGCTGCAGTCCAGTACTTGCCTAAGTTTGAAAAATCCTACCGAGTGGAGAGCGAACCTCCCACTCGGGGGCTTAGCTGCAGTCCAGTACTCGCCTAAGTATCTGAAAATCCTACCGAATGGAGAGCGAACCTCCCACTCGGGGGCTTAGCTGCAGTCTAGTACTCGCCTAAGTATCTGAAAATCCTACCGAGTGGAGAGCGAACCTCCTACTTGGGGGCTTAGCAGCAGTCCAGTACTCGCCTAAGTTTGAAAAATCCTACCGAGTGGAGAGCGAACCTCCCACTCGGGGGCTTAGCTGCAGTCCAGTACTCGCCTAAGTATCTGAAAATCCTACTGAGTGGAGGGCAGCCCTCCCACTCTGAGGCTTAGCTGCAGTCCAGTACTCGCCTAAGTACGAAATCCTTTCCAATCCGCAAGGACGACGAGGTGCAGGTCGACTGTTACCTTCTCCTTCGGAGCTGCGCCACAAGTACAACGCGCGCTCCATCCCGATCCACAAGGACGACGAGGTGCAGGTCGCCTGTTACCTTCTCCTTTGGAGCTGCGCCACAAGTACAACATGCGCTCCATCCCGATCCGCAAGGACGACGAGGTGCAGGTCGACTGTTACCTTCTCCTTCGGAGCTGCGCCACAAGTACAATCCGTGCTCCCTACCTGCAAGAGCAATGAAGTGTAGGTCGACTGGATTTTTCACCTCAGAGCTACATCTCAAGCACTGAAGTATATTCCGAGTGAAGAACAAAGTTCGCTCGAAGGAAAATGAAAGCATATTCGACGACAAGCCAAGTTCGGATATCATCCTACGGATTCAGAAGTACCCAGGCATCAAGCCTGTTAAAGTTTATCGGTTACAAGACCACTCGGCATTCCGAGGCAAATTTAAGACGAATCATAGAAGTTTTTTACTCCTCAGGTGGAGGACTAGAAGGCGCGACAAACTGGTCCAGGTCGATCCCGTCAGCGATCCGGGTGGCAGCACCAATGAAAGTCTCCGTGAAAGATCGGAAGTCGTACTTCTTGGTATTTGCAACTTTGATGGACGCCAGCTTTTCCTCTCGCGCCTCCTTGCAGTGAATGCGGACCAGGGACAAAGCAACATCGGCACCACATCTGGCAGAAGACTTTTTCCATTCCTTCACTCGACTTGGAACGTCATTCAGTCGAGTCATTAAAGACTCGAGGTCATTTTGAATTGTCTCGCTTTGGCAGTGTCGAGTCGATCCGCGACACCACAACCTTCAGTCGAGCGAGGTAGTCCACCACAGCAGCGACACGAGACTCAAATCGGAGCACATTCATAGCGGCTTCATCCTTCACGGGGAGAGTTAACGGGTCCAGCTGGTCTCCACTGACTAGTCTCCTCCTCAAGTTCGACAAAATTCGTAAACGCAACTCGAGTTCAAGCTAATGGTTCTATGATGAGTCGGTGATAACAAGTCGGTCGGATAAGAGGAATTACCTTCAAGCATGAGGAATAACTTCTTGGTGAGCCCTCCCGATAAGCCTCCAGATCGCTCCTCTTCCCTTGATTCGCTAGCCTTGTCGCTCGAGCTATCTTGTCATTCTTCACCGGCTAACCTCCTTGTTGGCCGCTACGAGAGCAGTTTTCAGATTGGCGTTCTCTTCTTCAAGTTTACCGATCGAAGCCAGTTTTCTTCTGCGAGCTTTGTTTTGTCCAAAGCCTTTTCGCACCTCGGCAAGGTCATGATCCTTCTTCTTGAGCCTCCTCCATTTTGTCTGCGCAAAATGACAAAGGAGATCAGAATTAGGAAGGGCGTAAAGACAAAGACAGTTGTCAAGTTCTCACCAGCCATACCTTTTCCTTCGTCTCTCGCCTTTTGCAAGTTCTCCTGAGCAAGCTTCAAGTCAAGGTTGAGCTGGATCTGTTTGTTTTCCAATTCAGTATAGCGAGCCACAAGCTCGCAGGATTTCTGCGAAGGATCAATCGACAGACATCAAAGATAGGTTACTTCCGAGTGACTAAGAAAAATCATTGCATTTCTAAGACTACAGCCGAATCAAAATATTCGACAGTAGTCTCGGGGACTACACCCAGTGGGTGCACTTAGCGTGCCCCCACTGGTTCTATCGACTCGGTTTGATCAGTTGACCGAAAGAGACAAAAAGGTTATGATCCCAAATCATAGCTAACTGTCAGCAGTCAGCCTCGGTATCATAAAAAAAAGAGTTCTTCAGACTACGGTCGATCGCCAAAGAGTCCACCATAGTCTCGAGGACTACACCCGATGGGTGCACTGTGGTGCCCCACCGTTTCAAGATTCCATTCGACATGGTCCGACCAGACCGAGTGAAGAAGTTAACAAAGAAATTCAAAGTATAAAGACTACGGTCGACTGCCAGCAGTCCACCATAGTCTCGGGGACTACACCCAGTGGGTGCACTCAGCGTGTCCCCACCAATCCAAAAATTCAATCGACACACCCAGTGGGTGTACAGATACGAAGATCTTCAGAAAGAAGAGTTTTTCAGGTAGCATATCCTAACAGAACAAGTGGTGACCAACTAACCTGGACGTTGCTCTGAAGAGCTGAGCTGGCATCATAAGCCGCCTGGCTGGCCTCCCGGACCACCTTCACTTGCTCCATCATGATCCCCGCCTGGCGTATAGCTTCCTTGGCAGCACCCACTTGGTCCTCCGGGACGTGGTGTGTGGTGAAAAGGGAGGGTGGATCAGCAGTCGACGATGAAGGCCGGATGCTCGTCAGCGGCACAGCGAAAGACACAGAAGTCCGAGTGATGTTGCCACCCTCATGAACCAGCGTCTCAGGCACTGATACAACTTGAGCAGTCTTGCCAGCAGGCGCCTTTTTATTCCTCCTCCGCCTCAGCGGCGCCTCATCGTCATCATCAAGGAGATCAATGACATGGGGAGGGACTACAGGAAAGATTCAAAGTTAAAAACGGAAATCCAATCGACCAAAAGCAAAACTACAGAGATCATACCAAGGTTAGAGGTGGCAGCATCTTCCATCTCCCGGTCTTCATTCCTGGCCGAGGTCTCAGAGGTAGCAGCCGCAGGTTTCAGAATCAGTTGATCACCAACAAGTCGACCAAAAGTATGACCATGCCAAACAAGAAAACACAAGTTCTCAATTGACCCGAAATGGTGGAATGGCCATCCTCATCTTGGGCAAAGCCTTCGTCGGCTTTGATGGCGCCGCCGGGTTGCTTCGGCGCTTTTTCGGCCGGCGCGGAGACGTCGTCCGAGGGCGTCTCGTCGACTGCCCGACAGGCGCGATAACCTTTCCACGCTCGACCGCAGGGTCATGGGTGAGCTTGGATCGCCTTTCCATGCGAGGAGGGTCGACTTCTTCCTCCTCTTCCTCCTCCTCCTCTTCGCCGGAGCTTTCGTCGTCTTCGTCCTCCTCACCATCAGATTGCCATTCCTCCTGGCTTTGACCTCCGCTCCCTTCCTCCTCCTCGACTGGTTCTTGCGCCCCATTGGGCATCGAGTACATCTTGGTGGTGGCCTGGAAGACGACAAACAAGACAAAAGTCAATCGACCGATTTTAAGCAAACAAGATGAAGAAAGCAGGATCACAGTCAAAGATGCAGGAATGGACCTTGTCTACTTCATATGACTGGTCGAGTGGAGGGATCCTCCTGGCTCCTCGAGGGTTGTCCTTGTTTCATGTGATGCCCGCAAGACACCTTTCCAGCATGGCATCCTCGATCTCCTCCGGGTGGATCCGAGTGGTGTCATCAGTGCCAGAGTACAACCACATCGGATGGTCTCGGGCTTGAAGCGGCTGGATGCGTCGTCAAGGAAGACCTCAAGAGATCCATGCCACCACCCGTCTCGGATGAGCTGGACAACTCGCTCGACCAACACCTTCACTGCGCCTTTCTTCCGAGATCACCTTCAAAGAAGATGGCTTGCTCACTCGGTCCATGGAAAACGAGGAGTCCAATGACCGCTCGGGCGCTGGCTGGTCCTTGCAGAGAACTAAGTTGACTGCCATCCACGGGCTGGCTCGGGTAAGATCATGGCCGGAAAAGAACTTTTTCCTCTCATTTGAACCCCAAGACCCCCACACATCTGAATCACTTGAGTTATCTCGTCACTTAGATTGGCCTTTTTCATCGTCTGGGAGCGACAAGTGAAAATGTGCTTGAAAAGACCCCAATGAGGCCGGCAACCCAAGAAACTCTCGCACAAAGACACGAAGCAGCGAGATACACGATGGAGTTGGGAGGAAGTGGTGAGTTGTGCCCCAAAGAAGTTCAGAAATCCCGAAAGAAAGGGTGAGGCGGCAGAGAAAACCCGCGGTCGATATGGGTGGCCAAGAGAACACACTCACCCTCCAGAGGTTGTGGCTCCACTCCTTCCCCGGAGCCGCGGCTGATCCATGGGGATCCGCCCTCATTGGCCATGTCGTCGAGATCCTTCGCCATCGTCGAGCGGATCCAGCCGCCTCGATCCAGCCCCGTGGCAAGCCGCCTCGACGAAGATCTGCCCCGACTGGTCGCTTCTTCCTTCGCCTTCGCTGTCGCCTTCTTCGCCCGCTCCAAAGCCGTCGTCTTCTCCTTCACCATTGTCGCCGGCGAAACACGCATAGAGCAGCAGCGTTGAGGTGGAATCACACGCAGCGGATGAATCTGGGGAAGGGAGGAGGAAAGGGGAACGCACTATTCAAAAAACCCCCGTCCAGGGCCTTATATGAGGTTGCTTCCGAGTGACTGACTGGTAGGCCCGGGCGATCCTGTCAAATCCCGCAACAGTCGCCCACGCGATACGTGGCGAAAAAGGTGGCGCGGAGATCGAGGCGTCCCTGCCTTATCCCGCCTCGACATCGCGCCTCCTTCGCCCCGCCACTTCCCAAATTCAATCCCGCTAAATCCAGCGCCACGTAGCAAATCATCGATAAAGAATTCCTTCGTCCCATCATTCGGAGTTCTCCAAGCATGAAAAACACACTCGACGGATACAAATAATGGATCAAGGCGATTGAAAAAGAAGTTGAAGCCATCGCCTAAGCTCATTGATCCAGAACAGGACGTGCTCATCGCATGAAAAGTGGGTCGAAAGAGTTCTCAACTCCTTCCCCACTCAAACCTCGATCCATTCAGGGGCTACTGATGAAGCCATGTACCTACGGTAGGGTCATGGACCTGTCCAAGATACCCTCCCCAAGGAAATCTCTTGAAGAAAACACCTTTCATTCTACCTAGAAGGATTCCACTCGACGGACCTGAAGACACTCGACCATGAAGCCAACCACTCGACCGCCAGGAGATCTACAGTCAGTCTGCATACAGACGGTCGGTCATCAAGTGGCTTTATGGTCATCATAGCACTTTATGTGGGACGTTACCAGTAAATCCCTATCTTAATGTACCTTAATCCCTACATAACTGAGGGCTGGAGGGGTCTGGCAAACTCTATATAAGCCACCCCCCCTCCTCAGTGTAAAGGGTTCGCACCCCTGTAACTCATACGCAGATAATATAGTCGACCGCCTCCGGGCTCCGAGACGTAGGGTTGTTACTTCCTCCGAGAAGGGCCTGAACTCGTAAACATCTTACGTATACAACTACTCCATAGCTAGGATCTTGCCTCTCCATACCTACCCCCCATTCTACTGTCAGACTAAGAACCACGACAGGCGCTGCACCCGGCAATCTCCTTACCGGGGGCGTCTGCCTTGACCTTCTTGCCGGCCGGTATCGTCAGATCCCTCAACGGCAAGCACGGCCTTGCCTTTGCGTTTCCTATTGTAACGCCGGCTCTTCTTCATTGGAGTGGCGGCGTCTTCATCAGTAGAGTCGGTTTCCACGCCGGCGTCTTCACCGGAGTACTTCCTTCCCTCTTCAGCCCAGGCGCACCTATCGGCCAGAACATAGGGCTGGGCCACATCCTTGACCTTGGTCATCGCCAGCTCCTCGCGCATCTTGTGATTGCGCATGTTCGTGGAACGCTCTAATCACTGTGGCGGGATGAACGCCGGGATGTTGTACTATGCCTGCTAAATCTCGGATGTACTTATGCAGGTCTCCCTTCCTTCTAGGGAATGATATGCAGATCATCGCCTCGCCATGAGCTTGGTGGCTCCCGTGAAGGCGCCAACGAACTCATGGCACAGATCCCACCAAGAAGAAATGGAATCCACCGCAAGTGCATCAACCAAGACTTCACGCTAGCTTGAGCGCCGGTGAAATAGTTGGCAGCACCTTGTCGTCGCGAGCCCAGCCGCCTGCATCGCGATGGTGTAGATGCTGAGGAACTCGGACGGATGGGTCTTGCCGTTGTACTTCTCACCGACGTCGGGCTTGAACGTGCGGTGGGACGGCCACTGGAACTGCCTCAGCTCACAGGTAATGGCCGGGCAGCCCACCTCGTAAGGTAGGCTGCCGGGACCCCGGGTGCCGGGTGGTCCATAGCGGTCCCGCCTGGCTGGTCCGACCGGGCGGCGTTGTTCAAGGCCGGCCGACGGTGGTTCGAGCGTCTTCATGAGCTCGCTCCCGAAGGACCTAGCGCTGGTCACGGAGGGTCCGCGGGTCGGACAACGCTATGGAGATATTATCACAAGCGTCGTCACGACGGGCCGACACCCGCGGCGGCTAGCGAGGAGGAGGAGAGTGCACCGTGGCCGCAGCTCCCCCGGTCCTCCCAGCGCCAGCAGGTGGTGGCTCGGTGGAGCGCCGACCCGAGGGCCCCGCCGGTCGCGGATCGTCTTTGTTTGAGACGGCGACGAGGCTCCGGATGGTGGCCCTCCACTCATCGAGCTTCTCCGCAGCAGGAGGGAAGTCGAGGAGCAGCTGTGCGCGCGCCAAAGCTTCCGCTGGCGTGGGCGGCAGCGACAGCTACATGGATCGCAGCGCACTTCGACTTCTAACTATGTTAGAAGGAGCTCCGTCACGACCCAGCGGCTGCGTGCCATTTTCGCCAGCGCTTCAGCGAGAGTGCTGAACCCCTTCATCTTGCTGACGACGCACAGGGCTTTTCCCACGGCGGTGCCCATGGTCACCAACGTGGTGACGCTGTTCGGCGTGCATACCATGGGAAGAACGCGCAGTGGTCGCTGGTGTATGCGTCCTGGAGGTCGCCGCGCCGCTCGGAGTCGGCACAACGACACCCCCGGAGGGCCCCGCGCCGCCTGCGGGGGGCCCAGCTCCGTCTTTGGATCCGCGGCGACGTAGTCACCGTCCGGCAGATGAACGATGCTGCTCGCCAGTTCGACCGTCGGGCGATGCTGGTGCTTTCATGGTCGCGTCTGGTCTGTCGCTGACACCGTCCGCTGCTCGCTCGCACGGCACGGGCCGCTCGCTCCTAACGAGCCGATCGCCATGGCCGCCTTCTTCTTAGGGGCCATGGCGACGAAGAACTGCTAGGCTAACTACTGCACAGATTCTCACAATTGCTCCCCTACCGGGCGCGCCAAAGATGTCGGTGTGGAACGACACCTATGGGATCACAAGAATCCCTACTACGGTTGCCGGGCGCAGGGTTGCGAGGAGAGCAGGGCTAGTAGACAGCACAAGGATCGCTTACCTGTGTTCGGGCCGCGAGGATCGCGAAACCCTACTCCTGCTTTGGTGGGTGTATTTCGAGAGTTCTTGAGCTCTCGAACTAGCCGTGGTCGGTGTGTGGTTCGAAAAGAGCTGAATCCTTCTCCTGGTCGCCTCGGGCCTCCTTTTATAGGAAAAAAGGGTTGCCACAGTGGCACACAGGAGGTGGAAAGGTGTACAGTGCCCTGAGCTTATCGCTGATATTACAGGACAAGATGCATTTAATGCATCGCTTAGGTGTCCCCTTGCATTATTGGGGGACGGGGGCGGGGCCCGTCCAGTCCGTCGCCGCTCGCTTCGACACGCGCCCCGGCCAGCGATGCGTGCGGTGCCATGTAGGCAGGCAGGCAGCTGAGGTGGCGCGGTGGTGGAGCCTTCACGAAGATCTGCATGCCGCCACACAGGCGCTTGATGAGTTGGCCTCGGAGCTGCATGTTGCCACGCAGGTGCCCGCCCAGTTGGTTGGGCTGGCAGCTGCATGCGAACGGCGGTGGAAGCTTGGTCGTCGCGGGCCTGGCGGTGGTCCCGCCGGCGTCCTTGGTGAGGGCCTTGCCGGGTGGCCCGGCAAGGGTCTTGCCGTGTGGTCCGGCAAGGGCCTTGTCGTGGCGCGTTGTCGTCCCCGGCAAGGGTCTTGCCGGGGGTCTTGGTAGCCTTCCTCGGCAAGGATCTTGCCGAGGATCGTCGTCTTCTAATCCTCATCTAATCTTGAATATGTCTTCACAAAGATCTGCATGCCACCACAGAGGTGCCTTCCCGAGCCCTGGCCCCACGTTGATGACGGTGTTGGCGGCCGTGGGCTCAAGGGTGGCTCGCTCTGTTGGTGTAGAGCGAGCTGTCCCGGCAAGGATCTTGCCGGGGCCGCTGAGGTTGCCCCAGCAAGGGTCTTGCCGGGGGAACCTGCTTCGTCCCTCTGCTCTTTGTGGTCTTGGCCTTGGCGTTGCTCTGATTATCTTGGGCTTCGGTCTTACCTTGGCTCAACCCCTCCCCCCTGCTCTGCTTGGTGTCGTCGTGGGCACGGCTCTGACTGCCCATGCACAGGTAAAGGGGTACAAAAGTGTGCCCCTCTTTTTGTACACCGACACCATCTCTCTCTCTCTCTCCTACCCAAGAACGGCGCCGAAGGACCTCGCCGGATCTCCATCTCCGGTCGCTCTCCGTGCATTCCGTCCAGTGGGATCGTTCCCCACCACTTCCTCTTTCCATGGAACAAGGTTTCTCCCCAAATCCCTCTCTCTCTTTGGTTTGTTCTTTCGTTTCTAGGTTTTTGGGGAGATGCATGTTGTTCTTGAGATTTTAGGCCAAATCTTTCCAAGAGTAGGATGTAGGAGAGTAGTAATGCATAGAGATGGTACTTGGTATGTTGCCCCGTGGTAGATTTGATCAACCATAGTACCGCTCCGTTGTCACGGTTGTGCTCAGATCCGTTTGGTTCAGATCTGACCCCGTGCGGTACTACCACACCTCCCGTGCGGTACTACCACTCGTACGATACTACCGCTCCTCAGGAGCGGTACTACCGCACGAGGCGCAACACTAAAATTTTACTTCCGCTTCAAGGCGCGGTACTACCATGCCATCCTGGCGCGGTACTACCGTGACTAGGAGCGGCACTAATATTTTAGTTCCGCGCATCCTTGCGGTACTACCGTTGATGTCAAATCTCCCAAGTGGAAATTACCCAATGCTAGTTCTACTTGTTTCACCTATTTTGTTGTGGTCTTTGCATTGATCCTTCTCGCTTCTCTTGCGTGTTTTTGCGTTTTGTGTCATAGGCGGTGGCTCCGGTGCCCCTGTACGATGTTCCAATCCCAGTCGTGACACGGGCTCCAAGCGTCTGCACAACCAAGACGAAGCTCCAGAGGGCTCAAATGCCCCCCCCAACATAAGAACAAGACCACCGCCATCAAGAACAAGGAGCCCTCCATGGGCATGGATGAGATACCACTTGCTGAGTTTGTCACTCGAAGGAGGATGAACCCCTATGTGAATCCTCGTGCCAACTTCAGGGGGAATGATCTGTTCTGGACCAAGCAGCAGAATCTCATCTATCTGGATGTGATCAAGGCCAATCAGAACATCTACGTGGATGTGCACTGGATTGACATGAATCATATGACGGAGGATAAGCACCGTGACTACTTTGGTGAGGCTTTGGACCTCGTGGAGCAGTTTGGCATTGAGGATGTGATCTCTTTCCATCTGGATTATGACCCTGAGATCGTGGCCCAGTTCTTTGCGTCGGTCCACTTCCATCCTGATGAGGAATGGTCCATGACCTGGATGACCAATGGACAACAGATGACTGCTAAGTGGAAGGACTTCATGGCTTTGCTGCAGGTGCCTGATGAGGGGCTCAACATGCCCGTTGGTGTCCGCCCTCATGCCAACCCCGAGTCCGCCAACAAGAACAAGCTTTAGCAATTCTATGTTGGGAAGACTCTTCCCAGTGGCAAGAAGGCATGGGTGCTAAACCCATTCCTTGACATTATGCACCGAATCTTCCGCAACTCCCTCGTTCCACGCATTGTTGACAAGGACAAGGTGCATGCCTATCTTGTGGATATGATGCTCATTTGTGAGGAGGCGCATCACTCTCAGACACAACCACTTGACGTCTCACACATCATGTGGTGCGAGCTTCGGTTTGCAGTGTTCAACCATAAGGTACCCATCTATGGACCCTATCTGTTTCTCTTGATCACGAAGACTTGGGAGAAGCTCTATCCCGATGAGGAGTTTGTTTCCCCTGACTGGATCCGTCACGACCCCATCAAGCTCCGCATCAAGCCTCAGTGGGCTAACACTACTACTCGTGCTGAGGCAGAGGCTGCTAGAATGGATGTCGATGAGGATGAGATTGAGGAGGAGGAAGCGGATGAGGACAGCTCTGTTGGGTATGCCCCTCCCTCTACTGAGCCATCATGGGATAAGAAGCTGAAGGCCAAGATCAAGGCCTTGTTCTGCATGCAAGCCAAGGGGCAATACAAGACTCATGTTGCTTCCAAGGAGAGTCGCCGCCGCGACAAGAGGATCTTGAGGACGTTTGGTGAGGACATATCCAGTGGGTCCGAGAAGCACATCACTCCAGAGGCCAAATGGATGGCAAAGCAGGGGTATCAGTGGACTGAGTCTGAGGAGGAGCCCATCCCTGCTCCCGAGTCCGACGAAGAGCATGACGAGTGATTGCTTCGCTTGAGACACCACTTGTGTCGTAGGTGTCCTCTCTGCCTTTTTGGTGTCTCGATGCCAAAGGGGGAGAGAGTGTAGGATTTGCGAGTCGTGTGTCGTGTTTGTTTCGTCTTGTCGCTTTGCTTTCGTTCCGTTGAACCTCGTTTGCTTTAGTTTGATTTGTGCTTGTGAGTCTAGAGTTTCTATCATATGGTGTAAGACATATGCACTCTATCGTACCCTATTGAACCTATGCTATATCTTGTGCCCTTTTCTTTATGCTCATAGTTATTATCTTATCTCCTTGCTTAGTGTTAGCTCTATTATTGCAAGATATGCCTTGTCCATAAAATATAGGGGGATTGTTGATCCTAGTATGTGTGTCGTGCAGTCCAAAGCACCTCTCTAGATAGCACACATCTAGGGGGGCGTCTATATTTTATGGATGTGGGGTTTGCCCTTGTTCTAGTTTATTTCCCTTAGTGCAAATCCCGTATTGTCATCAATCCACCAAAAGGGGGGAGATTGTAAGGGCATATTTATCCCTTAGTTGTTTTGGTGATTGATGACAATGCTTTTGTGGACTAATCGTGTGCATGGAGTATTTCAGACATATCATGACTAGGCACAAGACGATTTGGTGCCCCTCAAAGACTATTGAAGACGGCGTTTGTCTATGTTTCTTTTCGGTGGATTTGAGTCGTAGGAAAGCTATACTATTAAGAGGGGGTCCGCGTTGGAAAGGTTTGGGTGGAATCATCACATACATGTCCACTCCTTTTGCACCACCTTTCCTTTGGCTCTTTGGAGCATCCTCCGTCTCTCCTTGTCTATGCAAAATGAAGGTCTCCTAGTGTTGCTGAACTGGGGCATGCGGTAGTACTTCTCCTTGAAGCGGTAGTACCGCAGGCCCTTGCGGTAGTACTGGCCTCTGGCGCGGTAGTACCGTGGCCTCAGGCCAGGCGCTGCTGCTAGTGCGGTAGTAGGGGCGGATGTAATTTTATACATCCGCGCCCTACGCGGTAGTACCGCTCCATGGGCGAGGTAGTACCGTGCGCTCTGGCCAGGCTCAGCAGCATGAGCGGTAGTAGGGGCGGATGTAATGTTTTACATCCGCGCCCTACGCGGTAGTACCGCTCCAGGTCTGCGGTAGTACCGTGTCGGATTTTTGCATGGATCAAAACTCAGCGGAACTAGTCACGGATGTATTTTTATATGTCTGTGCCTTCCCGGCCTAGTCCATTCCTGCCTTACGGTAGTACCGCAAGGGGGCGCGGTAGTACCGCGCCAGCGGTTCTACCGCTCCTTGCCTTAGTGCTTCAAGACTGGTCTTAGGCCCTGCCATGGCAGCAGTAGTCCCGCGGTTCGCCGCGGTAGTACCGCGTGTTTGGTGCGGTAGTACCGCAGGTCGCGGGCTGGTTAAGTGGATAACGGTTGGATTTGTTCTTTCACTATATAAGGGGTGTCTTCTTCTCCGAGTTGACTACCTCTTCCACCTCTAAGCTCCATTGTTGCTCTAAGCTCCATTTTCGCCCGATCTCTCTCCCTAGCCATTCAAACTTGTTGATTCTTTAGGGATTGGTTGAGAAGGCCACGATCTACACTTCCACCAAGAGAAATTTGATCCCCCCCTAATCCCTTGTGAATCTTGTTACTCTTGGGTGTTTGAGCACCCTATACAGTTGAGGTCACGTTCCATTGTGGTGAAGCTTCGTGGTGTTGTTGGGAGCCTCCAATTAAGTTGTGGAGATTGCCCCAACCTTGTTTGTAAAGGTCTGGTCGCCGCCTCCAAGGGCACCAATAGTGGAATCATGGCATCTCGCATTGTGTGAGGGCGTGAGGAGAAAACGGTGTCCCTAGTGGATTCTTGGGGAGCATTGTGCATGCACACCGCTCCAGCGGAGACGTACTTCCCTCAAAAGGAAGGAAATTCGCTAACACATCCTCGTCTTCACCGGCTCCACTCTTGGTTATCTCGCGCCTTTACTTGTGCATACTTATTTGTGTTATATCCCTTGCTTGCTTGTGTGCTTGTTGTTGTTGCATCATATAGGTTGCTCACCTAGTGGCATATCTAGACAACCTACTTTGATGCAAACTTTAAATTGGTAAAGAAAAGCTAAAAATTGTTAGTTGCCTATTCACCCCCCCCCCCTCCCCTCTAGTCAACTGTATTGATCCTTTCAGATGTCCATCCAACATCCGTCGTGCTTCTTCACACTCTGCTCTTCCTGCTCTAGCCGCTCAAACAAGCGCCGGCAGGACTGCCTGCTCCCTCCTCCTGTGGCCGGTTGTGCTGCCGCGCAGGCCTCACCGCCTCACCCTACTCCCATATCTGGCCTGGCCATCCCTCTACTCACCCACACCTGCTGTTATTCTCCGGCGATGGCAGATGAACCAGTAAACCCTCATAGTCCCCTCCGTGTGGGAAACAACTGCCGAGTCTTCCCTGGCTCCATGCCATTCCCTTCCTAGGCCTCACCATCGTCCACTGCCCTGGTGCTGTCCGCGCAGCATGGTCAACGAACGACATCCTTCGGAAGTGGAATGTACGTGGAGAGGCTGACAGCTGGGTCCATGGTCGTACACAAGGAAATGCCTCCTTATTACACGCAAAATAATGATTCCTCCACCTGACAGCAGGGACCCACCGAAAGGGCCTCTGTCTTTCACGAAAAAACGTTCCCCCCGCTGAGAGCTCGGACCCACCAGCTATATCTTCGCACGCAAGGAAGTGCCTCCTTATTACGCACAAAAAAATGAATACTCCCCTGCTAGCTGGGACCCACCATAGTGGGAGGCTGACTTGTGGGCCTACTAAGTTGATGTGGACACAGGGCTTTGTCACCTAAGTCGGTATGAACGATTCTAGCTCCAGTGAACGTACGTTGTCCAACCAACGGCCGTAGTGCTTCTTCAACCTCTCGTCTTCTTGCTCCAGCCGCCCAAACCAGCACCGGTTGTGCCGCCTGCTCCTGCCTCCCGTGGCCGGCTCTGCTGCCGCATAGGCCTGACCGCCCCACCCTACTCCAACCTCTGGCCAGGCCATCCCTCTACTCACACGCAACCCTTGTTATTCTGCAGCAACAGCAGCCTCACACCGCAGCCGAACCAGTCAACCCTCATACTCCTTTCCGCGTGGGCATCCACTGCCGCGTCTTCCCCGGCTCCGTGTTGTCCCTTCCTAGGACTCATCGTCGTCCACCGCCTTGGTGCTCTCGGTGCGGCATGGTCAATGTGATCAAGGAACGACTTCCATCAGAAGACTACTGTACGTGGAGAGGCTGATAGGTTGGTCCATGGCCGCAGCAAGGAAGTGCCTCCTTATTACGCGCAAAATAATGATCCTCCACCTGACAGCAGGGACCCACCGTACGAGCCACCGTATTTTGCGAAAAAAAATTCCCCCTGACAGCTGGGACCCACCAGCTACATCTTCGGACGCAAGGAAGTGTGTCCATATTACGGGGAAAAAATATGATTCTCCTCCTGAAAGCTGGCACCCACCAGCTATATCTTCGCATGCAAGGAAGTGCCTCCTTACCTCCATTACATCTAGGACCCACTCGGTCGAACCGTATGTATGGTTGTCTGTCTGGTCTCGAACGCCTACTCCCTCATACGTACGGCCAAGGCTCGTGTACATGGAGAGGCAGCGAAGGGCAGCAACGGTGTCCTGTTCATCGGCAGCTAACCGGCTAGGTCAGAACAGAGAAAATGTGTCGTGTTCATCGGGAGGCAACGGAATGTGTCATGTTCATCGGGAGCCAACCGGCTTGGATGGAACAGCCGAAACGAGGC
Source organism: Aegilops longissima (assembly GCA_021605205.1). Taxonomy (NCBI): domain Eukaryota; kingdom Viridiplantae; phylum Streptophyta; class Magnoliopsida; order Poales; family Poaceae; genus Aegilops; species Aegilops longissima. Next base: position 63,688,937 of record CM038676.1, read on the forward strand.
ATGGCATACCACAAAACGGAGGAAACGGCCTTCTGTTCGACCGCCTACGGTCTAAACGGGATCATATTCATCGGGAGGGGTCTGATGTACCTCAAAACAGAGGAAACAGACTTCTCTTCGACCTCCTATGGTCGAAACGGGGTCCTGTTCATCGGGAGGAGTGTGGCGTACCACAAAACGGGACTCCACGGGCTACTGTTCATCCACCGTCGACCTCCTCCAGCCTCCACCTTCTACTGTTCATCCACGGCGTCTCCCTCCTTCCTCCACGGGCTCCTGTTCATCCAGCCTCCACCGGCTACTATTCAACCAGCCCTCCACGGGATCCTATTCATCCAGCCTCCACCGCCTAGTGTTCAACCAGCCCTCCACACGGGGTCCTGTTCAACCAGCCCTCCATTGGGTCCTGTTCATCCATCCCCAACCGTCTCGGGTTTGTGGCGGCCTCCTCTCGATCGGGGTCCTGTTCATCCAGCGGCAACGACCTCTACTACCACGGGGTCCTGTTCATCCAACCCCCATTGGGAACTATTCATCCAACCCCCAACAACGCCAACTGTTCATCAAGAGGCAGCGGGTCCGATCAGCTTCAATTAGCAGCAGTAGCAAAGGAACCGCTCGATCGGGTTCAGTTAATAGCCAGGGATCGATCGATCGCTCGGGTTCAGTAACGCGTAGCCTGTGCAATCACTCGGGTTGAGTAAGTGAACGCCTCGCTCGTGTTCAGTTAGAGCCCAACGCCTCGCACAGACGCGCGTAGAGTACGAGAGAAACACGCAAACCTCCGTGCATTGCTCGGCCCCGACCACCCACCATAACCGGGAACTCCCGGAAATTTTTCTCACCCTCGCTCCTACCATGGTTTTTTTCGTCATGGACGGCCCAAAGAATGTCATGCGGTTGCGTCTCCGGCCCGCCCAGGACGAAAAGCCCATTTTCTATCATGATTTTTTGTATAGAAGTAGGAGCCCACCGCATCTATGATGATACCGGGTTTTGTCACAATTATTGTCATAGAAGTGTCATAAGCATGACAGGAAAAAAATCGTTCGGCCCAAATGTCACGGATGTGTCTTTTTTTTGTAGTGTGGCAAGTTGACGGGAAAATATTTGTGATAGATTGGATAAATAGCTCTCGATAAAACATGAAATAAAATAAGTAATAAAAAAAGTTTAGCAAAGTATTTTTGGGTTTTGAAATAATAGTCTGGAAATAAAACCAAATAAAAATAGATCTCAAAGCAAATATGATAAAGAATAGACCCGGGGGTCGTAGATTTCACTAGTGGCTTCTCTCAAGAAAATAGCATACGGTGGGGTACACAAATTACGGTTGGGAAATTGATAGAAGATCGAATAATTATACGATATCCAAGGCAATGATCAGTATATAGGCATCACGTCCAAGATTAGTAGACCGACTCCTGCCTGCATCTAGTACTATTACTCCACACATGGACTGATATCCAGCATGCATCTAGTGTATTAAGTTCATGGAGAAACAGAATAATGCAATAAGAATGTTGACATGATGTAGACGAGATCTATTCATGTAGGAATAGACCCCGTCTTGTTATCCTTATAGCAATGATACATGTCTGCCTTGCTGCCCCTTCTGTCACTGGGAAAGAACACCGCAAGATCGAACACATCACAAAGCACCTCTTCCCATGGCAAGAAAAATCAATCTAGTTGGCCTGACTAAACCAAAGATTCGAAGAAGAAATACGAGGATATAAGTAATCATGCATATAAGAGATCAAAAGAAGACTCAAATAATATTCATGGACATAGATCTGATCATAAACTCAAAGTTCATTGGATCCCAACAAACACACCATAGAAAAAAGAGTTACATCAAATAGATCTCCAAGAGACCATTGTTTGAGAATCAAAAGGGATAGAGGAAGCCATCTAGCTACTACCTACGGACCCTTAGGTCTATTGTGAACTACTCATGCATCATCAGAGAAGCCCCAATGAGGATGATGAACCCCTCCGTGATGGTGTCTAGATTGGATCTCGTGGTTCTGGAACTTGCAGCGGCTGGAATTATGTTTTGTCGACTCCCCTAGGATTTCTAGAATATTTGGGAATTTATAGGGCGAAGAGGCGGTGCAGGAGGTCACCAAGGTGGGCACAGCCCACCTACGCGCGTGTGGGCCTCCTGGCACGCCCAGGTGTCTTGTGCTCACCTCGGGCCTCTCCTCTGGTACTTATTTGTACCACTAGGTGTCTTGTGGTCCAGAAAAAATCTCCAAAAAGTTTCGCGGCATTTGGACTCCCTTTGGTACTGATATTTTGAGAAGTAAAAAAACAAGCAAAAAAACAACTGGCATTGGGCACTATGTCAATAGGTTAGTCCCGAAAAATGATATAAAGTTGCTATAAAATGATTGTAAAACATCCAAAATGATAATGTAATAGCATGGAACACGCAAAAATTGTAGATACGTTGATGACGTTTCACCCATACATCAAACGCCATTGCTACTAGTGTTTCAAGCCTTCCTAGTCATCCTAGTCACATTTGCCACTTATTTGTGAAGGAGAGCAACGCGAGCTAGTTCGATGTTTCTAAATGGAGAAGAAACGCCACGGCTTGTGGCGTTACAAAAAAGGTCAGATCGTGAAATAGTTTTTGAAGGAGTTTATTTTGTGCTAAGGTTTGCTGAGAAGGTCAAAACAGTGAAAAAGGCCGTTCTATCGTTATGTGGTGAAGTTGAAGCATGATTTATTTTTTATTGTATTTCTTATGAGTGACGATCGGGGACGAGTGATAGTCTTTTCCTACCAATCTATCCTCCTAGGAGCATGCGTATTAGTACTTTGCTTCGATGGCTAATAAATTTTCCAATAAGTATGTGAGTTCCTTATGACTAATGTTGAGTCCATAGATTATACGCACTCCCACATTTCCTCCATTGCTAGCCTCTCTAGTACCGCGCAACTTGCGCCGGTGCATTAAACCCACCATATACCCTTCCTCAAAACAGCCACTATACCTACTTATTATGGCATTTCCATAGTCATTCCGAGATATATTGCCATGCAACTTCCACCGTTCCGTTTATTATGACACATACCATCATTGTCATATTGCTTTGCATGATCATATAGTTGACATAGTATTTGTGGCTCAGCCAACATTCATATTTGTACGCATGTCACGCTAGATCATTGCACATCCTGGCACACCGCCGGAGGCATTCATATAGAGTCATATCTTTGTTCTAGTATCGAGGTGTAATTCTTGAGTTGTAAGTAAATAAAAGTGTGATGATCATCATTATTAGAGCATTGTCCCATGTGAGGAAAGAATGATTGAGGCTATGATTCCCGCACAAGTCGGGATGAGGCTCCGGACAAATAAAAGAGAGAGAGAAAAGAGGCCAAAGAGCCCAAAAGAAAAAATGAGAGAAAAAGAGAGAGGGGAGAACGTTACTATCCTTTTGTCACACTTTTGCTTCAAAAATAGCACCATGTTCTTCATATAGAGAGTCTCCTATTTTATCACTTTCATATACTAGTGGGTATTTTTCATTGTAGAATTTGGTTTGTATATTGCAATGATGGGCTTCCTCAAATTGCCCTAGGTCTTCGTGATCAAGCAAGTTGGATGCACACCCAGTTAGTTTTCTTTTCAGCTTTCATACACTTATAGCTCTAGTGCATCCGTTGCATGGCAATCCCTACTCACTTGCATCGATATCAATTGATTGGCATCTCCATAGCCCATTAATTTGCCTAGTTGATGTGAGACATTCTCCTTTTTGTCTTCTCCTCACAACCTCCACCATACTCTATTCCACCCATAGTGCTATATCCATGGCTCACGCTCATGTATTGCGTGAAAGCTGAAAAAGCTTGAGAACATTAAAACTATGAAACAATTGCTTGGCTTGTCATCGGGGTTGTGCATGATAAATACTTTGTGTGATGAAGATAGAGCATGACAAGATTATATGATTTTGTAGGGATAACTTTCTTTAGCCATGATATTTTGAGAAGACATGATTGCTTTATTAGTATGCTTGAAGTATTATTATTTTTGTGTACACCATGTTCTTCATATAGAGAGTCTCCTATTTGATCAGTTTCATATACTAGTGGGAATTTCTGATTATAAAACTTGGCTTGTATATGCAATGATGGGCTTTCTCAAATTGCCCTAGGTCTTCATGATCAAGCAAGTTGGATGCACACCCACTTAGTTTTATTTTGAGCTTTCATACACTTATAGCTCTAGTGCATCCGTTGCATATCAATCCCTACTCACTTGCATCGATATCAATTGATGAGCATCTCCATAGCCCATTAATTTTCCTAGTTGATGTGAGACATTCTCCTTTTTGTCTTCTCCTCACAACCTCCACCATACTCTATTCCACCCATAATGTTATATCCATGGCTCACGCTCATGTATTGCGTGAAAGCTGAAAAAGCTTGAGAACATTAAAACTATGAAACAATTGCTTGGCTTGTCATCCAGGTTGTGCATGATAAATACATTATGTGATGAAGATAGAGCATGACAAGATTATATGATTTTGTAGGGATAACTTTCTTTAGCCGTGATATTTTGAGAAGACATGATTGCTTTATTAGTATGCTTGAAGTATTATTGTTTTTATGTCAATATTAAATTTTTCTTTTGAATCTTATGGATCCAAGCATTCATGCCACAATAAGAAAAATTACATTGATAAATATGTTAGGTAGCATTCCACATCAAAATTTTTGTTTTTATCATTTACCTACTCAAGGACGAGTAGGAATTAAGCTTGGGGATGTTTGATACGTCTCCGACGTATCTATAATTTTTTATTGTTCCATGCTATTATATTATCCATCTTGGGTGTTTTATATGCATTAATATGCTATGTTATATCATTTTTTGGGACTGACCTATTAACCTAGTGCCTAGTGCCAGTTGCTATTTTTTCCTTGTTTTTGTCTTCTACAGAAAATCAATACCAAACGGAGTCCAAACGGCATGAAACTTTTTGAGGATTTTCTTGGACCATAAGACAACCACGAAGCTTCGGGAAGAGGCCAGAAGACCCACGAGGGGGCCACAAGCCCTAGGGGCGTGCCCTAGGGGGCGACCCCTAGGCTTGTGGGCCCCTCCTGGCTCTCCTAACCCTAATCTCTGCTCTATAAATACCCAAATACTCCCCTTACTTTAGAGGGCACACCAAAAATACTTTTCCACCGCCGCAAGCTTCTGTTCTCGTGAGATCCCATCTTGGGGTCTTTTTCGACACTCTACCGGAGGGGGATTCGATCAAGGAGGGCCTCTACACCAACCTTGCTGCTCTTCCGATGATGTGGACCTAAGGGTCCAAAGCTAGTAGCTAGATGGCTTCTCCTCTCCCTTTGATCTTCAATACAATGTTCTCCTCGAAGTTCTTTGAGATCTATTCGATGTAATCTTCTTTTGCGGTGCGTTTGTTGAGATATGATCAATTGTGGATTTATGATCAAATTATTTATGAATATTATATGAGTCTTCTCTGAACTCTTTTATGCATGATTAAGATAGATTTGTATTTGTCTCCGATCTATCGATTTGGTTTGCTAACTAGATTGGTTTTTCTTGCAATGGGAGAGGTGCTTTGTGATGGGTTAAATCTTGTGGTGTCCTCACCTAGTGATAGTAGGGGTAGCGAGGCACGTTTACTTGTATTGTTGCCATTAAGGATAAAAAGATGGGGTTTTTACCATATTGATTGGATCTATCCCTCTACATCATGTCATCTTGCTTAAGGCATTATTCCGTTCTTGTTAACTTAATACACTAGATGCATGCTAGATAGTGGTCGATGTGTGGAGTAATAGTAGTAGATGCAGGCAGGAGTCGGCCTACTTGTCACGGACGTGATGCCTATATTCATGATCATTGCATTAGATATCGTCATACTTTGTGCTTTTCTATCAATTGCTCAACGGTAATTTGTTCACCCACCGTATGTGTTCTTTCAAGAGAGAAGCATCTAGCGAAAACTATGGCCCCCCGTCTAATTCTTATCATATATTTTCAGATCGATAAAACCAAAAACCCAAAAATACCTTGTTGTAATTTATTTATATTTACCTTATTTGCCTTTACTTATCTTTTATATCTATCTCTATCAGATCTCACTCTTACTAGTGACCGTGAAGGGATTGACAACCCCTTTTTCGCGTTGTGTGCAAGTGTTTGTTAGTTTGTGCAGGTGCATCTATCGGGGACTTGCTTGTACCTCCTACTGGATTGATACCTTGGTTCATAACTGAGGGAAATACTTATCTCTACTTTGCTGCATCACTCTTTCCTTTTCAAGGGGAAAACCAACGCAAGCTCGAGAAGTAGCACGTGGTCGGTCGGTCGGTCGTTGGCCTCGCTCGTCCCCGGCACGAAGACGAGACGCCACTGTACCACGCGATTCCTAGCTCATTTTTCAACTAAGCCCCCTGAAAATATGGGGACAAATGGAAGAGGAACGTGAGGAGGAGAGTGCTACCTCTGCAGCTGTGAGGATGTGCACCGACGGCGTGCTCGAAGGTGTCGGGGCAGCGAGATCCGTGTCGCAAGAGAGAGGAGCCAAGTAAGTAGAGCAGCGCAACTTAGGGTGTGAATCGACGGGGAGGGAAACCCTATTCCTCTTGCTCGCATGAATGCAGGTGTGGGTGCACGCGCGGGTGCTAGCTCGCAGAAACGGCTGAAACTTTTGTTTCTGCTCAGCCTGGCTGGGGGGTCCTTTTGCATCCGTTGGGCCAGGCCCATCTAGACATGCAACATACCAAACAATGAGATAATTGCATGATGGGTGCGAGCCAGGTACAATACAAAAAACCAAACACGCCCTTAGGATCTGGACGTCTATGATGACTTGTTCTCACAACACGTTTTGTTAGGGGGTGTTCTCTCAGCAGTGGAGTATTAACATCCTCCCTAAAGTCACGTGGGATGCAGAGTCAAAGTGCCTTAGGCCCAACGGATGAACTCGGCCGGGCCAAGCTCCACCTCCTATGCTCCTAGCTACGCAAGGTGGGACCAAAGAGGGGATATCTGGTGCACCGGGGCAATTAGTGCTGCCGATGCACCGGTCCCTCGTTGCACATTCAAAAATATTCCAAAAAATCTGGAAAAAATTTAGTGCATCGACACAACATCAATGTATGTTGTCACAAAAATTCAAATCAACATTCAAACATTGCTCAACATACAAAATGGCAAAGTTAACACTTAATAGTACATAACAGAAGTTGGCTTCACCTTTGGTCCATTAGCATACTGATGTCAAATTTATCAATTTTGTATCTCGATCAATGTTTCAATTTTTTATTTGAATTTTTATGACAACATACATTGATGTTGTATCAATAAACTAAGTTTTTTCCGGAATTTTTTTAACATTTTTTAATGTACAACAGGGTCCGGTGTACCGGTAGCATCAATTGGCCCCGTGCACCAGATACGTTCCTGGACTAAAGAAGCAGCAGCACCTAACCAGCATTGTTGCACGCAAGGTAGCATCAACCAGCAATACATGTGTTGTGCTAGATTCCAGTCTTTAGAGCATCATATGCTCATTTAACACTTCCTTCTTGCTCTATTCACAGGATCGATCAGCTCAGACACCATAACTAGTCCCGGTTTTAACTGTCTTATAGGTCTCATCATGGCCTCCCTTGGGATATCAAAACCAGTGAGAGGAAACGTGGGCCGGCCCACTTACAAGACATGGTTGTAGGTGGGTTGTGCATGACCTCTTACGCTAGTCATATATCTTGCTTAATATGAGATGCACGACATTACTATTTGGCGCTTCATGCGTCTGTTTTAATTGTTTTTTTTTCAAACGGGTGCACACACGCCGTCTCGTTGGGACAGCTCATCTTGACTTCTTTTTTTCATTTTTCTAGTAAACTGCAAAAAAAAGGTGTGCTCAGAGAGAACCAACTCGCGATCTACTCCTCAAGTATAAACAGCGCTAACCACTCGGACACCTTCACGCTGATGACTTCTCTCTTCTTTTTCTCCCTTTTATTGTTTTTCAGTTCATGAAAAGCCCCAGGTTGTCTGGACCGGATTTAGTTTGATTATTTTTATTACTTTATTTTATTTTTTCAAGATCCTCGAACTTTCTCAAATTCGATGAACTTTTTAAAAAATTGGTGATTGTTTTTTCAAAATCGATGAACTTTTTTCCCTATTCGATGATTTTTTTCAAAATATATTAAACTTTCTGGTTTTATTGAACTTTTTTTTCAAAACCGATGAACATTTTTCAAATTGCAGAACTTTTCAAAAAAAATTCAAAGTCAATGAACTTTTTTTTCAAAATTGATGAATGTTTTTTAAATTTGATGAACTTTTAAAAATCGATCTTTCTTAAAAATTGACAAACTTTTTTCAAAATCATTTTTTCAAATTTATGTTTTATTTTTCCAGATAATTTATATTGGGTATTCATTAACGATTTACTGAACGAAATGTTAACTATTTTCCGATAGTAGACAACAAAACTAGTTTGGTCGAGTAGTTAATGCATAAGGCATTGAGCGTTGCGGTCCCAAGTTAGAATCCCACTGATCTCAAATTTTGATTATTATTGGTTTTCTTTTTTTTCTTCACGTTTCCTTTTCTCGCAGATTATTGGGCCGGCCCGCTGCTCGTCGCTAGCAAGCAGCAGTAGCCCCAACCGGCACTCAGAGCTCCTAATAGGCGCTCCCGAGATGCAAAGAGGGCTCATCTACTACATGTGCCTCTGTCTGGGCCTGCCCCAAAAAAATTATGTTTTCTGAACCTTATATATACAGTTAGCATACCCCTCAAAAAAATATACAGTTATTATCGGTTTTAGGAAACTTCCGCACGGTTTTGATTTTTTTTTAGTTTTCCTATTTATTGGTTTATTCGTTGTTTTTTTGGCATATTTTATTGTTTGTTTTTTCCCTTTTCCTTTTATCTCTCGGTTATCTTTTGTTATTTTCCCAATTTCAAAAACACATGCTGAATATTTTTCTAACACCCATGCAACATTTTTCAGATACTCGTTGAACATTTTACAAATATATGTTAAATAATTTTCGAATTCTTGTTAAACATTTTTAAAATACAAGGTGAACATTATTAACACATGCTTATTTTTTAAAAAATATCACGAACATATGTTTAACCACGTGAACATCTTTCAAAAGTCAGGAACAATTTTTGACTGGTATCTATCTTTTCAGAAAAACATGTGATGATTTTCTGAAACTATGTGAACATATTTACTAAATGTTATGAAGATTTTATTTTAATTGTATGAACCTTTTTTACAAATTATGAGAACATTTTGTCATTTTCATGATCTAATTAAATTACGTTAATATATTTATGAGATATATGATTTTTATAAAATATCATGATCATTTTTCTGAACTGTACGGAGTTTTGTTTCTGAAACATGCAAATAAACTCTTACATGCCACAATCATTTTTTAATGTATGATGAACATTTATGAAACTAAAATATAGTGATTTTTTCTGATGTATATATACTTTTAATGGGTATATAATAAGAATATAAATAAGTTAACAATAGAGAAAGTGAAAAGAGAAAACTACAAGCGAAAGACAAGCCCAGTGGGCTGTCCTGTATAAGATGAACCGGAGGCGAGCACTCTTTCTAGCAGTAAGCGATGTATAGACACGCCCAACACCTTAGAGCAACCGCAATGTATGCTTTTTTGCTACCATATTTATATAAAGAAAAGAAAGGTAGCGTCTCCTCTAACCTTAAAGGTTACAACTAAGACCTAAACAATCCATTAAGTCACTCTTGTCGGCCTTAGGAAGAAATAAGAAGACAACCCCTCGGTAAAGAATTTAAGAGCGTTTAAATCACTAAAGTGATGATGTAAATAATCTTATATTTTTTACGAAAATAGTACAAAAGAAGGATGGTTGGTTGGACAAAAATCGGTGCTACTCAACAATTTTTTTTGGCTAAGGCTTATTAGAATCTCCATACATTATGGATTTCTCATCTAACATAAGACAAATCATGTGGAGCGCTAGAGCTTTTTTCGTTCGGTCCTAAATGAATAATGGAAAAGGGAACAAAGGCCTGAAAGCCGAGCATGCACCTTAAGCGCCAAATAGCATATTCCTCGTGCACTATATATTTTTGAATAAAAGGTAGATTTTATTGGCTAAAAAAGAAGCATTAGGTTGATACAAATTCAAAAAAATATATACCCGGTCTCTGCATAGTTAGAACTTAGAATGCACATAGCTGACGTCAACATAGAAAAAGCACGCCGGCAAATAGTAAAGTTATTTAAAACCAAGTATGCGTAGGCAAGGGGAAAAGAAAAACCCAAAGTGATCAGGTCCATGATCGACAAATTACGGATAACAAGGTTTTTCAACAACAACATCTTTAAGAACGGAGTGACACTCGAGCGTTGTTTTCACCGGATACAACCAAACAAAGCGAGAATCTAGATTTTCAACCTCAAGAAGTAATCCAAGGCCTCCAACATGGTAACAGTCTAAAAATACTTCACCACTGCTAGACATATAACCAGCTCGTGCCAGATCTAGGCTTTCAACCTATAGCTCGCGACGGGGCTCAACTAACACCACCATCAAAGTCACTCAAGTGTTGTCGCCGCCATTTTTTGGTGATCCCAGATGCAACAACCGCCGTTTCAGAACCATCACTTTGTGTCAAGTCGTCATCCATAATTTACATCAAGTCGCCAAACTCAACCACTAGATACTGAGAGATGAACACTCCCCAAGATTTTTCGTGGACCACCATTATCGTGAGCCATAGGAGGCTAGGAATTATTTAGGTTAATTAAATGTTAATCCATGCTATGTTGGTGGGCATGTTTTGGAAATTGCGTTCTTTGTAAGAGCATTGATACGTCCATTTTGCATCATGTTTTATGTTGATATTAATTGTATTATAGACTGTTATTTCACTTTATGGTACAATTCTTATGCCTTTTCTCTCTTATTTTATAAGATTTACATGAAGAGAGAGAATGTCGGCAGTTGAAATTCTAGACCGGAAAGGAGCAAATCTGATATACCTATTATGCACATCTCGAAATGTTCTGAAACTTTACGGAGAATTGTTTTGAAATATATAAAACAAATATTGGGCGAAGAAAGAATAGAAGAGGACCCACCAGGTGGCCACAAGCCTGGGGGCGCGCCTCCTGAGCTTGTGGGCCCCCTGACCAGCCCCCGATGTCCATCTTCTGCTATGTGGAGGGTTTTTACCTAAAAAATCATAAGGAGGCTTTCGGGACGAAGCGATGCCGTCTCGAGGCGGAACCTGGACAGAAGCAATCTAGGGCTCCGGCGGAGCTATTCTGCCGGATAAACTTCCCTCCGGGAGGGGGAAATCGATGCCATCATCATTACCATCGATCCTCTCATCGTGGGAGGTTCAATCTTCATCAACATCTTCATCAACACAATCACCTCTCAAACCCTAGTTCATATCTTGTATTCAATCTTTGCCTCAGAACCTTAGATTGGTACTTGTGGGTTGCTAGTAGTGTTGATTACTCCTTGTAGTTGATGCTATTTGGTTTATTTGGTGAAAGATCATATGTTCAGATCCTTAATGATATTCAATACCCCTTTGATCTCGAACATAATTATGCTTTGTGAGTAGTTACGTTTGTTTCTGGGGACATGGGAGAAGTCCTGTTATAAGTAATCATCTGAATTTGATATTCGATCAATATTTTGATGAGATGTATGATGTCTTTCCTCTAGTGGTGTTATGTGAACGTCGACTACATGACACTGTTGGGGAACGCAATAATTTCAAAAAAAAAATCATACGATCACGCAAGATCTATCTAGGAAAGCATAGCAACGAGCGGGGAGAGTGTGTCCACGTACCCTCTTAGACCAAAAGCGGAAGCGTTAAGTAACGCGTTTGATATAGTCGAACATCTTCGCGATCCAACCGATCAAGTACCAAACGCACGGCACCTCCGCGATCTGCACACGTTCAGCTCGATGACATCCCTCGAACTCTTGATCCAGCTGAGGCCGAGGGAGAGTTCCGTCAGCACGACGGCATGGTGACGGTGTTGATGAAGTTACTGACGCAGGGCTTCGCCTAAGCACTACAACGATATGACCGAGGTGGAAATCTGTGGAGGGGGGCACCGCACACGGCTAAGATCAACTTTAATGTGTTCTAGGGTGCCCCCCTCCCCACGTATATAAACGAGGGAGGGGGAGACCGGCCGGCCCTCATAGGCGCGCCAAAGGGGGGAGGAATCCTCCTCCTAGTACGTAGGAGTAGGACTCCCCCCTTTCCTAGTCCTACTAGGAGAAGAAGGAAGGAGGGGGGAAGAGAAGGAAGGAGGGGCGTCGCCCCTCCCCTAGTACAATTCGTACTAGGCCCATGGGGAGGCGCGGCCAGCCCTTGGCAGCCCCTCTCTCTCCCCTAGGCCCAATAAGGCCCATTACTTCTCCGATGGTTCCGATAACCCTTCCGGCACTCTGATATTTATCCGGTGACCCCCAGGACTCATCCGGTGTCCGAATAACATCGTCCAATATATCATTCTTTATGTATCGACCATTTCGAGACTCCTCGTCATGTCCGTGATCACATCCGGGACTCCAAACTACCTTCGGTACATCAAAACACATAAACTCATAATATCGATCGTCATCGAATGTTAAGCGTGCGGACCCTACAGGTTCGAGAACTATGTAGACATGACCGAGACTCATCTCCGATCAATAACCAATAGCGGAACCTGGATGCTCATATTGGCTCCCACATATTCTACGAAGATCTTTATCGGTCGAACCGCATAACAACATACGTTGTTCCCTTTGTCATTGGTATGTTACTTGCCCGAGATTCGATCGTCGGTATCTCAATACCTAGTTCAATCTCGTTACCGGCAAGTCTCTTTACTCATTCCGTAATGCATCATCCCGCAACTAACACATTAGTCACATTGCTTGCAAGGCTTATAGTGATGTGCATTACCGAGAGGCCACAGAGATACCTCTCCGACAATCGGAGTGAGAAATCCTAATCTCGATCTATGCCAACTCAACAAACACCATCGGAGACACCTGTAGAGCATCTTTATAATCACCCAGTTACGTTGTAACGTTTGATAGCACACTAAGTGTTCCTTCGGTATTCGGGAGTTGCATAATCTCATAGTCATAGGAACATGTATAAGTCATGAAGAAAGCAATAGCAACAAACTAAACGATCATAGTGCTAAGCTAACGGATGGGTCAAGTCAATCACATCATTCTCTAATGATGTGATCCCGTTTATCAAATGACAACTCATGTCTATGGCTAGGAAACTTAACCATCTTTGATTAACGAGCTAGTCAAGTAGAGGCATACTAGTGACACTTTGTTTGTCTATGTATTCACACATGTACTAAGTTTCCGGTTAATACAATTCTAGCATGAATAATAAACATTTATCATGATATTAGGAAATATAAATAACAACTTTAGTATTGCCTCTAGGGCATATTTCCTTCAGTCTCCCACTTGCACTAGAGTCAATAATCTAGATTACACAGTAATGATTCTAACACCCATGGAGTCTTGGTGATGATCATGTTTTGCTCGTGAGAGAGGCTTAGTCAATGGGTCTGCAACATTCAGATCCATATGTATCTTGCAAATCTCTATGCCTCCCTCCTTGACTTGATCGCGGATGGAATAGAAGCGTCTCTTGATGTGCTTGGTTCTCTTTGTGAAATCTGAATTCCTTTGCCAAGGCAATTGCACCAGTATTGTCACAAAAGATTTTTATTGGACCCGATGCACTAGGTATGACACCTAGATCGGATATGAACTCCTTTATCCAGACTCCTTCATTTGCTGCTTCTGAAGCAGCTATGTACTCTGCTTCACACGTAGATCCCGCCACGACGCTTTGCTTCGAACTGCACCAACTGACAACTCCACCGTTCAATATAGATACGTATCCGGTTTGTGACTTAGAGTCATCCTGATCAGTGTTAAAGCTTGCAACGACGTAACCATTTACGACGAGCTCTTTTTCACCTCCATAAACGAGAAACATATCCTTAGTCCTTTTCAGGTATTTCAGGATGTTCTTGACCGCTGTCCGATTATCCACTCTGGATTACTTTGGTACCTCCCTGCTAAACTAATAGCAAGGCACACATCAGTGCAGTACACAGCATTGCATACATGATAGAACCTATAACTGAAGCATAGGGAATGACCTTCATTTTCTCTCTATCTTCTGCAGTGGTCGGGCATTGAGTCTGACTCAACTTCACACCTTGTAACACAGGCAAGAACCCTTTCTTTGCTTGATCCATTTTGAACTTCTTCAAAACTTTATCAAGGTATGTGCTTTGTGAAAGTCCAATTAAGGGTCTTGATCTATCTCTATAGATCTTGATGCCCAATATATAAGCACCTTCACCAAGGTCTTTCATTGAAAAATTCTTGTTCAAGTATCCTTTTATGCTATCCAGAAATTCTATATCATTTCCAATCATCAATATGTCATCCACCTATAATATTGGAAATGCTCTCACTTTCTTGTAAATACAGCCTTCTCCAAAAGTCTGTATAAAACCATATGCTTTGACCACACTATCAAAACATTTATTCCAACTCCGAGATGCTTGCACCAGTCCATAAATGGATCGATGGAGCTTGCACACTTTGTTAGCATCCTTTGGACTGATAAAACCTTTTGGTTGCATCATATACAACTCTTCTTCCAGAAATCCATTCAGGAATGCAGTTTTTACATCCATTTTCCAAATTTCATGATCATAAAATGTGGCATTTAATAACATGATTCGGACGGATTTAAGCATCGCTACTGGTGAGAAGGTCTCATCGTAGTCAACTCCTTGAACTTGTCAAAAACCTTTCGCAAAAAGTCGAGCTTTGTAGACAGTAACATTACCGTCAGCGTTAGTCTTCTTCTTGAAGATCCATTTATTCTCTATGGCTTGCCGATCATCGGGCAAGTCAACCAAAGTCCACACTTTGTTCTCATACATGGATCCCATCTCAGATTTCATGGCCTCAACCATTTCGGGGAATCTGGGCTCATCATCGCTTCCTCATAGTTTGTAGGTTTGTCATGGTCAAGTAACATGACCTCCAGAACAGGATTACCGTACCACTCTGGTGTGGATCTTACTCTGGTTGACCTATGACTACGAGGTTCGGTAGTAACTTGATCTGAAGTTATATGATCATCATCATTAGCTTCCTCACTAATTGGTGGAATCACAGGAAATGATTTCTGTGATGAACTACTTTCCAATAAGGGAGCAGGTACAGTTACCTCATCAAGTTCTGCTTTCCTCCCTCTCACTTCGTTCGAGAGAAACTCCTTCTCTAGAAAGAATCCATTCTTAGCAAGGAATATCTTGCCTTCGGATCTGTGATAGAAGGTGTACCCAATAGTCTCCTTTGGGTATCCTATGAAGACACATTTCTCCGATTTGGGTTCGAGCTTATCAGGTTGAAGCTTTTTCAAATAAGCATCGCAGCCCCAAACTTTAAGAAACGACAACTTGGGTTTCTTGCCAAACCACAGTTCATAAGGTGTCGTCTCAACGGATTTAGATGGTGCCCTATTTAATGTGAATGCAGCCGTCTCTCAAGAATAACCACAAAATGATAGCGGTAAATCAGTAAGAGACATCATAGATCACACCATATCTAATAAAGTTCGCTTACGAAGTTCAGACACACCATTACGCTGTGGTGTTCCGGGTGGCGTGAGTTGCGAAACTATTCAGCATTGTTTCAAATGAAGACCAAACTCGTAACTCAAATACACTCCTCCATGATTAGATCGCAGAAACTTTATTTTTCTTGTTACGATGATTTTCCACTTCACTCTGAAATTCTTTAAATTTTTCAAATGTTTCAGACTTATGTTTCATCAAGTAGATATATCCATATCTGCTCAAATCATCTATGAAGGTCAGAAAATAATGATACCCGCCACGAGCCTTAATATTTATCAGACCACATACATCAGTATGTATGATTTCCAATAAATCTATTGCTCGCTCCATTGTTCCGGAGAACGGAGTTTTAGTCATCTTGCCCATGAGGCATGGTTCGCAAGTACCAAGTGATTCAAAATCAAGTGATTCTAAAAGTCCATCAGAATGGATTTTCTTCATGCGCTTTACACCAATATGACCTAAACGGCAGTGCCACAAATAAGTTGCACTATGATTATCAACGCTGCATCTTTTGGCTTCAATATTATGAATATGTGTATCACTACTATCGAGATTCAACAAAAATAGACCACTCTTCAAGGGTGCATGACCATAAAAGATATTACTCATATAAATAGAACAACCATTATTCTCAGAATTAAATGAATAACCGTCTCGCATCAAACAAGATCCAGATATAATGTTCATGCTTAACGTTGGCACCAAATAACAATTATTCAGGTCTAAAACTAATCCCGAAGGTAGATGTAGAGGTAGCGTGCCGACGGCGATCACATCGACTTTGGAACCATTTCCCACACGCATCGTCACCTCATCCTTAGCCAATCTTCGCTTAATCTGTAGTCCCTGTTTTGACTTGCAAATATTAGCAACAAAACCAGTATCAAATACCCAGGCACTACTCGCGCATTAGTAAGGTACACATAAACAACATGTATATCACATATACGTTTGTTCACCTTGCCATCCTTCTTATCCGCCAAATACTTGGGGCAGTTCCGCTTACAGTGAACAATCCCTTTGCAGTAGAAGCACTCAGTCTCAGGCTTAGGTCCAGACTTGGGCTTCTTTACTTGAGCAGCAACTTGCTTGCCGTTCTTCTTGAAGTTCCCCTTCTTCCCTTTATCCTTTTTTCTTGAAACTAGTGGTCTTGTTGACCATCAACACTTGATGCTCCTTCTTGATTTCTACCTCCGCAGCTTTTAGATTGTGAAGAGCTCGGGAGTTGTCTTATCCATCCCTTGCATGTTATAGTTTATCACGAAGCTTTTGTAGCTTGGTGGCAGTGATTGAAGAACTCTGTCAATGACACTATCAACCGGAAGATTAACTCCCAACTGAGTTAAGTGATTATGATACCCAGACATTTTGAGTATATGCTCACTGACAGAACTATTCTCCTCCATTTTGCAGCTATAGAACTTATTGGAGACTTCATATCTCTCAATCCGGGCATTTTCTTGAAATATTAACTTCAACTCCCGGAACATCTTATATGCTTCATGACGTTCAAAACATCGTTGAAGTCCCGGTTCTAAGTCGTAAAACATGGCACAATGAATTATCGAGTAGTCATCAGCTTTGCTCTGCCAGGCGTTCACAACGTCTGGTGTTGCTCCTGCAGCGGGTCTTGCGCCTAGCGGTGCTTCCAGGACGTAATTTTTCTGTGCAACAATGAGGATAATCCTCAAGTTACGGACCCATTCCGTGTAGTTGCTACCATCATCTTTCAACTTAGCTTTCTCTATGAACGCATTAAAATTCAAAGGAACAGTAGCACGGGCCATTGATCTACAACAACATAGACATGCAAAATACTATCAGGTACTAAGTTCATGATAAATTAAAATTCAATTAATCATATTACTTAAGAACTCCCACTTAGATAGACATCCCTCTAATCATCTAATTGGTCATGTTATCCAAATCAACTAAACCATGTCCGATCATCACGTGAGATGGAGTAGTTTTCGATGGTGAACATCACTATGTTGATCATATCTACTATATGATTCACACTCGACCTTTCGGTCTTAGTGTTCCGAGGCCATATCTGTATATGCTAGGCTCATCAAGTTTAAGCCGAGTATTCTGCGTGTGAAAAACTGGCTTGCACCCGTTGTATGTGAACGTAGAGCTTATCACACTCGATCATCATGTGGTGTCTCGGCACGACGAACTGTAGCAACAGTGCATACTCAAGGAGAACACTTGTACCTCGAAATTTAGTGAGAGATCATCTTATAATGGTAGCGCCGAGCTAAGCAAAATAAGATGCATAAAGGATAAACATCACATGAAATCAACTTGTGCCTTTGATCTCCATCTCCAAAGCACCGTCATGATCACCACCGTCACCGGCGCGACACTTTGATCTCCATCGTAGCATCGTTGTCGTCTCGCCAACTATTGCTTCTATGACTATCGCTACCGCTTAGTGATAAATTAAAAACAATTACATAGCGATTGCATTGCATACAATAAAGCGACAACCATATGGCTCCTGCCAGTTGCCATAACTCTGTTACAAAACATGATCATCTCATACAATAAAATATAGCATCATGTCTTGACCATATCACATCACAACATGCCCTGCAAAAACAAGTTAGACGTCCTCTACTTTGTTGTTGCAAATTTTACGTGGCTGCTACGGGCTGATCAAGAACCGTTCTTACCTGCGCATCAAAACCACAACGATTTTTTGTCAAGTTTGTTGTTTTAACCTTCAACAAGGATCGGGCGTAGTCACACTCGATTCAACTAAAGTTGGAGAAACTGACACCCGCCAGCCATCTGTGTGCAAAGCACGTCGGTAGAACCAGTCTCGCGTAAGCGTACGCGTAATGTCGGTCCGGCCGCTTCATCCAACAATACCGCCGAATCAAAGTATGACATCTTTGGTAAGCGGTATGACTATTATCGCCCACAACTCTTTGTGTTCTACTCGTGCATATAACATCTACGCATAGACCTGGCTCGGATGCCACTGTTGGGGAACGCAGTAATTTCAAAAAAAATCCTACAATCACGCAAGATCTATGTAGGAGAAGCATAGCAACGAGCGGGGAGATGTGTCCACGTACCCTCGTAGACCGAAAGCGGAAGCGTTAAGTAACGCGGTTGATGTAGTGGAACCTCTTCGCGATCCAACTGATCAAGTACCGAATGCACGGCACCTCCGCGATCTGCACACGTTCAGCTCGGTGACGTCCCTCGAACTCTTGATCTAGCTGAGGCCGAGGGAGAGTTCCGTCAGCACGACGGCAAGGTGACGGTATTGATGAAGTTACTGACGTAGGGCTTCGCCTAAGCACTACAACAATATAATCGAGGTGGAAATCTGTGGAGGGGGGCACCGCACACAGCTAAGATCAACTTTGATGTGTTCTAAGGTTCCCCCCTCCCCACGTATATAAAGGAGGGAGGGGAAGGCCGGTCGGCCCTCATAGGCGCGCCAAGGGGGAGGAATCCTCCTCCTAGTAGGAGTAGGACTCCCCCCTTTCCTAGTCCTACCAGGAGAAGAAGGAAGGAGGGGGAAAGAGAAGGAAGGAGGGGCGCCGCCCCTCCCCTAGTCCAATTTGGACTAGGCCCATGGGGGGGGCGCGGCCAGCCCTTGGCAGCCTCTCTCTCTCTCCCCTAGGCCCAATAAGGCCCATTACTTCTCTGGTGGTTCTGATAACCTTTCCGGCACTCCGATATTTATCCGGTGATCCCCGGAACTCATTCGGTGTCCGAATAACATCGTCCAATATATCGTTCTTTATGTCTCGACCATTTCGAGACTCCTCGTCATGTCCGTGATCACATCCGGGACTCCGAACTACCTTCGGTACATCAAAACACATAAACTCATAATACCAATCGTCATCGAATGTTAAGCGTGCGGACCTTGCGGGTTCGAGAACTATGTAGACATGACCGAGGCTCATCTCCGGTCGATAACCAATAGCGGAACCTAGATCCTCATATTGGCTCCCACATATTCTACGAAGAACTATATCGGTCAAACCGCATAACAACATACGTTGTTCCCTTTGTCATCGGTATGTTACTTGCCTGTGATTCGATCGTCGGTATCTCAATACCTAGTTAAATCTCGTTACCGGCAAGTCTCTTTACTCGTTCTGTAATGCATCATCCCGCAACTAACTCATTAGTCACATTGCTTGCAAGGCTTATAGTGATGTGAATTACCGAGAGGGCTCAGAGATACCTCTCCGACAATTGGAGTGACAAATCCTAATCTCGATCTATAACAACTCAACAAACACCATCGGAGACATCTGCAGAGCATCTTTATAATCACCCGGTTACGTTGTGACATTTTATAGCACACTAAGTGTTCCTCCGGTATTTGGGAGTTGCATAATCTCATAGTCATAGGAACATGTATAAGTCATGAAGAAAGCAATAGCAACAAACTAAACGATCATAGTGCTAAGCTAACGGATGGGTCAAGTCAATCACATCATTTTCTAATGATGTGATCCCGTTTATCAAATGACAACTCATGTCTATGGCTAGGAAACTTAACCATCTTTGATTAACGAGCTTGTGACGCCCCGAGACCGATGCTCGAGAAGACTTCCATATATTCCAGGTTTCGCCGTGTGTTTCATTTGTGCCTGCCCTTTTATTTTTGCATTGCATCATGTCATCATGCCATCATCTCATAAATCTTTTGCAACTCAACTAAATAAATGGCATGGATCTTTGATCCATTTAAATCGAGGGAATTCACTTGTGATTTCTCTTTATAACATATTAAAGCCTCTCAATATTTATTAGGGAGCTATAATAAAATTATTCCATTTATTTGGAATTAACCATAACCCACTTGCAAAATATCCCATGCCGTTGTTATCTCAATTCTTGGTCTCCAACCTTGCCCATAATTTCTTTCATCATTTTCCGGAGCTCCATCAAAAATTCAAACATTTTTGGACCTTCCCTACCCTCACTTCCTATTCAAATCATTTGAATTTTAAATCAAATGAGTTGAATTAAAATCTTTCAATCATGGCCTTTTCTATTTTCTCGGAACAAGCACATTTTTGTGAGTTCGGAAAACTATCTCGTGTCCAACTTCTTCCCTAACCCCTCTTTCTTTTCTTTCTTAATCTCTGTTTTTTCTTTTAGTAGTGAGAGAGAGCCCGGCCGCAACTTGCAGCCAGGCCGCCCCGCCTCCAAGGCCCATTTGCACCAGGCTTTTCTCCAGCAGCACCAAGATGGGCCAAGGCTCCTCCACCGGCCTCCCTAAGCCGGCCCAAGGCCCAGCCGCCCCTCCTAAACCTAGCCCGACCCCCTCCTCCGCATCTCTCTCCCTCTCGTTTCCTGCCCGCCGCCACACACGCACGCCCGCTGCCAGGAAGGGCTTCGCCCGATCCTCTCGATCCCCATCTCCCTCTCAATCTCCTCCCCTGCCCTCGATCCCCTCGCGCCCTCGTCCCGTCCCCTCGGCCTCCTCCTCGAGCGCCTCCTTCCTGCCTCTGCCCCAGCGCCCGTGCCTCCTCCCTCACCTGCGGTCTCTTCCTCGCACCTCCGCCTCAGCGCAAGGCCTCTGTGACGCCCCCGATTCAATCGTACACTAATCATGCACGCAATGTGTACGATCAAGATCAGGGACTCACGGGAAGATATCACGACACAACTCTACAAATAAAATAAGTCATACAAGCATCATAATACAAGCCAGGGGCCTCGAGGGCTCGAATACAAATGCTCGATCATAGACGAGTCAGCGGAAGCAACAATATCTGAGTACGAGACATGAGGTAAACAAGTTTGCCTTAAGAAGGCTAGCACAAACCGGGATACAGATCGAAGAGGAGCAGCCTCCTGCTCGGGATCCTCCTAGGCTACTCCCGGTCGTCGTCGCCGGGCTGCACGTAGTAGTAGGCACCTCCAGTAGTAGTCGCCATCGACGGTGGCGTCTCGCTCCTGGGCTCCATCGTCTGTTGCAGCAATCGAGTAGAGGTAGGGGAAAGGGGAACAAGGCAACCGTGAGTACTCATCCAAAGTACTCGCAAGCAAGGAGCTACACTACATATGCATGGATATATGTGCAAAGGGCCATATCATGGACTGAGCTGCAGAATGCCGTAATAAGAGGGGATAGCTAGTCTTAACGAAGACTACGCCACGGACACTGTCTTACAACAGGTAGAGGAGGGCAATCAAGTCCTCCAAGTAACATCACATAGCAATAATCCTACCCGCGATCCCTCCTCATATCCACGAGAGAGCGACCACGGTTGTATCCGCACTTGGAAGGGTGTGTTTTATCCAAGATCCGGTTCTAGTTGTCATAAGCTCAAGGTACAACTCCAAGTCGTCATGTTACCGAAGATCACGGCTATCCGAATAGATTAACTTCCTGCGGGTGCACCATCTTACCCAAAGACGCTTGATCCCATTTGGCGGACACACTTTCTCGGTCATGCCCGGCCGTGGAAGATCAACACGTCGCAGCCCCACCTAGGCACAACAGAGAGGCCAAGACGCGGTCTAAACCTAAGCGCCAGAGGGTGGGCCCATCGCCTCGAGCACACCAAGACGCTATGTAGGGCGTCCGAAGCAGACCTAGCCTAGCAGCGTTCAGTCCAATCCGGTAGCGCCGCGCTCGTCGCCGACGTCTGAAGTGCTTGGTGATACCACGACGTCGGGATACCCATAACTACTCCCGCGTAGATGGTTAGTGCGTATAAGCTCAGAGCCAACTCAGATCAAATACCAAGACCTCGTTAAGCGTGTTAAGTATCCGCGAACGCCGAGCAGGCCAGCCCACCTCTCTCCTAGGCGGTCTCAACCTGCCCGCCGCTCCGCCTCAAGATCCACTCATGGTGCTCCACCACCGACCCGACTTTAGTCTCACATGTATCATGTATAAGTATATAGTAAATACCGTGATCACCTCCCGAGTGATCACGGCCCGATAGTATAGCACGGCAGACGGACAAGAATGTAGGGCCACAGATGAAAGTATTAGCATCCTATACTAAGCATATAGGATTGCAGGTAAGGTAACAATAGTAGTAACAAGGACATGCTATGCAGCAGTATAGGAGTATATAACATGCTACACTACTCTAATGCAAGCAGTATAGAGAAGAGTAGGCGATATCTGGTGATCAAGGGGGGGCTTGCCTGGTTGCTCTGGCAAGAGTGAGGGGTCGTCAACACCGTAGTCGAACTGGGCAGCAGCAGCGTCGGTCGCGTAGTCTAAGGAGAGAAGAGGGGAAGAAACAATGAATACCAAGTAAACAGATTCATATCGATGCATGACATGTCAAGTAGCGATGCTAGGCGTGCCCTAACGTGGTATGAGGTGGTCTTGGTTATGGGAAACATCCGGAAAGTATTCGGTGTTTCGTGTTTTTAAGCAGGAGCCGAGGGGAAAGTTGCAGGTTCGATAGGTTAGGGTTGTGTGGCGGACGAACGGATCGCGATCCGGATTCGCCTCGCTGCTCGAGCAACTTTCATGTTGAAAATATTTTAATCGAAAGTTACGGATTAAAAGATATGATTTTCTAAAGATTTTATTAATTTCGGAATTTAATTAATTAATTAATTAATTGAAAAATGGAATTATGACGTCAGCATGATGTCATGCTGACGTCAGCAGTCATCAGGGTTGACTTGGTCAACCTGACATGTGGGTCCCGTTAAAAGGATTTGTTAGTTAATTAACAGTAGTTAATTAAGTTAATTAGCCATTAGGTTAATTAATCAGATTAATTAAATTAATTAATTAATTAATTAATTAATTAATTAATTAATTAATTAATTAATTATTTAATTAATTAATTTTATTCATTTTATTTTATTAATTATATTTATTTAATTTCCTTTTCTTTTCTTTTATCAAAAACATTTCGGGGTGGGGCCCCATGTCATAAGCGGGGTGCCCGGTCACTGGCCGAGTCAGCAGTCGGCGGGGGGCCCTGGGCCCACGATCGATGTGAAGGGCTCCGTGTGGCCGGGTCCCTGGTCGGCCACGCCGGCGGCCCGGCGTTGGGGCTCGGTGGGCGCTCATGGCGGAGGGCGCCGGACCTCGCGGAATCGCCGTCCGCGCAAAAAGGCCATGGTGGGTGCGTTGAAGGTGGGGAAGACGCGCGCGTCCATCAGTGGCAAGGCACGGCGAACTCGGCGGAAACGGCGCCATGAAGCGGCGGAGGCGGCGAGGTGGTTGGTCGCGTCGAGCTTAAGCGCCACGGGGCCGGGGCTTGCGCGACGCGGCTGAGCACCACGGGCTCGGCCCGTGACCATTTGGTCACCGGAGGGCGCCGCGACGAGATCCACGACGGGGCGTTGGTGCGGCGTGCTTTCGCCGGGCAGCTTCGGGCGAGGAGAAGAGAGAGGAGGCGGGAGCACGTTCCGTGCTCGGTGGCGGGAAGGGTCCATGAGGAGGGAGGTGCTGGGCGGCCGGAGCGGCGATCAGGGGCGCGGTGGTGGCGCTCGGGAGGGACGAGGAGAGAGGGATCGGGGAGAGCTCACTGGGGAACGTGGGGTCTTGAACGAGCTTCGGGGCGTTCGGGGCGACCGCGAGGAGGAGGCGGGGAGGAGCTCGACGGCGACGGGCGGTGACGTGAGGATCCCGCGAGGTGGGGTGGGGCTGGGACGCCCCGAGGTGACGGAGGGAGTCCTTGCGCCTGTGGCCGGTCGGGAGGAGGAGGAGGTGCGGACGGGCGGGGGGTCGCCACGGCTCGGGGCGACGCAGGATCGTGAGCCCGATCCAGATCGGCGCGGGGGAGGAGAAGGAGGGGATCGGGGGGGAATGGGGTGTCGGCTAGGGTTTGCCGACCGGGGGAGGGGGGGATAAGGGAGTGAGGGGGTGGGTCGGGCCAGGGGGCTGGCCGGCTGGGCCAGGTGGGCTTGGCCCAGTTGGGCCAGTGGGGGTTTTCTCCCCCCTCTCCCTTTTTTTGTTTTATTTTGCTTTTCTTACTTATTTCTTTTCTGTTTTAATTTATTTAAACTATCGAGACACTTTATAAAAATGCGTGCACCCCACCATAATTAACTTTGTAATATTTGACAACCCCCGAACATTTTAGTTTTAATTTTGAAAAACTTTTATTGTTTGCCTATGTTTTCAATTTGAATTTGAACCGGTTGAATCAACGTGAGTTTAATCACAAGAATCGAGGTGATGTGGCATCATTAGCGAGGATTATCGTAGCTTAATTATCCGGTGTTACAAATCTCCTCCACTACAAGAAATCTCGTCCGAGATTTAGGAGGTAGAAGGAAAAGGGCGGGTATTCATCTCAAGACGATCTCGCGCTCCTGTGTGGCTTCGTCTTGAGTGATTCGACCATTGGACTTTGAGGAACTTGATCGCCTTTCCGACGTGTGCGGCGTTCAGCAGTCGAGAATGCGGACCGGATGCTCTTTATAGGAGAGGTCCTGTTGCAATTCGAGCACTTCATGGTCCTTCGCTCGGATTGGGTCCTTGAAGCAGCGTCGGAGTTGTGACACGTGGAACACATCGTGAACCCGAGAAAGGTTCGACGGAAGCTCCAGTTGATATGCCACTTTTCCACGCCTTTCCAGAATAGTGAATGGACCAATATAGCAAGGAGCTAGCTTGCCCTTGATCCCGAAGCGGTGAGCACCCTTCATTGGTGTAACGCGAAGATAGGCCTTTTCGCTAGGTTGATAGACCATGTCTTTGTGATGACGGTCATAATTACTCTTTTAGCGGATCGAGCGGTCTTGAGATTCTCGCGAATAATGCGGACTTGTTCTTGACATGTTGGATAATATCCGGACGAAGAGTGGGCGTTCCCAATTTCGACCAGTTCGGGGGTTCGCACTTTCGTCCATATAACACTTCAAGGGGCCATCTTCGACTAGCTTGATAGCTATTATTATAAGAGAACTCAGCATACGGGAGAGATCCTCCATTTCTTGCCAAAGGAAGCGACACAAGCTCGAAGCATGTCTTCGAGAACTTGGTTGACACGCTCAACTTGCCCTTGAGACTGCGGATGAAACGCAGATCTTGAAAGATAAATGAGTTCCCATAGCTTCTTGAAAACTTGCCCGAATCTTGAAGTGAATAAGCTGCCACGGTCCGAGGCTGATAACCAATGGAATACCGTGAAGTGAAACAATTACGGACATGTAGAGAGTTGCAAGTGACTAGCGAGTGATCGTTTCTTTGACCGCCGGAAAATGTGCAACTTTAGAAAGCCGGTCAATGACGACAAGAATTGCATCATTACCTTTCTGCGATTTGGGAAATCCAATGGCGAAGTCCATTTCAACATGGTCCCATTTCCATTCAGGAATAGAGATAGGTTGCGAGTTCCAGCGGGCCTTTGATGTTCTCGCTTTGATACGACCATAAGCGTCACACTCGGCAACATAGCGAGCAATGTCTTGCTTCATATTAGACCACGAGAATCTCGGCGAATGTCTTGATACATCTTTGTACTACCGGGATGGATACATAGAGGCGTATCATGAGCTTCTTTCATAACCTTACGAGTCATATTCAGGTTTTCCTTCTTACACGGCACCACTAGGCGGCCTTTGAAGTACAAGGCGCCGTCATCAAGAATAGTGAAGAATGAGGATTTCCTTCTTTGAGGTCGCGCTTAATCTTGTAGACTTGAGTCAAATCCTGCATTGTCTTTATGGTGCCCACGAGATCGGGTTCAACAGCAGGTATAGAGGGAACCCTGGGAAACAACACGGAGATTCATCTTGCGGAACTCCGGAGGAGGGGGAGCGAGTGCACCCGGAGGAACAATATGGAGGTTCAGCTTTCTGAATTCTTCAACAAGTGAGGCTGAACTTTGTGAACTCGAAGGTGGTTGCAGAAGATTTGCGGCTCAAGGCATCAGCCATTACATTAGCCTTGCCCGACGATAGGAAATACCCAAATCAAAGTCTGCAACAGTCTCCATCCATCTCTGGCGACGGAGGTTCAGGTCTGGCTGAGTAAGCAGATACCGGACTTTGGTGGTCGGTGAAGATCTATAGCGATTACGAGAAGGTAATGTCACCACCGCTTCAAATAAGCATGAATGACAGCAGACAAGCTCGAGGTCGTGAACTGGGTAGTTCTCTTCGTGAGGGCGCAATTGTCGAGAGGCATAAGCAACCACTTTGCGCTCTTGCATTAGGACACCGCCTAATCCTTGACGAGAAGCGTCGCAGTAAATGATGAAGTCCTTCTTAGTATCAGGAGGAGCTAGCACTGGGGCAGAAGTCAACTTGTCTTTGAGTGCCTGGAAACTTTCCTGACATTTATCTGTCCATTGGAACTTGACGCCCTTATGTTGTTGGGGAACGTTGCAGAAAATTAAAATTTTCCTACGGTTTCACAAAGATCTATCTATGAGTTCATCTAAGCAACGAGTCACGAGAGAGAGTTTGCATCTACATACCACTTGTAGATCGAGTACGGAAGCGTTCGAGGGAGTGGTGATGATGAAGAAGTTCCCAACGTGATTCCGATCACCGATGACCAAAGTGCTGAAAGGACAGCACCTCCGTGTTCAACACACGTACGGGACGATGGCGTCTCCTCCGTCTTGATCCAGCAAGGATGAAGGACAGGTTGAGGAAGACAACTCCAATGGCAGCACGACGGCGTGGTGCAGTTGGTACTGGCAGTTCTCGTGAGGGCTTCGCCAAGCTCGTGTGGAGAAAGAGAGGAGTTGGGGAGGGAGGGCTGCGCCTTCAATGGTGTTGGCAGCCTCCCCCACCCCTCTATTTATAGGAGGAGAGGGCAAGGGGGCCGGCCATCTAGGGAAACCCTAGATGGGGGGCGGCCCAAGGGAGGAGGGAGGGTGGCTTGCCCCCAAGCTGGGGGCGCCTTTAGGGTTCCCTCCCCATGCCCTAGCCGCATGGGCCTAGGTGGGAGGTGCGCCCAGCCCACAGGGGCTGGCTCCTCTCCCACTTAGCCCATGTGGCCCCCGAGGTGGCCCCTCCGGTGGACCTCCGGAACCTCCGGTGGCCCCAGTACATTACAGTATACCCCAAACTTTCCGAGTCCGTTTAACCACTTTCCATATATAAATCTTTACCTCCGGACCATTCGGAACTCCTCGTGACGTCAGGGATCTCATCCGGACTCGAACAACATTCGGTAATCACATACTTGTCTTCCTAATAACCCTAGCGCCACCGAACCTTAAGTGTGTAGACCCTACGGGTTGGGAGACATGCGAACATGACCGAGACTACCTCAAGTCAATAACCAACAGCGGGATCTGGATACCCATGTTGGCTCCCACATGCTCCTCGATGTTGTCATCGGATGAACCACGATGTCAAGGGTTCAAGCAACCCGTATTCTATTCCCTTTGTCGACGGTATGTTACTTGCCCGAGACTCGATCGTCGGTATCCCAATACCTCGCTTAGTCTCATTACCGGCAAGTCACTTTACTGCATCGCAATGCATGATCCCGTGACGGACACTTGATCACTTTGAGCTCATTATGATGATGCATTACCGAGTGGGCCCAGTGATACCTCTCCGTAACACGGAGTGACAAATCCGATCTCGATCCGTGTCAACCCAATGGTCACTTTCGGAGATACCGTAGTGCACCTTTATAGTCACCCGATTACGTTGTGACGTTTGATACACCCAAAGCACTCCTACGGTATCCGGAATTGCACGATCTCATGGTCTAAGGAAGAGATACTTGACATTGGAAAAGCTCTAGCAAAACGAACTACACGATCTTGTGCTATGCTTAGGATTGGGTCTTGTCCATCACGCCATTCTCCTAATGACGTGATCCCGTTGTCAATGACATCCGATGTCCATAGTCGAAACCATGACTATCTGTTGACCAACGAGCTAGTCAACTAGAGGCTTACTAGGGGACGATTGTGGTCTATGTATTCACACGTGTATCACGATTTCCGGATAATACTGCTTATAGCATGAATAAAAGACAATTATCATGAACAAGGAAATATAATAATAATACTTTTATTATTGCCTCTAGGGCATATTTCCAACAGTCTCCCACTTGCACTAGAGTCAATAATCTAGTTACATTGTGATGAATCGAACACCCATAGAGTTACGGTGTTGATCATGTTTTGCCCGTGGAAGAGGTTTAGTCAACGGATCTGCGACATTCAGATCCGTATGCACTTTACAAATTTCTATGTCTCCATCACGAACATTTTCACGGATGGAGTTGAAGCGACGCTTGATGTGCTCTGGTCTTCTTGTGAAACCTGGGCTCCTTGGCAAGTGCAATAGCTCCGGTGTTGTCACAGAAGAGTTTGATCGGCCCCGACGCATTGGGTATGACTCCTAGGTCGGTGATGAACTCCTTCACCCAAATTGCTTCATGCGCTGCCTCCGAGGCTGCCATGTACTCCGCTTCACATGTAGATCCCGCCACGACGCTCGCTTGCGGCTGCACCAGCTCATCGCTCCACCATTCAACATATACACGATCCGGTTTGTGACTTAGAGTCATCAGATCGTGTCGAAGCTAAGCGCCGACGTAACCTGTTCTGACGAGCTCTTCGTCACCTCCATAAACGCGAAACATGTCCTTTGTCCTTTTCGGTACTTTAGGATATTCTTGACCGCTGTCCGGTGTTCCTTGCGGGATTACTTTGGTACCTTCCTACCAAACTTACGGCAAGGTTTACATCAGGTCCGGTACACAGCATGGCATACATAATAGATCCTATGGCTGAGGCATAGGGATGACACTCATCTCTTCTTTATCTTTTGCCGTGGTCGGGCATTGAGCTGAGCTCAATCTCACACCTTGCAATCTGAGCAAGAACCCTTTCTTGGACTGATCCATTTTGAACTTCTTCAAAATCTTATCAAGATATGTGCTTTGTGAAAGACCTATGAGGCGTCTCGATCTATCTCTATAGATCTTGATGCCTAATATATAAGCAGCTTCTCCAAGGTCCTTCATTGAAAAACACTTATTCAAGTAGGCCTTAATGCTGTCCAAGAATTCTATATCATTTCCCATCAAGTATGTCATCTACATATAATATGAGAAATGCTCTGAGCTCCCACTCACTTTCTTGTAAACGCAGGCTTCTCCATAAGTCGCATAAACCCAAACGCTTTGATCATCTCATCAAAGCGAATGTTCCAACTCGAGATGCTTGCACCAGCCCATAAATGGATCGCTGGAGCTTGCATACTTTGTCGACATTCTTAGGATCGACAAAACCTTCCGGCTGTATCATATACAACTCTTCCTTAAGATAGCCGTTAAGGAACGCTGTTTTGACGTCCATCGCCATATCTCATAATCATAGTATGCGGCAATTGCTAACATGATTCGGACGGACTTAAGCTTCGCCACGGAGAGAAAGTCTCATCGTAGTCAATCCCTTGAACTTGCCGATAACCCTTAGCGACAAGTCGAGCTTTATAGATGGTGACATTACCATCCGCGTCCGTCTTCTTCTTAAAGATCCATTTGTTTTCTATCGCTCGCCGATCATCGGGCAAGTCACCAAAGTCCACACTTTGTTTTCATACATGGATTCTATCTCGGACTTCATGGCTTCTAGCCATTTGTTGGAATCTGGGCCCGCCATCGCTTCTTCATAGTTCAAGGTTCACCGTTGTCTAACAACATGATTTCCGTGACAGGGTTGCCGTACCACTGCAGTGCGGAACGTGTCCTAGTGGACCACTGAAGTTTAGTAGCAACTTGATCCAAGTACCTTGATCATCATCATGAATTTCCTCTTCGTTGGTGTAGGCATCACAGAACATTTTCTGAGCTGCACTACTTTCCTGTTCAAGAGGTAGTACTTCATCGAGTTCTACTTTCCTCCCACTTACTTCTTTCGAGAGAAACTCTTTTTCGAAAGGTTCCGTTCTCGGCAACAAAGATCTTGCCTTCGGATCTAAGGTAGAAGGTATACCCAAAGGTTTCCTTAGGGTATCCTATGAAGACGCATTTTTCCGACTTGGGTTCGAGCTTTTCAGGTTGAAGTTTCTTGACATAAGCATCGCATCCCCAAACTTTTAGAAACGACAGCTTAGGTTTCTTCCCAAACCATAATTCATACGGTGTCGTCTCAACGGATTTAGACGGTGCCCTATTTAAAGTGAATGTAGCTGTCTCTAGAGCGTATCCCCAAAATGATAGCGTAAATCGGTAAGAGACATCATAGATCGCACCATATCCAATAGAGTGCGACACGACGCTCGACACACCGTTCTACCGAGGTGTTCCAGCGGCGTTAGTTGTGAAACGATTCCACATTTTCTTAAGTGTGTACCAAATTCGTGACTTAAATATTCTCCTCCACGATCCGATCGTAAGAATTTTATCTTTCGCTCACGTTGATTCTCTACTTCATTCTGAAATTCCTTGAACTTTTCAAAGGTCTCGGACTTGTGTTTCATCAAGTAGACATACCCATATCTACTCAAGTCATCTGTGAGAGTGAGAACATAACGATATCCTCCATGAGCCTCAACGCCATTGGACCGCACACATCGGTATGTATGATTTCCAACAAGTTGGTTGCTCGCCCATTGTTCCGAGAATGGAGTCTTGGTCATCTTGCCCATGAGGCATGGTTCGCATGTGTCAAATGATTCATAATCAAGAGACTCCAAAAGTCCATCAAGATGGAGCTTCTTCATGCGCTTGACACCAATGTGACCAAGGCGGCGATGCCACAAGTATGTGGGACTATCGTTATCAACTTTACATCTTTTGGTATTCACGCTATGAACATGTGTAATACTACGCCGAGATTCATTAAGAATAAACCATTGACCATCTGAGCATGACCATAAAACATATCTCTCATATAAATAGAACAACCATTATTCTCGGATTTAAATGAGTAGCCATCTCGCATTAAACGAGATCCAGATACAATATTCATGCTCAAACTTGGCACCAAATAACAATTATTAAGGTTTATAACTAATCCTGTGGGTAAATGAAGAGGTAGCGTGTCGACGGCGATCACATCGACTCTGGAACCATTCCCGACGCGCATCGTCACCTCGTCCTTCGCCGATCTCCGCTTATTCCGCAGCTCCCGCTGTGAGTTACAAATATGAGCAACGGCACCGTATCAAATACCTGGGAGTTACTATGATTCTTGGTAAGGTACACATCAATTACATGTATATCAAATATACCTTTGGTGTTGCGGCCTTCTTATCCGCTAAGTATTTGGGGCAGTTCCGCTTCAAAGGACCCCTCCCTTGCAATAAAAGCACTCGGTCTCGGGTTTGGGTCCATTCTTTGACTTCTTCCCGCAACTTGCTTACAGGCGCGGCAATCTCCTTGCCGTCCTTCTTGAAGTTCTTCTTACCCTTGCCCTTCTTGAACTTAGTGGTCTTATTGACCATCAACACTTGATGTTCTTTCTTGATTTCAACCTCGGTGACTTCAAAGATAGAGAACACTTCAGAATGGTCTTTACCATCCCCGCATGTTGTAGTTCATCACAAAGCTCTTGTAGCTTGGTGGGAGCGATGGAGGATTCTGTCAATGACCGCCTCATCGGGGAGGTTAATATTCAATTTGGGTCATACGGTTGTGCAACCTGACATCTTCGTAATGTGCTCACCGATGTAACTGTTTTCCTCCATCTTACAACTATAGAACTTGTCGGAGATGTCATATCTCTCGACCCGGCGTGAGCTTGAAAACCAGTTTCAGCTCTTGAACATCTCATATGCTCCGTGATGCTCAAAACGCTTTTGGAGCCCGGTTCTAAGTGTAAAGCATGCCGCCTTGAACGAGGGAGTAATCATCAAGACGAGACTGCCAAGCATTCATAATGTCTTGGTTCTTCGGGACGGAGCGTCACCTAGCGGTCCTTCTAGGACGTATTGTTTCTGGCAGCTATGAGGATGATCCTCGGGTTCGGACCCAGTCCGTATAGTTGCTGCCGTCATCTTTCAGCTTGGTTTTCTAGGAACGCGTTGAAGTTCAAGTTGACATGAGCGTTGGCCATTTGATCTACAAGACATATCATTTAAAAGATTTTAGACTATTGTTCATGATAATAAAGTTCATCTAATCAAATTATTAATGAACTCCCACTTAGATTAGACATCCTCTAGTCATCTAAGTGTTACACGATCCGAGTCGACTAGGCCGTGTCCGATCAACACGTGAGACGGACTAGTCTGCGTCGGTGAACATTCTCATGTTGATCGTATCTTCCATACGACTCGTGTTCGACCTTTCGGTCTCCGTGTTCCGAGGCCATGTCCGTACATGCTAGGCTCGTCAAGTTAACCCTAAGTGTTTTGCGTGTGTAAATCTTTCTTACACCCGTTGTATGTGAACGTAAGAATCCATCACACCCGATCAACACGTGGTGCTTAGAAGCGATTTAACTGTAGCAACGGTGCACGTTAGGGAGAACACTTCTTGAAATTGTTTCAAGGGATCATCTTATTTACTACCGTCGTTCTAAGTAAACAAGATGTATAATCATAATAAACATCACATGCAATTATAAAGTAGTGACATGATATGGCCAATATCATATAGCTCCTTGATCTTCATCTTCGGGGCTCCATGATCATCCTGTCACCGCATGACACCATGATCTCCATCATCATGATCTCCATCATCGTGTCTTCATGAAGTTGTCACGCCAACGACTACTTCTACTTCTATGGCTAACGCGTTTAGCAATAAAGTAAAGTGAGTTACATGGCGTACTTCAATGACACATGCAGGTCATACAAAATAAAGACAACTCCTATGGCTCCTGCCGTTGTCATACTCATCGACATGCAAGTCGTGATTCCTATTACAAGAACATGATCTCATACATCACAATATATCATCATTCATCACAACTTGGCCATATCACGTCACATGACAATTGCTGCAAAAACAAGTTAGACGTCCTCTAATTGTTGTTGCATCTTTTACGTGGCTGCAATTGGGTTCTAGCAAGAACGTTTTCTTACCTACGAATAACCACAACGTGATCTTGTCAACTTCTATTTACCCTTCATAAGGACCCTGTTCATCGAATCCGCTCCAACTAAAGTAGGAGAGCAGACACCCGCCAGCCACCTTATGCAACTAGTGCATGTTAGTCGGTGGAACCGGTCTCACGTAAGAGCGTGTAAGGTTGGTCCGGCCGCTTCATCCCACAATACCGCGGAAGCAAGAAACGACTAGTAACGGCAAGTAAGTTGACAAGATCCACGCCCACAACAAAATTGTGTTCTACTCGTGCAAAGAGAACTACGATAGACCTAGCTCATGATGCCACCGTTGGGGAACGTTGCGAGAAAATTAAAATTTTCCTACGGTTTCACCAAGATCTATCTATGAGTTCATCTAAGCAACGAGTCACGAGAGAGAGTTTGCATCTACATACCACTTGTAGATCGAGTGCGAAGGCGTTCGAGGAGTGGTGATGATGAAGACGTTCCCAACGTGATTCCGATCACCGATGACCAAAGTGCTGAAGGACAACACCTCCGTGTTCAACACACGACGGGACGATGGCGTCTCCTCCATCTTGATCCAGCAAGGATGAAGGAGAGGTTGAGGAAGACAACTCCAATGGCAGCACGACGGCGTGGTGCGGTTGGTACGGCAGTTCTCCGGCAGGGCTCCGCCAAGCTCGTGTGGAGAAAGAGAGGAGTTGGGAGGGAGGGCTGCGCCTTCAATGGTCTTGGCAGCCTCCCCCACCCCTCTATTTATAGGAGGAGAGGGCAAGGGGGCCGGCCATCTAGGGAAACCCTAGATGGGGCGGCGCCCAAGGGGAGGAGGGAGGTGGCTTGCCCCCAAGCTGAGGCGCCCCTTTAGGTTTCCTCCCATGCCCTAGCCGCATGGGCCTAGGTGGGGAGGTCGCCCAACCCACGGGGCTGGCTCCTCTCCCACTTAGCCCATGTGGCCCCGAGGGGTGGCCCCTCCGTGGACCTCCGGAACCCTCCCTGTGGCCCGGTACATTACCCAGTATACCCCAAACTTTCCGAGTCCGCTTAACCACTTTCCATATATAAATCTTTACCTCCGGACCATTCGGAACTCCTCGTGACGTCCGGGATCTCATCCGGACTCAACAACATTCGTAATCACATACTTGTCTTCCTAATAACCCTAGCGTCACCGAACCTTAAGTGTAGACCCTACGGGTTCGGAGACATGCGAATATGACCGAGACTACCTCAAGTCAATAACCAACAGCGGGATCTGGATACCCATGTTGGCTCCCACATGCTCCTCGATGTTGTCATCGGATGAACCACGATGTCAAGGGTTCAAGCAACCCCGTATTCTATTCCCTTTGTCGACGGTATGTTACTTGCCCGAGACTCGATCGTCGGTATCCCAATACCTCGCTTAGTCTCGTTATCGCAAGTCACTTTACTCGCATCCGCAATGCATGATCCGTGACGGACACTTGATCACTTTGAGCTCATTATGATGATGCATTACCGAGTGGGCCAAGTGATACCTCTCCGTAACACGGAGTGACAAATCCCGCCTCGATCCGTGTCAACCCAATGGTCACTTTCGGAGATACCTGTAGTGCACCTTTATAGTCACCCGATTACGTTGTGACGCTTGATACACCCAAAGCACTCCTACGGTATCCGGAATTTCACGATCTCATGGTCTAAGGAAGAGATACTTGACATTGGAAAAGCTCTAGCAAAACGAACTACACGATCTTGTGCTATGCTTAGGATTGGGTCTTGTCCATCACGCCATTCTCCTAATGACGTGATCCCGTTGTCAATGACATCCGATGTCCATAGTCGAAACCATGACTATCTGTTGACCAACGAGCTAGTCAACTAGAGGCTTACTAGGACGATTGGTCTATGTATTCACACGTGTATCACGATTTCCATATAATACAGCTTATAGCATGAATAAAAGACAATTATCATGAACAAGGAAATATAATAATAATACTTTTATTATTGCCTCTAGGGCATATTTCCAACATATGCAACAGGTTAGTCATAGGCCTGGAAATCTTGGAGAAGTTCTCGATTTAATCAACGGCAATAGCTGGCGAGACCGAGAAAACTTCTGACTTGCTTAACGTTCTTTGGAGGAGTCCAATCGAGAATAGCCTGAACTCTTTCAGGTTGACGGCAATACCATCCTTAGAGATGACATGCCCAAGATAGGTTACTTCGGAAGCCGAATTCACACTTGGAGAACTTGGCATAGAGTTGATGCTCTCGTAGCTTTTCCAAAGACAAGACTAAGATGTTGAGATGTTCTTCTTCATTCTTGGAAAATATCAGGATATCATCCAGGTAAACCACGACAAACTTGTCGAGGTAATCCATGAATATATAGTTCATCAAGCGAGAGAAGGTGGCTGGAGCATTGGTTAAGCCGAAGGACATGACGGTGTACTCGTATGAACCATAACGAGTCACAAAGGCGGTCTTGGGGATATCCTCCTCACGAACACGGATCTGGTGGTAACCCAACCTCAAGTCGAGTTTCGAGAACACTGACGAACCAGCCAGTTGATCATAAAGATCATTGATCCGAGGAAGAGGATACTTATTCTGAATGGTAGCTTGATTTATGGGACGGTAGTCTTGGACCAATCGGTTTGTCCCATCCTTCTTCTTGACAAAGAGAGAAGATGCTCCCCAAGGAGAGCAACTTGGGCGAATGAAACCACTTTGAAGAGATTTGTCGATTTCCTCCTTTAGCTCAAGGAGTTCATGCGGCGGCATCTTGTAGGGTCGCTGGCTATAGGAGTGGTGCACGGTTTCAAGTCGATGACGAATTCGACAGCTCTAGCAGGGGAATCCTCGAAGTTCTTCAGAAAAACGTCCGGAAGTCGCGAACAGCAGTGAATGTTTTCGATACCCTCGAGTGGTGCAGCGTTCAAAGCATTCAATGCATAGAGCCTTGCCTCGGCATTTTGCACCGAGATGAGCTTGGTAAGTGACTATTTCATCGAAGGGTGTAGCAGATGGACGGTCTTCGTGGCGCAGACTATGGAAGCAGATATCGCCTTTAACCAATTCATTCCCGAATGAGGTCAATGCTACAAGACTTCAAAGACGATGGGAGAGACAAGGAATTCCAGTCCTTCGATTTCAACGGGACATCGTTGCAAATCATGGAGGTTCGACATTGGCCCGCGAGGTGTGTACTAATAGTGAAGCATTCATGTCTTCACTTTTAATGCCATGCATGAATGCAATATCTTGAGACATGAGTGAATGCGATGCCCCTGTATCAAATAAACGCATCTTCGGTACTGAATTTACGAGAAGTGTACCCATCACAAAGAGCAGAGTTGGTCTTGAGCTTCGTTTAGATCAACGTGGTTGGCCTGAACTTGACCATAAGGCTTGGCAGTGTTGTTGCGGGGCTGGGTGTTTCCACGGCCAGCTGCTGGAAGGGCCAGCTAATTCTGGTTCTGGTTGCATTCTCTAGCACGGTGCCTGGTTGTCCACACCAAGCACAAACCATTATTGGGAGTGGGAACAGGAGCTTGGGGTGGTGGAGCTGGAAGCTTGGCTGCTTAGTTGAAGTAGGCGAGACGAGGTGCAGCATAGTTCGCCTTGGAGTAGGTGCATTCGGTGGTACATGCTGTTGGGAATCCATATCTTGCGCTTCTGCGAGGACGGGCCCGAAGATGAGCCCGTGTCACGGTTGCGCCTGTGAGAGCTCTGGTATTCCTGCAGACCAGTTTCGACATTGATGGCCTTGTTCACCAAGGTGGCGAAATCAGCAAAGTCGTGCACTAGAAGTGCGAGCTTGATGTCAGCTTGAAGGCCGTCACGGAACTTCTCCTGTCTGCGTGCATCAGTGGCAATGTCCTCTTCAGCATAGCGAGACAAGTCCAGGAACTCTCGCTGATAAGCTTCAACAGTCTTGTTGCCTTGGGTGAGGTTGCGGAACTCTCGCTTTTTCCGGTCCATGACCCCTTGAGGGATGAAACGGGCACGGAAGGCAGCTTGGAAGTCTGGCCAGGTGATGAGTGTTCCAACTGGCAGAGTACGCCTGTGGCTGTCCCACCATTGAGCTGCGGGTCCCTTCAAGAAGAAGGAAGCAAAAGTGACATAGTGGGGGGGCTACATCGTGCAGACTCCATCTCATAGGTGATGTCACGGAGCCGACCATCAAGATCCAAAGTACTGGGTTGAGCTGCGGTACACGCTGGGTTCAGCGTATGAAATCCTGCAGAGTTGTTGCGTTTGGGTGCTGGTTCATATTGGGGCGAGGAAACCGAGCCATCATGTTTTCCATGAACTCGCGATTCATCTCAAGTTGTTGGATCATACCAGCCATGTACTCAAAGCGGTGGTGGGAAGTTGCCACCACGACAATTACGCACCAGCTGGTCTAACCATCCCGCTAATATATAACAGGTAGTTCAGCATTTGAGAAATTATGCAAAGGACAAGAATCATTCATGATGAAACATGCATAATGAAAGCGAAGACGATAGAAACTACATAGTAGTCGGCATATCTTACAAAGGGATCATGCATAGAGTTCGTACATAGAGTTCAAGACATAGACTAAGACATCATAGGCGGCACGCAGCTCATGGCGAATGCATCTAACACTAACAAGCAAGTCTACATCAGTCCCACGCTGCATGCTGGAGGTAGTCTGTAGCTGAAAGCTGGTAGTGTGGCAGCGGATAGTCCTCCACGTCGCTGACTGGGGCCGCGGATACTCGGTGCTGAATCCGACGCCCAAGTGGCGAAGAGGGCCAAGTGCGGAGAGTAGCCTCCCACGTCGCCAACCGACACCTCGGGCATCACGATCTGGCTGGGTAGATCGCAGAACGCGGCAGCTCTCCGGATCGGACAAAGGGTGCGATAGCGCCGAGCATGGTAAAGGTGCCGACGGGTGATGTACAACTCGTGGCGAAGAGCTCGGTTAGCTCGATCCAGCCCATCGACATGCGTAACAAAGTTCGATGGTAGAAGGGCTCTCTCGTGACGATGGAGTAGGCAGCGGTGTAGTAACCTCCTCACCAACATCGACGCGATAGCAATGTGCCCAAGGGGAGGTGTCCAACTCTCGATACTCGCACGAAGACGTGTCGAGCAGCATAAGCAGCATCGTGGATCGCCATATTGATAGTCACCCCAACACCATGTGCGGTGTGCAAAGACAAGAGTGGAGTCATACTCCGAGAGTAGAGGTGGACGATGGCGCGGTATCGCTCCCGGTTATAGTCCTGGTACTCCTCAAAGACGGTGTACTCGGGGTGCCAGCGATAACCCAGATAGGTCATCATCTCTGCTAGCATCGCAGTGATCCCGAGGCACCAATGGCCGTCGTGTGGCGCACGACCTGCCTCGTGGGTTCCATCTGAAAACAAAGACGCTTCAAAGGAGTCAAATGACAAGGTGGAAATTGATCAAATACAATTCCAAGAACAACTAAGGCTATATCCAACTTTGGGGTGAATGTGGTCACGGATCCTAGTGTTAGTTAGTAAAATCGTTTAACCCGAGTAGAAGAGAGTTCAGAGTCCCGAGTAAAGGTCGAGGAGTAAAAGATCCTAATACCACCCAATAGCGACGTGGGCCCGTAAGGCACACATCCAAGTTAGTAAAAGTTTTGCAATGTCTAGACTCGACTTCGCCAAGGAGTTGGAAGGGGATTCCTACAGCAAATGGCTCGATACCAACTTCAGACGCTTCGATTCAATCGTACACTAATCATGCACGCAATGTGTACGATCAAGATCGTGGACTCACGGAAGATATCACAACACAACTCTACAAATAAAATAAGTCATACAAGCATCATAATACAAGCCGGGGGCCTCGAGGGCTCGAATACAAATGCTCGATCATAGACGAAGTCAGCGGAAGCAACAATATCTGAGTACGGACATGAGGTAAACAAGTTTGCCTTAAGAAGGCTAGCACAAACGGGATACAGATCGAAGAGGAGCAGGCCTCCCGCCAGGATCCTCCTAGGCTACTCCCGGTCGCCGCCGGGCTGCACGTAGTAGTAGGCACCTCCAGTAGTAGTCGCCATCGACGGTGGCGTCGCTGCCTGGGCTCCATCGTCAGTTGCAGCAATCGAGTAGAGGTAGGGGAAAGGGGAACAAGGCAACCGTGAGTACTCATCCAAAGTACTGCAAGCAAGGAGCTACACTACATATGCATGGATATATGTGCAAAGGGCCATATCATGGACTGAGCTGCAGAATGCGAGAATAAGAGGGGATAGCTAGTCTTAACGAAGACTACGCTCGACACCTGTCTTACAATGTAGAGGAGGGCAATCAAGTCCTCCAAGTAACATCACATAGCAATAATCCTACCCGCGATCCTCCTCATATCCACGAGAGAGCGACCACGGTTGTATCCGCACTTGGAAGGGTGTGTTTTATCAAGATCCGGTTCTAGTTGTCATAAGCTCAAGGTACAACTCCAAGTCGCCCTCATTATCAAGATCACGGCTATCCGAATAGATTAACTTCCTGCAGGGTGCACCATCTTACCCAAAGACGCTTGATCCCATTTGGCGGACACACTTTCTCGGTCATGCCCGCCATGAAGATCAACACGCCGCAGCCCCACCTAGGCACAACAGAGAGGCCAAGACGCCGGTCTAAACCTAAGCGCGCAGGGTCTGGGCCCATCGCCTCGAGCACACCAAGACGCTATGAGGGCGGCCGGAAGGAGACGTAGCCTAGCAGGTGTTCCATCCAATCCGGCAGCGCGCCGCCCGTCGCCGACGTCTCAAGTGTTGGCCGATACCACGACGCCGGATACCCATAACTACTCCTGCGAGATGGTTAGTGCGATAAGCTCAGAGCCAAATCAGATCAAATACCAAGACCTCGTTAAGCGTGTTAAGTATCCATGAACGCCGAACAGGCAGAGCCCACCTCTCTCCTAGGCGGTCTCAACCTGCCTGCCGCTCCGCCTCAAGATCCACTCATGGGTGCTCCACCACCGACCCGACTTTAGTCTCACATGTATCATGTATAAGTATATAGTAAATACCGTGATCACCTCCCGAGTGATCACGGCCCGATAGTATAGCACGGCAGACGGACAAGAATGTAGGGCCACAGATGAAAGTACTAGCATCCTATACTAAGCATATAGGATTGCAGGTAAGGTAACAATAGTAGTTACAAGGACAAAGCTATGCAGCAGTATAGGAGTATCGAAAGCAAGAATATGCTACACTACTCTAATGCAAGCAGATAGAGAAGAGTAGGCGATATCTGGTGATCAAGGGGGGCTTGCTGGTTGCTCTAGCAAGAGAGAGGGTCGTCAACACCGTAGTCGAACTGGGGAAGCAAGCAGGCGTCGGTCTCGTAGTCTACCTGAGAGAAGAGGGGAAGAAACAATGAATACCAAGTAAACAGATGCATATCGATGCATGACATGTCAAGTAGCGATGCTAGGCGTGTTCTAACGTGGTATGAGGTGGCTTGGTTAAGGGAAACATCCGGAAAGTATTCGGTGTTTCGTGTTTTCAGCAGAGGAGCCGAGGGGGAAAGTTGCAGGTTCGATAGGTTAGGGGTGTGTGGCGGACGAACGGATTGCGATCCGGATTCGCCTCGTCGTTCGAGCAACTTTCATGTTGAAAATATTTTAACCGAAGTTACGGATTAAAAGATATGATTTTCTAAAGATTTTATTAATTTCGAATTTAATTAATTAATTAATTAATTGAAAAATGGAATTATGACGTCGGCATGATGTCATGTTGACGTCGCGATCATCGTGGTTGACTTGGTAAACGACATGTGGGTCCTGTTAAATGGCTGATTAGTTAGTTAATTAATGTGAGTTATTAAGTTAATTAGCCATTAGGTTAATTAATCAGGATTAATTAAATTAATTATTTGCTTAATTAATTAATTAATTTTATTCATTTTATTTTTATTAATTATATTTATTTAATTTTTTTTCTTTTTCTTTTATCAAAAACATTCGGGGGTGGGGCCCCATGTCATAGGCGAGGGGTGCCCAATCGGCTGGCCGAGTCAGCAAGTGGCGGGGGGCTGGGCCACCATCGCTGGCTCAAAGCGGTGGCCGGGTCGGCCACGTCGGCGGCGTTAGAGGCTCGGTGGGCGTTCACATGGCGGAGGGCGCGGACCTCGCCGGAATCGCCGTCCGTGACAAAAGGGGCATGGTGGGTGCGTTCGAAGGTGGGGAGGACGCGCGTCCATCGGTGGCAAGGGCACGCTGGACTCGGCGGAAGCAGCGCCCAGCCGGCGGAGGCGGCGGGGTGGTTGGTCGCGTCGGAAGCGCCACGGGGCGGGGCTTGCGCGACGGCAGCGAGCACCACAGGCTCGGCCCGTGACCATTTGGTCACCGGAGGGCGCCGGCGGCGAGATCCACGACGGGCGTTAGTGCGGCGTGCTTTCGCCGGGCCGCGGCTTCGGCGAGGAGAGAGAGAGGAGGCCGGGAGCACGTTCCGTGCTCGGTGGCGGGGAAGGGTCCATGCGAGGAGGAGGAGGTGGGGCGGCCGAGCCGGGCGACGGGCGGTGGTGGCGCTCGGGAGGGGACGAGGAGAGAGGGATCGGGGAGAGCTCACGGGGGAACGTGGGGTCTCGGAAGCGAGCTTCAGGCGTTGGGGCGGCCAAGCGAGGAGGAGGCGGGAGGAGCTCGGACGGCGAGGCGGTGGCGTGAGGATCCGGCGAGGTGGGGTGGGGGCTGGGGGCCCCGAGGCGAGGGGGAGTCCTTGCGCCTGCTGCCGGTCGGGAGGAGGAGGAGGAGGTGCGAGACGGGCGGGGGGGCCGGCGTCGGGCGGCGGGATCGTGAGCGATCCAGATCGGCCGGGGGAGGAGAAGGAGGGGATCGGGGGGGAATGGGGTGTCGGCTAGGGTTTGCCGACCGGGAGGGGGATAAGGGAGTAAGGGGTGGGCGGGCAGGGGCTGGCCGGCTGGGCCAGGTGGGCTTGGCCCAGTTGGGCCAGTGGGGGTTTTCTCCCCCTCTCCCTTTTTTTGTTTTATTTTGCTTTTCTTACTTATTTCTTTTCTGTTTTAATTTATTTAAACTATCCAGACACTTTATAAAAATGCGTGCACCCCACCATAATTAACTTTGTAATATTTGACAACCCCCGAACATTTTAGTTTTAATTTTGAAAAACTTTTATTGTTTGCCTATGTTTTCAATTTGAATTTGAACCGGGTTCGAATCAACGTGAGTTTAATCACAGTAACCGAGGTGACGTGGCATCATTAGCGAGGATTCTTGAGCTTAATTATCCGGTGTTACAGCCTCGCCTTCCTTCTACCCGTGCCCTGCGCCACCGGGACCTCCATAGCGCGCCTGCGCCTCCACCTCGCCGGCGGGTTCCAGCCTGCGTCGAGTGCCCTCCTCTGCCTCGCCTCCTTG
Organism: Aegilops longissima; assembly: GCA_021605205.1. Taxonomy (NCBI): domain Eukaryota; kingdom Viridiplantae; phylum Streptophyta; class Magnoliopsida; order Poales; family Poaceae; genus Aegilops; species Aegilops longissima. The sequence goes on from CM038676.1 coordinate 63,732,002, forward strand.
CCATGGCGCGTGCCACTCGAGCCAGCAGGACGCCGCCCTACATCGCTGCCTTTGCACTGCACCTCCGCTGCCTTGGCCTCCGCTGGTGCTGCTGCTGCTTGGCCCATTGCCGAGCTCGTCGCCCGCCTCCGTGGTCCCCCTGCCGCCGCCTTGGTCTCTGCCGAGCTCCTTGCCGCATCTCTCGCTCGCCCGCTTTGACGGCGCCAAGTCCCCGCCGCCGACCTTTGTTTTCCCTGCTCGTGCGTGAGCATCGGCGCTTGCTCTCTTGCTGTAGCGTGAGTGCTCACGTGAGCCACTCGACCGGTGACCTCACGAAGTTCGAGAGCAAGACCTATGACTTGTGTGCGACTATGCGGATTCGCCAAGTACCCTCCAAAGAAGACCGGACGCTGAACAAGCACACCGCTCTGTGGATTTCGACAAGTCCTCGACGACCGGCACTTAGTACCACTACGTTTGCCATGTACATCTACACCAAGACCGGACCGACAAGTACCCCGACAATGTGTGTACCTCTACCGACGACCCCGGACATCTACGAAAAACGTGTATAACCACCATCGCCAAGATCTCGAGTACCTCTACCGACGCCGTGTACGACTACTTCCCACGACGACCCATGTACAACTACTTCCACTTCGAACCCGTCCGCCTCGAAATGCACGCTTCGAAGGTATACCCGACGAGACGACCGCCGTGGACCGAATGCATGTGTTGATTGAGATGCACCGTTTTCACCGTGTCCGAATTGTCACTCGTTTCCATGCCCCTAACCCGTGGGAACCCGGTAGTCGGGAGCACCCCACCATCCTTGCATGACACGCTCACGCCCATTTCTTTTGCATCGGTATCTCAATCAAGTTATCGAGATCGATATGTTGCCGTGGCATCATTTTTGAATTCGTTGCCGTGGCACCCCTTTCGTTCCGCCACGGTGAAAAATGCTTCATAACATGCTTATGTCAACATTTTCATAAAATTGCTTAAAACTTGCACATGTCATCCGCATCATGATAACAACATTTAAATGTTTATATTTGTTGTTTCCATTAATTTGCTAAATGCATATGGGGATTTACCGGATTTGTTGTTTTTATGTCCGGCCCCATTTAAATTGTTTAGATGGTATATTTTTTTATTATGCTTCATCTCTTGCCATGGTTAACAACATTTAATATTGTTTGGCAACCTAACCGAGAGAGAACTAAATAATTGATGTGGTGTTTCGTCAATATGCAACTCGTTGCATATTGAGCTCCACTTAACTTGTAGTGTTGTTTATGCATATTGCCATGCCATGCCTCATTAAACCGGACATGCTTCATACTTGTTTGTGCATCATGAAATGTTTATGCTTGTGTATTTACTATGTTGTTTGTTTCTTTCCGGGTTGCTTCCCTCGTTAGCTTCGGTTTCGTTCCGGAGTTGTGAGGATTCGTTCGGCTACGTCCGTTTGTATTCTTCATGGACTCGTTCTTCTTCCTAGCGGGATCTCAGGCAAGATGACCATACCCTCGAAATCACTTCTATCTTTGCTTGCTAGTTGTTCGCTCTTTTGCTATGCCTATGCTACGATGCCTATCACTTGCTTATCATGCCTCCCACATTGCTATGTCAAACCTCTAACCATCCTTTCCTAGCAAACCGTTGTTTGGCTATGTTACCGCTTTGCTCAGCCCCTCTTATAGCGTTGTTAGTTGCAGGGGAAGATGAAGTTTGTTCCTTGTTGGAACATGGAGATGTTGTTCCTTGTTGGAACATGTTTACTTGTTGGGATATCACAATATATCTTATTTAATTAATGCATCTATATACTTGGTAAAGGGTGGAAGGCTCGGCCTTATGCCCAGTGTTTTGTTCCACTCTTGCCGCCCTAGTTTCCGTCATATCGGTATTATGTTCCCGGATTTTGCGTCCCTAACGCGGTTGGGTGATTTATGGGACCCCTTGACAGTTCGCTTTGAATAAGACTCCTCCAAAGAAGGCCCAACATTGGTTTTACCATTTGCCACCTAAGCCTTTTTCCCTTGGGTTCTGCAGACTCAAGGGTCATCTTTATTTTAACCCCTGCACGGTGCTCCTTGAGTGCTTTGGCCCAAACCAGCGATGTCCGGCGCCCACAGGCAATCAGGGTCTATGCCAACCCGACGTCTGGCTCATCCGGTGTGCCCGAGACTGAGATATGTGCAGCTCCTATCAGGATTTGTCGGCACATCCGGCGGCTTTGCTGGTCTTGTTTTATTCTGTCAAATGTCTTGTAGTCCGGATTCCGAGACTGATCGGGTCTTCGGTAGAAGGAATATCCTTCGTTGATCGCGAGAGCTTATCATGGGCTAAGTTGGGACACCCTGCAGGTATTATCTTTCAAAGCCGTGCCCATGCGTTATGAGGCAGATGGGAATTTGTTAATGTCGGTTGTAGAAAACCCGAAGTTGATCTTAATTAAAATACACCAACTGCGTGTAACGTGATGGTCTCTTCTCGCGGAGTCCGGAAGTGAACACGGTGTTGGAGTTATGCTTGACGAGGTTGCTCTAGGATCACTTCTTGATCGCTACTAGCTTCACGACCGTGCCTTGCTTCTCTTCTCGCTCTCTTTTGCGTATGTTAGCCACCATATATGCTAGTCGCTTGCTGCAGCTCCACCTCACTACCCTGTCCTACCTTTAAGCTTAAATAGTCTTGATCTCATGGTGTGAGATTGTTGAGTCCCGTGACTCACGAGATACTTCAAAATCAGTTTGCAGTGCCGATGAAACCGTGCAGGTGCGCACCCGAGCTCAAGGAGGAGCTCGATGAAGATCTTGTTCATTGTGTTGTTTCGTTTCAGTTGATCGAGAGTGGAGCCCAGTTGGGACGACCGGGGATCTGTGTAGCATTTGGGGTAGTCTTCTTTTATTTTGGTTCCGTAGTCGGACCTTGATTGTATCTATATGATGTAATGTTTTACTCATGTATTGTGTGAAGTGGCGATTGTAAGCCAACTATGTATCTCTTTCCTTATGTAATACATGGGTTGTGTGAAGATTACCTCACTTGCGACATTGCTTTCAATGCGGTTATGCCTCTAAGTCGTGCTTCGACACGTGGGAGATATAGCCGCATCGAGGCGTTCAAGTTGGTAATCGAGCCATCCCGACTTAGGAGCCCCCGCTGATTGTTTGTTTGGCGTTTTGAGTCTAGAACAAAAATGTTTTGAGTCTTAGGATTATATATATCGGAGAGTAGGATTCTTTTTACTCCTCATTCCCTTCGTCGCTCTGGTGAGGCATCCTGACGTAGAAGTTTTGACTCTTCTCTCCTCAAATTTCACTAAAAAAAAATTTAGGATCACGCGGGTATCTTGGAATTGTTCCGATGGTTTTGTGACGAGAACATTGTTCTTGGTTCCTCCTGACATTTAGGGGTTGTGGCAGTGTCCCGGGGAGTTGAGCTCCGAGGTGTTGTCGTCACAATTTTATCGTTGCAGTTCTGGAATACCTGAGTTTTGCCGACATCGAAAATCTCTTTTATGCAGTTGTTGGTGAGATAACCCCGATAACCCAGTACTGGGGCGAGCTCGAGAGTATTGCCATAACTCCTATAACGGATGCTTTTCGAAGGTCGAGGTAAACGATTTCTGGAGTTTTCTTGGTTATGTGTTGAAGGATGGATACAGCTGGATCTAGGTATTGTTAATTTGGGTGATATATTTTGTGTCCCATGTATCCCCAACACCTGATTGCATAACCAGAAAGTTTCGGGAGTTTATAAGTGGGAATTCAAGTATCTCGTAGGATATCTTTCCAACACACACATGATACGATATGGGATCTATCATATGTTTGTTTCCGGCTTATTCCACAAGCCAAATCCTTTGTTTTTGTTTTGTTTTTGTGGTATTCGAGTTGCTTCAATGCCAAGTGTTGATTCCATACCTTATTCTAAACGGTGTTCTCATATTTCTATGTGGATGCTAATCCTTCTTGTTCATCAAGGTCGTCTTTTCAATCCTTTCCAACCGTGTGCTTCTCTCCAAGTAAATCTGATCATTGCAACATTCGCAAGATCAATTCTAAGCTTTTTCTCAACGGTGTTCATTTCATCCGACCCAAGTTGCCTTTGTTTTCCCACCCTCCCACCCCTTTTTCTTCAAGGACTCAGATTTCTTAATCAAGTAGCCATTTTATTGAGTGAATTTTCTTCATTCTTTTCCTTTAATGCTCTTATCCGATGATTCTCATGAAGATGCTAAAGGAAGCTTCGAGTTTATTATTCTTCGTTCTTTTCTTCTCCGGTGGACTCAAGTCAAGTTTTCGGTGTTGATCTTATCCCTTTTCCTCTTTTCACAATGCTTTCTCATGCCGGTGTATCTCCTAATCATTCACTTCTCACTATTCATTTGGTTGGGAGTGATGAAGATATCTCAGAAGATTCAAGTTCCCATTCTCAATTCACTCAAGTTCTTTTGAGGATGCTATCTCATTCAAGCCATTTAATTCAACCGGCGCAGTCTCTCTTTAAATCGTTCAACGGTGTTTCTTTTGAGTGGGCCCTAACCCACAGGTCTTTTCCCAGGATCCTACCTGACTCTTCTATTTTCCCGGAGCTTCTAAAATTCTTTTCAAAGTTTGACGTAAGAATGAATTATCATCAGTCAAATGTCCTTCTCCAAGATCTTTCAAATTCTTTCATCGTTGGTTCAACCTTTCCAATTTTCATCCCAGAGTATCTCAACAATTCATGGTGGTGTTTCTCGTCGTCATTCTCGGATTTTCAAGACCGAAGAAGAGTTTCTCTTTAATCTTGCTCCATTCTCTTCAAGATTCGTGGTTCTAGCTTCGTGCCATCCTTATAATTGTTTTGATTGTGAGAATTCTTTTCACCCATCCGGAGCAATTCAGGAGTCTTTTCAGTTTGATTCTTCTGAGCCCATCATCTCAGAATTATTCATTCCAGCTTTTAGCTCTTGTTCCCCAAATCCTACCGGCGCATCATTCAAGTATTCTCTAATCAGTTCATGATCTCTTCGTTCTCATGTATCTAAATTCTGTCAAGTATCTTTATTCGTTTTCTAATTATTATCAGTGAATTGCGCCTTTTCTACGTTCATTCTCAATTCTTATGGTGGTTTGTTCAAGATTCCTCTTCCTATGTTCTCATATAGATTCATTCGTTCTTTCCAATCCTACCGGTGGTTCGTTGAAGACCTTCCCAAGTTTGCGCCATATCTATCTTAATCCTTTCTACGAGAATAAGTAGTATGCCAAATCCATTGCTTGACATCAATTTAATTGGTGAAGGATGAGCATAATGTAATTCTTATTCTTGTTTCATCTAGTAAATTCAATTCCTTATTCCGGAGGATCGTCAATTCATTTGTTCATCTTTCTTTCCGGAGTTCAAAGTTTTTCTCGGTTATATCATTTCAAAGCTTCTTCTTATCACTGCAAGGCTTCACCTTGTGTTTTCAACTTCTCTTTCTTTTATCATCCTTTTCTTACCGGATTTCTTCATGGAGGCTCTACATGGTGGTTCATCAAGGATTCTTTTCATTCTTCAATTGTTCATCAAGATTTCTCGCGGAGTTAAGATCCGTCAAGCCATACTTCAAAATAAACATGGTGTTCCAACACACGTTTTGTTTTGAGGAGTTCAAGCATTCTTCATCTTGCATTCCGAGGTGCAATTCTTTCTATCTTATCTTTTGAGGTGGTGCTATGTCATTCTTGACAATTTCCCTTCATGCTTCATGATTCACATGTTGTCAAGAATGAGGTATTTTAAATCCATCAATCTCTTCATTGGAGTTATCTTGGGCTATATTTCACCTAAAGCTTTCCCTAAGGATTGTTGCTAATTATGGTGCTTATAAATGACCCAAGTTCTTCATTTGTCCTCTCGGTGAAATAAGTTTTCATCTCCGTGTTGCTCTCAATCCAATCAATTGTTTCCGTTGGTGGCAGAAGCTCACCTCATAATTTTGAGATGTTTTCATAAGCCCACTACAAGCTTATTCTTACCGTTGTTGTTTTTCAAACAACTCCGTTCAATCCTACTTCGTAAGGATGCTCTTTGAAATTCATTTATGGTGGGAGATGTTGGTTTCATTCTTCGTTCTATTCATTCCAACTTTCTAACTATCATGCATTGTTTCCGGAGGCATTGTGATGTTGCTCTCTTCACCCATCACCTCGTTTTGTAAAGATCATGTTCTTTTTCTTGCATTATCCATTTAACTGGAGTGTCATGTTTTAATTCGAGTTCTCTCATCTTATCAAGTTTGCCTGCTTCCTCAACCGGAGAGCTGTCTGAAATCTTTCTTACCCCTTGTGCCATTTTTCAATAGCTTCGGAGGCATTGTGTTGTTGATTTCATCAAGTATCATCCCATCTTCTCAAGTTCATGTTCAATTCCTTCCATTTTCAGTCGGAGTGCTGCCCAAATTATATCATTCTTATTCCTTCTCTATCTTGTTTTAACCGGAGTGGTGTCAATATCTATCTTGTCACTTAACCTCATGGTTCTCATTGTATCCCATGTTCTTCTTATCTTACGGAGTGTTTGCAATCTCGTCATCTTCATTGTATTTTTTCTTTCAATTTTGTCAGCCTCTCAAGGTTCGTTGGTTTCACTCTTTTGTCAAAGAAGCAACTTAGTTTTACCTCTTTCTTCTTCCGTTTTTCTATCCGGTGCCATCCTAGATCTCGGACGAGATCCTCTCGTAGTGGTGGAGTGTTGTGCCTTGAGACCGATGCTCGAGAAGACTTCCATATATTCCGGGTTTAGCGCGTGTTTCATTTGTGCCTGCCCTTTTATTTTGCATTGCATCATGTCATCATGCCATCATCTCATAAATCTTTTGCAACTCAACTAAATAAATGGCATGGATCTTTGATCCATTTAAATCGAGGGAATTCACTTGTGATTTCTCTTTATAACATATTAAAGCCTCTCAATATTTATTAGGGAGCTATAATAAAATTATTCCATTTATTTGGAATTAACCATAACCCACTTGCAAAATATCCCATGCCGTTGTTATCTCAATTCTTGGTCTCCAACCTTGCCCATAATTTCTTTCATCATTTTCCGGAGCTCCATCAAAAATTCGAACATTTTTGGACCTTCCCTACCCTCACTTCCTATTCAAATCATTTGAATTTTAAATCAAATGAGTTGAATTCAAATCTTTCAATCATGGCCTTTTCTATTTTCTCGGAACAAGCACATTTTTGTGAGTTCAGGAAAACTATCTGCGTGTCCAACTTCTTCCCCTAACCCCTCTTTCTTTTCTTTCTTAATCTCTATTTTTTTCTTTTAGTAGTGAGAGAGCCCGGCCAAGAACTGCAGCCAGGCCGGCCCCGCCTCCAAGGCCCATCTGCACTGGCTTTTTCTCCAGCAGCAAGATGGGCCAAGGCTCCTCCACTGCCTCCCTAAGCCGGCCCAAGGCCCAGCCGCCCTCCTAAACCTAGCCCGACCCCTCCTCCGCATCTCTCTCCCTCTCGCTCCCCCGCCGCCACACACACACGCACGCCTGCTGCCAGGAAGGGCTTCGCCCGATCCTCTCGATCCCCATCTCCCTCTCAATCTCCTCCCCTGCCCTCGATCCCCTCGCGCCCTCGTCCCGTCCCCTCGGCCTCCTCCTCGAGCGCCTCCTTCCTGCCTCTGCCCCAGCGCCCGTGCCTCCTCCCTCACCTGCGGTCTCTTCCTCGCGCCTCCGCCTCAGCGCAAGGCCTCGCCCTTCCTTCTACCCCGTGCCCCTGCGCCACCAGGACCTCCATAGCACCGCACTGCGCCTCCACCTCGCCGGCAGGTTCCAGCCTGCCTCGAGTGCCCTCCTCCGCCTCGCCTCCTTGCCATGGCGCGTGCCACTGAGCCAAGCAGGCCGCCGCAGATCGCCATCCTGCATTGCACCTCCGCTGCCTTGGCCTCCCTGGTGCCTGCTGCTGCTCATTGCCGAGCTCGTCGCCCGCCTCCAGGGACCTCCCTGCCGCCGCTTTGGTCCTCGCCGAGCTCCTTGCGCATCTCTCGCTTGCTTTGACCGGCGCCAAGTCCTCGCCGCCGACCTTTGTTTTCCCTGCTCGTCGCGTGAGCATCGGCGCTTGCTTTCTTGTTCGCAGCGTGAGTGCTCGCGTGAGCCACTCGACCGGTGACCTCCTCAAGTTCAGGAGCAAGACCTATGACCTGTGTGCGACTATGCGGATTCGCCAAGTACCCTCCAAAGAAGACCGACGCTGAACAAGCACACGGCTCAGGATTTCGGCAAGTCCTCGACGACCGGCACTTAGTACCACTACGCTTGCCATGTACATCTACACCAAGACCGGACCGACAAGTACCCGACAATGTGTGTACCTCTACCGACGACCCGGACATCTCTAAAAACGTGTACAACCACCGCCGCCAAGATCGCGAGTACCTCTACCGACGCCGTGTACGACTACTTCCCACGACGACCCATGTACAACTACTTCCACTTCGAACCCGTCCGCCTCGAAATGCACGCTCAAGGTATACCCGACGAGACGACCGCCGTGGACCGAATGCATGTGTTGATTGAGATGCACCATTTTCACCGTGTCCGAATTGTCACTCGCTTCCATGCCCCTAACCGTGGGAACCCGGTAGTCGGGAGCACCCCACCATCCTTGCATGACACGCCACGCCCATTTCTTTTGCATCGGTATCTCAATCAAGTTATCGAGATCGATATGTTGCCGTGGCATCATTTTTTATTCGCTGCCGTGGCACCCTTTCGTTCGCCACGGTGAAAAATGCTTCATAACATGCTTATGTCAACATTTTCATAAAATTGCTTAAAACTTGCACATGTCATCCGCATCGTGATAACAACATTTAAATGTTTATATTTGTTGTTTCCATTAATTTGCTAAATGCATATGGGGATTTACCGGATTTGTTGTTTTTATGTCCGGCCCCATTTAAATTGTTTAGATGGTATAGTTTTTTATTATGCTTCATCTCTTGCCATGGTTAACAACATTTAATATTGTTTGGTAACCTAACCGAGAGAGAACTAAATAATTGATGTGGTAGCCAGTCAATATGCAACTCGTTGCATATTGAGCTCCACTTAACTTGTAGTGTTGTTTGTGCATATTGCCATGCCATGCCTCATTAAACCGGACATGCATCATACTTGTTTGTGCATCATGACATGTTTATGCTTGTGTATTTACTATGTTGTTTGTTTCTTTCCGGGTTGCTTCTCTCGTTAGCTTCGGTTTCGTTCCGGAGTTGTGAGGATTCGTTCGGCTACGTTCGTTTGTCTTCTTCATGGACTCGTTCTTCTTCCTAGCGGGATCTCAGGCAAGATGACCATACCCTCGAAATCATTTCTATCTTTGCTTGCTAGTTGCTCGCTCTTTTGCTATGCCTATGCTACGATGCCTATCACTTGCTTATCATGCCTCCCACATTGCCATGTCAAACCTCTAACCATCCTTTCCTAGCAAACCGTTGTTTGGCTATGTTACCGCTTTGCTCAGCCCCTCTCATAGCGTTGTTAGTTGCAGGGGAAGATGAAGTTTGTTCCTTGTTGGAACATGGAGATGTTGTTCCTTGTTGGAACATGTTTACTTGTTGGGATATCACAATATATCTTATTTAATTAATGCATCTATATACTTGGTAAAGGGTGGAAGGCTCGGCCTTATGCCTGGTGTTTTGTTCCACTCTTGCCGCCCTAGTTTCCGTCATATCGGTATTATGTTCCCGGATTTTGCGCCCCTAACGCGGTTGGGTGATTTATGGGACCCCTTGACAGTTCGCTTTGAATAAGACTCCTCCAAAGAAGGCCCAACATTGGTTTTACCATTTGCCACCTAAGCCTTTTTCCTTGGGTTCTGCAGACTCAAGGGTCATCTTTATTTTAACCCCGACCAGTGCTCCTTGAGTGCTGGCCCAAACCAGCGATGTCCGGCGCCCTCGGGCAATCGTGGTCTGTGCCAACCCGACGTCTGCTCATCCGGTGTGCCCGAGACCGAGATATGTGCAGCTCCTATCAGGATTTGTCGGCACATCCGGACGGCTTTGCTGGTCTTGTTTTATTGCTGTCGAAATGTCTTGTAGTCCGGATTCCGAGACGATCGGGTCTTCCGGTAGAAGGAATATCCTTCGTTGATCGCGAGAGCTTATCATGGGCTTGTTGGGACACCCCGCAGGTATTATCTTTCGAAAGCTGTGCCCGCGGTTATGAGGCAGATGGGAATTTGTTAATGTCCGGTTGTAGAAAACCCGAAGTTGATCTTAATTAAAATACACCAACTGCGTGTGTAACCGTGATGGTCTCTTCTCGGCGAAGTCCGGGAAGTGAACACGGTGTTGGAGTTATGCTTGACGTAGGTTGTTCTAGGATCACTTCTTGATCGCTACTAGCTTCACGACCGTGCCTTGCTTCTCTTCTCGCTCTCTTTTGCGTATGTTAGCCACCATATATGCTAGTCGCTTGCTGCAGCTCCACCTCACTACCCTGTCCTACCTTTAAGCTTAAATAGTCTTGATCTCGTGGGTGTGAGATTGCTGAGTCCCCGTGACTCACAGATACTTCCAAAACCAGTTTGCAGGTGCCGATGAAACCGTGCAGGTGACGCACCCGAGCTCAAGGAGGAGCTCGATGAAGATCTTGTTCATTGTGTTGTTTCGTTTCAGCTTGATCAAGAGTGGAGCCAGTTGGGACGATCGGGATCTGTGTAGCATTTGGGGTAGTCTTCTTTTATTTTGGTTCCGTAGTCGGACCTTGATTGTATCTGTATGATGTAATGTTTTACTCATGTATTGTGTGAAGTGGCGATTGTAAGCCAACTATGTATCTTTTTCCCTTATGTAATACATGGGTTGTGTGAAGATTACCTCACTTGCGACATTGCTTTCAATGCGGTTATGCCTCTAAGTCGTGCTTCGACACGTGGGAGATATAGCCGCATCGAGGGCGTTTCAGAGCTAGTCAAGTAGAGGCATACTAGTGACATTCTGTTTGTCTATGTATTCACACATGTATTAAGTTTCCGGTTGATACAATTCTAGCATGAATAATAAAAATTTATCATGATATAAGGAAATATAAATAACAACTTTATTATTGCCTCTAGGGCATATTTTCTTCAGACACTTCACCATGATTTGGGCCTAGGGGAAGGCATTGAGAAGTAATAAGTAGATATGGGTTGGTAGAGTGACAGAAGCTTAAATGCTAGTTTATACGTTGCTTCGTAAGGGGCTGATTTGGATCCACATGTTTCGTGATATGGTTAGATTTATCTTAATTCGTCTTTTGTTGTTGCAGATGCTTGTGAGAGGGGTCAATCAAAGTGGGAGGCTTGTCCAAATAAGGACAACACCTAAGCACCGGTCCACCCACATATCAAATTATCAAAGTAGTGAATGTGAATCGTATGAGCATGATGAAAACTAGCTTGACGATAATTCCCCATGTATCCTCGGGAGGGCTTTGTTCTATATAAGAGTTCATCCAGGCTTATCCTTTGCTATAAAAAGGATTGGGCCACCTTGCTGCACCTTTGTTATACTTATTACATGTTACTAATTATTTTACTACCAAACTATCTGTTACCGATAATTTCAGTGCTTGCAGAAAACACCTTGCTGAAAACCGCTTGTCATTTCCTTCTGCTCCAAGTTGGGTTCGACACTCTTACTTATCGAAAGGACTACGATTGACCCCCTATACTTGTGGGTCATCAAGCATCTACACCTGGCGCCCCAAACCCACATCAAACACCCGGGCGGGTCGTCCGGTTACTGACCGGTCACGAAATTATGACCCAGATGGGCGCCTCAAACGGGCCTCAAACATCCGGGCTAACCGGCACCCCTCTATCCAACCCAAATATGGGGCAGATATGGGGGCGCCCGGGCACGTCGGACTGACGCTAGGGTCCCATACGAAAATAGTCCGCAATTCGGCGGTCTGAAACTCGTCTTCTCCATCCGACCGATGTCGCGCGTGGCGCTGCTCTGCCGGGCCGCGTATTGCCTAGCACCGACGATAGGCATCGGAACCCTACCCCTCCACATTTTCCTCCTCTCGACTGCCGCCACCGCCACTTTCCACTCCCCGTCTGCCACCACTAGTAGCCATGCCCCCACGCTACCGAATGAGGATCTACACATTCTAACGCGGAGCGCCGGCTGCAGCTCCTTGAGTAGATCTGGACAAGACGCGAAGCCCGGATCATCGCAGGGTACCTCCGAATGTAGTGGATTGGGAGGAGGAGGAGGATATGGGGGACGCCGGGGACGCACGTCTGTAGGCGGAACAACAATTCATTCTCGATTCCCTCCACTCGGAGTCGGATGCGGAGGCCAGACGCCGTCATCTGTAGGAGATGAAGGCGAAGAACGCCGCATAGGAGGAGATACTCGCCTACATGGATGAGGTCGAGGAGGAGGACGAGCGGGAGCCCTTCTACGCGCCGGTTCACCCGGCGCCTGGCACCGACGTCGTGGACATCACCAACGACGAAGATTAGTTAGGGTACTGCATACCCAGGATTTAATTTGCATGATTTGTATGGATGTAGGAGTTGAAATATGAGAAACTCGGATGCAGAATAGCAAATTCGAGATGTGACCGCGAGTGTCCGTCCGCGGATGTTTAGGTGTCGAATTTGTAGTCTCTCTAACCGTCTTATAAACACGGTAACAGCACGAGGCCCGGGGCTAGAGCGATTAGGCCCTCCACGTTATCAGGTCGAGGATGCTTGTGCACCTCTCGGTCGACATGTACCGTGCGCTTGGACCGCATGATCAAACGTTGAGAGCGGGAGAGAGCAGGTAGATGATTCCATACAATGTTTGCAATCTCTGCAACAAGAGTGTTACACAGGAACAGATCCTCTAACATCATAAAGGAATATTACGAAGCTACAGTGCAAATCCAGAGCAAAGCAGAGAAGGGATGTCATGGTTACTGTAGCAATATGTACCGTAGAAAGTTAATATTCATAGCAAATTAATATGAAATTGATTTTATTGCACCATAATTTTGTCTGTATGTAATATTTGTAAATGTATACAGTAGATTTGTAATTTGCAAATTAATTCAAGTTATTTTAGTCTCAATTATAATGATGTGAACAAGGGATGTCAAGGTACTGTGTATTTCACAGGTAGGTAGAGAAGCCAAAGATGAAAACCAAATCTACTGTATACGCGGAGGCGACGAATGCTGTAATTAATAATAAAGACCTCGGTAGAACCGACGACGGGGAGCCCAGCGAGATGACCGGACCGGACCAGGCGGCAGCCACTGGCAGTGTCAGCAGTAGAACCAGGCTCGCTGTTGAGACCTACGCACTGGCACTGCCCAGTGCCCGCAGCCTTGGGCGACTTGACCCCATCAATCCAATCCCACCCGTCGTCTCGCCTCGCTCGCCGCGGCAGGAAGCTGCGCGGAAGGGGCGGAAGACGCCGGGCGGTCCCGGGCCCCGAGGCCACAACGCTGGCCCCGGTCCCTCCCTCTCTCCGTCCCGCACGACAGAGCAAAGGCGATTGCCGTTCGCTGTCGCCTAGTTGTACCAAGTAGTACGTTACGTACTCCCCGTTTCAAACGCCGAGCCCGCCGGCAGCGTGTCTGTCCTCTCCTCTACTTGCTTCGTGCCCGTTCCCCGTTCGCCCGTTCCACACCCGCCCCCAACTTTTCCTTGTCCGGAGTACGCTTTTTTTTTTTTGCTTCCTCAATTCTCAAAGCCGTCCGCAAAGCTAGCTGCTCACTAACCTCGCTTATTAATTCGGTTATTATGTCCTTTTTTCAGCTATATAAGTAAGTACTAGCAGTAGTGTTTTCAAATTTCGAACTTGTAGCTTATGCGATCACAAGCTCCAAATCCAATGCTCGGCCTATGCGATCACAAGCTCCAAATCCAATGCTCGGCCTATGCGATCACAAGCTGACACACACATTTTCGAAACAAAGTGGTAGTAGTAGCAAGGTTCCAACTGCTCCACATTCTTCTTCAACGAAAGAAAAGATTGCACTGAGCGTGCAACCAAAGAAGGGAACGCATCCATTGCACATGCTGAGCCTGGCTTCGTTTCGAAAATTCAGGAAACAATACGGCCTACTAGCTCACTCATGGCAGACACCTAGTACTCCGTATGAGACAGCAGCAGCTGGGAGCTACTACGGCCTAGTATGGCGGTGAAACTGTGGAGCGGTAGCGATTTTTTCACCACCTGCAACTGCAACCTTTCCCGTTACACAAAAGTGGTAAAATGCAGGGGTAAAACTGTAGGAGTAATGAATGCCAAGCATTTATGCCACTGAGCCCATGGTAGCTTCCATTAACCCTTCCCTCCACCCGCAATTCGAAACAGGAACCGACATTCCCCCATCCTCCCCTCCTTCCTCCCTTGCTCCATGCCGAGCAGCGCCGAGCTGTGAGGAGTGCCTCGCTCGCATGGCCAAGCTCGCGCACTCCTCCTTCGCGCTCGACCTCCTGCGCCGCCTACTCTGCGCGCACACCGCCGGCAATGCGGCAGGCGGGGGCAACACCAACACCGTCCACGCCGACGTCGCTGCTCTACGGAAGGAGGAGGAGGAGGAGGAGGGGGCGACGGCGAGGAGCCCCTGCATTGTGGCCAGGCTGATGGGCCTCGACGCGATGCCGACGCCGGCGCGCGACCAGCAGCAGACGCTGCGCCGGAGCCGCTCCGCCAGCTCCGCGGAGGGCTGGTCCTCGCCCACGCCGTGCTGCTTCGGTGAGGCGCCGCGGCGCAGGGTGGTCAGGACCACGTCCGCGTCGTTCCGGGACAGGCCCACGTACCTGAGGCGGGAGAACGACGAGTTCCTGCTCCTCAGCTTCAGCCCGGACGACGACGGCGGCGACGACCGCGACGCTGCGGGGTGGCCGAGAAGCGACGACGACGATGCGGAGATGGCCCGGAGCAGGCGCGGCAAGAGGACGGTGGACGGCGACGGAGCCAAGAAACAGAGGCGGGGGCGCCGGAGGCTCCCGCGGCGACGGCGCGGCGACGAGGAGGCCGCGTCGGAGCCTGGCCGGAGCAGGAGGCCGGCCGCGGCGGCGGAGGAATGCGGCCTGGAGAACTCGAGCCCGGTGTCGGTGCTGGAGGCGCGAGACGGGCAGGAGGAGGAGTCGACGACCACCACCACTTCGTCATCTTCAGTGGAAGAATTGGAGCATGCAGAGCCGTGCTCGCCTAGCTCAGGTTTGTCGTCGTCTCCTCCTGCCCATTAATGCTTCTTCAGTTGCTTACTTCACTGCACAAGCTCAGCCAGATCAGTACAAGTTAAAATTAGAGTGACATTCACCTTCAGAGATTAAAAAGACAGAGATCAGTTAAAATTAGAGTGGCATTCACCTTCAGAAAAAAAAACACATTCAGGGATTAAAAAGACAGAGATCAGTTAAAATTGGAGTGGAATTCACCTTAAGAAAAAGAAAAGTAACTACAGAAGAAAAAAAAAACAGCTGGAATGAAATACTACTCCAGTGCACCATGAAATTCACTTTAAGAAAAGAAAAGTAAACTTCACAAAAAATAAATCAGCTGGAATCAAATACTGCTCCGTTGCACCATGAAAGTTCAGGTGATTGCAGTGCTAACATCATGAGAAGCTCGTTTCCCGGCCTGTTTGCAACCAAGGGACCAACAGCAAGTGATTATTTCTCAGAGTTTATATACTCCCTGTACTTAAACTGATTTCCCTGGAAAAGCATTTCTTTTCTAATTTGGGCATCAACAGTTTCAACAGGGGCAAGTTTGTGGTCCTTGCATATAATGCTTGGTTATGTAAGTCAGCAAGTGTACAGTACCTGGTGTTCAAAAGTCTTGGGCTAGTGTTCTGAGCTTCTGTAACTTGGTCTTCTTGTGCCCTGATCACTTGTCCCTGTCAACTCTGCAAACTCCACAAGCTCTGGTGCAGATTGCAACACATCACTGGGACAGTTAGATGCACACAAATCTGCAGAAAAAGATAAGGAGAGTTGAATTTGCAAGTATCATGTGCCCCGTCTGAATTATTAGCACAGTAACTAGAAAAAGGCCATAGTTTAACAGTGACAGACCATTTACTCACTTATTTTCTTGTGCCCCGATCCCCGATCACTTGTCCCTGTCAACTCTGTAAACTGCACTAGCTCTGGTGCAGATTGTAACACATCACCGGGGGACAATTAGATGCACGCACACAAACCTTCAGCAAAAGGAAAAGAGAGTTGAATTTGCAATTACCGTTACCCGTCTGAATTATTAGCACAGTAACTAGAAAAAGGCCATAGTTTAACAGTGATAGGCCATTTCCTCACTTATTTACTGACAAGTCACCAGCTAAAAGTTGTAGTTTATGAGAATTTATGTGCTACTAGTAGAAGATAGCGGAAAAAAATATCCCTAAAGTCCAAACTAAAAGAAAATGACCCAGGAAAAATATGCCTTCCTCAGTTTGGTGCATCAACAGTTGTAACAGGGACAAATTTCGTGGTCCATGTCTGAGTTTGGTTATGCAAGTAACCTATTCCAGTGTCTTAACCAGATTTAGTCTAAACTTCAGTGACCTCGTCTTCTTGGCCTTAGTCATTCTGTCCCTGTCCATCTGCTAACTGCACAAGATCTGGAGCCAGCTCTCTGATTGCAACACATCACTCAGGCCTCTAGATTCACATGCTGTAGCCACTAACCACTTTGACTTGGTCATCAAAATCATTTCGACACACCGTGGAAAGAAAAGAAAAACGCCGATAATCGAGTGGTCATCGATCAATTTGTGTCTGAAAACACTACTATTGAGTTTTATGCACCAACCAGTTCACCCAACCCTGCCGTGTACTGCTTACTACATGTTGATCAGTTTGTTTGTTCATGTACTGATGAGGCATCATTGTCTCTGCATGTACCAGATGGAAGCGAAACCCGGCCGGCGCCGAGGCAGCAGCAGGGATCAAGGAGGAAGCTACTGCAAGCCGATTCCGACAATCTCGGTGGCGCCTTGCCTCCTGCAGCAGCGAGCTCCTCCTCCTGTGCATCAAAATGTTCAGACAGGGATAGGAGATACAAGAGAGTGGTGAACAAGGCAGAGGCGATCGCCCCCGATGCGACCGGCATTTGGCGAATCATCTGCAGGATGGTTGAGCAAGATATATGTGGCATCAACTGGCAAGCTAGGGGTGGCGGCGACATTGCAGCGGAGATGGGGTCAGAGATCCTTGATCAGCTCATATGGGAGCAAACAGCTGAGCTGGTGCAGCTAACTGTGGTCTGAATAACTGTACATGGTTACCCTTTCTGCTCTTCCATCCGCAAGAAGCACCCAACATGTTTGCCAAAATCTTCAAGAGTACTGAACAAGATGAAGCTGTCGGCCGCCCCGGATGCGAAAACTCTCTTGTTACAGAAGCTGATGATGATTATGATGCCAACAACATTAAGTGAATATCCAAGTTGGAGATATATATGTTCAGTGATCCTTGACCCTGAAAGTCTCAAGAACCTGAATGAAGGCTGCTCCTCTCCATACAGCCATGCTACTAGTATGAAACTGTACATGTTTTTCCTCCCTATTTCAGCTACTCCATGTACTAGTAGCCCCTGAATAACCTAACAATATATTATGAGTTAGTTGACATAATCTCTCCTTGTGTAAACCTTATCCCATGATACTTACTACTCACTGCACTAAAGACTAAACCGGGTCTTGATCAGGTTACATAAGTTAACCATTTCTTGGTCCTGCGAGATTTACCGGAGACTCCGTGGATCGGTACAGATCAAGGTTCAACGAACAGCATCCCGATAAGAAGATGCCCGGGGAACTTTCAGGGAGGTGGGACGCCCTGAATTTTCCTCCGCCGCCACAAGAACCAAAACCCAGACAACGATTTGCCGGAAAGTTTCCGCGGAGATGAGGTCAATGATGTGGCCACCCCTATAAGAAAAGAAAGGTCATCACCACGTCGACGTCGGCGACAATGGCGATGCCCCGGTGATCAGGCCGGTGAGCAGGAGAGGTCCAGTTTTCTGTCTAATTCTAACCCAGGGGAGAGGGATGAAAGGTGCTCTACCATTTCTTAATCGGGTTTTTTTAAGAGATAACTACTCCTGGGGCTGGTTTGGATGTGACGATCTGAAACCTATCTGGAGCAGGATTTGTCGCCGTTCGTCGAACCGATTAAAACTAGGGTTATGGTTGCTTTCAGAGGGAGGTTTGAATGTCTCGCATGGAAAAGGAGACCGAATTGCAGCCACCAGACAGCCGTAATCAAACCTCCTTGTGACGCAAACATGTTTTTAGTTTACTACTACTAGATTGTTTTATATCGTCTGGGCATGTTGCCCAAGCAACTGGATTAGTCTCGCAGACAATGGTTTGACTGCATCCTTGCTAAGGCCTTAAGCAAGCATGATCTGAAGAAATCTTACAGGCTACATGGATGCTTAAATTATGTAGGTTGGCTCAATCATTGATTAGTAGGTAAACAGGGTGTTGCCCATCTGATCTGGTTACATTGTAAATTGCGGCCTCAAACGGGTGAAGGAAATAAATTAGCTTAAGACGCATTCGTGTAAAATGGAGTAGATACGAAGTAAGACAACATAATACAGAAGTCGAGTAGAGTAGAAGCAAGTACACAAGGATATATAATTAAAAAACTACTAATAAACTCCTGATACAGATCACTGTGGGAAAAAACCGTAGCGAGTCTGTTATTCAGTGAGATAAATGAAGCTATATGAAGATAAACTTTGTCATTCAGTGATTGCCCTCTCACCTTTCATTTCATATGTTCTAAACCTTGAAGTGTATCCATTTTGTAAGAACATCTACTTCGGACCCCTCCCCCCCCCCCACACACACACACACACACAGACAATTTGATTGGACCAATAGCCTGAACGCCCGGACCAATAAACCACACTCAATCGCACACCTCAAACCTGGCCCAACCGATGAGTAAAAGCAAAGCGGAGGTCCGCACACGGCCGAACAAGGATGCCAAGTCGGACCGGTCCATGCTGGCTCACCCCGACTCCACACAAACCACACCCCATCCCACATGGACAAAACCCTAGCCTAAACTCTCAACTGCTCTGCTCCCCTTCCACACTCCGCTCCATTCTGCTCCCCTCCCCACGCCACCATGGCCCGGGGAGCTTCACGCCCTCCCTGGCCAGGTGAGGTGACAGGGCGAGCAGTGGCACCCGACACCTCTAGCCATACTCCTCCCAGATGACTTTGGGTGCTCGTACCCGCACTGTCGAGCTCGCGGCTGCAGCTCCCGGGATAGGAGGTGCAGGCCGCTCGCCACGCAAGGCAGAGGGCGGCACAAGCCAAATCTACCTAGTTTGGCTGCCCGCCGACTCGGACAACCACCTCCTCCACGTCTCATTCGCCGGTCCTTGACCTCGGCGGAGATGGGCGCCTGTCAGCACAGTCGTTGTCGCCACAAAAATGCCAGGGCATTGCGGCTAGGGATCGAGGAGTCCGAGCAGCTCAGGCGGCAGAAGACATTCATCTTGGCGAAAGCTCACTGCCTCACCAAGGAGCAGGCTTGCGCCACCCGGCTCCTTGCCAGCCTCCCTTCTTCGTCCTCATCCTCCTTCGCCGACGGTGGCACCATAACCAACGACAACAGCGCCTTTCCGGACGTAAACACCTACGTCGAGGGGTACTACCGCCGCTCCGGAGAACCCAAGGGGAAGGGACCAGCAATGAAGTGGTGAAGTTCGGCGCTTCATCATCTATCTTTTATCTACCGTAGTCATCCATGAGCTAGCTAGTTCCGGTCTGTTGTGAACTTGCTATGCTATGCCCGGTTGTAGTAAAATTTGCTATGTCCTATCTATGCTATGTTGAATTTATTTATGTAACGTTTTGATCACGTTGTGTGTGGTTGCTTGCAATTGCGGGTTCGGATATAAGGGGACGGTTGTAGACACGGAGAAATGAGGGGTGAGGTGTCCGTGGATATATCCGGGGCCAAATTTGACAAGTCGGGCTGCGAATGCTCTAACTTGAATAGGGAATAAGCAGATACCCATACAATAAATTACCCAACTTAACGGGAATGTTATAGTACAACTGCAATGTCAAAATAAGCAAGCCCACTGATAGAAAAATTGCTATAGGATGGACAAATAAATTATAAGCAGCAACACCAGAGAGATGCTGCTGGAGATTACGTTGTTAATAGCCCAGACATCTGGATGCGCATTTGTAGAGTTAGTATAGTCCAAAATCTGCCCCAACTGCAAGAACAATGCTTGAGCATGGCCAGGAATTGAATACTCAAATACAGCTGCAAATAATTGGGAACGCAACAGCTGCACCCGCATACAAAAATAAACAAGAGACAGCATGGACATCAACACTTGTTTCATCATCTATATTCTAACCAACAGGAGAGCAAAAAACAAACAAGGAAAAGGGATGCCCCAGGTCCAATGTTCTAGAAGAAAATGCTCTTGTCAAAGGAAAAGATCAACACTGGCAGCATTAGGATAATGAGCAGATAACCAAAGCTTATCCTGGTGACGCTTATGCCCAGATTTTTGGGCCTAATTCCTGTGTTCTGTGCCTAACCCACAGCCAGGACAATAATAATTACCTACTCTGTGTGCTTGCTTTGGGTGCATGGCACTTGCCTTTCTGATGATATTGTATTGAGAGCACTTAGAATAATTGGTGCATGACGCCTCCATCTCCACTAAACTAACCTGTGATTGCTCTGCAGTTCACATCCTATGACCCACCAGCCACTTCAGGAGAAGCCATATCAAATTGTGCCAATGGTTCTATGATCCACTCTTTTGGAGAATGGAATGGACATGGAATCAAATAAAGGGGAGATGTGATCATGGAGGAACCAAGAACATATACTATATGCTGGTGGACACTTCCATCGATGTACACTTTGGCATGAGAAGAGTACAATATTGCACAAGTTCAAATTATAATCAAGGGACACGGAAGCACACAAAACAAATCTTGCTGGTCTCAAAGTATGTATAAATATCAAGTAAATAAACTCTTGATGGAATTCTTGTATACAGCTATTTATAATAAACCGAAGGGAAGGGGGAAAAAGAGTAAATATTGGCTGTTCTTCATCAACCTAAGGCTCCCTTTGGGCATCCATGCTGATTGCTGATGAGCAGCAATATTATTTTTGTGAACAGCATATATGTACTAAAGAACCATCTCATATGAATCAAATTAAGCAAATAAAAAGGGGTGAAAAAATTGAAGGAAAGAACTTTGGTCAGCTAGATGCTATGAGCCAGTGATCGATCGATCGTCGACGGGGTGGGATCAGGCCACCATCTGCTCCTGCTCCAGCCACTGCGGAAAATGGTCGCCTGTGTGGCCATCCTTGACAAGAGAGTTCACCCATGAGACGTCGGGTTCGGCCGGGGTGGCCGGGGCGGCCACCGGCATGGCGGATTGCCCGCGGAACCCGAAGGACGCCGACTTGCGGAACTTGTGCAGCTCGTCGCCCTGGACGCCCCAGTCCAGCTTCCCGCCGGGTGAGCCCCAGTCCAGGTTGCCGCCGCCGCTGGGAGAGCCCCAGTCTGTGAGCATGGAAGGCTCGCCGATCGTGGTGGCCGGCGACATGAGGGAGCGCGCGGCCGGGGCGCGGGCGCCGCGGTCGATGAAGCTCTGGCTACGCTTGGCGAACGCGGAGGCGCGGGAGGTCATGATGGCCTTGGCCATGGAGTGGTCGAGGCCGAACGAGTTGTTCGCGCCCACCATCGGCGAGGTCGGCATGTGCAGCTGCGTGTCCGGCATGGAGCTGTACGGCGACATGTCGCCCGCCTGCTTCAGCGACAGCGCGTGGAGCTGGGAGAGCATGGCCGGGTCCATGGAGCCGAGCAGGTCGGTGTAGTCCGGCATGTTCCTGGCGGGCGACCCTGCGGCGTGCGGCGACCCGAGGCCGCCGTTGGGCGCGCCCCAGCTTGCCCTCGGCGAGTGCGCGCTGTTGGACACTTTGTCGAACAGCTTCTGCTGGTACTGGTCCAGCGCGAGCATCTCCAGGTCGAAGTCGAGCTCCCGCGCCGTCTTGAGCCGGCTCACCGGCGACGACGGCCACCCCGCGGGGTTGAGCATCCCCATGTCCATCCCGTTGGGGGGCGAGGAGCGCGGGGACACGGGCTGCATCATGCCCACGGAGACGGCGGAGGGGTTGACGGAGCGGAGCTCGTCGCGCCTGTGGGCGAAGAAGCAGATGCGGCGCGCGCAGCCGACCTCGTCCTTGCAGAGGCGCGTCCGGTACTGCGCCGGGTGGAGCCAGCACTCGAAGACGCCGTGCGCGTACTCGCAGCCGTCGCCCTTGCGGCACGACCCGCCCTTGCGGAACTCCGGGCAGGGCACGCAGCTGTAGGAGTAGCGGCGCGGGTCGCGGCGGCGGGCGTTCTCGCCGGGGTGCACGAAGGGGCACTCGGTCCAGTCGTGGGAGTAGGCGCGGGAGCAGGGCTTCACCTTGAAGCTGTACATGCGGAACTCGTCGGTGCTGAAGAGCCCGCTCTTGAGGTCCGGCAGCGTCAGGTCCGGCGGGTACTCCTTCCTGGGCTCCTGCGCGGCGACCATCGCCGGCGGCGAGGCGGACTTCTTGGGCGACGAGGAGGGCGACACGGCGGGGGACTTAAGCAGCAGGCGGAGAGGCTTCTCGGCCACGCCTGCGGCGCGCGGGAGCAGGTCCCCGGCGCGGAGCCCGGACACCGAGAGCGCCTCCGTGGAGGCCCCCGCGGCGAGCAGCAGGTGCGTGGCCGCGACGGCGTTGGACGCGCCACCGGCCGCAGCCATATGGAGCGCGGTGGCGCCGTCCGTGCCGGACGCGCGGCAGGCCTCGCCCGGCGCGACGGACAGCGCGTGCGCCAGCACGGCCGTGCTCCCGTAGAGCGCGGCGACCATGGCCGGCGTCCGGCTCTCCGCGGCCAGCCGTCCCTGGCCAACAGCCGACGGCCCATACCACGATCCCGCGGCATCAAGGCACGCCTTCTCCTCCTCCACGACCCGCCTGAACTCCACCACGTCGTCCGCCGCCGCCAGCTCCAGGAGGAGCGAGGCCATGGCCGCCGAGTCCTTCGGCGCCGCCGCCACCGGCGGCGGGGTCGACGGCTTGCGCGGGCCGGAGCACATGACGGAAGAAGGCCTGTCCGTTGCTGCAAAGATTCAAAAGAGACTCTGCGTTCTCGTAAGAGAGACGATTCTTTCTTGGTTCTTGTTCTTCCTCTTTCTTCCTTCCAGTACGTTCTTGATTGATTGGGACAAGAGGAGGGGGGGGAGAAGGGGGGAGTGGGTGAGGTGGGTAGTGTGGAACGGGGGGCGAGGGGTATATGTAGAGAGGTAGAGGTGCGAGGTGGGGGAGGGAGGGGGGGAATAATGGAGGTGGAGGAGAAAAGGAGGTGGTGGTGGGATTGATGAAAGAGATAAGGGAGGTAGGAGACGAAGAAGCTGTGATGGTCTCTCTCTCTCGCCCTCGGCTTTCTCTCTCTAGCTATGTGGCTTTCGCTCTCGTGTGCGTATTGCTCCCATTGTTTATAACAGAAAAAAAATGCTTTCTTTCTCGCCTCCGCTTTCGAATTGTTTTTTGTGTCGCTGCGGTCGCCTGGTCAAAAGGAGGGCGAGCCAACGCGCACAAGTCGTAGCTTCCCTCTCATTTCGCCTCTAATAATAAATTTGTTTTCTGTGTTTTTTGTGGAAGAGAGGAATGGAGCTGCGGGTACAACGCATTGTTGCCACGGATTTGGGTGCATGTGTTTCTTCTCTTTGTGTTTTTCTTTCTTTTGTGTGTGTGTATAAATGTTAGAAATGTTTCGTGTGGTTATCTTGAGAGAGGTAGTATTTTCTCCCTTGGTTACCTGGTGGCGGATCCAGGATAAAGGCGTATGTGATATTGTGGCTGGAATCCGTCGACCTACGACTATGGTGGTGGTCGATTCGGATAGCAAACAGTGAACCCGATTCCATCTTATTGAGGTTGTGGTTGCGTGTTGTCGCATACATGTTGCCATGAGGTGGAGATTGTGCGACCGATGGTTGCTTCATCTTTGCGTGGACGAATCACTAGCGACAACCCGGAGAGAATGTGATATTAGATTCGTGGTAAGATCGATATGGATTGAGAGGTTGAGAGGGAGGGAGAGAGAGAGAGAGAGAAGAGATTGTATAAGAAAAATGGTTATCGTGGTATTTTCTCGCTTAACTATCCGGTGGTGGATTGGGGATAAATGCATATGTGATACTGTAGTTGGACGATCCGACATCTAACTATGGTGGGGTCAATTCATAGAGAAAATAGTGAACTGGATTCCATCCGTCTAAGGTTGGGATTGTGCGTTGTCAGACCTCGGCGAAGATGAATCACTAATAACAACACCTTGTAGAAAAGATGATAACAGATTCAAGGGAAGATCGATATCGACCAAGGAAGAGACAAACGAGTACAACAAATTGTTAGCATGTATTTGGGCAGACATGTTGCGTAGGCAATGATTTAGCATGTGGTTGTCCAAAGGGAGAGAGGGGGTATTTTTTTTCTCCACTAATCACTCAGTGGTGGATTTAGGAAAAAGTCGTATGTGATATTGTGGTTGGAATTGCTCGATCTATGACTATGGTGATGGTCGATTCAGAGGGAAAATAGTGAAAAGTGGTTCTATCCGATTGAGGTTGTGGTTGCGTGTTGCCGTATAGAAGTTGCCATGAGGTGGAGATCGTGTGATTGATCATTGCTTGGTCTTCGCGCGAACGAATCACTAGGGACAACATGGAGAGAATGTGATATCAGATCCATGGTAAGATATATACCGATAGGGAGATAGGGGTGTGTTTTGTACAAGAAAAGTGGTTATCATAGTTTTTCCCCGCTTAATTATCTGGTGGATCAAGGATAAATGTGTATGTGACATCGTGGTTGAAGTTGATCAACATCCAACCATGGTGAGAGTCAATTCATAGAGAAAATAGTAAACCTGATTCCGAACGTCTACGGTTGTGCATGGTTGTGTGTTGTCGAACCTCGCTGAAGATGAATCACTAACAACGCCTTTGTAGAAAATATGATATTAGATTCAAGGAAAGATCGATAGTGACCAAGGAATAGAGAAACGAGTACCCATTATGCATGTTTATTTTACTTTAAGATATTGGTACGAAGTGGGACGACAATGCTGGATAGGTTAGTTTCATGCAATATATTGTGGTCTCAATGGTGTGAAGATATTTAGGTGGACAAGTTCGATTCAAAACATGTCCATTTGGAGATTTAAATTTGTGTGTGCATGAATAAATTGAAACATAAAGGCTAGCCTTGTTTTTCACATTCATTAGGTTTGATGCATTTTTTTCATGTATCTCACCTCCTCCCCCCTCTTACAACACGTCTGCATGCAACACTCTTGCATGTGTTCATGTGGCCTTTTGCGTCATATAACATTCATTATGCCATGATTTTTCAT
Source organism: Aegilops longissima (assembly GCA_021605205.1). Lineage (NCBI taxonomy): Eukaryota > Viridiplantae > Streptophyta > Magnoliopsida > Poales > Poaceae > Aegilops > Aegilops longissima. The sequence continues at coordinate 63,757,442 of CM038676.1, forward strand.
TTGAGACACATGTTGTCACACCCTGATTTTCATGCCACTACACTTAAGCCAACAATCATGATAAAATGTGGTTTGATAAAAACTTTTGAGTGTTTTGGACCTTGCCTTGATTGGTTTTTGTCTGCTGTTTGCAAGTGCTCTAAAAATGTAATAAATCCTCCAACTCCTATACTTCATCTCCTTGCTCCAAACTCTTGAACCAATGATCATGCCATGTGTATAGGACATAAAAATAATTTCTTACAAAAATAATTTGGCCAAATATTATTTTTAAAAATTAGTTTTCCAAAAACCCCTGAATTGAGGTTTGCACTGCAAGTACTTAATTAAGGGCAGTACAAATCTTTCCAAAAATATATTTGACTCCTATTAGATATAGGATACCCATAAACCATAAAAATATAATTTTAAAAGTTATTTACCTATTTTATTTGAAGGCTTTTTCTTTAGGCCAGAAATGGTCTTTAATAGGTTAAAATTATTTTTATGCTTTACAAATATTTGGTAAAACTTAGGGAAACTCAGTGGACATATATTGTCCATATATAAGAGTTTAAACACACAGTCATGTTCAAAATATTGGTTAAATCCCTCAAAAACCCTTTCTGGATATTTCAAGCTTTTGAAATATTTACATAGTAAATATTCTCCAAAAATTCCAAGAAAATTCCAGAGTGTCACATATGACATGTTTGATGATCTTGACAAGTATCATGTCATGGAGAACAGTATAACCCCATTAAACCCTCTCAAAACCACTTCTGTCCTTTTTCAAGTTTGAACAACTTTGCACTGTCAAATATGTCTAAATGCTCTCACACTTGGTGCACATGCTCAAATGGTGTAATAATGCATCTATGAAAAATGGCACAAGTTGGAGATAATGTTATCTTGATCAAAGTTCCCAAAACCCTTCCTGTCCAGAACCAAATTTGAACAACTCTACATTGTAAACTTTCTCCTTTTGATCTCAACTTTTGTGGACATGTTTAGAACCCCAAATTATGACACTACACCAAGTGGTGCATCAAGGAGAACAGATTTGCATGACTAAATCTTGGGAAGTCCATTTCTGTTGATTTCTAGGGTTTACAAAAGTTGCATTGACAACTTTGCCTAAATGGACTCAATCTTGGTGGAACCACTTGTTTTCTCATGCCATTTGGCCCTGTCAAGCCTTATGACAAGAGGAATTCATATTCTTGCCCAAATCAACAACAAACACTTTTTCCCTTTTTCTAAAACAACTACTTTGACCTCTTCCACTGATCCAAATGGGCTCAACTTTTTACCAGAGCTCACCCTAGTCACCTCCTACCTCTAGTAACTTTTCCCTGGCCATTTGTCAATTATTGTTGGGCAAAAACTCCAAGATTCCTCTCTGGACAGCCATGGCAACATCTCTTTCCTCCCTCTATTTTTATTTCCTACCTCTCCCTTAGTACCTAAGCTACCTCACAGCATCTCCATATGCACCAGCAGCTAGTAGACAAGGCGGGACACATCCAGAGCGCGTGGGCATGCCGTGGCATGCCAAATGGGCGCTCTGGGGCGCGCTACAGTGTGCTCCCGCACTGTAGTTGCGTCCTGCCCGAGGCTTCCGACCACCTCGAGCCTTCCCAGCGCGCCCGACGAGGTGCCTCGGTGTCTGAGACACGCTAAACACCTATCCCCCTCCTCCTTCTTCCTCCTGCTACCTCCACTCGCACGCGCACCGGCCGCCCGAGGGCTCCAATGGGCAGCCTCACACGCGCGATGGCTCTGACCCGTCCCCGCTCCCTCTTTTCTCTCCCTTGACATGGACCACGCCCACGACCACCTCAGGCACAACCCAAAGCGCTCGTTTGGCCCCTGGCGACGCCCTGGGCCGTGGTCGTGAGCTCCGCCCACGGTGCTCCTAGCTGCGCCCATATGAGGTTGTTACGAGCTCTCCTCTCCACTCCATTTGTCCCCTCTCCCTCCTAGAAGCATCCTCGACCCAACCAACCCTCTCGCCGAGCCTCCGTCGCCCCCATGGCCGGAGCCGAGCCGCCGGACTCGCCTAAATTCGCGCCCACCTCCTCCTCCTCCCTCTAGACCGCACTGAGCACCTCCACCATCACCGCGGGCCCCTCCCGCGCTTATCCTTCTCCTCCCCGTGGTCGTGTCGTGTTCCCTGGACTCGCCGGCACCGCCGTCCGCCGTGGCCATGGCCTCGCTCATATCCGTCCTCCCCGGACGCTACCGACAAGGGTAACGGATGCGGCTCGTCTCCCGAAAGCACGCCGGTGGCGGATCACCGAACGGTGGCGGTAGCGCCCAGCGATTGCCGTCGGCGTCCCTCGCCTCGCCTCCCCTGCTTGGGCGGGAGGTTGAGGACGACGTCGCGTCAAGACGCTGCCCCCCTTTGTCGGCGGCAATGCAACCGAGCCAACCCATGAGTCGGGTTAAGTGGGCGGGACCAGGAAGCCGCTTGCCCGCAGGACGCCAGATTGTCTAGTACGCCTTGGCGTGGCCCTTCTTAGCCGCGTGGCCGTGCAGCTGGGCCGGCCCAGTGCTCTGCGGTGCTAAACTGCGCCCTGCACACAGTTTAGGTATAACACAAATCTTTTTCTTTTTCTTTTCCAGTGAACTTCAAAAATCCATAGACTATTCAAATTAACTCCAAATTTGATGATTCAAATTTCTAGTGACTCCATAAATCATGCTCTACCTTTTGGTGCGACATGCACATTTTTCCAGAAAACCTTCCTTCACACAAATTAAATAAAATCCCATTTTTCCATTTCTGTGATGAACTTTAGAAAATCATAGAGAGCTCATATTTGATCCAAATGCCATGATTCAAATTCCTAGATGCTTTTAAGCTCATAACTTAGTTTATGAAAATTTCTCTTAATACTTTCTGTGCCACACAAAATAATGAGCCATTTCCTCATATTTGTCAACTTTGCCAATTCATAGGGAATTCATTTGAACTCCAAATCCAGTGAAACCAACTCCTAGATGCTTCTAAAATTATGATTTGTTAAATGGGTGCCTTTGCTCATTTTTCCAAAATATATTTCTGTACACTTCTTGCAAATCCATAAACCCCTTGATTCCATCATATCAAAATGTTTAAAAATATCCATCGCCCAATTCCAATGAAACCATCGTTATTTTCATATAACCGAGATGTCCTAGAAAAGTCAAATTAATATTTTTAGAGCTCTTTTATTTTTGCCTGGTCGTATTGCTTATCATGGTTGTTTTCGACGATAGTTGACGAAGTAGACGAAATGCTCGGAGTTGGACCAGAGATATTTGAAGACCTCGAAGACTTTGTTAAAACAGGCAAGCAGCCCTTTGACCATGTCTAGGAAACCCTTTTTTATGCACGTCATATGGCACTTTTATTGCTTGCATCGAAGTCATGATAAAATGGTGACCACTTGAGGTGGTTTGCCTCCGTTGCTTTTCTCGTTGACACTTGCATGATGCATGACCCTACCTTTCTATGAGGGTTATGCCGGTGGGAGTAGATAGGATGCTAAAAGTAGTGCTACGCAAAAAGGGACGGGAATATGCATGGTGATGGAGACAAAATATTTTCAAAAGACTTTTCAAAAACCCCATCGGGTGCCACTTATGCCCGGGGGAGATGATGAGTGGGTAGCCACTTGATGACGAAGTGGTGTACCGAGGCAAGTGTGTGTTGTTTTCAAAACGGATTGGTTTAAGTTGCGACCGTTATTCCAACCTTACATGCGCAACCACTCTACCCTTGTATGGGAAAGGGCATTATTGATTACCTAGGCTGATACTAGCTTGGAGCCCGCATTACTAGTGACGGGGGAGAGTTGGTGCTCTCTCTCGGGACGGGGTCGTGCTGTAGGGCGGCCATGACTATTTTCACAGGCACCGGATACACCGTTGTGTCCCTCTCGGATGTTACGATCTCGAGTAAGTCTCGTATGATGTACATCGTGAGGATACGGAACAACGAGTGGACTCCTTGTTAGTGTCGTCTAGGGAAAGATAGTGATCGGGTGCTTACCCCGGGTACTTGAGGTATCGCGGGTCGTGGATGACACGGAAGTTCCCCGGAGCTTGTGGGTAAAGTGTGCAACCTCTGCAGAGTGTAAAACTATTCGAATAGCCGTGTCCACGGTCAAGGACAGTTGGGTAACCGCTCTTGGGCTACGTCTACATGTTTACAAACCAGTGTGTGTGTTTGGATAAGTGGGAAGATCTACTTGGGTCAAGTCAAAGGACTTGACATGATTGAGTTGGGTTGATGCCCACTCTATTTATGTTGATATCTGTAACCTGTCCTCATGGTTACTTGAATTCTCCTGATGCATGTCTTACAAGTTGTTGAACATGTCATTGCACTCAAAACTAGCTTTCTGCAAAAATTTACCTATATCATGCATTGTTGTATTTTGAACCAAAACATGGGTTGTTTGCGAGTACATTGGAAGTACTCATTGGCTTGCCACTGGTTATTTTATTGGCCAGGCATAAAAGAACATGATATAATGAAGAGTACCTTGGTGACGAACATGCGAGCTAGGACGCTTCCCAGTCAGAATGCCTGTAGGGTTAAGGTAGATGGCATGGGTCCAAGTTGTTATTGAAGATTTCCGCTGCGATGATACACTCAAGACTTGACCATAATGGTCCTACTTGTGTAAAACGGTATGTATGGATGTAAGACTCTTGTTATTCAGCTTCTGTGTGTTCAGTGAGCATTGATCTCTGGGATCATTGTACACGTGCATTCGGTGATCTCGACTTATGAGTCGGGGTCCCTACACATGTTCTCGTCATGTTACATTTGAAAGAGGTCGTTAGGGCTATGTCTAACCTACGAAGTTATTTTTAAACATTACAAACCCCACAACATAACCTAACTTAACTAGCATCTAGTATGTTATCTTGGAAGCCCAACTTTACAACTCGTTTGGTTGAAGGCAATTCAATGCACACAATGTGAATTTAGACGGTGCACGATATACAACCATCTCTGGTTGTAGATATAAGAATTTTGTGAGGGGAATATGCCATGACCATTATTTTAGTAGCAAAACATGGAGGGGTCAAAATTGAACCAAAATTGTTTGGGAGACAGCATCTTGACGTATGCTATCATCCCTTAGCCGGTAATCATCGATTCCCAATAACCAATCATGTGAATAAACCATCCCATTCAGCCCCCACGGGCAATTCACATCGTAGACTAAAGGGACTGATACTAAAATTACACACCACATGCCTAATCTCACTATGATTCCCTCATCAAAGCTCACATTCATTTACCTAATAGTTGCCAAAACGTGATGCTAGAGATTGTTACACCCTTATCCAGAGAAATTTGCAACCACCATCATCTCTAGTTCTATCTCGTGACTACGCCGAAAAATGGAGAAAAGAAATAGTAGTCAACATAAAACCTCCTGTTCTATCAAAGTGACTATGGAGAATAACAAGAAGAGTAGAAGGAAAAGAAATTCATACCGGAAAATGATTGATGACGATATACTCACATATTCTCTGTCTAGAATTCTATGCCCCATCAAAGGTCGTTAACGTTTATGCTCTGAACCCTCGCAATGTCACCTGTCAATCAGAAATCATATACCATAATAAACATCTAGGAGTACACATCAAACATATAAGGTATAACAATATAATCTGAACAACTCAACCAGAAAGCGCCATTGTTTTCACTAAACCTCGGTCGACAACCACACCATCAACTCTCTTTCATATCTGGGGTCCCCGGCCGTGTGCACCAGCTCGTGTGGCCGTAGTACCACCACCAGATCACACACGGCTGCACTGCAACTGGCAGATGCGCCCCACAGCCGGCAGATGGAGGCAGCAGATTGGCTCTCTCTCTCTCTCTCTCACTCTCACTCACCCTGCCGTGTGGTCCCCACGGAAAACCGAAAGGCAACGAGGTTCACGCGTCCTGTACGTGCTCCCGTGCGCTGCGTCGCGAGCCGCCGGGGGGCGGCGACGTCGCTTCCTCCGCGGGCGCGCGCAGCGGCTCAACCAACGCCGTTAGTAACAAACGGTGACGTGTCCTCCAGGACTCGTTCAAACCGCCTCGCGCGGTGTGGGCCAGCGCGTCGGATGTCGACCGCGCGCGTCACCCTCCCCGCTGCCGGAAAAGATCGGGCGGGGCCGCGCCACGTGGCGCGCGCGCGCTCGTGCCTTTGACTTCCGGTTCGGAGGCCGGAGGACGCTGGGTGGGTCCCGCTGGTGGATGTGCGTGCGCGCGGGCCCGGGCGGTGTGGCTTTCCGAGTCAGTCTTCCACCGCGCCGTCAGCGCCCGCTTTCCGGTTCGGTTAGCTGAACGGGCTTGGCTCGCCAGCGCCAGCGCGACGACCAGGTCCACGCCCACGCCCGCCTTCCTTTTTCAGCACGGAACGGCGCTGCTCCACTGGCGTTAGATTATGCGCTGCTGCTACTTGTTTACTGGCTTATACTATGCTGATCTCCACTGGTCGGGCTTGAACAGTCATCTCATGGGATGCCCTGGCTGGCTGTTCGTTCCGAGCCAACTGGCCCAAAATAATTTTCTATAAGGGTTTTGCACACTTTTAATAAGTAATGTTTTCTTATTGCATATATATACGTGTGGTGATCGAGGGAATGAGATCTGCAAATATCACGTGGATCGATTCATTCTTGTTTTATTTATTTTATACTCTCTTCATCCGGAAATACCTGTCATCAAAATGGATGTATCTCGAACTAAAATACATTTGGATACATTCATTTCAATGACAAGTATTTTCGGACGAAGGGAGTACTAAAAAAACACCCTAGCTTTGCCGCTGTTCTTCTTATTTAGTTTTGCGTTTCATGCGATTCTGGCTTTCGAAATATTCCTTGCACGCATCTGGTTTCTTTTTTTTCTTTTCTTTTGATACGAGCCGTTTGTTTTCCGTCCGACCTTTTGGCGGAATGTTTACCCCAAGCACAGCTGTCGAGCGTCGGTAATTCCGTTACGCGAATCTTACCGTGCGTGAGAATGAGAACCATTCGTGTAGAAGATGAGGACCCAGGATCCTGGAATATATGCAGCTCAGGTGGACATGTGGTGATTATTCCCGTGTCGTCACTGACGCGAGTCCAAGCGTGGATCGATCCTCCTGTCCCAAAAGTAAAACTGGGTTGCGTGAAGCAATTCAAGCATGCGACAAGTCAAGCAGCAGGGTTGTGCATGCAGCCTGGGAGAAGTGTGAGAATGATGAAGCAACGGACTGCAAATCTCCTCCTTATCCAGTCACTTAGGGCGTGTTTGGTTACCCGTGTGACATTTCGCTGCATTGCATCTAGCATGCTGGCTGACTGTGGCCTGGCTGGGCTAATGCAACGGTACAGTGAGATGTGTGTTTGGTTGCTTGTGTGCTGTGGGACTAGCCAGGCTAAATATGTGTTTGGTAGGTTGCATGAGGTGCCACAGGATGAGTGAAATATTGTTTGGTAAATTGGTCATACTGCTTGTAGCAAACAAGAAAAGAATGTCTGTTTCAAATAAAATTAACAAGCAATCTTTGTTTACAAATACAACAACAAACACAAGCGACATCAACCATGGCACTAGTCGTCAGAATGTAGCTAACAATTAAATTCAGTCAAAACTTTAGAACAATTCAGAATTTCTTCAGAAAAATTCGCTGCCGCCACCGGCCGCTCCCTTCTCTTGCTATCGAGTGGTACTACTCCATACACAGCAAATAAATTCACAACCAATTGAATGGATCGTTGTTTACGAGGATGTTGACACGGGATCTCAGGCTGGAGATCAACACAGTAGAAACGAAGTATGGACACAACAGGATCTGGTTGTTGTTGCCATTCCTTGATCTTGCGACCAACGCCGGCATCAGAACCAGATCACGTGGCACTCACCACCGACCAGCGCCCCCACCGCAGCGGGATCAAGACGCGACGACCGGCGGTCGTCGCGGGATCCACTCACCGGAGCTCGACGTCGAGCGCGCCCAGCTCGGCCTCAACCGCGCCGAGTCCGGCGACCCGTGCAAGGATTCATGGATCCCGCGCCAGATCGAGATCTGCTCCTCCCATGTTTTATCTCCTGTTGACGCCAGCCAGCAAAAGGGGACGGCAATGGAGAGGAGGAGAAGGAGGCGACGGCGGCGAGGGTGAGGAGGCAGCAACGGCGGCGAGGGTGAAGAGGCAGCAACGGCGGCGAATCTGAGGCCGGGTGGGGGTGGGAGAAGGACTGGGCGGATGAGGTGAAAGAAAATGGGGAGTTATGGCGAGGGGGGTCGCGACCCTGCGCGTGAAGCTGCACGCGTGATGCGGGGGTGGGTGCAGGCATTTTGCACAACTCGTGCATGCATCCAAGGAACGGCCAAATCCGGCGTAGCTCCCAGCCTGGCTGAGAGGGTACTTTTTGCATCAGTCAAGCCAGGCCCAGATAGTCATGCAGTTTACCAAACAAGCTGGAAATTGCATCTCGGATGCCATGCAGGTGCAGCGCGGGCAACCAAACGCGCCCTTACTGGTGCAGCAGAGACAAGGTAGTAGAGATCGTTGAAAATGTCTACAAGTGCAGTGAAAAATGATCTTTGCCCAGCTGCGCCGTGCAGGGGGTTTCCCAACCGCAACAACAATAATAGACCCGGATGTTCCAAAAAAAAAAAACAATAATAGACAGGGGAATTCAAAGCGGCCTCGGACGCACGGCAAGGCGCGCCCGTCGCGATCACCGGCCCTGCTTTGCGCGCTGCATCTGCACGCACCGGGCCTCTGCTCTCCACTTGGATGGATGGATAACCAGCAGGTATAATCAAAGTCAAGCGTTCCTAATAAATTGTCTCGCGGCCTGAATGACAGAGGCGCTCGCTCGATCTTCCTTTTTCCTCCCAATAATGGCACCTCTCCTGGATGAATGCACGGGACATTTCAGTGGCAGTTTCAGGCCAAGATACAAAGAATTGCACGGTGCAGCGTAGACGTACAGGAAGTTTACAGTCCAGTGTCCAGAGGTAGATCCGGGTCGTTTGCTTCAGAAGTTCAGATCCACCAGTTCCCGCTCATGGCAAAAAGGTGTGGTGTGCCGCGGTTCCATCTGCGCCACTGAGCCGCGGAAGCTTCGAGTCCAAACGCATGCACGTATGGTAAGCAGAGTGCGCCAGTGGATGGGGTCGACCGATCGATATAGGCTAGTCCACGGTCACAAGCCACTGTTGATTGATGCGTCGCCGTTCTCAAGCTGCCGCAGTACCAACAAACAGTAGCACGTAGGAGTACGCTCGTAGGTTTAGAGCTGGACGAGAGGACGAGCCCTACGTGAGCTGTGAGCAAGAAGCAACAACCGGGTCGGGTCGAGCGTATCACCATTCTTCTTTTTTTTGCGTGAAAACTTCCGATCTATTCATCAACTGTCAAGGTAGTCCAAAGAACACTAGAAGTAAAAATTACATCCAGGTCTGTAGACCACCTAGCGACGACTACAATCTTTGGAGCGAGCCGAAGGCGCGCCGCCGTCATCGCCCCTCCCTCGTCGGAGCCGGGCAAACATTGTTGTAGTACACAGTCGTGAAGTCGTCGTGCTAAGGCCCCATAGGACCGGCCGCGCGTAACAAAGCAACCGCCGCCGGCGAAGAAGAAGCATAGACCGGAAGGATCCAACCTGCGAACATACGACGCGTGAGCGGCGAAGACCGGATCCAGTTGGATCCACCGAAGACAACGCCGACCGGATCCCATGAGATCCGCCGAGACAAACCTCCACACGCCTTCCGACGATGGTTGAAACATCACCGGACGGGGCTAAGCGGGAGGACCTTATTCCATCTTCAAGAAGCCGCCACCGCCTCATCTTCTTGAGCATGGCACAAACCCTAACAAAACTCAGAAAAGCATCTAAAAGCGGAGCCCTCCCACCGGCAAGGGCCGGGATCCACCGTGCCTTCATGATCCAAGGACCATAGAAGATAAGGCGGACCGGCGGCGCCGGCGAGAGGCAAGGAAACCCTAGATGGGAGTTGGGCGTGGGCAACAACCGGGTCGGGTCGAGCGTATCACCATTCAGGGAGACATCTTTTCCTTTGCCATCAAGGCCGCGTTTGAGGCTGCAAAACGGATCATTTCACGACAAATTATCGAATTTGCAAACTGAACCTCCTCTATCATCGGCAGCTACATCAAACTCTTCCTTCAGACTTCGTCGATGAGCCTGTGGATTCGTCTCCCCTTTGTTTTGCCGCTCTAGCGGCCGATGACAGGGAGGGGAATCCCAGTGCCGCCGATTAGTAGTCTAGGTTAGGGGATTTTTGTCCTCACATGTGCGGCGTTTTGGCACATGACGACGCTTCTTCTCAAGTTTGTCCTCCCGGTTTCGATCCTCCTTGAGTTTGTCCGTTTGGACACAGTTAACAGAGCTCCTGCGTACGTTTTCTACCGTCTTCTTGGGGCGGTCAGGATAAGCTTTCTCGTCGTTTTGGCGAGATTTGATGTCTGATACTTGAGATCTATTAAAAAATTCAATGGCGACGGCTGCGACTTGAGGGCACTAGTCTTAGGAGCACATGCATGAAGAGTTCTCGACTGTCATCAATAAGGTCAAGCCGGCTCCAGCAGAGGAGCAGCGACAATAGCGCGTCGGTGGCTCGTTCCGGAGGCAGTAGTGGTCGTTCACTGGTATCGAAATTTTGATATAATTTTAATTATGATTGTAGTGAACTTTGATAGTATATCTAGATCCTTTTTGCTAAAAAAAGTTGCAAATTGAAAAAAAAAACTAAGCATGAAACTTCTTTAAAAAAGAGGGAAGACCCGACATGTGCATCGTGTGATGCACGGAACCATATAACTTAATTTCGAATAATATTGAACAAGCAGGCGTATAAAGAAGAAACACAACAAATTTGAGGCCATCCATATAGGACATGACATGTCTCGCTACAACGTTCTAAATCATACAATCTGCAATGAAATATTAGCAGACAAATGAGGCAACATTCCAAGACAAACTTAAGCACAATACATATGGCAAAATGCAGACTAGTAATAGACTAATTTGGTAACATACACGCGGCAAAATTAATGGCAAATAGGAGGCTAGAGACTAGAGCAAGTTAGCTGACAGAATTTTTGGCAAATGAGAGACTAGAGAATAATTTGGTATATCCCTAAAAAAAAAAGAGAATAATTTGGTATAAATATGGCGCCAAAAAGCGGCTGGTCTAAACAAAGAGGGAAGTTATGTGAAATGTATCTAATGGAACACATGGCGGATGATTAGAAGTATGGTGCCTAATCTTTCGTTGCTTTCAACGAATAATTTGAAGTCGTTTCTTCTATTTGCATCATTGACAGTACTCAATGATTGCCAATTGTGGTGAGCTAGCTAGTGCCCCCTACGCATAAACATTGTAACATCTCAAATGGCTCTTAAGAGTTAAGGCTTCGACTGGAACGTCTTTACCCACTAAACGAACATCGCCGAAAAGACTGAAATAAATTTAGGAAAATGCGAGCACCAGTGCGAGTCCCCACAAAGAACCTAAAACGTCCGAGCTTGGCTCAATTCGCCACCTTTGTTTTATAATACATAAAATTGTAGTACTGAACTCATTCCGGCGTTCGTTTTTGTGTGAAACCCATAAGGCGTAAAATAAATCCAACTGACAAATTATTGGTAAATGACAAATACATAGACTACTTTGCTCTAGGAAAACAAACAGGGGAACCTAAAAGCCCCAAAATGACCTAAAAATATTACTCACAAAAAGCAGCTGGTCCTAATATAGAGAGAGGCCGAGTTGTTGGATTAGGACCAGATGGAACTCATGCCGGGCGAACAACCTACTATTCTTTTGGTACGTTTTCCACAAATAATTTGGAGTCCTTTGCTTTAATCTGCATCAATGGAAGATACTCTATTATTGGCAATTGTGGTCAGCTAGCTAGTGGTAGTGGCCCTACGCATAAATGGGAGCCGACCTACACTGCGTGATTATGGGCGTTTTCTTTGCAAAAGACATGAGCGAAATCCATGACCCTACCCAAGTTAGCACTGGCTCCCTTCGACAATCATTAAGCTTTGCCATTTTGGTGCCTCCTGTACGGCTTCATTTCCTATCAAACAACATATATAGTACTCCTTCCGTTTTTAAATATTTGTTTTTCTAAAAATTTCAACAAGTGACTACATACGGAGCAAAATGAGTGAATCTACACTCTAAAATATGTCTATATACATTCGTATGTGGTAGTCCATTTGAATCTTTAAAAAGACAAATATTTAGGAACAGAGGGAGTAGAAGCTTAATATAGTATACTGCTGTATTATTTTGGGCTATGGTGTAGTTGGAAGCAAACATTCAAACAAATAGTTAGATGATAAAGTGATGATCAAGACAGCCTTCTCTCATTATCAACGAGGCACAAGCAAACAAATGGTAAAAGATAGTCAAAACATCCTTCTATCTCTATTAATGTGTTTTCTACGCACTGTTTAAAATTGATTGAAAGATACATTGAGTTTTCTCCACACACACACACAAAAGGTTGAACAATGCTTTCAGCTAACTTGCTTCCCAAAAGCCACCGTAGTAAGTACTAATCATAGTTTAGATTACTAAAATATGTATGATGGGCCACAAAAGCCTTGATGGGCCAGTTTATCTGCTACCACAAGTAGTACTATATCGTTTAGTAGACAAAGAGGAGAACTCCATACAGCACAAACTGATGAATACTAATCCGCTAAAAAATACTGATGAGGCTAATCATGTTGTTCGTCTCATGCATGCATGGATTCGTTGGATTCATCATGATTTTGGTGCAGGAAAAAGCCATAAGTTTGTGCTAGCTTAGCTAGAGGGGAACAAGCCAAGACATACCTAACCCAACTTGGATTTGAGGTTGAGGCGAAACCGGTGCCCGTGTTGTGTTGTGCGGCTCGATCACCTTTTGTTTTCTGGTCGCATGAGCCAACCCCACTTTGGCTAGATGGTGTGCCCATAGTAGTAGTGGATTCGGCCATCGTGGTTCTGTTGGTTGTGGCTCTCCATTCGCCTTAATAATTGTATTTCCACCTTTTAAACATACGTGTAGTTAAGCCTTTGTTACGATCACATTATACATACACGATTGTTTGTCATTAAGGTGAATTATGATGATCTATTTTTTGACCGACTTTTGGCTATTTCTCTTGTTTTCCTATAGGTTTGGTGTCCATTTTCCCACAAGTTGTAAAATAAATTCAGCATAACACGGTTCGACAACAACAAACAGAGTCTAAGAACATCCCCTCACAAAGAAGTGCACAAGGGTAGTCGAGTAGGTAGGCACAATAGCACGAGGAGTCTCTCTGGATCTGTTCACTAGCTGCATGTCTATTGTGCACGTCCGACTTTGGTCAAAACTCTTACTATTTAAATGCTTTTTGCCGAGTAACGTTTGGTAATTTTTTATAAAGATACGCTTTGTGCTTGATCAACAAAGTAACTCTTATGTATGCATATGCTTGTATTTATTTTGAGAATTGCTTAATTTATATCGATCATGGTTTCAGAAGGGGGTACTTTTCCACCCCAAGTCTACAAGGATGGTTCAGTGATAACAATGGTAGCGCTTGAAGCATTCGGCGCACCGATTAGAGTGACGGTGCCACAAGCCACTGACGGTGGCCGTCAAAATGAGGTATTGCTGGCGGGTAGGTCGTTATTGAGCATTGGCTGAGGGAGGGCAGAATCGATTAGGAGGTAGGGTGGTGAAGGCATATGACAACGACGTCAATGAGTAGAGGTAGACTGTATCAGAGAAATGGTGAAGATGATAGACAAGATGGCTTGGCGAGATGAAAAGAAGAGCAGAAAGTTGCAGATTTGCAAAGATGGTGTGGAAGTGGGAGAAATATTTGTGAGAGGGTACCAATGCTGGAATGTGTGTGTGTGTGTGTGTGTGGGGGGATAAATTGTAAGAACTCCAAAAAATATCTAGAGAATATAACTATTGTCGAATAATCTGGTATTAGGAACCTAAATTAGTAAGGCATTATTTCTTAAATTTATTTTTTTGAAAAAAATGAAATTAATGGAAACAATAAAACCATAAAATATTGGAAAATCTACTACAGAGTATGATTATTTTGAAAATTTACCGCGCTCCTTAGTTTCTCCTGGATATATCTTTATGCTACATATTTTATAAGTTCAAATAATCTTTTACAATTTTTATTTCTCCTATTTCTAAATTTTAGCATGGTTGTCACGTGTGTGAAAATACCTCCACACAACCACGAAAACCTCCTTGAATGGTGATGAAATATAGACGGTTTTGACGTTTAAGGAACCAAGAATTGGTGTCCTAAACTTGAATAGAAGGTGAAAAGTAGACCTTTCCCCTAATATGTAGTCTAGAAACAACACCTCTATATCATCATCGAAATCGCTCTGAATTTGTCAAGAGATCAATATTGGCGGTTTTAACCCTTGAGAAACCAAGATTAGTAACATATATTGAAATCAAAGGGCACATATATTTTTTCCTCCCATTAGTATAGTGACTAAAAAGTAATACTATAAGGGCGATGCTACACGTTGGATGACGCCTCGCGAGCCATTGGATTCAAAATGAGATGGCCCTCGGATTCAGCTGGCAACTTTGCAACAAGGATGGTGTTGTGCCTGGACGTTTGCAATCGAGTTCATGTTGCGGAACTTTTGTAACAGAGGTATAGCTGGATTTTTTTGCAATAGAGCTGATGTTGCAGACTTTTTCTATCTTCATCTTTATAGATGTTACCGAGAATGTTTTGCAACATCAATGACGTTGCAGAAATCTTTCTTGCAACAGGGAGGATTTTTTGAAAAGGAGGAAGAGCCCCGGCCTCTGCATCTGGGCGATGCATGCAACCACTTTATTAATTATTCATAAAAGACCTTACAAAGTAATACAACAGTAAGACTGAAGCCACTGTCTTGGCAACATCTGACGCTACTCCTATCCAGTTGATGAAGGTATGCTGATAGTCTGAGCCTAATACCAAACAAACCTCGCAACCAAACCTAACATCTAAGACCTGAGGCCCCAACCAAGCCACCTGCCGGGTATGGGGCACTGCTACCTCTTGAGCACTGCGTTGGTTTTCTCTTGAAGAGGAAAGGGTGATGTAGTAAAGTAGCGTAAGTATTCCCTCAGTTTTGAGAACCAAGGTATCAATCCAGTAGGAGACCACGCTCAAGTCCCATGCACCTAGACAAACAAATAAGAACCTTGCAACCAACGCGATAAAGGGGCTGTCAATCCCTTCACGGCCACTTGCAAAAGTGAGATCTGATAGAGATGATAAGATAATATTTTTGGTAATTTTATGATAAAGAGTAAACGTAAAGATTGCAAAATTAATGGCACAAGAAACAACTTGTTGACGGGAGATTAATATGATGGAAAATAGACCCGGGGGCCATAGGTTTCACTAGTGGCTTCTCTCAAGATAACATAAGTATTACGGTGGGTAAACGAATTACTGTCGAGTAATTGATAGAATTGAGCATAGTTATGAGAATATCTAGGTATGATCATGTATATAGGCATCACGTCCGTGACAAGTAGATCGACTCCTGCCTGCATCTACTACTATTACTCCACACATCGACCGCTATCCAACATGCATCTAGAGTATTAAGTTCATAAGAACGGAGTAATGCTTTAAGCAAGATGACATGATGTAGAGGGATAAACTCATGCAATATGATATAAACCCCTCTGTTTATCCTCGATGGCAACAATACAATACATGTCGTTTCCCCTACTGTCACTGGGATCGAGCACCGCAAGATTGAACCCAAAGCTAAGCACTTATCCCATTGCAAGAAAGATCAATCTAGTAGGCCAAACCAAACTGATAATTCGAAGAGACTTGCAAAGATAACCAATCATACATAAAAGAATTCAGAGGAGATTCAAATATTGTTCATAGATAATCTTGATCATAAACCCACAATTCATCGGATCTCGACAAACACACCGCAAAAAGAAGAGTTACGTCGAGTAGATCTCCAAGAGAATCAAGGAGAACTTTGTATTGAGATCCAAAGAGAGAGAAGAAGCCATCTAGCTAATAACTATGGACCCAAAGGTCTGAGGTAAACTACTCACACATCATCGGAGAGGCTATAGTGTTGATGTAGAAGCCCTCCGTGATCAATGTCCCCTCCGGCGGAGCGCCGGAAAAGGCCCCAAGATGGGATCTCACGGGTACATAAGGTTGCGGCGGTGGAAATAGGGTTTTTGCTCCTTATATGATGTTTCCAGGGTATATGAGTATATATAGGCGAAAGAGTTCGGTGAGTTACCAGGGGCCCACGAGGGTGGGGGCGCGCCTCCCTGCCTCGTGGCCTCCTCGTTGATTGCTTGACGTCCACTCCAAGTCCTCTGGATCACGTTTGTTCCGAAAATCACGTTCCCGAAGGTTTCATTCCGTTTGGACTCCGTTTGATATCCTTTTCCTTCGAAACACTGAAATAGGCAAAAAAACAGTAATTTGGGTCGGGCCTCCGGTTAATAGGTTAGTCCCAAAAATAATGTAGAAGTGTATAATAAAGCCCATTAAACATCCAAAACAGAATATATAATAGCATGGAACAATAAAAAATTATAGATACGTTGGAGATGTATCAAGCATCCCCAAGCTTAATTCCTGCTCGTCCTCGAGTAGGTAAATGATAAAAATAGAATTTTTGATGTGGAATGCTACTTAGCATAATTTTCAATGTAACTCTCTTATTTGTGGCATGAATATTCAGATCAAAAAGATTCAAGATAAAATTTTAATATTGACATAAAAGTAATAATACTTCAAGCATACTGACTAAGCAATTATATCTTCTCAAAATAACATGGCCAAAGAAAGTTAATCCCTACAAAATCATATAGTTTGGTCATGCTCCAGTTTCATCACACAAGAATGCTCTCATCATGCACAACCTCGATGACAAGCCAAGCAATTGTTTCATACTTTAGTAATCTCAAACTTTTTTCAACTTTCACGCAATATATGAGCGTGAGCCATGGATATAGCACTATGGGTGGAATAAAATATGATGATGGGGGTTATGTGGAGAAGACAAAAAGGGAGAAAGTCTCACATTGACGCGGCTAATCAATGAGCTAGGGAGATGCCCATCGATTGATGTCAATGCAAGGAGTAGGGATTGCCATGCAACGGATGCACTAGAGCTATAAATGTATGAAAGCTCAACAAAAGAAACTAATGTTGGGGAACGTAGTAATTTCAAAAAAATTCCTACGCACATGCAAGATCATGGTGATGCATAGCAACGAGAGGGGAGAGTGTGTCCACGCACTCGTGAGACCGAAAGCGAAGCGTTAGCACAACGCGGTTGATGTAGTCGTACATCTTCACGATCCGACCGATCAAGTACCGAAGCGACGTCACCTCCGAGTTCAGACACGTTCAACTCGATGGCGCCCTCGAACTCGATCCAGCCGAGCTTTGAGGGAGAGTTCACAAGACAACGGCATGGTGGTGAGGAGTCTGGATTAGGGGTGTCCGGATGGCGGACTATAACCTTTGGCGGACTCTGGACTATGGAGATACAAGATCAAGACTTCGCCCCGTGTCCGGATGGGACTTTCCTTGGCGTGGAAGGCGAGCTTGGCGATATGGATATGTAGATCTCCTCCCATTTGTAACCGACTCTATGTAACCCTAACCCTCTCCGGTGCCTATATAAACCGGAGGATTTTAGTCCGTAGGACGAACAACAAGCATACCATAGGCTAGCTTCTAGGGTTTAGCCTCTCTGATCTCGTGGTAGATCTACTCTTGTACTACCCATATCATCAATATTAATCAAGCAGGAGTAGGGTTTACCTCCATCGAGAGGGCTGAACACAGGTAAAACATCGTGTCCCTTGTCTCCTGTTACCATCCGCCTAGACGCACAGTTCAGGACCCCCTACCCGAGATCCGCCGGTTTTGACACCGACATTGGTACTTTCATTGAGAGTTCCTCTGTGTCGTCATCTTTAGGCCCGATGGCTCCTCCGATCATCAACAACGATGCGGTCCAGGGTGAGACTTTTTTCCCGGACAGATCTTCGTATTCGGCGGCTTAGCACTGCGGGCCAATTCGCTTGGCCATCTGGAGCAGATCGAAAGCTACGCCCCTGGCCATCAGGTCAGATTTGGAAGTTTAAACTACACGGCTGACGTCCGTGGAGACTTGATCTTCGACGGATCCGAGCCACAACCGTGCGAGCCTGTAAGTGCATCTAGTGCCACCCCTAGTTGGTTTTGGAGTATTGACGACAAATATGGTTGAGGGCCTAATGCGTTTGTGAGAATTGCAGGATAACGCAGGTAGTGTCCCCCATTGATTCGGTTTACCTACCGGAGATGACCCCTAAAAATGTATGAAGACATTGACGACAATGGTGGCATGTGAAGATATTCACATTGAAGACTATGACATGAGAAGACATTGAGTGAAGACTATGGAGCACGAAGACCGTGGTCGTTCGTTGTTTCCTTTTCTTCTTTGTTGAGTCATAGGAACCACCGTCATCGTTTAGTGGGGTCCAAGTGATCAAAGTCGAATGATCAAGTGATGCTCAACCCAAATCCTATGTCTTCGAGCGAAGACAATGAGAGCAAAACTTATCCAGAGTGGATGAGTCGCCTTTGCTTGTAGCCCAAGTAAAGTTGTCGTGTGTGTTTGAAATCACCGTTGGAACACGTGTGAGTTCCTTAGTGACCAGGTCATTTCCGACATATCAGGTCGGGTTGTCTAGTGGATCTAAATAGCCCACCCCCTACACCATAAATTGGTGGCTGCTCGGAGTTAGTGCACGGCTTTTGTCGTTTAAGAGCAACCCACCTCGAAGCCTTTGAGAGAGAAATCCTTGCGAGGACAAAGCCCAAACACCCGAGCCAAAGAGTGTTAGGCATCATCAAGTCTTTACATCATGTGACACGAAGACTTATTACACTTGAGGACTGTGAATCCTCCGGCCGGTTAGGCGTCGCGTTCTGAGCATCCAAGAGTCATTGTGGATTGCGGTGAACGCATCTGTGAAGGTTTGGAAGTCTACCTTGAAGACTTACAGAGTGATTGGGCGAGGACTGTGTGTCCTTAGCTCAAGGGAATAAGGTGACGACGCGGTCTTGAGTTGAATCTCAGCCTCCCTAATCAGATGTCAGTTGTCACAACAAGCGAACTGGTCCAACAAATCCTATGTCTTCAACAAGTGACTGGTTCTATCTTCTCCCTCTCCTTACTTAGAATTTGTCTTCGTGAAGTCATTGCCTACTTGTCATACCTGTTTGACTTCATTGCTTGACTACTTTTGTTGATTGGCTTCTCACTATCTTCCATCTTGATCCTACTACCAAGCTGCTATTAGTCTTGTACTTTCACGTTATTGCATACTTGACTATGGTTTGCTTGTTGTAGTTTATCTTCCGCTGCATATCAATTAGGTCATTTCTATTGTTTGTCTTTGAAACATCCGTATTTTGAAGACTTTCCTAAAAATCGCCTATTCACCCCCCCTCTAGTCGATAACTAGCACTTTCAATTGGTATCAGAGCAAGGTACTCCCTTGTTCTGTGTGATTCGGTTTAACCACCTGGAGTTTTAGCTATGTCGATCGCAGGATAATCAAAGTCTCCGCTGCTTGCCCCGTGTTCGATGGAACTGACTATCCCTACTGGAAGAATAAGATGCGCATGCATCTTATTGCCATTGATGTCGACCTCTGGTATGTCTTCAAGAACGGCGTTCCCAAAACTGGTGAAGGTGTCACCCCTGCGGATGTCAAGAAGTTCATTCAACTGGACTCTACTGCAAAGAACATCATCTGTGGTCATCTAACCAAAGGACAATATGGCCGTGTGAGTGCTCTGGAAACGTCGAAGCTAGTCTGGGACTGGCTATCCATGGTCAACGAAGGTGTCTCAACCCAGAGAGATCAAAGGATTAGTGTTCTTCACAACCTCTTCAACCGCTTCAAGAGAAACGACAATGAAAATGTCCAGCTCACGTTTGATCGCCTCACTGACATCACAAATGAGCTTCATGCTCTCGGCGCCACTGAGATCACCAAGCATGAAATCGTCAAGACACTACTGAGATCACTTGACAGCTCTTTTGACACCCTTGCCCTCATGATACAAGAACGCATACGACTTCAAGACACTCGATCCGTCGATATACTTGAGAGGCTCAACACACATGAGTTCCACTTTACGAGAAAAGAGATATCTATGGTCCCAACTATGGCCGAACTCGCTTTGAAGGCAAAAGTTGTTTCCTCATCGAAGAAGAATCATTGCGGTTACGATGATCCCAAGACATTGGAAAGGAACTTGCTATGCTTGTGAAGATGTTCCAGAAGTTCACTAGGAAGAAAGGCTTCAGAAAGTCTTCACGATCCAGCTCAAGAAATGATGAAGCTTCCACTCATGACAACAAGAAGAGAACATATCACAAGTGCAAGAAAACTGGACACTACATCTCTGAGTGTCCACAGTGGGACTATGAGAAGAAGAAGAAGAAGAGCAAGGAATATGATTCTGATGACAAGAAGAAGAAGAAATCTTCAGAGTCTTCTTCCAAGTCCTCATCTAAGTCTTCATCTCATAAGAAGAGCTCATCTAGCAAGGCTCGTGCTTTCGTTGGCAAGGAAATGGATTCATAGGAGGAGTCTGCTTCTGAGGAGGTGGAGGTGGAGTCTGAAGAGGAGTCCGACCCTGGCGTTGCAAGTCTGGCTTTAGCCACAGCCTATGTTGCCAAGTCCATCTTTAACATCAAGACAATGACTTCCACACCAACGCCAAGGCGATGACAAGGGCGACCCTACTCCCACCTACTGCTTCATGGCACGTGGTGCCAAGGTAAAATCACGTGATGCTTACTTTCAAACATCAAGTGAAGATGACTCTGATTGTGAATCCAAACCTAGCTACAAAATACTTGCTAAAATTTCAACCGAACAACAAAGAGCTATGGAACATACTCAAAAACTGTTAGACAAAAGCGATGACCTGTTGGACACGGAAATGACACGTTCACAGTCCTTAGTTGAAGACATTAAAAATCTTCATGCTAAGTACCAAGAACGTGAAAGTCGTCATGAAACGCTCTCAACTACTCATGAAAATCTCTCCTATGATTATCTTCAAAGGAAGCAAGAGCTTGAGAAATTGAGAGCGGCTCATGAAGATCTTCAAAAAGAGAATGAGTCACTTCGCGCTCAACAGATCAGTTCCGCTCAGGATGGATTTGAACCACCATGTCTAAAATGTCTTGAGCGTGATATTGCTACCTCTGTTGCTGAATGTTCAACTGCTTCTACTGTTGCATTGTCTTCAACTACTAATGTGGTAACTAACCCTCTGCGGAGGATACCACCGCTATTCTTGATGAAAATGCTAGGTTGAAGACATTGCTTGAAACAGGATGTATAAAAGTGCGAAAGGGCATCGACACTGCGATGTCCTCAAAAGCGGATTCTCGAACCGAAACCCTAGGAAAGAGGGTGTTGGGTTCGAGAGGAAAATGAATGTTGATGGTTCCTATTGGAAGCCCGAGCAAGATCCCAAAACCACATGGGTTCTTTGCAAAGGGACCTTCAATGGATCCATCCACCTTATCTGGCTTTACCTGTGCTAACCCTATTATCATTGATGAATCCTTTGATGCAAACTATAAGATGTTCAAGAATCGAATGGTGAAGTGTTTGCGGTATATTGGTACTAACTGCAGGAATGGACCACATATGAAGAAGATCTGGGTTCCCAAAAGCTGTCTTGAGAATCTTCCAATGAATGTCATCATGACACCACCAGGAAGAAGACAAACCCTGGACCTAAGGCGTCATATGGTCCAAAGGCTTCATACAGACGGAGGACTCACCGAGTCACCCTAACGCCAATGTTTTGTGGAAACCGTATTCAAATTTATGAATATGAGCGTGTGTCTTCAAACCGCTATGTTCATAGAACTAAGAACTTTTCGCTTATTCATATGAGTATCATTCATCTCCTGCAAGGCTATTTGCTAGGGCTCCAAAGTCAAGTTCTCGATGCTGCACTTAGACTCATTGCTTCTAAGCCACCCTCGAAGATGTGGGTGGTTAAGAAGAATTAACCTCTCTTTGCGGAAAGGGTCTCCACCGAAAATCAAAGGCGTCGATGATATTCTTTGGGGACCTAAAACATCTTGTAGGGCGCAAGATCAAATGCCCAAATGGTCTCACTATGTATTTTGTTCCTGAATTGTTTGCCATTCATCCTATCTGTCTTAATCTTGATTTAAGCTTCAATAATCCACTTGCTCGTCAAATGTTTATGCTTCACAATGCTCTTGGTGAAGCCTATCCCCTAATCGCATCTTGTAGGGTATGACACCTCATGCTTCGTAATGGATTATGGACAGTGGATGCACTAATCATATGATTGGTGATCAAGTCTTCTCATGGACTCAACCTTACGCCCATCGGACAAGAGTCACATCACATTTCTTGACTTTGGTAAAAGCAAGGTATTGGGTCTAGGTAGAGTTGCAATATCAAAGGATCAACACATGGATAAAGTGATGCTTGTTGAATCCCTTGGTTTCAACTTGATGTCCATCTCAATGCTTTGTGACTTGAACATGATTGTGATATTCGGAAAATATCGTTGCCTTGTACTAATGGAATCGACAAGTCTCTAGTCTTTGAAGGGTATAGGAAAGATGATCTATACATGGTAGATTTCTCAAGAGGTCCTGACTTGCCGCATGTCTTCTTGCAAAAGCTTGAATCTTGGCTCTGGCATCGGAGGTGGGGCATCTTGGCATGAGGAACTTACACACACTCGCCAAGAAGAAGCATGTCATAGGCATCGAGGGTGTCAAGTTCAAGAAGGATCATTTGTGTGGTGCTGCGAAGTGGAAAGATGACTAGGGCAAAGCACCCTCGAAGACAATCATGACGACATCTCAACCCTTGAGCTGTTACACATGGATTTGTTTGGCCCTACTCACTACTCTACCCTCACAACAACTGCTTGTCTCTATGGCCGTCATTGTTGATGACTACTCAAGATACACATGGGTGCATATAATTCTCTACAAGACTGAAGTGCAAGATGTCTTCAGATGCTTCGCCAATCGAGCAATGAACAATTATGGCGTCAAGATCAAGCATATCGAAGTGACAACGACCATTGAATTCAAGAACACGGACTTGATCTTTATCTGGATACCATGGGAATCACTCATGAGTTCTCTGCTCCATACACACCTCGGCAAAATGGCATAGTGGAGCGCAAGAACAGAACCCTCATTGAGATGGCTCGAACAATGCTCGACCAAGTACAAGACACCAAGAAAGTTCGGCTGAAGCTATTGATAAAGACATGTCACGTCATCAACCGTGTTTACATCCATAAGCTTCGAACAAAACATCCTATGAGCTCCTTCTTGGCAAGAAGCCAAATGTCGACTACTTGAGTATTTGGGGCTAAGTCTTTGGATCAAGGATCCCCATCACAAGTCAAAATTTGAACCCAAAGCTCACGAAGGCTTCATGCTCGATTCTGGAAAGGACTCGCACTCCTCTGAGTCTTCAACCTCTATCTCTACAAAATCGTCAAACAGTGGACGTGCGATTTGATGAAACCAATGGTTCACAAAGAGAGCTGCTGCCAAGTACACTAGACGAAGCTCCACCAAATGAATCTATCAAGCTGATGGGACTGGTGAAATCATGCCTTCTAAAGCACTGACTGAAGAAGAACTTATCATTTCGCACCTAACCAACCTGAAGACAATGCTCAGTCTGAAGACAATCCTCCCAATGATGACAATGATCAGCAAGAGCAAAGTCTTCGTCCAGTTCATCCTCGAGTTGCAAATGAAGTACAGATTGAGAAGATAATTGATAGCATCAATGCACCTGGTCCGCTTACTCGCTCAAGAGCAACACAGCTAGCAAATTTCGTGGGCACTTTTCTTTTGTGTCAATATCGAGAACCTAAGAAAGTTCTTGAAGCCTTTATGGAACGAGAATGGATACAAGCTATGCAAGAAGAACTTCAACAGTTCAAGCTGAACAATGTTTGGGAACTTGTCAAGCGTCCCGCCCTCATAAGCATAACATTATTGGCACCAAATGGATATATCAAACAAGCAAGATGAGCATGGTCAAGCGTCAGAAACAAAGCACGTCTTGTGGCTCAAGGATATACTCAAGTTGAAGGAATTGACTTCGATGAAACATTTGCTCCTGTAGCTAGGCTTGAAGCTATTCGTATACTACTAGCCTATGCTAACCACCACAACATCTTGCTATATCAAATGGATGTGAAGAGTGCATTCTCAACGGCAAGATTGAAGAAGAAGTATATGTCGCTCAACCACCGGCTTTGAAGATCCAAAACATCCCGATATGGTGTACAAGCTAAATAAAATCAGATGGCCTCAAACAAGCTCCTCGCGCTTTGGTATGATACGATCAAAGACTTTCAAGAGCAAAGGCTTCAAACCTGGATCCCTTGATCCCACACTCTTCACGAAGACATATGATGGTGAACTGTTTGTATGCCAAATATATGTGGATGACATTATCTTGGCTGCACCAACCGAAGTATAGTGATGAATTTGGATACATGATGCAAGAACAATATCATATGTCCATGATGGGAGAGCTCAAGTTCTTCCTTGGTCTTCAAATTAAATCGACAAAGGAATGGCATCTTTATATCTCAAGAAAAATACCTCCAAGATTGTCTCAAGAAGTTTGGAATGCAAGATTGCAAAGGATACACGACGCCAATGCCGACTAAACACCATCGGGTCCCGACGACAATGGTAAAGAGTTCGATCAAAAGGTATACCGCTCCATGATTGGTTCCTTACTTTACCTATGTGCATCTAGGCCAGATATTATGCTTAGTGTTTGCATGTGTGCTCGATTCAAGCGGCACCAAAGGAATCGCATCACTTAGCTGTGAAGCGAATTCTTTGATATTTGGCTCACACCCCAACACTCGGATTATGGTATCCAAAGGGCTCAAAATTTGATTTGGTTGGATTTTGGATGCTGATTATGCTGGTGACAAGGTGGATCGCAAGTCTACATCAGGCACATGTCACTTTCGGGACGATCACTTGTCTGTTGGTCTTCAAAGAAGCGTAACTCGTATCACTCTCAAGCTGCTGAATCTGAATACATTGCTTCTTTGGATCTTGCTGTGCTCAACTTCTATGGATGAAGCAAACTCTCAAGGACTATGGCATCAATCTGAAACAAGTACCTCTCTTCTGCGACAACGAAAGCGCCATCAAGATTGCCAACAATCCAGTCCAGCACTCGAAGACAAAGCATATTGAAATTCGTCATCATTTTCTCGGGGATCATGTCATGAAGAAAGATATTGACATCATTCACGTCAACTCTGAAGAGCAATTGACAGATATCTTAACGAAGCCCTTGGATGAGAAAAGGTTTTGCAAGTTACGGTGTGAGCTAAATATCTTGGAATCCTCAAATGTCCTGTGATCAAGCACACATCCTAACACTTATGCATGTTGATGACTTAGATGTGCAACACACGAAGTAAAGTATATCTTTAAGCAATGAAGACTTACATTACGAATGTGAATACATTAACGTGGAATTTGACTTCGAGCGCCACGATAATTGTGCGCCGTGTCCAGGTCTAATACTTCCTATCTGGTGGGTAACGCCACCACCAAATTTCTCTGTTTGAAGTGTTTCACTCATGGCGTTATTTCGCAATATCTTCGCATTTGATTTGTCTTCAACTTCAACCTATCTTCATGATTTCTTCACTATGTTGATTTGGTTGCTTTATATATATATATATATATATATATATATATATATATATATATATATATATATATATATATATATATATATATATTGTTCTCATCCTCTACAACATTCACTTATAGCTATGTCTTCCTAGTTGAATCTTTTGAACTAAGTGAATGTGATGGGACCCTAATCTCTATGCTTTCTATCTCAAACTCTATCTGTCCAAATCATATGCATTCTATTGAAGCTGTCGAATGTCTTCTCTGCGTCCTTGTCGGTGAGAAGACACGAGACAAACTTTAAGTCTGTTTTAAATGATTCATCCTTATTGTTGAAATCCGGAGAAGCGGAGCGACCATCCGACAAACTGGCGGGCGTGGGAGCGTGGGACAACTCAGAGTATGTTGCATGCTTGCCACGTGCCCCTCAGATGTGAACCGCCAGGGGCACCTGAGTAATTCTGCTAAGCCGCACACCTCCTTATAAATACATGTCCCCTGCGGTAAAGAAAACCTTCTTCCACCTCTCGACCTCGTCAAAACCCTAGCGCCACCGCTAGCTCTCGACGACGCCGGCGACGAAGCGCTTAGCTGCCGCGACTTCTCCGACGCCGTCCTCATGCCGGCCGCGAACATCGTCCTCTCTGCCGCCGCCGTAGGTGTCCTCCGTCGCCAAGTTAGGGCACGGTGGATTGAACTGCTCGGTCTCCTTTTCTTCCCGTCTAGCAGTTCTTCCAATGGTAAATATAACTCTATTTTTACCATCTTTTTGATCCTCAAAGATTCATCCTACTTACCAAAATTGGTTTCTGCCTATACAATGTTAGATCTATTCTGTCTGCATCTCATACTACCTAGTATATTCACTTAAGCTTCACAACTAGTTAGATTCCTCACTTGTACTTATTCACGGATTCGTACAAATCTGGAACCAACTCTCAGTGTATAAGTGAATGTCTTCGCATCATGAGGTCAATGTCTTCAAACTGATTTATCTTCAAAATCTTCTGAGAATGCATATGACCTCTTCCCTTCCTCGCATCTCTAATGCTGTCACAGTACATGTCTGTGGGAGAATCCCTTGGTTCTCATAGTCTGCATTCGTTTGCAGAATTCTTACAACATCAACTTAACTCTCCCGAAGCCAGTTCCTGTTTGTCCAGCAAACGCAAGCCTTTAAAGCCTTTGAACATATTGAAGCCATTCAGTTTGAAGTTCATGGCTGCAGATAAATCAGTCAGGAAGGGCGGCAGACAGCGTCATGGGGGGACCTCAAAAGATCTGCCTGATGACCTCACAGAGCTTTACAAGACAGATCTCGAAGAGAATTACAATCAGCGCAAGACGCGAATCCAATGGATTCGTCGATATTGGGCTGAACAATGGTTCAAGTACAATTTCGTGACCCAGGAATACGCCGAGAAGAATGCTATCAAAAGCCCTTGGGGTGATATCCTCTTTCGAGGCCTTCCACCCAAGAACAGGGATGAAGCTATTACACAGGGTTTCTTTCCTTGTATGGTCCGTGGACCTCAGCCTGAGAATGCCGACCCAACGTCATTGCTCGTGTCGTGACGATAATCTCTTCAAGCGCAACTTCCAAAGACGCAAAGGCTTCGCCAAGGAAAACAAGAAGTCATTGGGATTAGACTTCAACCTGGTCCCTCTGCTCCCGTCCGACGGCTCACGTGATGTTGAACCCAATGTCATCGGCCCTTTTCAAACCTTGATGGCCTCATCACTTACATCTTGGTCCAAGGTGCCAAAGTGGATCACTCGATGACGATCTTGACTCGATGAAGTCCCAGCTCCTGCCCTGCTCCTGCTCCAAAGCCGCGAAGCAAAAGAAAGTCAAGGCTTCAAAGTCACTGCTCCTCCAAAAGCTTCACGTGTGAAGCCAGCGCCATGCACCTCCCCAAGCCGTGCGCGATCAAGATCAATCCCGTATCTCCAAGAAGACGGAGAATAAAAATAAAATTGTCAAGAATACTGAACTGACACTGACTCCTGCTGCCATTTTGCGAGAAGAGCACATTGATCTGTCCAGTGATGAAGATCTTGCAGATGATGCACTTGAGCAACTTATCAAGAGCAAGGAAGAAGCAGAAATTTTCAACAATTTGCCTCTCTTTGATATGGCAATCATCCATCACTTCATTGATGAGTGGTTTGACACCCCAAACATCAGCTTTGAAGATCTGCAACTTCCCATTGGCCTCAGCGTCTCCTTCAATGGAGCCATTGCTTCTGAGCTAGCTCTTCCTCAGCGCATTGTTGAACTGAAGCATAAGATTGACTATGAGAAGGCTCAGTTCAAGAAGCATATGGCTGCACTCAGCGTTCAAGATGTCAAAAACTTCAAGGTCATGCTGCACGACCTCAAAGAAGCCTTTCTCAAGAAGCGCGAAGAAGCCAGAGGCTCTCGTGAGCGCATGAAGAGTCTGGCTGACAAGTGTGTGCTTGCCTACAATGAGGCTGAGAAGCGCAAGGCTCTTGGCCGTCCTGGCATTGACCCCAGAATGGCTGCAAAGAAGAAGAAGCTATCAACTGACCAATTTGCACCTTCAAGGCAGGAAGAACCCCGCATAGTCTTCCCAAGCAGCATGACTGGCTCGAAGCCAAAAGTCAGGTCAACCGCTTCGAGTAAGAAGAAGGCGAGGGCTCGAGGTGAAGCCGTAAAAGGAAACATCCTGAAGCCCCGATGCTGCTCCTCCAAGAAGAAGCTCAAGACCAAGAAGAATCGGGCTGCTCCCACAGAGCCCTTGGTTGTTGAACCCATTTCAATGGTTCACCCTGCCTCTACTATCCAAGAACGATGGATGATAGTTCATGAGCCTGCTTCCACAGAGGCTCGTGATGTGAAGACATTCAGCAGCTTGATCCCATCTCTTTCAAGACATTGGTCATCATGACAATGTTGAAGATGATGAAGTTCTTCCTCAGATCGAATCAAACCCGGTATCATCGCATGTTCTCGAGAACAGCGAACTCATCAGCATTGGTCGTCCTCTGACGCCAATTGCCCAGGATGCATCATGGGCTGATGACCCACAACCAGAAGACTCCCCTCGTACTCCCCAACAACAAGTCACTCCCCAACAACAACAACAACAAGAAGAGGAAGACTTTGAGGCCCAGGCAACCCCATCTCCAAAGGCGTCGCCAGCATTTCGCAGGCTTCGCAAAGGTCAAAGGCCTCAAGTACCTCTCTCGAGCGTTCTAGAAGGAGAAGTGCACCACCAACCTGTTGCACGTCAAGTGTTTTCAGAAGCCACTCCAACTGTGAATGTCTCCGAATCTGAAGCCAAAGCTGCTGAAGACAATCCGGCTGCATCAGCCGAAGACACCCGAGAAGAAGAAGAACATGTCCTTACACCCCATGTTATTGAAGAAGTTATTCCTGATATCAACGTGCCAGTGCCCGACCCTCCAGCTCCTCAAGTGGAGGTTGAAAACATTGCGGCTGCCACCTCCAACACCAATGAAGCCAATGACACAGTCATGGCTGAAGCAAATGTGGAGCCTGCACCAAATGTGCCCGAAGCCAATGAGGCAACTGCTCTCAAGCATCTGTTTGAGCAGCACTGAAGCCTCGCTTGTTGCCCTGCCCAGTTCCGCCACCAAGGCCCTACACAATTGAGCAAGCATACAACTATGGTCACTAATCACGAGAAGATGGCCCGTTCGTCCCTCCGCCCCATGCCTCACGGTCCTCGGTTTGAATATCATGTTGGACATAGGCCTCTGGTCCAGAAATCAAAGCCACGACTGCCAAGGTTTCCTAGCACTGCCACCTCTACAGGTTCTTTCAATGCAAATGGCTTCAAAGCCCACAACACTTTCTTTGATAGAGCAAAGAACCCCTACACAAGGCCAAGGATATCATCGACTGTTTCGGAGCTATCGACAATGAAGCTATTACTCCTGCGTTCAGTATGATCAAAGGCGATTTTCCCTCATATCGCCTCGACATCGGGCCATTGCGGACTGCCGTGCTTAGAAGAAGCACTTGATTGCTTTCGTGATGCTGGTCTGCGCTAGGCTTCAGAATGCATAAAGAACTTGGAATGAAGAACTTTGCTTCAATTCTATGCTACCCTCCACATCCACGGCTACTACAGAGATACGAAGACATGGGTTCTCGAGTGGATGACAGGAAATGTTCATCATGAAGCCAGAGCTCTTGACGTCATTGAGCTCACAGGCCTACCCACTCCCGGAGAGCTGTTTGAACCTGGTTGTCAACTCCACCGCGATGCACTGGAGAGCATCTTTCATAAGCCAGAGCCCAACATGAGTCAGATGTTGAGCATGATGAAGCCTCTGCCACATGACGCTGAATATCCTCAGGAATTCTTGGTTGATGACCTTGAGTATCTGCCTCGTATAATTTATCACATCATCAGGCGAACTCTATGGCCTATCAAAGGGCATTCATCATCTGCAAAACTTGAAGGAGCCATGAAGACATTGGTCTTTTACATCCTCAATGGCATCAGCTTCAATACGCAAGAATTCTTCATCCGCAATTGGCTGCGCCGGATCTGATCTTTTGGTCTGAAATTTTATGCTCCATGGGTCATGCGCCTCATCAAGATGCACTCGCTATCAACTATCGCCTTCCGCCGCAATCATCGATCTTTCTACCAGAGGTTGATATGTCGATTGAAGCCATATACCCCGAGCCCGCCAAAACGCCACTTTGTCTTCGTAATGCAGATCACCATAGCTTCTCTCAACCCATGGAAGGCGTCCAAGCAGTATCTCGTGTCTATCCTCTGGCTGGGAACACACGTCTGCCTCACCGTGCGCAGACTGAAGCTACTGAGAGCACAATTGGCCAAAGGCCTCGGAAGCGCTCTCGCATCCTCAATGATCGAGAACTTCTTGTCGCACTGCATCAGAAACAAGATAAGCATCACTCCTGGCTCAAGCGACAGATGCAAAGCCTCTTGGTGGACGTCAATCGCATTCGAAATCTTGCCACCAAGAATGCTTTTGTCACTCATGAGACATGTCGGCGATCATGGAAGAGTTTGACCCTGCTCAGTGCTGAAGCAGATCTTCAAGACGATGGCTTCACTGAACGCTTCAAGTTTGACTCCACTCCTCCACGGAATGCAGTCCTACGACGAACTCCATCACTTGAAGACTCTGACTATTCTTCCTCCGCGGCAACTGTCAATGCCAGAGTGATCGATGATAAAGCCGATGCTACTTCACCGCCCCCTACTTCTGCACGCATCGACACTGCACCAAGTTCGTCTACACCGCCAAACAACCACGACAACCCTGCTACTTCACCTTCTCCTGATGAAAGCGAGTAGATGCTCTATGTCTTCAAACCTTTTGGTCCCATCGATGAAGGGGAGAAGCATATGAGTTTGATAGTCTTCAAGCGGGTTCATAAGGGCGGTTGCATAATATTTTGCCTAGTGTTTACAACTCTCGCTTTTTATACATTTGGTTCTTTGAGTTGTAACACTTAAACTCGATGGTCGTCTGCTACTTATTTGCTTTACTCTAGTGCGATCATAAATTCCGCGTGTGCGATGATAACTTCCGCACTTAGATCATTCTGCAGACGTCCATTTTTCATTATGCATGTCATTCTCTTAGTTATATCATTTCATGCATGATAAATTATCTTCATAAGTTGAAGAGGATCTCCACACGTACAACCTGCCATGTGCATTTGCATTCCAAAGGCAAACTACTTATATGCACATCTTCAGGGGGAGCCTTTGCCACTTATGAAGACAATTCCCTATCTTTTACAATTTCACATACTTTATCCCCATTGAAAACTTCAATCAGTTTGTCATCAATCACCAAAAAGGGGGAGATTGTAAGTGCATCTAGTGCCACCCCTAGTTGGTTTTGGAGTATTGACGACAAATGTGGTTGAGGGACTAATGCGTTTGTGAGAATTGCAGGATAACGCAGGTAGTGTCCCCATTGATTCGGTTTACCTACCGGAGATGACCCTAAAATGTATGAAGACATTGGCGACAATGGTGGCATGTGAAGATATTCACATTGAAGACTATGACATGAGAAGACATTGAGTGAAGACTATGGGCCAAGATCGTGTCGTTTCGTTGTTTCCTTTTCTTCTTTGTTGAGTCATAGGAACCACCGTCATTGTTAAGTGGGGTCCAAGTGATCAAAGTCGAATGGTCAAGTGATGCTCAACCCAAATCCTATGTCTTCGATCGAAGACAATGAGAGCAAAACTTATCCGAGCTGGATGAGTCAGCTTTGCTTGTAGCCCAAGTAAAGCTGTCGTGTGTGTTTGAAATCTGACCGTTGGAACACGTGTCAGTTCCTTAGTGACACAGGGTCATTTCGGACATATCAGGTCGGGTTGCCTAGTGGCTATAAATAGCCCACCCCCTACACCATAAATTGGTGGCTGCTCAGAGTTAGTGCACGGCTTTTGTCGTTTAAGAGCAACCCACCTCGAAGCCTTTGAGAGAAAGAAATCCTTGCGAGGACAAAGCCCAAACACCCGAGCCAAAGAGTGTTAGGCATCATCAAGTCTTTACGTCTATGTGACTGAAGACTTATTACACTTGAGGACTGTGAATCCTCCGGCCGGTTAGGCGTCGCGTTTTGAGCATCCAAGAGTCATTGTGGATTGCCGATGAACGCTTGATCTGTGAAGGTTGGAAGTCTACCTTGAAGACTTACCAGAGTGATTGGGCGAGGACTGTGTCCTTAGCTCAAGGGGAATAAGGTGAAGACGCGGTCTTCGAGTTGAATCTCTGCCTCCCTAACAGATGTACAGTTGTCACAAAGAATCGAACTGGTCCAACAAATCTGTGTCTTCAACAAGTGATTGGTTCTATCTTCTCCTCTCCTTACTTAGAGTTTGTCTTCGTGAAGTCATTGCCTACTTGTCATAACTGTTTGACTTCATTGCTTGACTACTTTTGTTGATTGGCTTCTCACTATCTTCCATCTTGATCCTACTACCAAGCTGCTATTAGTCTTGTACTTTCACGTTATTGCATACTTGACTATGGTTTGCTTGTTGTAGTTTATCTTCCGCTGCATATCAATTAGGTCATTTCTATTGTTTGTCTTTGAAACATCCGTGTTTTGAAGACTTTCCTAAAAATCGCCTATTCACCCCCTCTCTAGTCGATAACTAGCACTTTCAGAGCCGCACTGTTATGATGGGCATGATCTAGCTCTGCTTGAACAGTTGGTGCCTGGAGGTCGAACCGTGCCGCTCCGACCCTTAGCTCGAGCCAATCTGCGCCAACCGAGGCGGGTGGCTGGACACCGCCTCGGGGCTGCAATCTCTACAGCGATCGAGGCGAACACCAGCCTTGTCCTCTGCGAAGCCCGTGACTCAAAGTGTCGGACTCCTCTCCGGACTCAAACTTCAGCGCCCGCTAATCGAATCCGATTGGCGCCGATCATGGAGTTCACCGCGCGGATATCTTTCAAGACTTCGCCCTTGGCGACATTCTGAATTCATTAAAATCTCTATTTATCGGGAGCCTGGCGGACTATGGTCAGCAAGGTTTGGATGCGACGACGAAGAAATTCAAAGCCCACCCACCACCCACTTCATAGCCATTGTCGATGATTTAACCGACATGCTCGACTTGACTCAAGACATCGACGGTATGGACGGCGATGTAGAGGAGATTTATCAGAACCAGCGCCTATAGGGCTTTGGACAACCACCCCATCTCACGATGTATACATGGTGGACACACCTAAAAGAAACGATGACGAGGAACAAAGGGACGAACGAGGATCGTTCTCTAAAAGCAGTCAAAGCGAGGCGTAAGCGCGCTCAAACCCCACCTCGGCGAGAGAGCAGCCATCAGACCCAGCCATAGAGCAGGGTTAACGGGCGGATTTAGCGAACATGCCATCGAGCAACCGTCCGAACAGGGCAACTCGGATAAACAACCCGTCCCCGGCGAAGATAACAGTCCGGGCAACCTCACATCGGACAAGCTACCGGAACAGAAGAACCTCCACAAAAGGCTCGTCGCCACTGCGCGTAGCCTGAAAAAGCAGAAGCGGAAGCTCAAAACAGCGGAAGATGCACTCAGAACTAGATGGAGCAAAGTACTCAACACCATGAGACAACACGGGCGATCGCCGCCGACAAAGAGCTACCCGAACCGAAATTTACTGCCGAAATTTGATGAGGAGGCCTTAGAGCCCCTGCAATCAAAAAATAAGGAAGCCACCCGGTCGGGTGAACAACCCCATGGCCAAACATAGAGCGGCAAAGGGCGCCGCACACAAGCCGGCACACGATCCGCACAAGGATTCACATCAAAAAGATGGCCCAGCTAGATCTATCTACGGGCCAAGAAAGCAAGCTCTAGTAAGCAATGCAACATATCAAGTATCCGAACATCACGGTACACCCAAATATAGGGGTGCCGCACACCCCCTATGTTTCACCGATGAGGTGCTGGATCATGAATTTCCAACGGGATTTAAGCTCGTAAACATAGAGGCATACGACGGAACAACAGACCCTGGAGTCTGGATTAAGGATTACATCCTCCACATATACATGGCTAGAGGAGATGATCTCCATGCCATAAAATACTTACCCCTCAAGCTCAAATGGCTAGCCCGGCATTGGCTTAAAAGCCTTCCCGAAAACACCATTGGAAGTTGGGAAGAGCTCGAGGATGCTTTTCGGGCAAATTTTCAAGGGACCTATGTCCGACCTCCGGATCGCAGCGATTTAAGTCATATAACCCAACAACCCGGAGAGTCAGCCGGAAACTCGAACAGATTTCTTACTAAAAGAACCAGATAGTCGATCGTCCGAACGCGAAGCCTTAGCAGCTTTCAAACACAGCGTTCGAGACGAATGGCTCGCAAGACACCTCCGCCAAGAAAAGCCAAGAACAATGGCGCATTAACAAGCCTCATGACCCGCTTTTGCGCGGGAGAGGATAGCTGGTTGGCAAGATGCGATACCAGTGACCCAAGTACATCCGGGTTAGGGATGGAACGGAAACCGCGACGCAGCAAGGACCAGCGCCGGACCAAGGGAAACAGCCCGAAGAGCACGGCAGTCAACGCCGGATTCAAAAGCTCTCGGCAGAATCAGAAAAAGCTGCCCCTCAAGGATAACAGGGACGAGCTATCTAACCTAAACAAAATCTTGGACAAGATATGTCAAATCCATAGTACTCCCGGGAAGCCTGCAAAACAATACCCACAGAGATTGTTGGGTCTTCAAGCAATCCGGCAAACTCAACGCCGAACACAAGGGGCTCGACACACCAAGCGAGGACGATGACGAACCCCACAAGCAGAGCACCGGAAAACAAAAGAATTTCCCACAAGAAGTCAAAACAGTAAACTCACTTCACGTGACAAAAGGGAAAAACAGGGTGGCGCCTATAGAGATACGCGCCATACGGCCTATCCCAGAGGAGTCCCGCCACTGGTTGTTAAAACCAATCACCTTCAACCACCAGGATTACTCTAGAAGTATCCGGAGCGCAGGCTGGACTGCCTTGATATTAGATCCGATAATTGACGGACTCCAATTTACACAAGTCCTAATGAACGGCGGCAGTGATCAAAACCTGCTATATCAGGACACAATCCGCAAAATGGGGATAGACCCAACAAAAATTCGCCATAGCAACACTTCCTTTCAAGGGGTAACGCCAGGCCCAGATGCCCATTGTACGGGCTCTCTCCTGCTAGAAGTTATGTTCAGCTCCCCCGACGACTTCCGCCGCGAAAAGCTAACCTTCCACATCGCCCCATTCACAAGTAGCTATCAAGCACTCCTGGGACGCGAAGCTTTCGCCCGCTTTAACGCAATACCGTATTATGCATCTCTTATACTTAAAATGCCCGGTCCGCGAGGCATCATCTCATTAAAGGGAAATTTCGAGTGTTCCTCGAGCGCGGAAGATTGTGCGGTTGCCTTGACAGCCACACACTAAACCGGCTTCACTGATCAAAGCACCTAAACAGGTCGTTCAGACCCCGAACATGGCTAGACGAGTCCGGTGTAAACATACAAGGGCTTATTAGTCGCATACCCCCGTACAAGGGGCTCCGCGCAAGAGATGATAAATCTCAATTTTATTCATTTTTTGAATTATACTTTGTTTATTTAATATAACGTATATTTTAGCACGATCTTTTTCAACTAAGTTCCTCTCTTTAACAGATGAACACCGTGCTACACCCGTCCAGGATACGGCACAACGGAGACACAGGCGCAGACGTGCAGTAGGGACCCGTTCCAAGGATTCATTTTAGATTAAGACCCTGCGTAAACCTTTTTTACTGTCTCTTGTTGATACAAACCCCCCAGTTTCGTGATATAACCGAGGAGGAGGATGGCGTCTTGGCATGTGGCCACGTCAGAATTTTGCGCGTACTTGGACACCAGGGGCTCATTACCAAGGGCGTTGTTCAGCCCGTTTTCATAAAGACCGAATGCCTTAGGGAGTGTTCGGCGTCGCGAGTTTGGCCTTATATGCATCAGCTCTGAATCATGTCTTTGGTAAAATGTTGGGTTTGCCCGGCTCCTGTGTTTTGCTGCCTTACGTTCCGCTCTATCGACTAAGGCGGCACCGGAGAACTATCGCGATTGTGCCCGGTTCGCCGGGCGAGCACCTCGATGAAAACGATCATGTCATGATATAGAGTGAGACTGGTCAGCCACTCGATGACCCGCCGGAATCTTTAGGATTCCTCCGCATTAACGAAGGCCGTTTCGGCCAGCACACACGCGCCCGAATTCGGTGGAGCGGTGCCCCTAGGGGCTATATAGTAGCCCCTTGTCAAACTCCTATGGCTAAGTGAAAGTGATAAAGCATTATAGTCCGGTTGCCTAGTTCGCTGCGCTATCACCTCCTTTATAGGACCAAGATGTTTGATCAAGTGTGAAAATGCGCCTTCTGCGAACACCCCCGCATTATATGCGAGGGGGCTGAAGCCGACGACTGCCATCTTTCATGTTATATATACATATACATTAACGGCCGCACAGGAGGTATTTTAATTCTTGAAGGCACAAGTATAAAAAGCTTTTATATTCCCTCGAAACATTGTTTTACAATAATACATGTTATTCAAACATAATATCCTTCGAGCACTGCGTCTCTATTAAACGAGCGCCCTGCAGAACTTCCTGAAAATAGTGCTCGGCAGGTACTCGGCTCTCGTCCGAACCTCGGGATGCAACAGCGGTGGCCTTCATCTCCGCCCAGTATGTCTTGACATGGGCAAGAGCCATCCGCGCACCGTCTATGCACGCTGACCTCTTCATTGCATTGATATGCGGCACCGCAGCAAGGAACTGCTGCACCAAGCTAAAATAACTCTTCGGCTCGGGCCTTTCCGGCCACATATGACTCACAACATACTTCATGGCGAGTCCGGATAACCTAGTCAGCTCCTCCCACGCGGCCAAACGATCGGTTAATGGAAGTGGGCGCTCTGGATTGTGGAACTGCGACCAAAAAAGCTTTTCCACTTCGTGATCCTTTTGATCTCGGAAGAGTTCGGCCGCGTCCGTGGCACTCGCTGCCAAGTCTAGATAAGGGTTCGCTGCACTCCACAGCCGGTCCAACGGAGCATATTTAGGATCCCGAACTTCATCCGCAGCATAAAGGGCTTTCCAGCAGCGATATCTCCGGCCTAACATAGCTCCTCCTTCATAGCTCTCATCGCAGAGCGAGCATCCTTGGCCTCGGTAGTGGCCTTCTTCAGGTCCTTCTGTTCCGCCCGATCTTCTTTTTCAAGAAGCTTGCAGCGGTCGGCAGCATCCTTCAATTTCACAGCCATCTCGGCCATTTCCTTCTTGCTTGGCGATGAGCAGCCTGTTCGCTTTCAGCTCTTGGCCGCCTTTAAGGCAGCTGCATCAGTTTTCTGGCCTGCTCCTTGGCTCGGCGAGCTCCGCCGAAGGTTCTCCACGGCGGTGGCACCATCTGCATCAAGCATACAGGTTGTAAGGTACGAGCATCAAACCCCATTACCGGTGTGCGGAGAAATTACATACCTTGTGACTCGTCAAGCGCTTGTTGACAAGCGCGATGTCGGCATCTGCCACCTCAAGTTGCCGCTTTAGCTCGGCAAATTCATCGACCGGCTAGCCACCGGACGCCGCCACCTACATAGGAAGCGACATATTATACTGGGATCATCGGTAGCGCCGTCATTTTTGACAACGCACCGAGTCTCGGGGCTACTATCTATCAGGCGCATCTTTTATATGCGGGCTGTCAAAAGGTACATCATTTCATCGTACCTCAAAACACATCGATAAACTCCCGACAGCAACCATTATAACCCGCTCTCCATGGATGAAATCCTTCCAATCACCGTACCCATTAACGCACGGTGTTCTTTTGAGATAGACGCTCGCACGAGCAGATCCTTCAGCTCCTCTGACCGCGCACCGGACGGTGTCGGACTCGTCCGATGGCCTTTTTTGAAGGCCGGACAAGGAGGGCTTTGGGGGACCATACGACTGCCTTCCGGCCATGCCGGATTCGGAGAAACCCTCCGTGACGACACCTCAGGGTCGCCCTCCTCGCACGGTGGTACGGTAGGGGGAGGCGTTCTGCTCTCCATCATCTTCGGTCGAAGATCCCCTGAAGACGAGCTCTGCTGAGAAGGGCTGAGATCCGAACTACAAGGTAAAAATTCGGTTATCTTCCTCAGAAATAGAACAGGGATGTCTCTTATTTTAAAACTCCCCTCTCTACTTACGGCTCACTGGAGGGCTGATCCCCTTGGGGGCACAGTGTGGCCGAGGCATCTCCCGGCGCAGGACCCTCTGATGAAGATTTCTTCCCCCGCTTTGAGACCATGGTCTCCGGGTCTTCAGAGGCGGTCCTCTTCTTCCCCTGGATGGAGGGATTCTCGATTCCTCCTTTCCTGACAGCCTCCTTCGGGGAGGCGGTAGCTTCCTTTTTCCCCCCTTCGCCTTCTTCCAAAGGCGCAACCTCCAGCATCCTGGTTAACACGGGATCCAGCGTGGTCTCAGGGGGGGGGGGCGGACACCTGATTAGCTTTGCTTTCGCTATCCACTCCTGTTTAAGGGACAACTCTTTTAAGGGCAATTTTATGATAAATATACGGATGGCGTGTCCGGGTACAGGACTACTTACTTGAGTATCCGGGCGATTGCAGCTCAGACCTGCGTCCTCGGTCGAGTCCGGACACATTGCTTGTGATCCGAAGAACAATTTGTACATCTCCATGGGCGTCGCGCCCGGCAAATGTTGGAGAGCTCGTGGTCCCTCCAGATTAAACTCCCACAAGCGGAGGGGGCGACGTTTGCAGGGCAAGGTGCGGCGAATCAACATGACTTGCATCACCGCGACCAGATTGATGTCTCTCTCTAGGAGATCTCGAATGCGGCCCTGCAACAAGGGCACGTCCTTGGACGACCCCCAGTTAAACTCTTTATTGACCCATGACGCTAGCTGTGGTGGGGGACCCGAGCGAAAGGAAGGTGGCGCCACCCACTTGGTGCCCCTGGGAGCTGTGATATAAAACCACTCTCGTTGCCATAAGCTGAACTCCTCTTGAAAAGAGCCCTCGGGCCATGGAGCGTCAGCATTCTTGCTTATAACAGCGCCTCCGCACTCCGCGTGCTGCCCCTCGATCATCTTCGGCTCTACTTTGAAGGTCTTAAGCCACAATCTAAAGTGAGGAGTAATGCAGAGGAAGGCTTCGCACATGACGATGAACGATGAGATGTGGAGGATGGACTCCGGAGTCAAGTTGTGAAATTCCAGCCCATAATAAAACATGAGCCCCCTCACGAAGGGGTCCGTCGGGAAGCCTAGCCCCCGAAGGAAGTGAGACGCGAACACCACGCTCTCACCAGGCTTGGGAGTGGAAATAACCTGCCCTTGAGCAGGAAGCCTATGCGAGATTTCGCCAGTTAGATACCTGGCATCTCTCAGCTTTAGCACGTCTTCTTCCGTAACGGAGGAAGGCATCCACCGGCCTTGAAGGCCGGAGCCGGACATCATCGAAGGTCCGAAGCGCCTGAATTTGGAGCTTTGGGTGTTGGAACTCGAGGCGAGAGGCGGATTCGATTGAGATTGAAAGAAAGGAGTAGAGACTTGGTCTCTTTATAAAGAGGTTGAATACCAAGAGCCCTCCCCGTGACCGTTTGGGACTCGCCTTCGATTGAGGAAATATACCAACGAGCATGATTGGGTTACCCACGCCCGTATTGATGAGAATCCCAAAATAAGGGGACACGATCTCTGCTTCGACAAGACGTGCCAAGGGAACCGCCTCGCTAAACGCGCTGAGGTGGGACAGTAAAAATGATTTGAATAAAGGCTTGGCCGCGGTGTGATGTCACACTGCGGAATACGTCAGCAGATTGGATTTGTGTAAATATTATTCTCTCTACGGTGGTATGTGGAACTTATTTTGCAGAGCCGAACACTATCCTTGTGTTCAAAATCTTCTATGAAGTATTCGGAGGAGGAACCCGCCTTGCAATGCCGAAGACAATCTGCGCGCCGGACTCGTCGTCATTGAAGCCTGGTTCAGGGGCTACTGAGGGAGTCCTGGATTAGGGGGTGTCCGGATGGCCGGACTATAACCTTTGGCCGGACTCACGGACTATGAAGATACAAGATTGAAGACTTCGTCCGTGTCACTTTCCTTGGCGTGGAAGGCAAGCTTGGCGTCTGGATATGTAGATCTCCTTCCATTTGTAACCGACTCTATGTAACCCTAACCCCTCTGGTGTCTATATTAACGGAGGGTTTTAGTCCGTGGGACGAACAACAATCATACCATAGGCTAGCTTCTAGGGTTTAGCCTCTCTGATCTCGTGGTAGATCTACTCTTGTACTACCCATATCATCAATATTAATCAAGCAGGAGTAGGGTTTTACCTCCATCGAGAGGGCCCGAACCTGGATAAAAACATCGTGTCCCTTGTCTCCTGTTACCATCCGCCTAGACGCACAGTTCAGGACCCCCTACCCGAGATCCGCCGGTTTTGACACCGACATTGATGATGATGATGTTCTACCGACGCAGGGCTTCGCCTAAGCACCGCTATGATATGACCGAGGTGGATTGTGGTGGAGGGGGGCACTGCACACAACTGTTGTGTCTCTAGGGGGTGCCTCCCTCCCCGTATATAAAGAAGTGGAGGAGGGGGAGGGGGCCGGCCACCCTTGGCGCGCCCCATGAGGAGTCCTACTCCCACCGGGAGTAGGACTCCCCCCTTCCATGTTGGAATAGGAGAGGAGAGGGAAGGAGAGAGAGGGGGAAAGGAAAGGGGGGTGCCACCCCCCTCCTTGTCCAATTCGGACTTGGGGGGAGGGGCGCGCGGCTGCCCCTTGGCTGCCTATCCTCTTCCACCACTTGGGCCCATGAGGCCCAATAACCTCCGGGGCGAGGGTTCAGTAACCCCGGTACTCTGGTATATATCCGATAACCCTTGGAACCATTCTGGTGTCCGAATATAGTCGTCCAATATATCAATCTTCATGTCTCGACCATTTCGAGACTCCTCATCATGTCCGTGATTACATCCGGGACTCCGAACTACCTTCGGTACATCAAAATACATAAACTCATAATATAACCGTCATCAAACTTTAAGCGTGCGGACCCTACGGGTTCGAGAACTATGTAGATTTGACCGAGACACGTCTCCGGTCAATAACCAATAGCGGAACCTGGATGCTCATATTGGCTCCCACATATTCTACGAAGATCTTTATCGGTCAAACCGCATAACAACATACGTTGTTCCCTTTGTCGTCGGTATGTTACTTGCCCGAGATTCGACCGTCGGTATCTCAATACCTAGTTCAGTCTCGTTACCGGCAAGTCTCTTTAATCGTTCTGTAATACATCATCCTGCAACTAACTCATTAGTTGCAATGCTTGCAAGGCTTAAGTGATGTGCATTACCGAGTGGGCCCAGAGATACCTCTCCGACAATCGGAGTGACAAATCCTAATCTCGAAATACGCCAACCCAACAAGTACCTTCGGAGACACCTGTAGAGCACCTTTATAATCACCCAGTTACGTTGTGACGTTTGGTAGCACACAAAGTGTTCCTCCGGTAAACGGGAGTTGCATAATCTCATAGTCATAGGAACATGTATAAGTCATGAAGAAAGCAATAGCAGCATACTAAACGATCAAGTGCTAAGATAACGGAATGGGTCAAGTCAATCACATCATTCTCCTAATGATGTGATCCCTTTAATCAAATGACAACTCTTTGTCTATGGCTAGGAAACATAACTATCTTTGATTAACGAGCTAGTCAAGTAGAGGCATACTAGTGACACTCTATTTGTCTATGTATTCACACATGTATCATGTTTCCGGTTAATACAATTCTAGCATGAATAATAAACATTTATCATGATATAAGGAAATAAATAATAACTTTATTATTTCCTCTAGG
This sequence comes from Aegilops longissima, assembly GCA_021605205.1. Classification (NCBI taxonomy): domain Eukaryota; kingdom Viridiplantae; phylum Streptophyta; class Magnoliopsida; order Poales; family Poaceae; genus Aegilops; species Aegilops longissima. Next base: position 63,799,693 of record CM038676.1, read on the forward strand.
GCATATTTCCTTCAGTCTCCCACTTGCACTAGAGTCAATAATCTAGATTACACAGTAATGATTCTAACACCCATGGAGTCTTGGTGCTGATCATGTTTTGCTTGTGGAAGAGGCTTAGTCAATGGGTCTGCAACATTCAGATCCGTATGTATCTTGCAAATCTCTATCTCTCCCACCTGGACTTGATCCCGGATGGAGTTGAAGCATCTCTTGATGTTCTTGGTTCTCTTGTGATCTGGATTCCTTTGCCAAAGCAATTGCACCAATATTGTCACAAAAGATTTTCATTGGACCCGATGCACTAGGTATGACACCTAGATCAGATATGAACTCCTTCATCCAGACTCCTTCATTTGGTGCTTCCGAAGTAGCTATGTACTCCGCTTCACACGTAGATCCCGCTACGATGCTTTGTTTAGAACTGCACCAACTGATAGCTCCACCGTTTAATATAAATACGTATCCGGTTTGTGATTTAGAATTGTCCGGATCAGTGTCAAAGCTTGCATCGACGTAACCATTTACGACGAGCTCTTTGTCACCTCCATAAACGAGAAACATATCCTTAGTCCTTCTCAAGTATTTCAGGATGTTCTTGACCGCTGTCCAATGATCCACTCCTGGATTACTTTGGTACCTCCCTGCTAAACTAATAGCAAGGCACACATCAAGTCTGGTACACAGCATTGCATACATGATAGAGCCTATGGCTGAAGCATAGGGAACATCTTTCATTTTCTCTCTATCTTCTGAAGTGGTCGGGCATTGAGTCTTACTCAACTTCACACCTTGTAACACAGGCAAGAACCCTTTCTTTGCTTGATCCATTTTGAACTTCTTCAAAACGTTGTCAAGGTATGTGCTTTGTGAAAGTCCTATTAAGCGTCTTGATCTATCTCTATAGATCTTGATGCCCAATATATAAGCAGCTTCACCGAGGTCCTTCATTGAAAAACTCTTATTCAAATATCCCTTTATGCTATCCAGAAATTCTATATCATTTCCGATCAATAATATGTCATCCACATATAATATCAGAAATGCTACAGATCTCCCACTCACTTTCTTGTAAATACAGGCTTCTCCAAAAGTCTGTATAAAACCATATGCTTTGATCATACTATCAAAACGTTTATTACAACTCTGAGAGGCTTGCACCAGTCCATAAATGGATCGCTGGAGCTTGCACACTTTGTTAGCTCCCTTTGGATCGACAAAACCTTCCGGTTGCATCATATACAACTCATCTTCCCAAAATCTGTTCAGGAATGCAGTTTTGACATCCATTTGCCAAATTTCATAATCATAAAATGCGGCAATTGCTAACATGATTCGGACAGACTTAAGCAACGCTACGGGTGAGAAAGTCTCATCGTAGTCAACCCCTTGAACTTGTCGAAAACCTTTTGCAACAAGTCGAGCTTTATAGACAGTAACATTACCGTCAGCGTCAGTCTTCTTCTTGAAGATCCGTTTATTCTCGATGGCCTGCCGATCATCGGGCAAGTCAACCAAAGTCCACACTTTGTTCTCATACATGGACCCCATCTCAGATTTCATGGCCTCAAGCCATTTTTCGGAATCTGGGCTCACCATCGCTTCTTCATAGTTCGTAGGTTCGTCATGGTCCAGTAACATAACCTCCAAAATAGGATTACAGTACCACTCTGGTGCGGATCTTACTCTAGTTGACCTACGAGGTTCAGTAACAACTTGATCTGAAGTTTCATGATCATCATCATTAACTTCCTCATTAATTGGTATAGACACCATAGGAACCGGTTTCTATGATGAACTACTTCCTAATAAGGGAGCAGGTACAATTATCTCATCAAGTTCTACTTTCCTCCCACTCACTTCTTTCGAGAGAAACTCTTTCTCTAGAAAGGATACATTCTTGGCAACGAATGTCTTGCCTTCGGATCTGTGATAGAAGATGTACCCAACAGTTTCCTTTGGGTATCCTATGAAGACACATTTTTCTGACTTGGGTTCGAGCTTATCAGGTTGAAGCTTTTTCACATAAGCATCACAATCCCAAACTTTAAGAAACGACAACTTTGGTTTCTTGCCAAACCACAGTTCATAAGGCGTCGTCTCAACGGATTTTGATGGTGCCCTATTTAACGTGAATGCGGCCGTCTCTAAAGCATAACCCCAAAACGATAGCGTTAAATCAGTAAGAGACATCATAGATCGCACCATATCTAGTAAAGTACGATTACGTTGTTCGGACACACCATTACGCTGTGGTGTTCCGGGTGGCGTGAGTTGTGAAACTATTCCGCCTTGTTTCAAATGTAGACCAAACTCGTAACTCAAATATTCTCCTCCACGATCAGATCGTAGAAACTCTATTTTCTTGTTACGATGATTTTCAACTTCACTCTGAAATTCTTTGAACTTTTCAAATGTTTCAGACTGATGTTTCATTAAGTAGATATACCCATATCTGTGAAGGTGAGAAAATAACGATACCCGCCGCGAGCCTCAACATTCATTGGACCACATACTCCAGTATGTATGATCTCCAATAAATCAGTTGCTCGCTCCATAGTTCCGGAGAACGGCGTTTTAGTCATCTTGCCCATGAGGCATGGTTCGCAAGTACCAAGTGATTCATAATCAAGTGATTCCAAAAGTCCATCAGTATGGAGTTTCTTCATGCGCTTTACACCAATATGACCCAAATGGCAGTGCCACAAATAAGTTGCACTATTATTATCAACTATGCATCTTTTGGCTTCAACATTATGAATATGTGTATCACTACTATCGAGATCCATAAAAAAATAGACCACTCTTCAAGGGTGCATGACCATAAAAGATATTACTCATATAAATAGAACAACCATTATTCTCTTATTTAAATGAATAACCGTCTCGCATCAAACAAGATCCAGATATAATGTTCATGCTCAATGTTGGCACCAAATAACAATTATTTAGGTCTAATACTAATCCCGAAGATAGATGTAGAGGTAGTGTGCCGATGGCGATCACATCGAATTTGGAACCGTTTCCCACGCGCATCGTCACCTCGTCCTTAGCCAGTGTCCGCTTAATCCGTAGTCCCTGTTTCGAGTTGCAAATATTAGCAACAGAATCAGTATCAAATATCGAGGTGCTACTGCGAGCTCTGGTAAGGTACACATCAATAACATGTATATCACATATACCTTTGTTCACCTTGCCATCCTTCTTATCTGCCAAATACTTGGGGCAGTTCCGCTTCGATGACGATCGCTTGCAGAGAAGCACTCGGTCTCAGTCTTAGGTCCAGACTTGGGTTTCTTCTCCTGAGCAGCAACTTGTTTGCTGTTCTTCTTGAAGTTCCCCTTCTTCTTCCCTTTGCCCTTTTTCTTGAAACTGGTGGTATTATTGACCATCAACACTTGATGCTCTTTCTTGATTCTACCTCCACAACCTTTAGCATTGCGAAGAGCTCGGGAATCGTCTTATCCATTCGTTGCATGTTATAGTTCATCACGAAGCTCTTGTAGCTTGGTGGCAGTGATTGAAGAATTCTGTCAATGACGCTATCATCCGGAAGATTAACTCCCAGTTGAATCAAGTGATTATTATACCCAGACATTCTGAGTATATGCTCACCGACAGAACTATTCTCCTCCATCTTGCAGCTGTAGAACTTATTGGAGACTTCATATCTCTCAATCCGGGCATTTGCTTGAAATATTAACTTCAACTCCTGGAACATCTCATATGCTCCATGACGTTCAAAACGTCGTTGAAGTCCCGGTTCTAAGCCGTAAAGCATGGCACACTTAACTATCGAGTAGTCATCAGCTTTGCTCTGCCAGACGTTCATAACATGCTCCTGCAGCAGGTTTGGCACCTAGCGGTGGTTCCAGGACGTAATTCTTCTGTGCAGCAATGAGGATAATCCTCAAGTTACGGACCCAGTCCGTTTAAATGCTACCATCATCTTTCAACTTTGCTTTCTCAAGGAACGCATTAAAATTCAATGGAACAATAGCACGAGCCATCTATCTACAACAAACATAGACATGCAAAATACTATCAGGTACTAAGTTCATGATAAATTTAAGTTCAGTTAATCATATTAATTAAGAACTCCCACTTAGATAGACATCCCTCTAATCATCTAAGTGATCACGTGATCCAAATCAACTAAACCATAACCGATCATCACGTGAAATGGAGTAGCTTTCAATGGTGAACATCACTATGTTGATCATATCTACTATATGATTCACACTCGACCTTTCGGTCTCAGTGTTCCGAGGCCATATTTGCATATGCTAGGCTCGTCAAGTTTAACCTGAGTATTCTACGTGTGCAAAACTGGCTTGCACCCATTGTAGATGGACGTAGAGCTTATCACACCCGATCATCACGTGGTGTCTGGGCATGACGAACTTTGGCAACGGTGCATACTCAGGGAGAACACTTTTATCTTGAAATTTAGTGAGTGATCATCTTATAATGCTACTGTCAATCAAAGCAAGATAAGATGCATAAAAGATAAACATCACATGCAATCAATATAAGTGATATGATATGGCCATCATCATCTTGTGCTTGTGATCTCCATCTCCGAAGCACCATCATGATCACCATCGTCACCGGCCCGACACCTTGGTCTCCATCGTAGCATCGTTGTTGTCTCGCCAACTATTTCTTCTACAACTATCGCTACCGCTTAGTGATAAAGTAAAGCAATTACAGGGCGATTGCATTGCATACAATACAACGACAACCATATGGCTCCTGCCAGTTGCAATAACTCGGTTACAAAACATGATCATCTCATACAATAAAATAAAGCATCATGCCTTGACCATATCACATCACAACATGCCCTGCAAAAACAAGTTAGACGTCCTCTACTTTGTTGTTGCAAGTTTTACGTGGCTGCTAAGGGCTGAGCAAGAACCGTTCTTACCTACGCATCAAAACCACAATGACAGTTCGTCAAGTTAGTGTTGTTTTAACCTTCACAAGGACCGGGCGTAGCCACACTCGCTTCAACTAAAGTTGGAGAAACTGACACCCGCCAGCCACCTGTGTACAAAGTACGTCGGTAGAACCAGTATCGCGTAAGCGTACGCGTAATGTCAGTCCGGGCCGCTTCATCCAACAATACCACCGAACCAAAGTATGACATGCTGGTAAGCAGTATGACTTGTATCGCCCACAACTTACTTGTGTTCTACTCATGCATATAACATCAACGCATAAAACCAGGCTCGGATGCCACTGTTGGGGAACGTAGCAATTTCAAAAAAATTCCTACGCACACGCAAGATCATGGTGATGCATAGCAACAATAGGGGAGAGTGTGTCCACGTACCCTCATAGACCGAAAGCGGAAGCGTTAGCACAACACGGTTGATGTAGTCTGGTACATCTCCAACGTATCTATAATTTTTGATTGCTCCATGCTATATTATCTATTGTTTTGGACTATATTGGGCTTTATTTTCCACTTTTATATATTACTTTTGGGACTAACCTATTAACCGGAGGCCCAACCCAGATTTGTTGTTTTTTTGCCTATTTCAGTGTTTCGAAGAAACGGAATATCAAGCGGAGTCCAAACGGAATGAAATCTTCGGGAACGTGATTTTCTCATCAGATAAGATCTAGGATACTTGGACCCTCGGTCAAGAAAGGAGGGAGGCAGCCACGAGGGTGGAGGGCGCCCCCCGTAGGGCGCGCCCCCTGCCTCGTGGGCCCCTCGAAGCTCCACCGACGTACTCCTTCCTCCTATATATACATACATACCCCCAACAGATCAGATACGGAGCCAAAAACCTAATTCCACCGCCGCAACTTTCTGTATCCACGAGATCCCATCTTGGGGCCTGTTCCGGAGCTCCGCTGAAGGGGAATCCACCATGGAGGGCTTCTACATCATCATCATAGCCTCTCTGATGAAGTGTGAGTAGTTTACTTCAGACCTTCAGGTCCATAGTTAGTAGCTAGATGGCTTCTTCTCTCTTTTTTAATCTCAATACAATGTTCTCCCCCTCTCTCGTGGAGATCTATTCGATGTAATCTTCTTTTTGCGGTGTGTTTGTTGAGACCGATGAATTGTGGGTTTATGATCAAGATTATCTTTGAGCAATATTTGAATCTTCTCTGAATTATTTTATGTATGATTGGTTATCTTTGCAAATCTCTTCGAATTATCTGTTTTGTTTGGCCAACTAGATTGGTAGTTCTTGCAATGGGAGAAGTGCTTAGCTTTGGGTTTAATCTTGCGGTGTCCTTTCCCCGATGATGTGAAGGGCAGCAAGGCACGTATTGTATTGTTGCCGTCGAGGATAACAAGATGGGGTTTTATCATATTGCATGAATTTATCCTCTACATCATGTCATCTTGCTTAAGGCGTTACTCTGTTTTCATTAACTTAATACTCTAGATGCATGCTGGATAGCGGTCGATGAGTGGAGTAATAGTAGTAGATGCAGGCAGGATTCGGTCTACTTGTCTCGGACGTGATGCCTATATACATGATCATACCTAGATATTCTCATAACAATGCTCAATTCATCAATTGCTCAACAGAATTGCTCACCCACCGTAGAATACTTATGCTCTTGAGAGAAGCCACTAGTGAAATCTATGCCCCCCGGGTCTATTCTAATCATATTAATCTTCCTACGCTTTATTATTGCTTTGCTTTATACTTTGCCTTTTATTTTACTTTGCATCTTTATACCAAAAATACCAAAAATATTATCTATCATATCTATCAGATCTTACTCTCGTAAGTGACCGTGAAGGGATTGACAACCCCTATTCGCGTTGGTTGCGAGGAGTTATTTGCTTTGTGTAGGTAAAAGGGACTTGCGCGTGGCCTCCTACTGGATTTATACCTTGGTTCTCAAAAACTGAGGGAAATACTTACGCTACTCTGCTGCATCATCCTCTCCTCTTCGGGCAAAACCAACGGAAGCTCAAGACATAGCAAGAAGGATTTTTGGCGCCGTTGCCGGGGAGTCTACGCAAAAGTCCACATACCAAGTACCCATCACAATCCCTTATCTCCCGCATTACATTATTTGCCATTTTCCTCTCGTTTTCCTCTCCCCCACTTCACCCTTGCCGTTTTATTCGCCCTCTCTTTTCCTTTCGTCTTTTCTTTTGCCTTGATGTATTACTTGGCTCGTTTGTTCGTTAGTTGAAATAGTTGAGTATTTATTCCTAAACAGAGAAGCTAATATCTATGGATCCTCATCCGCTTGCCAATCTTTTTAAGAGATCCAATTATGATGAACCAATTCCTAGTGATTTGGATGCACTAGATTATCTTTATAAGGTTTTGCCTGAAATCCGTAAATCTAAAAATTGTGATGAAGTGCTTTATGAAGTGATTCACGGTAGATCTTTGAATAAAAAGCATGATTGCAATGATTTTAATATAAATTCTCTTGATGTCAATTGTGCTAATAATATGCAAAACCCTAAGCTTGGGGATGCTAGTTTTGCTATGTCTACTACTTGTTGCAATGATCATGATTGGGGTGATTCTTCTTAAATTTATTTAAGCTCCATGATGAATATGAGATTGATAATATTGTTTGAAATAATAGTGAAAGTGGGTTTGGAAGAGTGTCAACTTCAGATCCTACATATTTGGATAATATTCAATCTTATGAAATTTTTGATAAAAGTGGGCTTGGAGAAATCATGACTTTAGTTAATGATAATCCCACTATTTTGGAACAGTGTCAACTTCACATGCATGTGGATCGTGTTGAGAATATGTTATGTGATAGCTATATTGTTGAGTTTTACTATGATCCTACATGTAATTATTATGAGAGAGGAAAATATGGTTATAGAAATTTTCATGTTACTAAAATACCTCTCGTTATGTTGAGATTGCTATTGTTCTTTTCCGCTTCCTTGCATATGCTAGTTTTTGCTTGCTATGATAATTTGTTTTTCTATAAGATGGCTATTCATAGGAAGTATGTTAGACTTAGATGTGTTTGTCACGTGTTTTATGATGCTCTCTTTGTGCTTCAATTCTTGTCTTTCATGTGAGCATCATTAAAATTATCAATGCCTAGCTGAAAGGCTTTAAAGAAAAGCGCTTGTTGGGAGACAACCCAATATTTTTCCTTGATGTTATTCAATAAATAATCCATATACCTTCTTTTTAGATGTGGTTTTATGTTTTAATTAATGTTTGTGCCAGGTTAAACCTATAGGATCTTCTTGGATAATAGTTATTTGATCTTGCAGTAATTTCCAGAAACTTTCGGTTCACGAAAACAATTGTTAAAAATCACCCGAACGTGATAAAATAGTGATTCCAATTGCTGCTGATCAATAAACAAATTTACTAGGTATTCCTATTTTGTATGAATTTTTGGAGTTCCAGAAGTTTGCGTTAGTTACAGATGACTACAGACTGTTCTGTTTTTGACAGATTCTGTTTTTCGTGTGTTGTTTGCTTATTTTGATGAATCTATGGCTAGTAAAATAGTTTATAATCCATAGAGAAGTTGGAATACAGTAGGTTTAACACCAAAATAAATAAAGAATGAGTTCATTACAGTACCTTGAAGTGGGTTTTTTGTTTTCTTTCGCCAATGGAGCTTACGAGATTGCGCGTAGTGCTTTCGTTTTTGATGGCTTGTAGATTTTTGCAATAAGTATGTGAGTTCTTTATGAGTAATGTTCAGTCCATGGATTATACGCACTCTCACCCTTCCATCATTGCTAGCCTCTTCGGTACCGTGCATTGCCCTTTCTCACACTGAGAGTTGGTGCAAACTTCGCCGGTGCATCCAAATCCCGTGATATGATACACTCTTTCACACATAAACCTCTTTATATCTTCCTCAAAACATCCACCATACCTACCTATTATGGCATTTCCATAGCCATTCCGAGATATATTGCCATGCAACTTTCCACCATACCATTCTTCATGACACATTCATCATTGTCACATTGCTTAGCATGATCATGTAGTTGGCACAGTATTTGTGGCAAAGCCACCATTCATAATTCTTTCATACATGTCACTCTTGATTCATTGCATATCCCGGTACACCGCCGGAGGCATTCATATAGAGTCATACTTTGTTCTAATATCGAGTTGTAATCATTGAGTTGTAAATAAATAGTAGTGTGATGATCATCATTTTCTAGAGCATTGTCCCAAAAAAAGAGAAAGGCCAAAAAAAAAGGCCCAAAAAAAGAGAAATAAAAAGGGGCAACGTTACTATCTCTTTTTCCACACTTGTGCTTCATAGTAGCACCATGTTCTTCATATAGCGAGTCTCATATATTGTGCTTCAAAGTAGCACCATGTTTTTCATATAGAGAGTTTCATATGTTGTCACTTTCATATACTAGTGGGAATTTTTCATTATAGAACTTGGCTTGTATATTCCAACGATGGGCTTCCTCAAATGCCTTAGGTCTTCGTGAGCAAGCAAGTTGGATGCACACCCACTTAGTTTCTTTTGTTGAGCTTTCATACATTTATAGCTCTAGTGCATCCGTTGCATGGCAATCCCTACTCCTTGCATTGACATCAATTGATGGGCATCTCCATAGTCCGTTAATTAGCCTCGTTGATGTAAGACCTTCTCCTTTTTTGTCTTCTCCACATAACCCCCATCATCATATTCTATTCCACCCATAGTGCTATGTCCATGGCTCGCGCTCATATATTGCGTGAAAGTTTATAGGTTTGAGATTACTAAAGTATGAAACAATTGCTTGGCTTGTCATTAGGGTTGTGCATGATGAGAGCATTCTTGTGTGACGAAAATGGAGCATGAATAAACTATATGATTTTGTAGGGATGAACTTTCTTTGGCCATGTTATTTTGAGAGGACATAATTGCTTAGTTAGTATGCTTGAAGTATTATTATTTTTATGTCAATATGAACTTTTGTCTTGAATCTTTCGGATCTAAATGTTCATACCACAATTAAGAAGAGTTACATTGAAATTATGCCAAGTAGCACTCCGCATCAAAAATTCTCTTTTTATCATTTACCTACTCGAGGACGAGCAGGAATTAAGCTTGGGGATGCCTGATACGTCTCCAACGTATCTATAATATTTGATTGCTCCATGCTATATTATATATTGTTTTGGACTATATTGGGCTTTATTTTCCACTTTTATATTACTTTTGGGACTAACCTATTAACCGGAGGCCCAGCCCAGATTTGTTGTTTTTTTTTGCCTATTACAGTGTTTCAAAGAAACGGAATATCAAACGGAGTCCAAACGGAATGAAATCTTCGGGAACGTGATTTTCTCATCAGAGAAGATCCAGAGACTTGGACCCTCGGTCAAAAAGGAGGAGGCGGCCACGAGGTGGAGGGCGCCCGTAGGCGCGCCCCTGCCTCGTGGGCCCCAAGCTCCACCGACGCACTCCTTCCTCCTATATATACCCACGCACTTCAACAGATCATACACGGAGCCAAAACCTAATTCCACCGCCGCAACTTTCTCAGATCCACGAGATCTCATCTTGGGGCCTGTTAGGAGTTCACGGAAGGGAATCCACCATGGAGGGCTTCTACATCATCATCATAGCCTCTCCGATGAAGTGCGAGTAGTTTACTTCAGACCGTCGGTCCATAGTTAGTAGCTAGATGGCTTCTTCTCTCTTTTTGGATCTCAATACAATGTTCTCCCCCTCTCTCGTGGAGATCTATTCGATGTAATCTTCTTTTTGCGGTGTGTTTGTTGAGACCGAGGAATTGTGGGTTTATGATCAAGATTATCTATGAGCAATATTTGAATCTTCTCTGAATTCTTTTATGTATGATTGGTTATCTTTTCAAGTCTCTTCGAATTATCCGTTTGGTTTGGCCAACTAGATTGGTAGTTCTTGCAATGGGAGAAGTGCTTAGCTTTGGGTTGAATCTTGCGGTGTCCTTTCCCAAAGGATGATAAGGGCAGCAAGGCACGATTGTATTGTTGCCATCGAGGATAACAAGATGGGGTTTTATCATATTGCATGAATTTATCCTCTACATCATGTCATCTTGCTTAAGGCGTTACTCTGTTTTCATTAACTTAATACTCTAGATGCATGCTGGATAGCGGTCGATGAGTGGAGTAATAGTAGTAGATGCAGGCAGGAGTTGGTCCACTTGTCTCGGACGTGATGCCTATATACATGATCATACCTAGATATTCTCATAAGTATGCTCAATTCATCAATTGCTCAACAGAATTGTTCACCCACCGTAGAATTCTTATGCTCTTGAGAGAAGCCACTAGTGAAATCTATGGCCCCCGGGTCTATTCTCATCATATTAATCTTCCTACGCTTTATTATTGCTTTGCTTTTTTACTTTGCCTTTTATTTTACTTTGCATCTTTATACCAAAAATACCAAAAATATTATCTATCATCTCTATCAGATCTCACCCTCGTAAGTGACCGTGAAGGGATTGACAACCCCTATTCGCGTTGGTTGCGAGGAGTTATTTGCTTTGTGTAGGTACGAGGGACTTGCGCGTGGCCTCCTACTGGATTGATACCTTGGTTCTCAAAAACTGAGGGAAATACTTACGCTACTCTGCTGCATCATCCTCTCCTCTTTGGGGAAAACCAACGCAAGCTCAAGACGTAGCATATTCGTACGTCTTCACGATCCGACCGATCAAGTACCGAATGCACGGCACCTCCGAGTTCAGCACACGTTCAACTCGATGACGTCCCTCGAACTCCGATCCAGCCGAGCTTTGAGCGAGAGTTCCATCAGCACAATGGCGTGGTGACGATGATGATGTTCTACCGACGCAGGGCTTCGCCTAAGCAACGCTATGATATGACCGAGGTGGATTATGGTGGAGGATGGCATTGCACACGGCTAAGAGATCCAAGGGATCAATTGTTGTGTCTCTAGGGGGTGCCTCCCTCCCCGTATATAAAGGAGTGGAGGAGGGGGCCGACCACCCTTGGCGCGCCCCATGAGGAGTCCTACTCCCACCGGGAGTAGGACTCCCCCCCTTCCATGTTGGAGTAGGAGAGGAGAGGGAAGGAGAGAGAGCGGGAAAGAAAGGGGGGCGCCGCCCCCCTCCTTGTCCAATTCGCATTTGGGGGGGGGGGGGGGAGGGGCGCACGGCTGCCCCTTGGCCGCCTCTCCTCTTCCACCACTTGGGCCCATGAGGCCCAATAACCTCCGGGGGGGGGGGGGTTCCAGTAACCCCCCGGTACTCCGGTATATATCCGATAACCCCCAGAACCATTCCGGTGTCCGAATATAGTCGTCCAATATATCAATCTTCATGTCTCGACCATTCCGAGACTCCTCGTCATGTCCATGATCACATCCGGGACTCCGAATTACCTTCGGTACATCAAAATACATAAACTCATAATATAACCATCACTGAACTTTAAGCGTGCGGACCCTACCGGTTCGAGAACTATGTAGACATGACCGAGACACGTCTCCGGTCAATAACCAATAGCGGAACCTGGATGCTCATATTGTCTCCCACATATTCTACGCTTTATCGGTCAAACCGCATAGCAACATACGTTGTTCCCTTTGTCATCGGTATGTTACTTTCCCGAGATTCGATCGTCGGTATCTCAATACCTAGTTCAATCTCATTACCGGCAAGTTGATACGTCCATTTTGCATCATGCTTTTATATTGATATTTATTGCATTATGGGCTGTTATTATGCATTATGTCACAATACTTATGCCTATTCTCTCTTATTTTACAAGGTTTACATAAGTAGGGAGAATGCCGGCAGCTGGAATTCTGGGCTGGAAAAGGAGCAAATATTAGAGACCTATTCTGCACAACTCCAAAAGTCCTAAAACTCCACGAAAGTTATTTTTGGAAATAATAAAAAATATTAAGTGGAAGAAATACATCAGGGGGGCCACCACCTGCCCACGAGGGTGGGGGCGCGCCCTACCCCCCAGGGCGCGCCCCCTGCCTCGTGGGCCCCCTTTTGGCTCTCCGGTTGCCATCTTCTGCTATATGAGGTCTTTCGTCCGAAGAAAAATTATAAGCAACCTTTCGGGACGAGACTCCGCCGCCACGAGGCGGAACCTTGGCGGAACCAATCTAGGGCTCCGGCAGAGCTGTTCTGCCGGGGACACTTCCCTCCGGGAGGGGGAAATCATCGCCATCGTCATCACCAACGCTCCTCTTATCGGGAGAGGGCAATCTCCATCAACATCTTCACCAGCACCATCTCCTCTCCAAACCCTAGTTTATCTCTTGTATCCAATTCTTGTCTCCAAGTCCGGGATTGGTACTAGTAGGTTGCTAGTAGTGTTGATTACTCCTTGTAGTTGATGCTAGTTGGTTTATTTGGTGGACGATCATATGTTCATATCCATTATGCATATTAATACCCCTCTGATCATGAACATGAATATGCTTTGTGAGTAGTTACGTTTGTTCTTGAGGACATGGGAGAAGTCTTGCTATTAGTAGTCATGTGAATTTGGTATTCGTTCGATATTTTGATGAGATGTATGTTGTCTATCCTCTAGTGCTGTTATGTGAACGTCGACTACATAACACTTCACCATTATTTGGGCCTAGAGGAAGGCATTGGGAAGTAATAAGTAGATGATGGGTTGCTAGAGTGATGAAGCTTAAACCCTAGTTTATGCGTTGCTTTCGTAAGGGCTAATTTGGATCCATATATTTCATGCTATGGTTAGGTTTACCTTAATACTTTTGTTGTAGTTGCGGATGCTTGCAATAGAGGTTAATCATAAGGTGGATGCTTGTTCAAGTAAGAACAGCACCCAAGCACCGGTCCACCCACATATCAAATTTTCAAAGTACCGAACGCGAATCATATGAACGTGATGAAAACTAGCTTGACGATAATTCCCATGTGTCCTCGGGAGCGCTTTTCTCTATATAAGAGTTTGTCCAGGCTTGTCCTTTGCTACAAAAAGGATTGGGCCACCTTGCTGCGCTGTATTTACTTTTGTTACTTGTTGCTCGTTACAAATTATCTTATCACAAAACTATCTGTTACCACTTATTTCAGTACTTGCAGAGAATACCTTGCTGAAAACCACTTATCATTTCCTTCTGCTCCTCGTTGGGTTCGACACTCTTACTTATTGAAACGACTACGATTGATCCACTATACTTGTGGGTCATCAAGACTCTTTTCTGTCACCGTAGCCGGGGAGTGAAGCGCCTTTGGTAGGTGGAATCTGGTAAGGAAAAATTTATATAGTGTGCTGAAATTTACTGTCACTTGTTACTATGGAAAGTAATCCTCTGAGGGGCTTGTTCGGGGTATCTTCACCCGACCAATAGATCAAAGAGTTTCTCCTCAACCTACTGAACCTATTGCAAATGAAAATGAAAATGAAAATGTTCCCTTTGAAGTTCCTTCGGGTATGTTAGAAAAACTGCTAGCTAATCCTTTTGCAGGAGATGGAATGAAGTATCCTGATGAGCACCTAATCTATGTGGATGAAGTTTGTGGATTATTTAAGCTTGCAAGTGTACCCGATGATGTTATTAAGAAGAATGTCTTCCCTTTATCTTTGAAGGGAGATGCATCGACATGGTATAGGCTATGTGATGATACGGGGTCATGGAACTACAAACGATTGAAATTAGAATTTCATAAGAAGTTTTATCCTATGCATCTTGTTCATCGTGATCACAATTATATATATAATTTTTGGCCTCGCAAAGGAGAAAGCATCGCTCAAGCTTGGGGGAGGCTTAAATCAATGTTATATTCATGCCCCAATCATGAGCTCTCAAGAGAAATAATTATTCAAAAATTTTATGCTCGGCTTTCTGACAACAATCGCACCATGCTTGATACTTCTTATGCTGGCTCTTTTATGATGAAGACTATTGAATTCAAATGGAACTTATTGGATAGAATTAAACCCAACTCTGAAGATTGGGATCTCGACGAAGGTAAGGAGTGAGGTATGACACCTAAGTTTGATTGTGTTAAATCTTTTATGGATACCGATATTTTCCGTAGATTTAGCACTAAATATGGACTTGACTCTGAGATAGTAGCTTCTTTCTGTGAATCTTTTGCTGCTTATGTTGATCTCCCCAAGGAGAAGTGGTTTAAATATCATCCTCCCATAGAAGTAAAAGTAGCTGCACCTATTAAAGTTAAAGAAAAGACTATCACTTATAATGATCCTATTGTTCCTACTTCTTATGTTGAGAAACCACCTTTCCCTGTTAGGATAAAGGATCATGCTAAAGCTTCATCTGTGGTTCGTAAAAGCAATATTAGAACTTATACACCTCCTGAGCAAGTTAAAGTTGAACTTAATATTGCTATTGTTAAAGATCTCTTGGCTGATAATATTGATGGGCATGTTATTTATTTCTGCGATGAAACTGCTAGAATTGCCAAACCTTGTGCTAATGATAAACATAGACATGTGGTAGGCATGCCTGTTATTTCTGTTAAAATAGGAGATCATTGTTATCATGGCTTATGTGATATGGGTGCTAGTGCTAGTGCAATACCTATTGACTTATACAAAGAAATTATGCATAAAATTGCACCTGCTGAGATAGAAGGTATTGATGTGACCATCAAACTTGCCAATAGAGATACTATTACACCAATGGGAATCGTTAGAGATGTTGAAGTCTTGTGTGTGAAAACTAAATATCCTGCTGATTTTCTTGTTCTTGGTTCCCCACAAGATAGCTTTTGTCCCATTATATTTGGTAGACCCTTCTTGAACACAGTTAATGCTAGGATAGACTGCGAAAAGAATGTTGGTACTATTGGTTTGGGTGATATGTCTCATGAGTTTAATTTCTCTAAATTTAGTAGACAACACCATGAAGATGAATTACCTAGTAAGGATGAAATTATTGGCCTTGCTTCTATTGCTGTGCCTCCTAGTGATCCTTTAGAACAATATTTGCTAGACCATGAAAATGATATGTTTATGAATGAAAGAAGGGAAATAGATGAAGTATTCTTTAAACAGGAACCCATCCTGAAACACAATTTGCCTGTTGAAATCCTAGGGGATCCTCCTCCACTAAAGGGTGATCCTGTGTTTGAGCTTAAACCGTTGCCTGATGCTCTTAAATATGCTTATCTTGATGAAAAGAAGATATATCCTGTTATTATTAGTGCAAACCATTCAGAGCATGAAGAAGAGATATTATTTAAAACTCTGAAGAAGCACCGTGCTGCTATTGGATATACTCTTGATGATCTTAAGGGCATTAGTCCCACTCTATGTCAACACAAAATAAATTTTGAGGAAGATGCCAAACCAATTCGTGATCATCAACGACGGTTGAATCCTAAGATGAAGGAAGTGGTAAGAAAGGAAATACTAAAGCTCCTTGAGGCAGGTATAATTTATCCCGTTGCTGATAGTCAGTGGGTAAGTCATGTCCATTGTGTCCCTAAGAAGGGAGGTATTACCGTCGTTTCTAATGATAAAGATGAATTGATTCCGCAAAGAATTATTACAGGATATAGGATGGTAATTGATTTCCGCAAATTAAATAAAGCTACTAAAAAGGATCATTACCCCTTACCTTTTATCGACCAAATGCTAGAAAGATTATGCAAACATACACATTTTTGCTTTTTAGATGGTTATTCTGGTTTCTCTCAAATACTTGTGTCAGCCAATGATCAATCAAAGACTACTTTTACTTGCCCTTTTGGTACTTTTGCTTATAGATGTATGCCTTTTGGTTTATGTAATGCACCTGCTACCTTTCAAAGATGCATGATGGCTATATTCTCTGACTTTTGTGAAAAGATTTGTGAGGTTTTCATGGACGATTTCTCCGTCTATGGATCCTCTTTTGATGATTGCTTGAGCAACCTTGATCGAGTTTTGCAGAGATGTGAAGAAACTAATCTTTTCTTGAATTGGGAAAAGTGCCACTTTATGGTTAATGCAGGTATTGTCTTGGGGCATAAAGTTTCTGAAAGAGGTATTGAAGTTGATAAAGCCAAGGTTGATGCTATTGAAAAGATGCCATGTCCCAAGGACATCAAAGGTATAAGAAGCTTCCTTGGTCACGCCGTTTTTTATAGGAGGTTCATTAAGGACTTCTCCAAAATTTCTCGGCCTCTGACTAATTTATTACAAAAAGATATACCATTTGTCTTTGATGATGACTGTGTAGAAGCATTTGAAATACTTAAGAAAGCATTGATCTCTGCACCTATTGTTCAGCCACCTGATTGGAATTTACCCATCGAAATTATGTGTGATGCTAGTGATTATGCTGTAGGTGTTGTTCTAGGGCAAAGAGTTGATAAGAAATTAAATGTTATTCAATATGCTAGTAAAACTCTAGATAATTCTAAAAGAAATTATGCTACTACTGAAAAAGAATTCTTAGCAGTTGTATTTGCTTGTGATAAGTTCAGACCTTATATTGTTGATTCTAAAGTAACTATTCACACCGATCATGCTGCTATTAAATATCTTATGGAAAAGAAAGATGCTAAACCTAGACTTATTAGACGGGTTCTCTTGCTACAAGAATTTGATTTGCATATTGTTGATAGAAAGGGAGCTGAGAACCCCGTTTCAGACAACTTGTCTAGGTTAGAAAATGTTCTTGATGACCCACTACCTATTGATGATAGCTTTCCGGATGAACAATTAAATGTCATAAATGCTTCTCGTACTACTCCGTGGTATGCTGATTATGCTAATTACATCGTTGCTAAATTTATACCACCTAGTTTCACATACCAGCAAAAAAAAGTTTTTCTATGACTTGAGACATTACTTTTGGGATGAACCACATCTTTATAAAGAAGGAGTAGATGGTGGTATTAGACGTTGTGTACCTGAGCGTGAACAGGAACAGATCCTACGCAAGTGTCACTCCGAGGCTTATGGAGGACACCACGCTGGAGATAGAACTGCACATAAGGTATTGCAATCCGGTTTTTATTGGCCTACTCTCTTCAAGGATGCCCGTAAGTTTGTCCTATCTTGTGATGAATGTCAAAGAATTGGTAATATTAGTAGACGTCAAGAAATGCCTATGAATTATTCACTTGTTGTTGAACCGTTTGATGTTTGGGGCTTTGATTATATGGGACCTTTTCCTGCCTCTAATGGATACACACATATTTTAGTTGCTGTTGATTACGTTACTAAGTGGGTAGAAGCTATTCCAACTAGTAGTGATGATCATAACACTTCTATTAAAATGCTTAAAGAAGTTATTTTTCCGAGGTTTGGAGTCCCTAGATATTTAATGACTGATGGTGGTTCACATTTTATTCATGGTGCTTTCCGAAAAATGCTTGCTAACTATGATGTCAATCATAGAATTGCATCCCCTTATCACTCACAGTCTAGTGGTCAAGTAGAATTGAGTAATAGAGAACTCAAATTAATTTTGCAAAAGGCTGTCAATAGGTCTAGAAAGAACTGGTCCAAGAAACTTGATGATGCATTATGGGCATATAGAACTGCATATAAAAATCCTATGGGTATGTCTCCGTATAAAATGGTTTATGGAAAAGCATGTCACTTACCTCTCGAACTAGAGCATAAGGCATATTGGGCTATTGAGAAGAGGTTATTTGATATTAGCTCACTTGATGAATGGAGAACCCAAGCTTATGAGAATGACAATTTTTTTAAAGAAAATGTTAAAAGATAGCATGACAAAAGGATACAAAGGCGTGAGTTTAATGTATGTGATTATATATTGCTATACAACTCTCGTTTAAGATTTTTTGCAGGAAAACTTCTCTGTAAATGGGAAGGCCCTTACGTTATCGAGGAGGTCTGTCGTTCCGGTTCCATAAAAAATCAACAACTTCGAAGGCACAAATTCGAAGGTGGTGAACAGTCAAAGAATCAAACATTATATCTCAGGTAATCCTATAAATGTTGAAACCAATGTTATTGAAACCATAACCCCGGAGGAATACATAAGGGACACTTTCCAGAACGTTTCAGACTCCGAAAAGGAATAGGTATGTGGTACGGTAAGTAGACGACTCCAAAACAGTTTTTAAGGCAATATTTCTCAGTTTTGGAATATTTAGAAAAATAGAAAAATAAGAAGCAGTCCGGGAAGGACACGAGGCCTCCACGAGGGTGGAGGCGCGCCCTACCCCATCGGGCGCCCCTACCTCGTGGGCACCTCGTGTGCTCTCCGGACTCTGTTTTCTTGCACGCTACGTATTTTGGTCGGTAAAAATTCATTATATAATCTCCCGAAGGTTTTGACCCCTGTATCACGCAAATATCCTCTATTTTTGTTTCGAGCTGTCCTGCTGCAGATTAGAGCAACATATCGTCCCAGGATTCTGAAGGAGAAAGCTATGTGGCTGATTACCTTGCAAATCCTAAGGTCTATGGAGATGTGGAGTATTCTGGTTGGACTACAGAAGAAGAAGAGGACTATGAACCCAAGAGGGGGGAGGAGACGAGCTCAGATGAAGATGAACTCCCATTACCTCAACCTGGGGACATGGATGTGGAGTTCAAAAAGGCAAGCCTCCCTGATAGAGCAAAGAAACTTAAGATCAAGTTTATCCCTTTTCGTCTCTTGCGGGAAAACAAGCAGGAACTATGCAAAAAGATATTAAGCCAGGAGCGGGAGATTGATGACCTGAGGGATCAAAATTCTGTCCTCAAGCGCAAATTAAGGATGAAGCCTACGCCATTGCTACCTCTTGAGCACTGCGTTGGATTTCCCTGAAGAGGAGAGGATGATGCAGCAAAGTAGCGTAAGTATTTCCCTCAGTTTTTGAGAACCAAGGTATCAATCCAGTAGGAGGCCACGCACAAGTCCCTTGTACCTGCACAAAACAATAGCTGCTCGCAACCAACGCGATTAGGGGTTGTCAATCCCTTCACGGTCACTTACGAGAGTGAGATCTCATAGAGATGATAAATAATATTTTTGGTATTTTTTTGGGTATAGAGATGCAAAGTAAAAAGTAAAAGGCAAAGTAAAAATAAAGCAAGTATTAAAGTGATGGAGATTGATATGATGAGAATAGACACGGGGGCCATAGGTTTCACTAGTGGCTTCTCTCAAGGGCATAAGTATTCTACGGTGGGTGAACAAATTACTGTTGAGCAATTGACAGAATTGAGCATAGTTATGAGTATATCTAGGTATGATCATGTATATATGCATCACATCCAAGACAAGTAGACCGAAACGATTCTGCATCTACTACTATTACTCCACTCATCGACCGCTATCCAGCATGCATCTAGAGTATTAAGTTAAAAACAGAGTAACGCCTTAAGCAAGATGACATGATGTAGAGGATAAATTCATGCAATATGATAAAACCCCATCTTGTTATCCTCGATGGCAACAATACAATACGTGCCTTGCTGCCCTTACATCACTTTGGGAAAGGACACCGCAAGATTGAACCCAAAGCTAAGCACTTCTCCCATTGCAAGAACTAGCAATCTAGTTGGCCAAACCAAACGGATAATTCAAAGAGACTTGCATAGATAACCAATCATACATAAAAGAATTCAGAGAAGATTCAAATACTATTCATAGATAAGCTGGATCATAAACCCACAATTCATCAGTCTCAACAAACACACCGCAAAAAGAAGATTACATCAATAGATCTCCACGAGAGAGGGGAGAACATTGTATTGAGATCCAAAAGAGAGAATAAGCCATCTAGCTACTAGCTATGGACCCAAGGTCTGAAGTAAACTACTCACACTTCATCGGAGGGGCTATGGTGATGATGTAGAAGCCCTCCGTGGTGGATGCCCCCTCGTGAGCTCAAACAGGCCCCAAGATGGGATCTCGTGGATACAGGAAGTTCGGCGGTGGAATTAGGTTTTGGCTCCTGTTCGATCATTTGGGGTGCGAGGTATATATAGGAGGAAGGAGTACGTCGGTGGAGCAACAGGGGGCCCACGAGGCAGGGGGCGCGCCCTAGGGGGGGGGGCGCCCCCACCCTCATGACCGCCTCTTTCGTTCCTTGGAGTAGGGTCCAAGTCCCCTGGATCACGTTCGGTGAGAAAATCACGTTTCCGAAGGTTTCATTCCGTTTGGACTCCGTTTGATATTCTGTTTGTTCGAAACACTGAAATAGGCAAAAAACAACAATTCCGGGCTGGGCCTCCGGTTAATAGCTTAGTCCCAAAAATAATATAAAAGTGGAAAATAAAGCCCAATATAGTCCAAAACAGTAGATAAAGTAGCATGGAGCAATCAAAAATTATAGATACGTTGGAGACGTATCAGGCATCCCCAAGCTTAATTCCTGCTCGTCCTCGAGTAGGTAAATGATAAAAAGAGAATTTTTGATGCGGAGTGATACTTTGGCATAATTTCAATGTAAATCTTCTTAATTGTGGTATGAATATTCAGATCCGAAAGATTCAAGACAAAAGTTCATATTGACATAAAAATAATAATACTTCAAGCATACTAATCAAAGTAATCATGTCTTCTCAAAATAGCATGGCAAAAGAAAGTTCATCCCTACAAAATCATATAGTTAGGTTATGCTTCATTTTCGTCACACAAAGATGTTCCCAACTTCTATACCCCCGATGACAAGCCAAGCAACTGTTTCATACTTAAATAATCTCAAACTTTTTCAACCTTCACGCAATACATGAGCGTGAGCCATGGATATAGTACTATGGGTGGAATAGAATATGGTGATGGGGATTGTGTGGAGAAGACAAAAAAGGAGAAAGTCTCACTTTGACGAGGATAATCAACGGGCTATGGAGATGCCCATCAATTGATGTCAACATGAGGAGTAGGGATTGCCATGCAACGGATGCACTAGAGCTATGAATGCTCAACAAAAAGAAAACTAGTGGGTGTGCATCCAACTTGCTTGCTCATGAAGACCTAGGGCATTTGAGGAAGCCCATCGTAGGAATATACAAGCCAAGTTCTATAATGAAAAATTCCCACTAGTATGGAAAGACAACTTATGAGACTCACTATATGAAAAACATGGTGCTACTTTGAAGCACAATATATGAGACTCACTACATGAAGAACAAGGTGCTACTTTGAAGCACAATATATGAGACTCACTACATGAGGAACATGGTGCTACTTTGAAGCACAAGTGTGGAAAAAGAGATAGTAGCATTGCCCTTTTTATTTTGTTCTTCTTTTTGGGGCCATTCCTTTTTTTGGCCTTTCTCTTTTTTTTGGGCAATGCTCTAATAATGATGATCATCACACTTCTATTGATTACAACATAAGGATTACAACTCGAAACTTAGAACAAGATATGACTCTATATGAATGCCTCTGACGGTGTACCGGGATGGTGCAATGAATCAAGAGTGACATGTATGAAAAATAATGCATGGTGGCTTTGCCACAAATACGATGTCAACTACATGATCATGCAATGGCAATATGACAAAAGTAAAGTATGTCATGATGATGATGAACGGAACGGTGGAAAGTTGCATGGCAATATATCTCGGAATGGCTATGGAAATGCCATAATAGGTAGGTATGGTGGCTGTTTTGAGGAAGATATAAGGAGGTTTATGTGTGATAGAGCGTATCATATCACGGGTTTGGATGCACCGGCGAAGTTTGCACCAACTCTCAAGGTGAGAAAGGGCAATGCAGCATCAAGAGGCTAGCAAAGGCGGAAAGGTAAAAGTGCGTATAATCCATGGACTCAACATTAGTCAAAAGAACTCATATACTTATTGCAAAAATTTAGAAGTCGTCAAAAATCAAGTACTACGCGCATGCTCCTAGGGGGATAGATTGGTAGGAAAAGACCATCGCTCGTCCCCGACCGCCACTCATAAGGATGCACAAGCCAGGTACACTTCATGTTTCAAATTTGTTACATAACTTTAACCATACGTGCATGCTACGGGACTTGCAAACTTCAACGCAAGCATTTCTCAAATTCACAACTACTCAACTAGCACGACTTTGATATTATCACCTCCATATATCAAAACAATTATCAAGCATCAAACTTTTCTTAGTATTCAACGCACTCAAAAGAAAGTTTCGCATATCTTGAATACCAAGTATATTAATATTAAGCAAATTACCATGCTATTAACGACTCTCAAAATAATCTAAGTGAAGCATGAGAGATCAATAGTTTCTTTAAAACAAATCCACCACCATGCTCTAAAAAATCTAAGTGAAGCACTAGAGCAAAAATTATCACACTCAAAAGATATAAGTGAAGCACTATGAGCAAAACTATCAAGCTCAAAAGATATAAGTGGGGCCTACGCACGGTGGTGTTGAGTTCTTGAAGGGAATTCTCTAAAAGGATTGAGAAGTTCGCAATTTTCCGGATGAAAAAGAAGCCGGCGCAGAAGACAACATCATCAACAAACAGTCAAAGCGACGTATACAAGATTTAATGATCAAAGGAGAAAATTAGGGTCGCGTTTATGCGCCGAAGGCACACCATCGATGATCCGTCGGGCTGGATTAATTTCCGTTGTCACCGAGGGTGAAATCTTGCATCTGAAATTAATCGACACGACGTGCAACTCGCCGAGACTGAAAGACTTTGGCGGTTCTGTCATCCGTGTACAAACCCAACTCGGAGCATCACTATTGCATGGCGTGGCACCCTAGGCTTGCTGCCAACTTTTTTTTTTAAAAAGGACCAAGTGCTATTAGTACAAGTTGGATCGAGAGACAATCATCCGCGATCAAGTCCCAAAGGCGATCGTGTACGCTGTTGCTGCTACTTCCACGAACATGGAGCAAGGATCGAAGGAAAGGTACTACTTCAAGTAGTAGTACACGTGAAGCGATACATCCATGGCAATCAACGACATAAATTCGCTTTGAGTTCAAACTGTTGCCTTCTGCTGCTGTTGCTGCACATCGCGTCGATTACCAAGTTGGGCTGGCCCTTGATTAAAAAAGGGGGATACCACGACTTGGAGGAGATCACGGATTCAGACTCTGCCTTTGACTCGACTCCGTCTCAAGCGGCCGCCCCCCACGCCAGCAGTCTGCGCCACAAGCCGCTGGCCGCCTTGCTTCTCATCTTTCACTTGCTACTACTCTAAGTTGCATCCGCCCAATTACGCGGCTAGAATCGCTGCCGCCCGACGCTGCAGCTGCGGCCAAGTCGCCGCTGCTCACTTTCACACCCGCGACCGCAACCGCTGTCCTCTATGGCCTCGCCTTACGTCGTCAACAGCCTGGCCAGTTTGTCGCTCCGCTGTTGTTCACTTTGCGTCGCTTTTAAGCCGCGTCAACCGACCATGCAACTTGAAGTTATGCCTATCCTACACGGGCAAGATGATCTTCAGAGTGCCATTGTTCGCTGACCCGAGTGAACCGCTAGGAGTTAGTCTCTAAAAAGAGCTGGGACTGCGGCCTGGTGCAGTTTTATTTCCTGATGTTTATAACTACCTCCAAGTTTAAGTGGTGTTAGCAGTGGGAAATCTCAAGTGAGCAGACATGCCGTGGCTGAAATTACATATTGCTAGTGCTACTTATACGTGGAGATCAAGAGCCACTACCGTTTCTTCATCACATCAAGACAAAGAAAAAGAAAGAGACAAAACAGGAAAGGTCACGTGGAGCGGCGTCCGGTGTTATTCAGAATCAGCATCCACATTCATCTGACAAATAAATCAGGACAATGATTCATTATCAAGCTGGTGCCATGTTGTGCCTATGGAGTGTGCGTTAGCACCATCATGCACTGGCGTTCGCACCAGTTTACTGTTGAATGGGTGTGCGCAAGCTGCCTCCCGTGCAGCTTGATCTACATCAACTCGCTGGAACCACGCCCGCGATCGACTCGCCGTCCGCGCGGTTTACCGCTCCTGCGATTGACTCGTAGTCTGCAACCGGCTTACAACGCCGTGGCCGACTCACTGTCCGCGCTGGCTTACAAACGTCGCGACCGACTCACCCGTTCGCACCGGTTTACCATGCCGCGGCCGGTTCACCCATGAACGACTTCAACTTCACCTAGCGATCATCAATTTCATGGCGGATTATTTCCGGCCTGGCACATCAGGTGATATCCATCTAAAATATATTTTATTGGTACATATTATTTTGTCAAAGAGCAGTTTATCTTTGTCTTGGTCTGCAATATTGTTGATGCAGGACAATTGTTCACTACATCAAAACGACGTGGTTAACTTGCCTGTCCGCGCCGTTACAACACCGTGGCCGGTTCATCTGTCCAAGCCACCTCTAATACTGTGGACGTCTCTACCGTCCATTTATTGCGGCCTGGTCTACATCAACATACCAGGCCGCACTGTCTCGCATGAGCAAGTCACAGCTTGGGTAGCCGGTTTTCTTTCAAAATGGAGGCAAATTATCATATACTATCAACCGCCGTCTACACCGGATGGCTCAATGGGCAAGCGACAAGTCGCCGCCACTACAGTTTGGTTAACTTCAAATCGCCATTGGAAGGAACCATTGGCGAAATTCTTGACACGACTCATACGGGATCATTTATAACCCGTCGCAGATCATCACAACCTTCGTGGATTCACATCGTGTTATCAACACCAATGATATACAAGTTATGCGGTTTATATCATGGTCAAATATGGAGAGTTTCAAGCCAACTCCTCGAGTCACCTTGAGACTCGGGGCTACGATGACATGACTAAGCAAATCTTGCCGTTTCAGCAAATTTAAGAACCCGGGACGATGGAGGAAAGATAACCCAATCCGGAGGCTCTCTGTTATTTGAAGGCCATCGAAAATTTCCGGCTTAGTAAGTATATGACAGTTACAAAATCCCGGCTCAATGAAGAAGTTCCGGATCATCAGAAAGGATTTCGGTTTAGAATCCGGCTCAAGGGAAGTCAGTCTCACTGAAGCTCTCAAGTATCCGGTTTACAATCCGGTTCAAGGGAAATATATTCTCCCACAAAGCTCTCAAGTGCTCAAATCTGGTTTAAAAATGTCCGGTTCAAAAAGGAATTAACTTCTCGCAAGTTCGAGTTGAAAGGCCATCAGAAAATTTCTGGCTGAAAATGAAGATTCCGGTTTACAATCCGGTTCAAGGGAAAGATGTCTCCCATAAAGCTTTGAAGATCTCAATATCCGGTTCGAAATCCCGGTTCAAGAAGGATTTATCTCTTGCAAAAAGTTAAAGGGTGCCAAAGAGGACCTGCTGCCATGAAGCGTGGTCCAAACATGGGTATCATACCTTATTGGCTTATCATATTATTGGTCACTTGGGGGCTTGGTCGTATCCAAACCATAGCCACGCCTCTTGATCGGCCTAGTGCCACAACATCACTTGGGGGCTTGGTCGTGTCCGAACCAATGCAACGCCTTTTGATAGGCGAAAGCCACCAGATCACTTGGGGACATGGTCAAGTCTGAACCGACCACGCTCTTGATCGGCCTAAGGCCATAGAGTCACTTGGGGCTTGGTGAACCTCAACCATTGCCACGCCACTTGATCGGCATAATGCCACAGTTTCAGTTGGGGAACTGGCTGACTTGAACCATAGCTACACCTTATTGGGAGCTTGGTCGTGTCCGACCATGGTAACACCATCTGATCGGCTCAGTAAAGCCTTTTTTTTTTGCAAACGGTTTTATCATTGCCTTTGCTTCCATAATTTTTTTCATAACTGTTATTTGATTTTTGTTGCGCTTTTAAACTGACATTGTTAATCCGTTTCAAACTGTCAATTACAGATTGGCGGAACACGGTCAAATCCTAATCCGGAGAATATTTGCCCGGTTTGATATTATGTTGCCATCTTATTATGGAGTAAACCGGTGTTCATTAACCCGGCTTGACTTTCAATTACAAATTGTCAGTACATGATCAAATCATAATCCGGAGACTATCCGCCCGGTCTCGTTTGACTACGAGTCGCCAGTATTATATATAGTTAAATCGGTGTTTATCACAACCCGGTACGGTTTTATCATAAACCAACAAAGTATGAAAGGAGTTATCATTACTCAAGATTGGGGTTATCACCCTTACGACAAAAAGTTGGTAAACCAATGATGTGATTCAATGTCACAGGTATGATATATTTTATTGATTATTCTTAAGTGCAGCCTTGGTTATAAACCTGGGTTATATGTTGGGCATTATGACCCGTCCGGCGGTAAACCGCCAGGACACTTTAAACTTGTTGTATGCAGAGACAGGTTAAATAAAGCATGATGATAAATTATCTGGTGTTTATTAAACCGACCTGGCTTTAAGATGATAAGTCGCCAGTATATGATGAGAAATTATCCGGTGTTTGTTAACCCGGCCTGGCTTTGGACTATAAGTCGCCAGTACCTATTTGGATTGCGCCATTGGAATCATGCGCTTATAAATCATTGGGTTATATTATTCAAATAGCCAAACTTGGCTGAATTTTCATTATGATATTGAATGAATAAGGTTTTTCATACCAGATTATGTTATCTTTAATAGCCAACACGGCTGGATTTTTATTATGGTTATCAATAACCAATATTATAATTGAGGTTTTCAAAGTCGCTTTTAGCGCAATGGTTATCATATTATTAATGGATATGATTTATTCTACAATTGAAGGAATAGTCCCGAGTCGCTGCAGGCTTACGACCCGGCACTTGGGGGCTACATTATTTAAATTGAGATTACATCAAATGTGCAAGTCTCATGTCGCTGCAAGCATGCACCATGACACTTGGGGGCTAATGCAAAGTAATTTTTTGCTCATATTATTGAAGACCCGACTCATCACATTATAATGAGTCGGCCCTTGGGGGCTACCAATTGCTCATGTCAACAGTTGAAGGTACAAAGCTTTTTATTCATTATATTGAAGGGTCCACTGCTCAGTTGGTAAAAGCACAAGGCTCTTAACCTTGTGGACAAGGATTCAAGTCCCATGATGGGGGTTACATCATATGATGTTATTTTCATTGAAGAATATATTAAGTCCCAGCTCAATATTATCTTACTGAGCCGGCCCTTGGGGGCTACACATCATTGCTCAAATCTACATGATTATACCTACAAAGTCCCTGCTCATTATTGCATAATGACCCGGCCCTTGGGGGCTACACTGGTTGAAGTTTTTATGAGTATAAGACAATTACAAGTCCCAGGTTGCTGCAAGCATGACAACCCGGCACTTGGGGGCTACATAGTATGGAGTATTCAGTTTTTGCTAGTCACTGGGATGAACAACATGGATTTCTTTAAAAGTGGCAGTATTTATATTGAAGCAAAGTCTTAAGCCACCACTTTGTTCTACTCAAGGACTTGGGGGCTACAGGTATTATATTATTATTGAAGAAATATTTTCAAATTCTCTAATTGAGCAAACTAGGTTGACCCGGCGTCACCAATCATTATGACCCTGTGGCTGCAACCCGGCGTCATTAATAATCATAAACTGGCGTTGGCAACAATCATGAACCGGTGTCTGCAACAATCATGACTCGAAATTATCAAGTTTTTATAATCCGACAGTCTTTGGCAAAGATAAAACCGGCAAGTTCTGCATCTTCAAACCGGTTGAATATCAGATGAGTATTTCAAGACCAATATTTCTTAGACCGACGCTTTGGAAGCCGACTCAAGTGGATTATTCTTCACAATATTTTTTCTATAAGAAGCCAACATCAGCAATTTGAGTATGAAGCTGGTTATTGACCCGGATTTTCTAGAAGGAGGAAATGAAAAGGACTTAAGGACGATCAAGTGCCGGTCTACAAGAATTCTTAACCCGGAGCACAACCTGCCAAATTTGTTCTGGTGTTTATTTTGCAGCATAAGTTTACCATGGATAAATCCAAGCTAAACTTGGGGGCTAATGTCGGGGATATACCCCGCGGTGTAAACCGGCCGGACTTGGCGGTTTATTTGAGACCCCGCTGACACTTGGCGGTTCACCAGCGACCCGTTTGGACCTGGCGGTTCACGACTCATTGGTAATCCGGCAGGCGGGTGCGAGGAGCGACAAGACCTGGTGGCCCAACGGGCGGTTCATGAAGGCCGGTTCATACTATGGTGGGCGGTTTAAGAGGAAAGGCATAAGGAATATTTGTCTTACAAGGAGTTAAGACCTGGACTTGTATCCGGTTTGTATTAGAGATAGACTAGTCCTAATCCTAATAGGACTCCACATGTAACCCGCCCTTCAAAATATATAAGGAGGGCAGGGCTCCCAAAGAGGGACAAGCTACAAGCAAGAAGAAACAATCTTAGGGCTAGACACAAAGAGGAGAGCGGTTTACGATGACTCCTCGTGATGATAATGAGACCTAGCCTCAAACAGCATGTAGGGTTTTTACGGATGATGTTTCACAGGGCCCGGTTGTCTAAATCCCTGTCTTGTGTTGCGTGCTGTCGATTCCGCTCAACCCTCTCAAGCTACCACATAGATGCGTTGGCCTCGCGACTAAGTCCTGACACTAAGGACATCTGCCGTGACAATTCCACGACAGTATTCTAGCAAATTCCAATTCATGTATGGCTCTCTAAAAAGGTGTGTACAGTAAGGATGATTGTGGTAAACTAACAAGCAAAGACACAAATAATACAAGACGCTCCAAGCAAAACATTTATCATGTGGTGAATAAAAATATAGCTCCAAGTAAATTACCGATGGAAGTAGACGAAAGAGGGGATGCCTTCCGGGGCATCCCCAAGCTTTGACCTTTTGGTGTCCTTGGATTATCTTGGGGGTGCCATGGGCATCCCCAAGCTTAGGCCCTTTCCACTCCTTGTTCCATAATCCATCAAAAGAATTTACCCAAGACTTGAAAACTTCACAGCACAAAACTCAATAGAAATCTCGTGAGCTCCGTTAGAGAAAGAAAACAAAAGACTACTTTAAGGTACTGTAATGAACTCATTCTTTATTTATATAGGTGTTAAACCTACTGTATTCCAACTTCTCTATGGATTATAAACTATTTTACTAGCCATAGATTCATCAAAATAAGCAAACAACACACGAAAAACAGAATCTGACAAAAACAGAACAGTCTGTAGTAATCTGTAACTAACGCAAACTTCTGGAACTCCAAAAAATCTACCAAACTTAGACGACCTAGACATTTTGTTTATTGATCAGTAGAAATTGGAATCAGTATTTTATCACGTTCTGGTGATTTTTAATAATTCGGGCACTGAGCGCAAAGTTTCTGGAAATTACAGCAAGATCAAATAACTATCATCCAAGAAGATCCAATAGGTCTAGCTTGGCACAAACACTAATTAACACATAAAACCACATCTAAACAGAGGCTAGATGGATTATTTATTCCTAAACAGAAGCAAAAACAAAAAACTAAAAATAAAATTGGGTTGCCTCCCAACAAGCGCTATCGTTTAACGCCCCTAGCTAGGCATTGATAATTTTAATGATACTCACTGTCGTAGATTTGTCACGGCAGATGTCCTTAGTGTCAGGACTTAGTCGCGAGGCCAACGCATCTATGTGGTAGCTTGAGAGGGGTTGAGCGGAATCGAGAGACGCAACACAAGACAAGGATTTAGACGGCTTCGGGCCCCGGGAAACATCATCCGGTAATAGCCCTACATGCTGTTTGTGGCTAGGTCTCATTATGATCATGAGAGAGTCGCCGCATAAGCCGGCTCTCCCTTTGTTTCTAGCCCTAGATATTGTTTCTTGTTGCTTGTCCCTCTTTGGGGAGCCCTGCCCCTCCTTATATAAGTTGAAGGGCGGGTTACATGACTAGTCCTAGTAGGATTAAAATTACTCAATTACAAGTGGAGTCCTAGTCTTGCTTTCTTTGTAAGGGAATATTCCTTACGCTTTCCTCTTAATACGGCCCACCACAACATGAGCCGGCCTTCTGGGCCTTGGGCCTAATCTTCTATCTGACTCCCCTGCCGGGTCACCATGTCGTCTGTCTGACCCGCCCACCGGGTCACCATGTAAATCGCGATGTTCAGGCAGATCGCAAGTGAGTCGCCTAGCTCCAGCCGGGTCTTCTGGTGAATCGCCAAGTCCGGCCAGGTCATAACTCCGGCCGGGTCATACCGCGGGGTATATCCCCGACACTCACAAGAAAGACAAGAATTGAGGCACAAAGAGAGCATCATAAAACATGTGACAAACACACTTAAGTCTAACATACTTCCTATGCATAGGCATATTATAGGCAAACAAATTATCGTAGCAAGAAAAACTAGCATATGCAAGGAAGCGGAAAGGAACAATAGCAATCTCAACATAACGAGAGGTAATTTAGTAACATGAAAATTTCTATAACCATATTTTCCTCTCTCATAATAATTACATGTAGGATCATAAGAAAATTCAACAATATAGTTATCACATAACATATTCTCATCACGATCCACATGCATGCGAATTTGACACTCTTCCAAAATAGTGGGATTATCATTAACTAAAGTCACAATTTCTCCAAGCCCACTTTTATCAAAAATTTCATAAGATTGAAAATTCTCCAAATATGTGGGATCTAAAGTTGACACTCTTCCAAACCCACTTTCAATATTATTGCAAACACTATTATCAATCTCATATTCATCACGGGGCTTAAATAAATTTTCAAGATCAAAAGAAGAATCACTCCAATCATGATCATTGCAACAAGTAATAGACATAGCAAAACTAGCATCCCCAAGCTTAGGGTTCTGCATATTATTAGCATGATTGACATCAAGAGAATTTATAGTAAAATCATTGCAATCATGCTTTTCATCAAAGGAACTACCAAGTATGGGTGCAATAGCAACGATCTCATGTTTAACATAAGGAACTATAGCAAATTCATCTTCATAAATATTGGCATCATGGCCACAAGAATAGCAAGCATCATGTTCATCAAGGGATATTTCAATCAAATCATCGGAATCATCATTATCTATAGATTCATGCATATCATTATTTCCTTCCAAAACAACGGTCATTCTCTTAATAAATTCTTTGACATAGACTTATGAGCATAGTTTTCATAGCAATATTTAAGTATGTCAAAATTTTCAGATTCGTAGAGAGTAATATCATACTTTTCAATCAATGAAGCAACTTCATAAGCACCCTTAAAAGCAACAAATTCTTCAATTTGTTCGATATCATAGTAACTATAAACACCCTTTGCATAAGAAGATAATATTTCATTTTCATTAAACTCACATAGGTAAGGAAGGTGTTTTTTAGGGTTCTTAGAGCAACAAGTAAAATGATAAATTTCACAAAGATTCCAAGCATAACACAGCAATATGTTTATTTGAATCCATAAGAGTCTCCCTTTTGTAGACAAACGGTGACGCACATAATGAGCATGCTCATCTAAAGATTTCCCATCAACTAGGCTAGTTGGGGTTTCAGCACGAGCGCATAAGGATCGAAGATGATCCAAGTAGAACACTTTAAGTGGATCCATCTCAATAGATTTTTAGCAAGCAAAGATGCAAGCAAATAGAAGTCACATGCAAACACAAACAAAAATACATACGGGAAGAAGGCGAAGAAAGGGCGAATAAAACGGCAAGGGTGAAGTGGGGGAGAGGAAAACGAGAGGCAAATGGCAACTAATGTAATGCGGGAGATAGGGATTGTGACGGGTACTTGGTATGGTTGACTTGCTCTTGCGTGAGCCTCCCCGGCAACGGCGCCAAAAATTCTTCTTGCTACCTCTTGAGCACTGCGTTGGATTTCCCCGAAGAGGAGAGGATGATGCAGCAAAGTAGCGTAAGTATTTCCCTCAGTTTTTGAGAACCAAGGTATCAATCCAGTAGGAGGCCACGCACAAGTCCCTCGTACCTGCACAAAACAATAGCTCCTCGCAACCAACGCGATTAGGGGTTGTCAATCCCTTCACGGTCACTTACGAGAGTGAGATCTGATAGAGATGATAAATAATATTTTTGGTATTTTTTTGGGTATAGAGATGCAAAGTAAAAAGTAAAAGGCAAAGTAAACACAAAGCAAGTATTAAAGTGATGGAGATTGATATGATGAGAATAGACCCGGGGGCCATATGTTTCACTAGTGGCTTCTCTCAAGAGCATAAGTATTCTATGGTGGGTGAACAAATTATTGTTGAGCAGTTGACAGAATTGAGCATAGTTATGAGTATATCTAGGTATAATCATGTATATAGGCATCACGTCCAAGACAAGTAGACCGAAACGATTCTGCATCTACTACTATTACTCTACTCATCGACCGCTATCCAACATGCATCTAGAGTATTAAGTTAAAAACAGAGTAACGCCTTAAGCAAGATGACATGATGTAGAGGATAAATTCATGCAATATGATAAAACACCATCTTGTTATCCTCGATGGCAACAATACAATACGTGCCTTGCTGCCCCTTACATCCTTTGGGAAAGGACACGCAAGATTGAACCCAAAGCTAAACACTTCTCCCATTGCAAGAACTACCAATCTAGTTGGCCAAACCAAACGGATAATTCAAAGAGACTTGCAAAGATAACCAATCATACATAAAAGAATTCAGAGAAGAATCAAATACTATTCATAGATAAGCTGGTTCATAAACCCACAATTCATCGGTCTCAACAAACACACAAAAAGAAGATTACATCGAATAGATCTCCACGAGAGGGGTGAACATTGTATTGAGATCCAAAAGAGAGAAGAAGCCATCTAGCTACTAGCTATGGACCGAAGGTCTGAAGTAAACTACTCACACTTCATCGAAGGGGCTATGGTGATGATGTAGAAACCCTCCATGGTGGATGCCCCTCCGTGAGCTCGAACAGGCCCCAAGATGGGATCTCGTGGATCTGATGAAGTTGCGGCGGTGGAATTAGGTTTTGGCTCCTGTTACGATCGTTTGGGGCACGCGAGGTATATATAGGAGGAAGGAGTGCGTCGGTGGAGCAACAGGTGCCCACGAGGAGGGGGCGCCCTGGGCGCCCCACCTCGTGACCGCCTCTTCGTTCCTTGGAGTAGGGTCCAAGTCCCACGGATCACGTTCGTGAGAAAATCACGTTTCAGAAGGTTTTATTCCGTTTGGACTCCGTTTGATATTCTGTTTCTTCGAAACACTGAAATAGGCAAAAAAAAACAGCAATTCTGGGTTGGGCCTCTAGTTAATAGGTTAGTCCCAAAAATAATATAAAAATGGAAAATAAAGCCCAATATAGTCCAAAACAGTATATAAAGTAGCATGGAGCAATAAAAAATTATAGATACGTTGGAGACGTATCAGCCATCAACTAAACCATCATCTCCACCTTCACCAGCAATGGAGATATAATCACATGGGTATGGGCACTCCCCTTGGTAACTGCCAAGCTTGGGGGAGGTGCCCCGGTATCGTATCACCAACACACTCCTATCTTTACCATTTTTCTTAGTTCGATCCTATTAGTAGTATCTTGATCTAGTAGGATAAAGTTTATGGCATGATCTAGTTTTGAGTTTTGCTTTATGGTCCCTCTTTGTAATCGAGTCCGTGAGCTATATAATAAATATTAGTGTTGAGTCAAGGGCTTGATTATTTTGCCATGATCTTGAGTGAATAAAAGAAAGGAGAAAAGAATAAAAAGAAATAAAAATATCATATTGATCTTATTAAGAGTAATGACTTCACATAGAAAGAGTATGATGATTAAAAGTTGTTGAGAGTTGACAAACATAGTTTTGGTCATCGTTGCAATTAATAAGAAGTAATAAAGAAAGAGAGGTTTCACATATAAATATACTATCTTGGACATCTTTTATGATTGGGAGCACTCATTAAAATATGACCTGCTAAAGAGTTGATGTTGCACAAGGAAGACAATGTAATGGGTTATGTTTTCTCATATTCGAGATAAAGTATGTTGTCATGGATCATCCAACATGTTGAGCTTGCCTTTCCCCCCTCATGCTAGCCAAATTCTTAGCACCAAGTAGAGATACTACTTGTGCTTCCAAATACCCTTAAACCAGTTTTGCCATGAGAGTCCACCATATCTACCTATGGATTGAGTAAGATCCTTCAAGTAAGTTGTCATCGGTGCAAGCAATAAAAATTGCTCTCTAAATATTTATGATTGATTGGTGTGGAGGAAATAAGCTTTATACGATCTTGTGATGTGGAAGAAATAAAAGCGACGGACTGCATAATAAAGGTTCATATCACAAGTGGCAATATAAAGTGACGTTCTTTCACATTAAGATTTTCTGCATCCAACCATAAAAGCGCATGGCAACCTCTGCTTCCCTCTGCGGAGGGCCTATCTGTTACTATTATCTTCTACCTTATGCAAGAGTCATGGTGATCTTCACCTTTCCTTTTTATTTTATCCTCTGGCAAGCATAGGGTGTTGGAAAGATCCTGATAGATATATCTAATTGGATGTAAGTCAACATGAGTTATTATTGTTGACATTACCCTTGAGGTAAAAGGTTGGGAGGCGAAACTATAAGCCCCTATCTTTCTCTGTGTCCGATTAAAAATCCGTAACCACAAGTATTGCGTGAGTGTTAGCAATTATGAAAGACTAAATGATAGTTGAGTATGTGGACTTGCTAGAAAGCTCTGACATAGACTCTTTCTGATGTTATGATAAATTGCAATTGCCACAATACTGAGATTATAGTTTGTTAGTTCTCAATAAAGTTTCTGATTCATACTCTGCATTGTGACCAGATTATTACTTGAGCATAATAAATCATATGACAATATCCATATATGTTGCTGTTATGAGAATAATCATGATGCCCTCATGCTCGTATTTTATTTTTTTGACACCTCTACCTCTAAACATGTGGACATATTTATCGTTATCGGCTTCCGCTTGAGGACAAGCGAGGTCTAAGCTTGGGGGAGTTGATACGTCCATTTTGCATCATGCTTTTATATCGATATTTATTGCATTATGGGCTGTTATTATGCATTTTGTCACAATACTTATGCCTATTCTCTCTTATTTTACAAGGTTTACATAAGGAGGGAGAATGCCGGCAGCTGGAATTCGAAATTTGGAAAAGGAGCAAATATTAGAGACCTATTCTGCACAACTCCAAAATTCCTGAAACTCCACGAAAGTTATTTTTGGAAATAATAAAAAATATTGAGTGGAAGAAATACGTCAGGGGGGCCACCACCTACCCACGAGGGTGGGGGGCGCGCCCTACCCCCCAAGGCGTTCCCCCTTGCCTCGTGGGGCCACTGTTGGCTCTCCGGTTGCCATCTTCTGCTATATGAGGTCTTTCGTCCGAAGAAAAATCATAAGCAACCCTTCGGGACGAGACTCCGCCGCCACGAGGCGGAACCTTGGTGGAACCAATCTAGGGCTCCGGCAGAGCTGTTCTGTCGGGGACACTTCCTTCCGGGAGGGGGAAATCATCGCCATCGTCATCACCAACACTCCTCTCATCGGGAGAGGGCAATCTTCATCAACATCTTCACCAGCACCATCTCCTCTCCAAACCCTAGTTTATCTCTTGTATCCAATTCTTGTCTCCAAGTCCGGGATTGGTACTAGTAGGTTGCTAGTAGTGTTGATTACTCCTTGTAGTTGATGCTAGTTGGTTTATTTGGTGGAATATCATATGTTCAGATCCATTATGCATATTAATACCCCTCTGATCATGAACATGAATATACTTTGTGAGTAGTTACGTTTGTTCCTGAGGACATGGGAGAAGTCTTGCTATTAGTAGTCATGTGAATTTGGTATTCGTTCAATATTTTGATGAGATGTATGTTGTCTATCCTATAGTGCTGTTATGTGAACGTCGACTACATAACACCTCACCATTATTTGGGCCTAGAGGAAGGCATTGGGAAGTAATAAGTAGATGATGGGTTGCTAGAGTGACAGAAGCTTAAACCCTAGTTTATGCGTTGCTTCGTAAGGGGCTGATTTGGATCCATATGTTTCATGCTATGGTTAGGTTTACCTTAATACTTTTGTTGTAGTTGCGGATGCTTGCAATAGAGGTTAATCATAAGTAGGATGCTTGTTCAAGTAAGAACAGCACCCAAGCACCGGTCCACCCACATATCAAATTATCAAAGTACCGAACACGAATCGTATGAACGTGATGAAAACTAGCTTGACGATAATTCCCATGTGTCCTCGGGAGCTCTTTTCTCTATATAAGAGTTTGTCCAGGCTTGTCCTTTGCTACAAAAAGGATTGGGCCACCTTGCTGCACTTTATTTACTTTTGTTACTTGTTGCTCGTTACAAATTATCTTATCACAAAACTTTCTGTTACCACTTATTTCAGTACTTGCAGAGAATACCTTGCTGAAAACCGCTTATCATTTCCTTCTGCTCCTCGTTGGGTTCGACACTCTTACTTATCGAAAGGACTATGATAGATCCCCTATACTTGTGGGTCATCACAAGTCTCTTTACTCGTTCCGCAATACATCATCCCGCAAGTAACTCATTAGTTGCAATGCTTGCAAGGCTTAAGTGATGTGCATTACCGAGTGGGCCGAGAGATACCTCTCCGACAATCGGAGTGACAAATCCTAATCTCAAAATATGCCAACCCAACAAGTACCTTCAGAGACACCTGTATAGCACCTTTATAATCACCCAGTTATGTTGTGACATTTGGTAGCACACAAAGTGTTCCTCCGATAAACGGGAGTTGCATAATCTCATAGTCATAGGAACATGTATAAGTCATGAAGAAAGCAATAGCAACATACTAAACGATCAAGTGCTAAGCTAACGGAATGGGTCAAGTCAACCACATCATTCTCCTAATGATGTGATCCCGTTAATCAAATGACAACTCTTTGTCTATGGCTAGGAAACATAACCATCTTTGATTAACGAGCTAGTCAAGTAGAGGCATACTAGTGACACTCTGTTTGTCTATGTATTCACACATGTATCATGTTTCTGGTTAATACAATTCTAGCATGAATAATAAACATTTATCATGAAATAAGGAAATAAATAATAACTTTATTATTGCCTCTAGGGCATATTTCCTTCAACTAAGTGGGTGTGCATCCAACTTGCTTGCTCACGAAGACCTAGGGCATTTGAGGAAGCCCATTGTTGGAATATACAAGCCAAGTTCTATAATGAAAAATTCCCACTAGTATATGTAAGTGACAAAACAAGAGACTCTCTATCATAAAGATCATGGTGCTACTTTAAAGCACAAGTGTGGAAAAAAGGATAATAGCATTGCCTCTTTTTTTGGGGCCTTTTTTTTATTTGTCCTTTCTCTTTTTTTATTTAGGACAATGCTCTATGAATTATGATCATCACACTTCTATTTATTTACAACTCAATGATTACAACTCGATACTAGAACAAAGTATGACTCTATATGAATGCCTCCGGCGGTGTACCTAGAAGGGCAATGAATCAAGAGTGACATGTATGAGATAATATGCATGGTGGTTTTGCCACAAATACGATGTCAACTACATGATCATGCAAGGCAATATGACAATGATGAAGCATGTCATGATAAACGGAACGGTGGAAAGTTGCATGGCAATATATCTCGGAATGGCTATGGAAATGTCCTAGTAGGTAGGTATGGTGGATGTTTTGAGGAATATATAAGGTGGTTTATGTGTGATAGAGCGTATCGTATCATGGGTGTCGTGGAATTGTCACGGCAGATGTCCTAGGGTGAGGACTTAGTCGTGAGGCCAACACATCTATGTGGTAGCTTGAGAGGGGTTGAGCGGAATTGAGAGACGCACGGCGGATCAACACACAAGACAGGGATTTAGACAGCTTCGGGCCCCGGGAAACATCATCCGGTAACAACCCTACATGCTGTTTGAGGCTAGGTCTCATTATCATCAGGAGGGAGTCGCCGTAAACCGGCTCTCCTCTAGTTGTGTCTAGCCCTAAGATTATTGCTTGTTTCTCGTCCCTCTTTGGGGAGCCCTGCCCCTCCTTATATATGTTGAAGGGGCGGGTTACATGTGGAGTCCTATTAGGATTAGGACTAGTCTACCTTCTAATACAAACCGGATACAAGTCCGGGTCTTTAACTCCTTGTAAGGTAATATTCTTCACGCCTTTCCTCTTAAACCGGACCACCATTAATATAAACCGGCCCTCTGGGCCTTGGGCCTTGTCATCCGTCTGTCCCTGCCCGCCGGGTTACCAGTGAGTTATAATGTCTAGGCAGGTTGCTTGTAAACCGTCTGGTCAGGGCAGGTCGCTAGTGAATCGCCAAGTGTCAATTGGGTCTCAAGTAAACCACCAAGCCCGGCTGGGTTATACTTCCGGCCGGTTTACGCCGCGGGGTATATCCCTGACATTAGCCCCCAGTTTAATTTGGATTTATCCATGTTAAACTGATCCGGTAAAGTAAACGCAAGAAGAAACTTGACAGATTATGCTCCGGGTTAAGAATTCTTGTAAACCGGCATCTGATCATCCTTAAGTCCTTGCCATTTCCTCTTTTTAGAAAATCCGGGTCAACAAGCCAGCTTCATACTCAATTTGCTGACATTGGTTTCTCACAGAGAAATATTGTGAAGAATAATCCACTTGAGTCGGCTTCCAAAGTGCCGATTTAAGAAATATGGGTCTTGAAATACTCATCTGATATTCAGCCGGTTTGAAGATATAAAACTTGTCGGTTTAATATTACCAAAATTGTCGGTTTGTAAATACCGATGGCACCGAGTCATAATTGTCGCCATCGCTGGGTCAAA
Source organism: Aegilops longissima (assembly GCA_021605205.1). NCBI lineage: Eukaryota > Viridiplantae > Streptophyta > Magnoliopsida > Poales > Poaceae > Aegilops > Aegilops longissima. The sequence goes on from CM038676.1 coordinate 63,839,262, forward strand.
ATTATTGATGACACCGGGTCAATCTGGTTTGATCAAAAGAGAGAATTTGAAAATATTTCTCTGATAATAATATAATACCTATAGGCCCCAACTCTTGAGCATAACAAAGTGATGGCTTAAGACTTGCTTCAATATAAATACTTCCACTTTTGAAGAAATCCATGTTGTTCATTCCAGTCACTAGTAAAAACTGAATACTCCATATATGTAGCCCCCAAGTGCTGGGTTGTCTTGCTTGCAGCAACCTGGGACTTGAAATTGCCTTATGCTCATAAAAACTTCAACCAGTGTAGCCCACAAGGGTCGGGTTATTATGCAATACTGAGCAGGGACTTTGTAAATATAATCATGTAGTTTTGAGCAGTGATGTGTAGCCCCCAAGGGCCGGCTCATTATGATGTGATGAGTCGGGTCTTTAATAAGATGAGCAAAAAATGACTTTGCATTAGCCCCCAAGTGTCATGGTGCATGCTTGCAGCGACATGAGACTTGCATATTTGATATAATCTCAATTTAAATAATGTACCCCCCAAGTGTCGGGTCGTAAGCCTGCAGCGACTCGGGACTATTCCTTCCATTATAGAATAAATCATATCCTTTGATAAAATAATAGCCATTGCGCTAAAGCGACTTTGAAAACCTCAATACTACCGGTTATTAATAACCATAATAAAAATCCAGCCATGTTGGCTATTCAAGATAATATAATCCGGTATGAAAACCTTATTCATTCAATATCATAATGAAAATTCAGCCAAGTTTGGCTATTCGAATAATGTAACCCAATGATTTATAAGAGCATGATTCCAATGGCGCCATACAAATATATACTGGTGACTTATAGTCCAAAGCCAGGCCGGGTTAACAAACACCGGATAATTTCTCATCATATACTGGCGACTTATCGTCTTAAAGCCAGGCCGGTTTAATAAACACCGGTGATTTATAATCATGCTATATTCAACCTATTTCTGTGACAATTAATCACATCGTTGGTTTACCAACTTTTTGTAGTAAGGGTGATAACCCTAATCATGAGTATTGACAACTCCTTCCATATTGTGCCGGTTTATGATAAAACCGTACCGTGTTGTGATAAACACCGGTTTATCCATATTCAATTCTGGCGACTTATAGTCGAAACCAGACCGGGCCGGTAGTCTTCGGATTATAACTTATCATATACTGACAACTTGTAGTTGAAAGCCAAGCCGGGTTAATGAACGCTGGCTTAAAAACATCACAAATCTTATCAAAAGAAAGAAAAACTTAGCAAAAGGCAAATAAAAACCGTTGTAGTCAAGGCTTTGAGCCGATCAAGAGGTGTGACTATGGTTCGGATACGACCAAGCCCCCAAGTGACATTGTGGCATTACGCCGATCAAGAGGTGTAGCTATGGTTCGGATACGACCAAGCCCCCAAGTGATGCTGTGGCATTGCGCCGATCAAGAGGTGTAGCTATGGTTCGGATACGACCAAGCCCCCAAGTGATGCTGTGGCATTCCGCCGATCAAGAGGTGTAGCTATGGTTCGGATCACCAAGCCCCAAGTGATCTTGTGGCATTGCGCCGATCAAGAGGTGTAGCTATGGTTCGATACCCACCAAGCCCCAAGTGATGTTGTGGCATTGCGCCGATCAAGAGGTGTAGCTATGGTTCGGATACGACCAAGCCCCCAAGTGATCAATAATATGATAGGCCAATAAGGCGGGATACCCATGTTTGAACTGCACATCATGGCAGCAGGTCCTCTTCGGCAACTTTTAACTTTTTGCAAGAGATAAATTCTTCTTGAACCGGGATTTTGAACCGGATATTGAGAGCTTCAAAGCTTTGTGGGAGACATCTTTCCCTTGAAACGGATTTTAAACCGGAATCATCATTTTCAGCCGGAAATTTTCTGACGGCCTTTAAACTCGAATTTACGAGAGATTAATTCTTTTTGAAGCGGAAATTCTTAAACTGGAATTGAGAGCCTTCAGAGCTTTGTGGGAGACAGATTTCCCTTGAACCGGATTGTAAACCGGATATTTGAGAGCTTCAGTGAGACTAACTTCCCTTGAGCCGGATTTTAAACCGGAATCCTTTCTGACGACCTTCAAATTTTCATCAATATGGTTGCAGCCTCCGGGACCGAGTTATCTTTCCCTCCAACGTCCTGGGGTTCTTGACTTCACTGAAAACTGGCATATAGCTGAATCATATCATTGTAGCCCCTGAGTCTCAAGGTGACTCGAGGAATTGACTTGAGATTCTCCGTGTTTGACCATAGCAGAAGGTGTATATCATTGATGTTGATAACGCGATGTGAATCCACAGAAAGTTGAGGTGACTGCGGTGGGTTATAAATGATCCCGTACGAGTCGTGTCAACAACTCGGCCAATGGTTCCTTCCAACTGGTGATTTGAAGTTAACCAAAACTATAGTGGCGGCGACTTGTGCGCCTGCCCATTGAACCACCTAGTGCAGACGGTGGTTGATAGTATATGATAATTTGCCTCCATTTTTTTGAAATAAAACCGGGCTACCCAAGCTGTGACTTGCTCATACTCAATAAACGGCTCATGCAGATAGGTGCGGCCCGGTGTGCTGATGTAGACCAGGCCGCGAGACACAGATGGAAAAACGACCGCAGCATCAGAGGCGGCTCAGACAGATGACTCGGCCTCGGTGTTGTAAGCCAGCGCGGACGGGCAAGTCAATCACCAACGTGGTAAACCGTATGGGCGAGTCAGCCACGTTGTGTTGATATAAATTGGGCCGAAGAAGCGGCAGCATGCACATATGTGGGTCTTGAACCAGATAATAGCGTATCATAATAGCACGAGTCATATGTCCATGATCCTTATTATTGCAGCGAATAATTGTCCTGCATAGAATATTGCAGACCAAGGCAAAGATAAACTGCTCTTTGACAAAAATAATATGTACTAATAAAATATATTTTAGATGGATATCACCTGATGTGTTAGGCCGGAAATTATCCGCCCTGGAGTTGATAATCACCACCTTGATGCTAAAATTAATCACGGCCGAGTTAACCGTGGGAGCAGACAGATGAGTCGGCCCGGCGTTGTTAGCCGGTGCACCCGAGCAAGTCGTCCTCCACGTTGTAAGCCGGCGCGTGAACCGGCCACGAGGGCGGACGGGCGAGTCATCCGTGGCGTTGTAAAAGGTGGTGCGGACGGGCGAGTCAGCTGGTACGTTGACGTAAACCGGACCGTGACACCCTGTCAGTGAAGCCGCGCGATACAGCTGAACATGTATCCGTGGTATAACACCACCCCTTTTTCTTTTAGTAGTTCCCCTGCGTAAAAATATTACAGGCCAGAGTAATTGTTGTCGGATGAATTAACATGTGCTGATAAAATAAATAGAGAGGATAGCACCTGGTATTTTTTGCCGTATGCTGGTGCTGGATAATGCATAGGTGCTGCTTTTTTTGACAAAAGAGTTGATTGGTTCTGTGTCTTCTAATGCCTGAGGTCTCCATATAACCTGGCCGACACTTTTTGAGCCGGAATTTTTGAACCAGAATTTCTTGATAATCCCGCCGGAACTTTTGATAATCTGGAACTTTTGAACTGGAACCTCTTGATAATCCGGAACTTTTGAACCGGAACCTCTTGATAATCCGGCCGGAACCTTTGATAATCCGAAACTTTTGAACCGGGACCTCATGATAATCCGGTCGGAACCTTTGATAATCCGGAACTTTTGAACCGGAACCTCTTGATAATCCGGCTGGAACTCCTTTTTTTCATAGTCTAGGTCGGAACTCTTTGTCAATTCGTACTGAACCTTTCGGTGATACGGCTGGAACCCTTTGATGATTCGGACAGAACTTTTCGTCGAGGCGATCAGAACTTTTTGGTGATTCAAACGGAACCTTGCATCGAGGCGGTCAAAACTTTCCAATGATCCCGCCGGAACTTTCCAACGAACCGGCGGAACCTTTCGATGAGCCTGACGGAACTCTTTTCGGCGAGCTGGCTGGAACTCTCCGACGAACCGGCCAGAACTTCTTCAATAAGCCGGACAGAGTTTCTCGACCCCTGGGATAGCGCCCTCCAAGAACTTAACACCACCGTGCGCAGGCCCCATGGTGGGCGCTAACTGTCGTGGAATTGTCACGGCAGATGTCCTAGGATGAGGACTTAGTCGTGAGGCCAACGCATCTATGTGGTAGCTTGAGAGGGGTTGAGCGGAATCGAGAGACGCGCGCCGAATCAACACACAAGACAGGGATTTAGACAGCTTCGGGCCCCGGGAAACATCACCCGGTAACAACCCTACATGCTGTTTGAGGCTAGGTCTCATTATCATCACGAGGGAGTCGCCGTAAACCGGCTCTCCTCTAGTTGTGTCTAGCCCTAAGATTATTTCTTGTTTCTCGTCCCTCTTTGGGGAGCTCTGCCCCTCCTTATATATGTTGAAGGGGCGGGTTATATGTGGAGTCCTATTAGGATTAGGACTAGTCTACCTTCTAATACAAATCGGATACAAGTCCGGGTCTTTAACTCCTTGTAAGGTAATATTCTTCACGCCTTTCCTCTTAAACCGGCCCACCATTAATGTAAACCGGCCCTCTGGGCCTTGGGCCTTGTCATCCGTCTGTCCCTGCCCGCCTGGTTACCAGTGAGTTATAATGTCCAAGCAGGTTGCTTGTAAACCGTCTGGTCAGGGCAGGTCGCTAGTGAATCGCCAAGTGTCAATCGGGTCTCAAGTAAACCACCAAGCCCGGCCGGGTTATACTTCCGGCCGGTTTATGCCGCGGGGTCCAAGATAGTATATTTATATGTGAAACCTCCGTTTCTTTATTACTTCCTATTAATTGCAACGATGACCAAAGCTATGTTTGCCAACTCCCAAGAATTTTTAATCATCATACTCTTTCTATGTGAAGTCAGTACTCTCCATAAGATCAATATGATCTCTTTGTTTCTTTTTATTCTTTCCTCTTTCTTTTATTCACTCAAGATCATAACGAGATAATCAAGCCCTTGACTCAGCACTAATCTTTATTATATATATAGCTCACGGACTCGATTACATAGAAAGATCATAAAGCAAAACTTAAAACTAGATCTAACCAAAACATTATTCTACTAGATCAAGATATTACTAAAAGGATCGAACTAAGAAAAACAGTAAAGATAGGAGATGTGGTGGTGATACGATACCGGGGCATCTCCCCCAAGCTTGGCAGTTGCCCAGGGGAGTGCCCATATCCATGTGATTATATCTCCTTTGCTAGTGAAGGGGTTGTTGATGATGAATAGTCACACATTGAGCATAAGAGGTCCTCCAGCTTGCGGATAATGCCCTTGAGTGCGATGATATGCTCCTTCAACAAAATATTTTCACGTGTGCGATACTTGTTTTGTATACGAGCTAGCTCAATCATCTTGAAAGCTTCGATCTCAGTTGGGGTAAGAAGATTGTGATCAAGTTGAAGGATGTCTTTTGTTGCCGAAACTTGGTCCTCCTTGGCCTTCTTGATCCCTTCATCCTTGTTGATCTCCGTGGGTTCTTCCCTCTTCAGCTCTATCTTCATTAGCCAAGCATCGTTGTCACCATTGTTGGAGGAGGGGGACGACAGATGCCTAGCCTTGACAACGCTGGCAGAAAACAGCTCGGAACAAAAACAGAGGATAATTGCGTGATACGGTGGTCAAAACCTTCAGGAGAATATATAACGAATTTTTACCGACCAAAATACGTAACGTGTAAGAAAACGGAGTCCGGAGAGCGCACGAGGTGCCCACGAGGCAGGGGGCGCGCCCTCCACCCTCGTGGAGACCTCGTGTCCTTCCCGAACTGCTTCTTATTTTTCTAATTTTCTAAATATTCCAAAACGGAGAAAAATTGCCTTTAGAACTGTTTTGGAGTTGGTTTACTTACCGTACCACATACCTATTCCTTTTCGGAGTATGAAGCGTTCTGGAAAGTGCCCCTTATGTATTCCTCCGGGATTACGGTTTCAATAACATTGGTTTCAACATTTATGGGATTACCTGAGATATAATGTTTAATTCTTTGACCGTTCACCACCTTCGGGTTTGTGCCTTCGAAGTTGTTGATTTTTATGGCACCGGAACGATAGACCTCCTCGGTAACATAAGGGCCTTCCAATTTAGAGAGAAGTTTTCCTGCAAAAGATCTTAAACGAGAGTTGTATAGCAATACATAATCACCTACATTAAACTCAAACTTTTGTATCCTTTTGTGATGCCATCTTATAATCTTTTCTTTAAACAATTTGGCATTCTCATAGGCTTGGGTTCTCCATTCATCAAGTGATCTAATGTCAAATAACCTCTTCTCACCGGCAAGTTTTAAATAATAATTGAGCTCTTTAATAGCCCAATAAGCCTTATGTTCTAGTTCAAGAGGTAGGTGACATGCTTTTCCATAAACCATTTTATATGGAGACATAGCCATAGGATTTTTATATGCAGTTCTATAGGCCTATAATGCATCATCAAGTTTCTTGGACCAATTCTTTCTAGATCTATTAACCGTCTTTTGCAGAATTAATTTAAGCTCTCTATGTCTCAATTCTACTTGACCACTAGACTGCGCGTGATAAGGAGATGCAATTATATGATTAACATCATACTTAGCAAGCATTTTACGAAAAGCACCATGAATAAAATGTGAACCACCATCAGTCATTAAATATCTAGGGACTCCAAACCTCGGAAAAATAACTTCTTGAAGCATCTTAATAGAAGTGTTATGATCAACACTACTAGTTGGAATAGCTTCTACCCACTTAGTAACGTAATCAACAACAACTAAAATAAGTGTGTATCCATTGGAGGCAGGAAAAGGTCCCATATAATCAAAGCCCCAAACATCAAATGGTTCAATAACAAGTGAATAATTCATAGGCATTTCTTGACGTCTACTAATATTACCAATTCTTTCACATTCATCACAAGATAAAACAAACTTACGGGCATCCTTGAAGAGAGTAGGCCAATAAAAAACCGGATTGCAATACCTTATCTGCAGTTCTGTCTCCAGCTTGGTGTCCTCCATAAGCCTCAGAGTGACACTTGCGTAGGATCTATTCCTGTTCATGCTCAGGTACACAACGTCTAATAACACAATCTACTCCTTCTTTATAAAGATGTGGGTCATCCCAGAAGTAATGTCTTAAATCATAGAAAAACTTTTTATTTTGTTGGTATGTGAAACTAGGTGGTATGAATTTAGCAACGATGTAATTAGCATAATCAGCATACCATGGAGTAGTACGAGAAGCATTTATGATATTTAATTGTTCATCAGGAAAGTTATCATCAATAGGTAGTGGGTCATCAAGAACATTTTCTAACCTAGACAAGTTGTCTGCAACGGGGTTCTCAGCTCCCGTTCTGTCAATAACATGCAAATCAAATTCTTGTAACAAGAGAACCCATCTAATAAGTCTAGGTTTAGCATCTTTCTTTTCCATAAGATATTTAATAGCAGCATGATCAATGTGAATAGTTACTTTAGAATCAACAATATAAGGCCTGAACTTATCACAAGCAAATACAACTGCTAAAAATTCTTTTTCAGTAGTAGCATAATTTCTCTGAGCATTGTCTAGAGTTTTACTAGCATATTGAATAACATTTAATTTCTTATCAATTCTTTGCCCTAGAACAGCACCTACAGCATAATCACTAGCATCACACATGATTTCAAAGGGTAAATTCCAATCAGGTGGTTGAACAATGGGTGCAGAGATCAATGCTTTCTTAAGTATTTCAAATGCTTCTACACAATAATCATCAAAGACAAATGGTATATCTTTTTGTAATAGATTAGTCAGAGGCCGAATTTTTTTTGAGAAGTCCTTAATGAACCTCCTATAAAAACCGGCATGACCTAGGGAACTTCTTATACCTTTGATGTCCTTGGGACATGCCATCTTTTCAATAGCATCAATTTTGGCTTTATCAACTTCAATACCTCTTTCAAAAATTTTATGCCCCAAAACAATGCCTTCATTAACCATAAAGTGGCACTTCTCCCAATTCAAGACAAGATTAGTTTCTTCACATCTCTGCAAAAATCGATCAAGGTTGCTTAAGCAATCATGAAAAGAGGATCCATATACGGAGAAATCGTCCATGAAAACCTCAAAAATCTTTTCACAAAAGTCAGAGAATATAGCCATCATGCATCTTTGAAAGGTAGCAGGTGCATTACATAATCCAAAAGGCATACATCTATAAGCAAAAGTACCGAAAGGGCAAGTAAAAGTGGTCTTTGATTGATCATCGGCTGACACAGGTATTTGAGAGAAACCAGAGTAACCATCTAGAAAGCAAAAATGTGTATGTTTGGATAATCTTTCTAGCATTTGATCGACGAAAGGTAAGGGTGTCAGTGTCAAAACCGGCGGATCTCGGGTAGGGGGTCCCGAACTGTGCGTCTAAGGCAGATGGTAATAGGAGGCGGGGGACATGATGTTTACCCAGGTTCGGGCCCTCTCGATGGAGGTAATACCCTACTTCCTGCTTGATTGATATTGATGATATGAGTATTACAAGAGTTTATCTACCATGAGATCGTAGAGGCTAAACCCTAGAAGTTAGCCTATGGTATGATTGTTCTTGTCCTACAGACTAAACCCTCCAGTTTATATAGACACCGGTGGGGGCTAGGGTTACACAAGTCGGTTACAAGGAAGAAGATCTACATATCCATATTGCCATGCTTGCCTTCCACGCCAAGGAGAGTCACATCCAGACACGAGATGAAGTCTTCAATCTTGTATCTTCATAGTCCAACAGTCCGGCCAAAGGATGTAGTCCGGCTGTCCGGATACCCCCTAATCCAAGACTCCCTCAGTAGCCCCTGAACCAAGCTTCAATGATGATGAGTCCGGTGCGCAGATTGTCTTCGGCATTGCAAGGCGGGTTCCTCCTCCGAATACTCCATAGAAGATTTTGAACACAAGGACAGTGTCCGGCTCTGCAAAACAAATTCCACATACCACCGCAGAGAGAATAATATTTCCACAAATCTAATCTTCCGACCCATTTTGCAGTACGACACCACACCACGGCCCGGTCATTATTCGAACCGTTTTTCACAACCAGCCACTGCACATATCGAGGCGGTTTCCTTGGCCCGTCTTGTCGAAGCAGAGATCGTGTTCCCTTATCACGGGATTCTCATCAATACGGATGTGGGTAACGCAACCGCGCCACCAATTACGGCGCTTGGGAAATAATAGGCTTTACCGGGAGAGTGGGGAGGCGCATCGCCTCTTCCGCCCTTATAAAGGGACAATGATCTACTCTTTTCACCCACGCCTTCTTCTAGATTCATTCCATTCCGCTCAAGCTCCAACGCCCAAGCGTTCCTCTTCTCTGACCACAAAAGGTTTTTCGATGATGTCTGGATTCGGAGCAGGAGGCAAATGGATGGCCTCTACCGTCTGAGAGAAGGATATTAAAAAGCTCCGGAAGGCCGGGTATCTGACCAATAAAATCAGCCACCGTCTCCCGACGGCGGGACAGATCGTCCCTACTCTGGAACCCCACGAGAGGGTTGTATTCCTCCCTCACTTTGTCCGTGGGCTGGGGTTTCTCCTTCACCCGTTTGTTCGCGGCATCATGTATTAGTATGGGATCGATATTCACGATTTGTCCCCTAATTCCTTCCTCAACATCTCGACATTTATTGTCGTGTGCGAGGCTTTTCTCCGCATTTCACCACACTTCGGTTTATGGCTGAAGATCTTTAATGTGAAGCCCAAGGTGGTGGGCAGCGAGCATGCCGAATGTGGGGGCGCCATGGTGAGCAAGATGCCCAACGCCATATGGCCAATGCGAACTTTTAATGATTCTGTCAAGGAGTGGCAACAGCAGTGCTTCTATATTACTAAGCCGCGTGGCACAGAGTGGGCCGCCTCTCCCGAGTTCCGGTCCGGCGCCCCCCTACGGTTTACATCCTGGGTCAAGAAAGTCCTGGACTGGTCTTCGTCCGACGAACTGTCGGTGCTCCAGACGCGCGTTGAAGACATGGGAGACAAGAACATCGAACTTGTCAATGTGGTCCAGGTGATGTTAGTTCGCCGGATCTTGCCTTTTCAGCACCGGACTTACAATTTATGGGAATTTGATCCGGCCAGGCACCAAACCTTGCGAGAGCTCTTCGGCTCCTCGCACAAGGACATCTGGAAGGTGCTTTTCAAGTCCAACAAATCGTGGCCAGACTCCACCGAGGACCATGGGTTCCAACTGTCCCGTCCGGCAAGTTCGTAAGTTATCAAACTTTTCTATCTGCGCAACCCAAAGGAAGCGCTTAACGTGTTTTTATACAATTCTCCCAGGGCTGGACGAAGAAGGTGGAGTGGATCCATTGTCCGGCCCCGCTGCCCGAAGAACCGACCATCCCACTTCTGACGAAGATGTTGGTTCCGGCGCCTTACAAGGTGCCGAAGAAGACGGCCGAGAAGGTGGCCAAAAAGACCCGGGGCGGCCTTCGTTGCCACGGTACTTCGGACACAATATTCAAAGGTTCCAATGCCCACACTGCCTCCGAAGAGGACGAGGAGGAGTAGGATAAATCCCCTGCGGGGGGAAGAAAGAAGAGGACGGCCTCCGCACACTTGGAGGCCAGGCTGCCCAAAAGGGGAAAGGCTCCTCTTCCGGAGGAGTCCACTGTCGCCGCCGACAACGGCCCGGCATGGGATCCCAGGGCCCAGCCCCTGGCGAACTCGTAAGTGTATGAAATCCGAGTACGTTTTAGGCGTCCAGACTCATCTTGACTTGGTGTTCTAACCTAAGCCACATTTTTTGCAGTCCGGCGAGGTCCCGCACCAAACAATCCTTAACAGAGGACTTGCTGAGCCCAAATGTTGTGGAGAGTGGGACGCCCCCAAAGGCCCTTTCCTCCATACAGGTGCATAGCACTGAGGCTTTGTCCCAGAAGGACCCCGGCCAAGGAGGAAAGGAAAAAACCGTGAAGGTGGCGCCTGAAGGTCAAACCTCAGGGGCCGGACACATGGGGAAAAAGATTCCCATGGGGGCTGTCGGCGGGAGTGATCCTGAGTTCGGCTCCCAGCCGGATGTGATTCCAGAGACCTATACGGCTCTAGGGTCGAGTAGGCAGCCTCCTTCGAGAGGGGGTCTGCCCATTTCATCGGCGACCTCTGTCTATCCAGAAGTGTCGGATGCTTTGTTGGTGGCGTTGAAAGATGCCTCCATCATTGAAGAACACCGTGCCTTTGTGGGTGCGGTGATTGAGAAGATTCAGTCAACTGAGAGTGGACTGAACAAAGCCTGTATCAGCCTTATAAAAGGCTTTGAGGTATGTTTTATGAGTTATCGAAGAGTGTCATTGTATAGATAGTAGCCCCTGATACTCTGTTCAGTGAAAGAAAGAACCGGACGGAGGATCGAAATGTATGTTCGTAGGAAGACTCACTGAATGGCATCTATTTCTCTTCTGTTATAAGCAGGTGTCTGTAACGGCTGCTTCTTCTCATATTGCGGAGATCTCCAGGCTGAATCAAAGTCTGGAGCGGGCCACAGAAGAACTTGGCCAATTGAAAATGCAGTTGAGGGATAAATAAGGTATGCACAAGTCTTGGTCGCTTTTATTGCGAATCAATTTTCAGTATGAACTGAGTTTTATGACATTGCACTAGGGATTGTGACTGAAGTCGAAGCCCTTAAGATGGCTGTGGCTGAGGCGGAGAAAAAGGCAGCCACTAAGCAAGCTCTTCGTGAGAAGCACGAGTCCAGGGTTATTAAAGCTGAGCAGGAGCTACAAGAGGCCGTGAGGAAATGCGAGACCTTGGAGCAGAGTTTAACGGAGAAAGAAGCTGAACTCACCAAGGCGCATCAGGCCATGAGCGATGCCCGGGAGGAAACCCAAAGCACCCTGCAGGAGATCCAAGAGGCGAGAAAGATCGCAGCCGGTAAGGCCTTTTCCCTGTAGAGTAAGTATGTGGGGGGAAAATTTATGTTTCTAATTTTGAATCCGGATTTCTCAGGCGTATTTGCCGAGCTACCTCACATCATATCAGATGCCGCTCAATTCTACCGAGCCGAAGAAAGGAAAACTGCGGATAAGCTCTTCTGGTCGCAGTATTTGGCACCGAATTATCCGGTGCCTTTTGCCGATCAGCTGAAACAGCTGGTCGAACTGCATAAGGCGGCGGAACTAGCCATGAAAGTTTTGATAATCCGGCTATGGCCTGCCGAGCCGATTCCAAGCAGCTACTTCGGGCTCGTTAAGCGGCTCGTAAGTGCTTGCCCTCGACTTGACGTCATCAAGCGGTCGGTCTGCATAGAAGGTGCGCGAATGGCCTTCGCCCGCGCGAAAGTGCACTGGGGGAAGATGGATGCCGAAAAGCTGATGACCGAAGGACCACCAGAGGGGAAGGAGCACCGCAAGCCCGAATTGTATTATGAGAGTGTCCTGAAAGGATCTTACCTTGAAGCGGGGCTATGCACCAAGGACATTATATTTCCATGAATGCCAATCATGTTGTCCTTTGTAGTGTTTGAACAAGGTCGTTTATCTATCGCCTGTTATATAAAAGTTTACCCTCCTGTGCGGCCGTTTTATATGTTAAACCTGAAAGTTGGCCAGTCGTCGGCTTCTGCCCCCACGTAGGAAGTATGGGGGTTTTCGGGATAACCTGAGCACTCTTTATCCCAGTTTTGGGTCCTTCGAGGGAGGTGATCAGCACAACGAACCAGGCAATCGGACTATAGGGCTTTATCACTCTCACTTAGCCATAGGAGCTTTAGTATGGTCGGCGCATCCCCTGGTGTTCGGAAGACCGTACTAGGGGCTCTATAAGCACCTGATTGGAGAAAAAACCGATCCATCGCACGCTGCATTGGTTATGGCATTATGCGGGAGAAATCCTTAAAGATTTTGTAACCTCTCGAACAGCTGACCAGCTCTCGCCGTATCATGACAGTCAGTTTTCGTCTTTTTCTACTGAGGTGCTCGTCCGGAAGAACCGGGACACAATCGCAGTAGTTCTCCCAGTGCTACCTTAGCCGATATAGCGGAACGTAAGGTACCAAAACATGGGATCCGGGAAAACCCAACTATTGACCCAAGACATGATTCGGAGCTGATGCATATAATGCTATAAGTTCGGGGTGCCGAGATTCCATGAAGGTGTTCTGACTTTACTGCCATGTTATGGGTAAAACGAAGCCCCTGGCATATTTGAAGGCATATCGCTATGTGCGGATGCCACTTGAGAAAATTATTTCAACGAGAAATAACAGCAGGTAAACATCATATAAATCTACATGTTGTATTTGAATAGTACGTCTATGCGTATGGGTACAAGTAATGTAAGAAAAGGAATATGATTGCGGGACCTGCTGAGACCGGGGGGAAGAGGCTGAGTGTGGATCCGTACTATAACCGGACGGTCACTGCGAGGAATGTCTAAGGATTCCCTTACGCGTTTAAGCTGCCTCCGTGTAGCCCGTCCTGGTCGGTGCAAAGGTGAACCTGCGAAGGAAATGTAAGAAATATTTATGTGCCCGAGGGCGGTTGAGCCGCTGAATTCGGCCTGTCCTGGCCTTTGTCGTAGTGTTTAGTTGAGCCCTGGACGGGTCGGGCTATCTTTCCGCGAAGTAGTTCGGAGTTCCTTGACGGTGTCCGCAAGCCTGGACGTCAGCTCGAGGTTCAGCTGCAAGGTGCTGCTCGTTGTCTCTACTGCTAAGGCAGTGGTGTATATGTTGGTGTCGAGGGAGGGTTCGGCCTTGCCATTAATCGTGATGACACCGCGTGGACCGGGCATCTTGAGCTTACGGTAGGCATAACGTGGCACGGCGTTGAATCGACTGAATGCGGTTCGTCCGAGTAGTGCTTGATAACTACTGCGAAAAGGGACGATTTCGAAGATTAACTCTTCGATACGGCAATTTTCTGGTGGTCCGAAGACTACCTCAAGGGTGATGGAGCCTGTACAGCTGGCTTCCACACCTGGTATAATGCCTCTGAAAGTGGCTTTACTGGGTTTGATCGCCGAATGGTCGATGCCCATCTTGCGCATTGTGTCTTGGTAAAGCAGATTGAGACTGCTACCGCCGTCCATAAGGACTCGAGTGAGGTGGAATCCGTCTATTATTGGGTCGAGGACTAGTGCGGCTCGATTGCCTTGATTGACGTTAAGCGGACGATCCGTGCGGTTGAAGGTGACCGGCCCCATCTTGTATTGTGGGATGGCTAGTTCCACTGAGTCGCCATCCCTGAGGATGCATGTTCGGTCTGCATTGGTAATTTGGGTGGTATTTACCACATTCACCGATTGAATATACGGGGGAGATTTCTTTTGCCCTCCTGTGTTCGGTGGTATGGGGTCTTCGTCGCTATCGTTGCTTTGAGACCCCCCTTCGTTTTTGGCTCCTGCCCCGCCGGCTCGTTTGAAGACCCAACATTCTCTGTTGGTATGGGTGGCTGGCGCTTCTGGGGTGCCATGAATTTGGCATTGGCGATCGAGTATGCGGTCCAGGCCGGACGGACCCGGAGTTTTACTTTTGGGTGGCCCCTTCCGTTGACCAGACTTTGAGCCCCTGAATCCGGCATTGACTGCCGTATTTTCGGTGTTTTCACCATATTTGCGGCGCTTGTGTTCGTTGCGTCATGGTTTGCCGTTGCTATCCCTGGCTTCTGATATGCCGGGTTTGCTTGTCGTATTGGTACTACGATCCAACCAACTATCTTCGCCCGCACAAAAGCGGGTCATAAGTGTCGTGAGGGCTGCCATGGATTTTGGCTTCTCTTGACCGAGGTGCCAGGCAAGCCATTCATCGCAGATATTATGCTTAAATGCCGCTAGGGCCTCTGCATCCGGACAGTTGACTATTTGGTTCTTCTTGGTTAGGAACCGGGTCCAGAATTTCCTGGCCGATTCCCCTTGCTGTTGAGTTATATGACTTAAATCGTCAGCGTCCGGTGACCGCACATAAGTGCCCTGGAAATTGTCCAGGAATGCCTCTGCCAGGCTCTCCCAGCTTCCGATGGAGTTTTCCAGCAAGCTATTAAGCCAATGCCGAGCCGGCCCTTTGAGTTTTAGCAGGAGATACTTGATGGCATGTAGGTCATCCCCGCGGGCCATGTGAATGTGGAGGAAGAAGTCTTCTATCCATACCGCGGGGTCTGTAGTACCATCGTATGATTCAATGTTTACGGGGTTGAACCCTTCTGGGAATTCGTGATCCATTACTTCATCAGTGAAGCATAGGGGGTGTGCGGCGCCTCTGTGCTGCGCTATATCACGACGCGGTTCATACGAATCTTGTCTGCCGTGTTCGGCTCGGCCGGATTTACTTTTAGTGTATCCGGTGTGACGATCATCACGTGTTGGTGCGCGCCCCCATGATCCGTAGATCGATCTTGCATGTTTTGCCTTGTTTTCCAATACACCTCGCTGGTCCCGCGTGTTGCCCCGGCCCTTGGTATTTTTGTTTGATTGGCGGCAGGGTGCGGGCTGGACTTTGGGCTGAAACGCCTCTCTTTCTCGGCCACGAGGTGGCCGATCAGCCGCATCATACGCTGGTGATGTAGGTTTCAATGCTTCCTCCTCTAGTTGAGGTAGCAACCTGCGCTTTGGATAACTCTTGGTTGGGCGTTTGGGTTCGTATTTCCCGGCCGCAAGGACTTCGGTCCATCTGTCTGCTAGCAAATCTTGATCAGCTCGAAGCTGTTGTTGCTTTTTCTTTCAGGCTATTTGCTATGGCTATAAGCCGGCGCTTGAAGCGCTCCTGCTCGACGGGATCCTCAGGCATGATAAATTCTTCATCGCCGAGGCTCACCTCGTCTTCGGAGAGAGGCATGTAATTGTCATCCTCCGCTTTCTCCATCCGCTAATTGCTCGGAGGGCTAGCTTGTTCATCCTCCCGCCTAAATCTGGCCGGAGGAGTTGTCATCGTCTTCGCACTATCCGGAGTGTTATTGTCTCTTGTGCGGTATCACCGCTTTTGCTATGGCGGGACTTAGAGCGCGCGGCGACGCCGGTGCTTGGGTTGCTTCTTGGAGGATCATCCTCCGCTGTCTTGTCGCCATTGCCTTCTTTGGGGGTATCCACCATATATATATCGTATGATGAGGTGGCGGTCCAGCACCCTGTGGGCGGTGGTTCCTCTTCGTCTCCTTCATCGTCTTCCGTATCGTCGATGTCTTCGGAGTCAAAGTCGAGCATGTCGGCTAAATTGTCGACAGTGGCTACTAAGTGGGTGGTGGGTGGGCGGCGAATTTCTTCGTCGTCCACATCCCATTCTAGCCGGACATAGTTCGGCCAAGGTTCTCCTGGCAGGGAGAGAGCCCTTAACGATTTTAGCACGTCGCCAAAGGGCGAGTGCTGAAAGATATCCGCGGAGGTGAACTCCATGATCGGCGCCTAACCGGATTCGATAGGCACGGACGCAGGCGGCACGGAGTCCGTGGCCGGAGATGAATCCAGTGGTTTGGCAACATGGCTCTTGTAACGGGTGAAATCAGTATCCGGCTCTATCGCCACTGAGAGTGCGGCCTCCATGGCGGGGTCTATCCACCCGTCCTTGGATGGCGCAATTTGCTCCAGGTTGGAGGCCGGAGCGGTTGCAGGTGTGATTTCCCAAACACCGTCCGACGGCAGAGCTAAATCATGCTCGTCGTGATCGTGCGGCGCACCTGGCATGGGCTCGAATACGCCGAAGATCAAGTCTCCGCGGATGTTGGCGGTGTAGTTCAAGTTTCCAACCTGACACGATGGCGGGCGAGCTCTCGATCTGCTCCAGATGGCTATGCGAAGCTGGCCAGCATCTTGGCGGCCGCCGAATACAAAGATCTGTCCGGGGAGGAAAACCTCGCCCTGGACCGCATCATTATAGATGATCGAAGGAGAAATCAAGCCTTATGGTGACGGGACAGTGGAATAAGCACCTATGTCGGTGTCAAACCGGCGGATCTCGGGTAGGGGGTCCCGAATTGTGCGTCTAAGGCGGATGGTAACAGGAGGCGGAGGACACGATGTTTACCCAGGTTCGGGCCCTCTAGATGGAGGTAATACCCTACTTCCTGCTTGATTGATCTTGATGATATGAGTATTACAAGAGTTGATCTACCATGAGATCGTAGAGGCTAAACCCTCGAAGTTAGCCTATGTTCTGATTGTTCTTGTCCTACGGACTAAACCCTCCGGTTTATATAGACACCGGTGGGGGCTAGGGTTACACAGAATCGGTTACAAGGAAGAAGATCTACATATCCGTATTGCCAAGCTTGCCTTCCACGCCAAGGAGAGTCCCATCCGGACACGAGACGAAGTCTTCAATCTTGTATCTTCATAGTCAAACAGTCCGGCCAAAGGATGTAGTCCGGCTATCCGGATACCCCCAAATCCAGGACTCCCTCAAAGGGGTAATGATCTTTTTAGTATGTGACGCCCCCGATTCAATCGTACACTAATCATGCACGCAAATGTGTACGATCAAGATCAGGGACTCACGGGAAGATATCACAACACAACTCTAAAACATAAATAAGTCATACAAGCATCATAATACAAGCCGGGGCCTCGAGGGATCGAATACAAGTGCTCGATCATAGACGAAGTCATGGAAGCAACAATATCTGAGTACGTACATAAGTTAAATAAGTTTGCCTTAAGAAGGCTAGCACAAACCGGGATACAGATCGAAGAGGCGCAGGCCTCCTGCTCGGGATCCTCCTAACTACTCCTGGTCGCCGTCCGCGGGCTGCACGTATTTAGTAGGCACCTCCAGTGTAGTAGTCGCCATCGACGGTGGCGTCGCTCCCGGCTCCATCGTGCTCGTCGCAACAACCGGGTAAAGAAAGGGGAAAAAGGGGGGGAACAAGGCAGCCGTGAGTACTCATCCAAAGTACTCGCAAGCAAGGAGCTACACTACATATGCATGGATATATGTGTAAAGGGCCATATCAGTGGACTAAACTGCAGAAAGCCAGAATAAAAGGGGGATAGCTAATCCTGTCGAAGACTACGCTTCTGGCAGCCTCCGCCTTGCAGCTTGTTGCAGAGAGTAGACTGAAGTCCTCCAAGTAGCATCACATAGCAATAATCCTACCCGGCGGTCCCCTCCTCGTATCCCTGAGAGAGAGCGACCACCGGGTTGTATCTGGCACTTGGAAGGGTGTGTTTTATTAAGTATCCGGTTCTAGTTGTCATAAGGTCAAGGTACAACTCCAAGTCGCCCTGTTATCAAGATCACGGCTATTCAATAGATTAAACTTCACTGCAGGGTGCACCACATAACCCAACACGCTTGATCCCATTTGGCCGGACACACTTTCCTGGGTCATGTCCGGCCGCGGAAGATCAACACGTCGCAGCCCGACCTAGGCCAACAGAGCGGTCAACACGCCGGTCTAAACCTAAGCGCCCAAGGGTCTGGGCCCATCGCCTTAGCACACCCGCACGCTATGAACGCGCCGAAGCAGACCTAGCAACCTCCATTACAAAGGAAGTCACGTTTACGCGGTCCAATCTGGCCTAGCGCCGCCGCCGATCGCCGACGCCACGAAGGCTTGGTGATACCACGACGCGGGATACCCATAACTACTCCCGCGTAGATGGTTAGTGCGATAGACCAAATGGCCGACTCAGATCAAATACCAAGAACTCGTTGCTGCAGTTAAGTATCCATGAACGCCGACCAGGCCAGCCCACCTCTCTCCTAGGTGGTCTCAACCTGCCCTGCCGCCCGCCACAAAGTAACAATCGGGGCCGTCGGGAACCCAGGCCCACCTCTACGGGATGGAGCCACCGTCCTTTCAGCCCCCATCACCGAACAAGATCACTGTAATGTAATAGTGTAAAGTATATAGTATATGCCCGTGATCACCTCCCAAGTGATCACAGCCCAAGAGTATAGCATGATGATTTAACAAGAGTGTAGGGCCACCGATGGAACACTAGCATCCTATACTAAGCAGAGGATAGCAGTAAAGGTAACAACAGAGTAGCAAGGACAGGCTATGCAGAAAGATAGGATTAATCGAAAGAAAGAATATGCTACACTACTCTAATGCAAGCAAGATAGAGAAGAGTAGGCGATATCCGTGATCAAAGGAGGGGGGCTTGCCTGGTTGCTCTCGCAAGAGAGAGGGTCGCCAACTCCGTAGTCACACCGGGTAGCAGCGTCGTCGGTCTCGGGGTCTAGCGAGAGAAGAGGGGGAGAAACAGTAAATATTTAAGCAAGCAAATGCATAGCAATGCATGACATGACAAGTATCGGTGCTAGAGGTGCCCTAACGCGGTATGAGGTGATACTGTGAAGGGGAAACATCCGGAAAGTATCCCGGTGTTTCACGCTTTGAAAGAGGAGCCGAGGGGAAAGTTGCGAGTTCGATAGGTTAGGGGGTGTGGCGACGAACGGGTTATGATCCGAATCGTCTCGCTGCTCGAGCAACTTTCATGTATAAAGTTTTTCCATCCGAAGCTACGGTTTATTTTATATTAATTTTAAAAGATTTAAATCATTTTAGGATTTATTTAATTATTTAAAATCAACATTATCCTTAATAAAGGCATGTTGACGCCAAGATGACGTCGGCGATCAACGCTGACCGCTGACTGGTCAACCTAACGTGTGGGTCGATGGGACCCACTGTCATTCTCTATTTAGTTTAATTAGGTTTAGGTTAATTAGTTAGCTTAATTAGTTGTTTAGTTTAATTAAACAAAATTAATTAAGTTAATTAGTCCTTTAATTATTATTATTATTATTATTTTCAATTCCCCTTTTTTTTGTAAACGTTCTGGGGGCAGGGCCCCACATGTCATAGGGCCATAGGGGCCCTAGTGGGCGCCGGGTTTGCGGGCGCAGGGGCAGCGCCCGAACGAGTGGGCGGACAGGGCCGCAGCGGGTGGGTACGGGCGCCATAGGGCACCGGCGACCATGGCAGGCCTCGCCGGCGGCCACGGCGGGGCAGGAGAAGCAGGGCGCGAGACGGGTGCGGGAGCAGACGGGCGCGACAGGCGCGGGCGTGGTTGGCGTGAGCCTCGTGGCTGTGGCGCAACGGTGGCCGCCACAGGGCAGAGCAGCGGGTGGGTGCAAGTGGCGTCAGGCGCGCCAGAGGGGGCCGCCACGGCGCTGGCACACGGCGCAAGACAGGCGGGCGGCGTGGGCATGTGGCGGCGGGGGGGCTGGTGGAGGCGAGGCGGCTGGCCGTGCGGGGCAAGACGGGGAGGAAGAGGCCACGGCGGGACGAAGCGACGCAGGCGTCTGGGGAGGCACGAAGCCCGTGCAAGGGCGGTGACCGCAGGGAAGGAGGAGAAGAAGAGGAGGGAGCCTCACGGTGGTTCGCAGGGAACGGGGCAACGGGGGTTGAGGAGGTCGACGGGGACGACGCACGCAGGGGAGGCAGTCTGGCGAGGGATTGTTCGGACGAGGCGGCTTCGGGCGCGGGGCGGTCCCGGCCGGGAGGAGGATGATGTGGCGGAGGAGGTGGCCTCCTGGCGGCGCCGGCGATGTGGCCCCAGGCGGTGACATGGAGCTCCGGCGACGGGGTTGGCGCATCGGCGTCGGCGGTTTGTCCCCCTCCCGATCCAATCGGGAGAGATGGGGGAGGGAGATATTTCGGGGAGGAGTGGGGGGTAACGAGAGGGGGAAGTGGGGCGACGGCCTCTAGGGTTCGGTCGAGGGGGTAGGTGTAGGTCGGGGTGGGCCAGTTCAATTGGGCCGGCAGGAGTGGCCAGCTGGGCCGGTTGCCCCCGGGGGGGGTCTCTCTTTTATTCTTCTTCTTTTTGTTTTCTTTTTCCTTTTCTTTTATTTATTCTTTTTAGTTTTATTAAATTATTAATTTATTTCAATTTTATAGAATGTGAGAACAACACCTAAATATGGTATGTTAAAGATACCACTGCCACATTAATTTGGACAACTAAATAAAATAGTTTAATATTTTACAAAATACAAAAGGCATTTAATTAATTTCTTTTGCTGCTGTTTTATTTACCTTTGAGCATTTAAACATTTTGTAAAAATGTGGTTTCATCACCATAATTACCTATGCATTATATGTCACCTCTCGAACATTTTAGTTTTAACTTTTGAAAACCTTTGTTGTTTGCCTTTAAGTTTAAATTTGAATTTGAACCGTTTTGAACTAACACAAGATTAACAACAGTAACCGAGGTGACATGGCTTCATTAGCAGGGGTTTATTGTAGCTTAATTACCCGGGCGTTACAATTCTCCTCCACTACACGAAATCTCGTCCCGAGATTTAAGAGGGGTGTAAGGGGGAAAGTTTTGGTTACGAAATTCTAACGGTTCTTCTCGTCTTTGGTGGATCTTCTCAAGAGGTCGATCCGTTACATTGACGCCTTTATTTCTCTCGCTTCAGTCATCATGGCGAAGTCGTCCTTTTCTTCGAACTCCAACGCATTTCACGAATAGGTAAGGGCAGCTCGGCTACGACGTAATGCTTATGAGGGAAACAATGGGGTTAACCCATGAATGAGCATAAGAGTACCTCTCGAATTGAACCAATAAAATATGTCGAGAGTAAGGTACGAAGGTTCAATAAGAGGTTCCAAGCGGATAGATAGTTGCTCGAAGTCTGAACCGAGGAGAAAGGGTTCAGAGCAACGAGAGTAAGTATTGCGTCTGATACCAGAATAGAGCATTAGGAAGGTGACCCGTGAATTACATACGAAGTCAAGCGTGGGGAATAACTTTGGAAACCGGGGGTGTACAGGAGAGTCAGGTTTCGATCCTGTGGAACTGTGGGTTATGGGCCCACCATGTGGGTTAAAAGTAGGAAGGGCGGTGACATCTTGCAAGGTCATGATAGCAAGACATGTCAGAGGTTAGCCTATCAGTTATGTTGGCAACAATGTCGATACCAAGGGCGAGGGACGGAGAGAACCGTTTTCCTGCTCGTTGAACGAGGTGGACCATTAGGCAAAGTTCTCGTCCATCGGTGGCTACCGAAATGTCATCAATTATAGTAACAGGGTCTTGCTGACAGAATTGTACACGAGGTGTTTAGATAAGCAGGGAAATATTACTGCTTATATCATATAGATCACAAGAAGGTTTAATCAAACCAATGGAAAGGAAAAGTGGTTATCAGATTTAATCAAAACAATGGAAAGAAAAATGTGTTAAAGCACATAATTCAAGGGCATATCCTTCCGAAGGACAAGCAGAGCATGATATCCATGACAGGATATAATGTAGAAAACTTTTCAGGTAGGGAGAGAAATTTCATGACATTACCCATACAATGTGTTTGGATAATTGAGCAAGAAACATTTAGCATTGGGCTTCAAATGTTCATGTTGAAAATCAGAGTACCACAGACATGCTTTAGGATAGCATTGACATGTTCTTCAAGCAAAGGTCAAACTTTGGATACACAAAGGATTCATCAGGAACAACTTGTAGAATAAGTCTTACAGTTCCTTCATGGAAGAATGGATAGCCTTGCTGGAAAGAAAACTATAACAATAGGTCCTCCGGCCAGGGGTGCTGGGCATGACATCACCTTACCGGTTCACATAAATACCATTGTTATAACTCTTGGAAATATGTTCCAACCATCATATCTGACCGAGGTTCAGATCCGATTGGTGTCAGGATACCTCCGACTTAGTATGCCTGAGAAGAAGAGGTGCAACACAATTGACGAGATGACAATGTAAGATTCTCGAGAAATGAACTATGAAGTGATTTCTGTTAACAAGAGTTCATTATTAACCCAAGGAGAGGACAAGGAGGTGTCTGGTGAACTCAACGACAATTCATCGAGATTTCCAAAAGATGGATTTCCACAATTAAGTGAACAAGGAGATAACATTTGTCAGATCAAATGATATAAGGAAGTATGCTCGAGGAAAACATACACAATTAAACGTTGGTTGAAAGGTGCACCCAAAATATGGGTTGGGTTGCGCGACCAATGTCGGAATGGTGATTCAATAATCAATAGACTAAGAATGAACGGCCGACCATTAACTTCAAAGCAGTAGGGTTGCTAGAAGTGCAGGATCCAAACAACACCGTTCACTTGTTGGTACCCCGGTTGGAATCAACACGAGGACCATGAAGGAATGATGATCGTGAGAAGTATCACTATACCAAGAACTCTCAAGAGGTGGAACAAATCTCAGAACATTCTTGACATAAAAGATGGTAATACTCCAAGATAAAGAAGAACAAAGGCTGGATAGCAAGGAACTCAAGGTATAACACAAAACATGAACAAGTTTGTGTTGGGGGAAGGCAAGAATGTCGTCGATGATAACACAATCATCAAGGGGCAAGGATGGTATTTTTCATCACGAATTTGATTGATATCTAGGAAGGAGTCAAGATGTTGATGATGATCACGACAAATTTTCTCGAGAGGCTCCACGAAGATGTAATAGATCGGCGATGTCCTCAAGTCAAAGGAATGATGAAGCGAAAGGTTAATGGAACCGAGGGTATGACACAAACTCCAAAGCAAGCTTGCTGTCCAAAGCGAAATTATATGATGAGGAAAGATCGACGTAAGCTTAGCTCATCGTCAAAAATTGTGCTTTGAGGAGAAGGACCAGGTAGCACAGTTAAAATTTAGCCGATCAGGCTAGGAAAGACTTAAAGGATTAATAAACTCGTAAGCAACGAAAATTACTTAGGGTTATCGAACCAAAATGTGGAATCGTTGTACTCGATTGACGACAACCCAGAACCCGAGAAATTTGGAATCAGTGAGAAATAATAGTTGATGAAGAACCCATAATAAGTTATGCAGTCCCATGATATTCTTGAGATACCAGAGTTTAATACTCAACGGTAGAGCAAGTAAAGGTTGGATAGGTGCAATGATCTGCAGAAGACAAGTACCTCAACTTGTCCAAGAAATGGTATTTAAAAGGAGAACATGGCCGGAACCACGATTGCAAAAGATCAATTCACAGATACTAGATGATACTATAACAAGGAAAAGGTTATTATTACAAGAAGCTTCCATGATAGGATCTACATCGTGTCCATGGGCATGAACACAAAGTTCAAGGTCGACTCCCACTTCTTCAATGTTTAACCTTCCATTCACTTCTCGCTTTGATAAAGGCATTAGTGTTGAAAGTTATACCTGGTGAAATACCAGATGAGTATGACTCGTGGAAACTTCCGAGTTCACACATATTAAGGAAGGCATAGGTTCAACCCATCCGGGCATCTTACGAACATATACCACAAACTTCGGGGTAATTAATACAAGCTCAAAAGTAGAGCATTGTTCAAAAGCAGATGATACAATTTACCAATGGCATTATATACTCATGGAAAGGCTCTCAAGGTTATTCAATATGAAGGACACTGTCGGATAAAATCCAACAAAGGAACCGATGGTCCACAAGGGATCCGATGTGAGCATCGGTACTCAACCGTGAGGAAGGAGAATGCAAGGAGATCTGATTATAGAAACATCGACCAATTCAAAGTTCAAAGGCAAAAGAATTATGATTTAATCGGGGATCGAAGCAATGCTCTGATCAAGGATGGATAAGTTGAGTAGGCTTAGGGGTACAATCGATGGTAATTTGATTGATCGAGATCCAGCTCATGTTTAAAATGACGTCTGAGCCGAAAGGATGAATTCTAGGATCTGATTAAGGATTACAATATTTGCAACATATTGAATCAAGGGACCCAAGATGATAAGGGAAAAGGACACTCATGAATATTGCTAGTCATTTGGAATTAACCAAAATGCAGGCAGACAAGCATTTCAAGAGCCAAAGGCTCCAGAGGATTTTCGGCAGATCGAATAGTATTTTGAAGACTTTTGTGAAACAAATGAACAATTGGGGATGAGCGGATACTCGACAAGTGCAGGATTTATTTGAAGGGGTATTCATGTGGCAAAGAACAGCAAGGCGGTAAGCTCAAAGGATTATCGAAACCACGAAGAGTTTTTCAGGGTATCTTGTAATAACAAGACCAACTGGGGATGACGGTAAGAATAACAACTGCAAGTAGTTATCCATAAGGGTTTACGGTGGAAGGGGAATTGCAAACGCGATGAACACAAGTTCTCGAGTTAACAGCGGAGAGTATCTTCAGGGTCTTCTGGTGCAGCAAACGATCATCAGTAATATGGGGCTCTCCGGGTGAAAGTGATAACGAGACCCTAATGTTAGATTTAGTAAAATTCATTTAACCCGAATAGAGGAGAGACCAGAGTCCCAGAGTAAAGGTCGAGGAGTAAAAGATCCTAATACCACCCAATGGCGACGTGGGCCCGTAAGCCACACAGCCATGTTAGTAAAAGTTTTTCAACGACTAGACTTGACTTCGGCCAAGGAGTTGGAAAGGGGGATTCCTACAGGCAGTCGGCTCTGATATCAACTTGTGACGCCCCCGATTCAATCGTACACTAATCATGCACGCAAATGTGTACGATCAAGATCAGGGACTCACGGGAAGATATCACAACACAACTCTAAAACATAAATAAGTCATACAAGCATCATAATACAAGCCAGGGGCCTCGAGGACTCGAATACAAGTGCTCGATCATAGACGAAGTCAGCGAAGCAACAATATCTCGAGTACGTACATAAGTTAAACAAGTTTGCCTTAAGAAGGCTAGCACAAATTGGGATACAGATCGAAGAGGCGCAGGCCTCCCGCCTCAGGATCCTCCTAACTACTCCTGGTCGTTGTCCGCGGGCTGCACGTAGTAGTAGGCACCTCCGGTGTAGTAGTCGCCATCGATGGTGGCGCTCGCTCCGGCTCCATCGTCTGTCGTCGCAGCAACCGGGTAAAGAAAGGGAAAAAGGGGGAACAAGGCAACCGTGAGTACTCATCCAAAGTACTGCAAGCAAGGAGCTACACTACATATGCATGGATATATGTGTAAAGGGCCATATCGATGGATGAACTACGAGAAAGCCGTAATAAAAGGCGGATAGCTAATCCCGTCAAGACTACGCTCGCAGCCTCCGCCTTGCAGCTTGTTGAGAGAGTAGATCAAGTCCTCCAAGTAGCATCACATAGCAATAATCCTACCCGCGATCCCTCCTCGTATCCACGAGAGAGAGCGACCACCGGGTTGTATCCGCACTTGGAAGGGTGTGTTTTATTAAGTATCCGGTTCTAGTTGTCATAAGGTCAAGGTACAACTCCAAGTCGCCCTGCATCAAGATCGCGGCTATTCAATAGATTAAACTTCCTGCAGGGTGCACCACATAACCCAACACGCTTGATCCCATTTGGCGGACACACTTTCTGGGTCATGCCCGCCGCGGAAGATCAACACGCCGCAGCCCGACCTAGGCCAACAGAGCGGTCAACACGCCGGTCTAAACCTAAGCGCCAGTGCAGGCCCATCGCCTTAGCACACCGCACGCTATAACGCGGCGAAGCGAACCTAGCAACCTCCATTACAAAGGAAGTCACGTTACGCGGTCCAATCTGGTAGCGCCGCTTCGCCGCCGACGCCACGAAGGCTTCGGTGATACCACGACGCGGGATACCCATAACTACTCCCGCGTAGATGGTTAGTGCGTATAGACCAAATGGCCGACTCGGATCAAATACCAAGAACTTCGTTAAGCGTGTTAAGTATCCATGAACGCCGACCAGGGCCAGCCCACCTCTCTCCTAGGTGGTCTCAACCTGCCTGCCGCCTCCGCCACAAAGTAACAATGGGGCCGTCGGGAACCCAGCCCACCTCTACTGGGATGGAGCCACCTGTCCTTTCAGCCCCATCACCGAACAAGATCACAGGTAATGTAATAGTGTAAAGTATATAGTATATGCCCGTGATCACCTCCCAAGTGATCACAGCCCAAGAGTATAGCATGACAGATTTAACAAGAGTGTAGGGCCCTTGATGGAACACTAGCATCCTATACTAAGCGAAGAGGATAGCAGGTAAAGGTAACAACAGTAGTAGCAAGGACAGGCTATGCAGCAGTATAGGATTAACTGAAAGCAGTAACATGCTACACTACTCTAATGCAAGCAGTATAGAGAAGAGTAGGCGATATCTGGTGATCAAAGGAGGGGGGGCTTGCCTGGTTGCTCTGGCAAGAGAGAGGGGTCGTCAACTCCGTAGTCATACTGGGTAGCAGCGACGTCGGTCTCGGGGTCTAGCGAGAGAAGAGGGGGGAGAAACAGTAAATATTTAAGCAAGCAGATGCATAGCAATGCATGACATGACAAGTATCGGTGCTAGAGGTGCCCTAACGCGGTATGAGGTGATCTGGGGTGAAGGGGAAACATCCGGAAAGTATCCCGGTGTTTCACGTTTTGAAAGAGGAGCCGGAGGGGAAAGTTGCGAGTTCGATAGGTTAGGGGGTGTGGCGGACGAACGGGTTATGATCCGAATCGTCTCGCTCGTTCGAGCAACTTTCATGTATAAAGTTTTTCCATCCGAAGCTACGGTTTATTTTATATTAATTTTAAAAGATTTAAATCATTTTAGGATTTATTTAATTATTTAAAATCAACATTATCTTAACGATGCATGTTGACGCCAAGATGACGTCAAGCGATCAACGCTGACCGTTGACTGGTCAACCTAACGTGTGGGTCGATGGGACCCACCGTCATTCTCTATTTAGTTTAATTAGGGTTTAGGTTAATTAGTTAGCTTAATTAGTTGTTTAGTTTAATTAATCAAAATTAATTAAGTTAATTAGTCCTTTAATTAATTAATTAATTAATATTATTATTTTCAATTCCCCTTTTTTTTGTAAATGATCTCAGGCGGGGCCCCACATGTCATAGGGCCATAGGGGCCCTAGCAGGCGCTAGTTTGCGGGCGTAGGGCAGCGCCGAACGAGTGGGCGGACGGGGCGCAGCTGGTGGGTACGGGCGCCATAGGGCACCGGGCGACCACGGCAGCCTCGTCCCGGCGGACCGGGCAGGGAGAAGCAGGGCGCGAGGCGGGTGCGGGAGGCCAGACAGGCGCGACAGGCGCGGGTCGTGGCCGGGCTGGCAGCCTCGTGGCTGTGGCGCAGGTGGTGGCCGCTGTGCCAGGCAGCAGAAGGTGCAGCAGTGTGCCAGGCGGCCAGGGGGTCGGCCACGGGCTGGCAAGACGGGGCGCGCCACACAGGCGGGCGGCACGGCATGTGGCGGGGCAGGGGGGCCATGGTGGAGGCGAGGCGGCTGGCCGTCAAGGGGCAAGACGGGAGGAAGAGGCCACTGGCGGGACGAAAGACGCAGCGTCTGTGGAGGCACCTGGCGCCGGTCTTGTGGCGGTGACCGGGAGGGAAGGAGGAGGAGAAGAGGAGGAGCCTCACGGTGGTTCGCGAGGAACAGGGCAACGGGGTTGAGGAGGTCGACGGGGACGACGCACGCAGGGGAGGCAGTCCGGCGAGGGAGTGTTCGGACGAGGCGGCTTCGGGCGCGGGGCGGTCCCAGCCGGGAGGAGGATGAAGTGGCGGAGGAGGTGGCCTCCTGGCGGTGCCGGCGATGTGGCCCCAGGCGGCGACATGGAGCTCCGGCGACGGGGTTGGCGCATCAGCGTCGGCGGTTTGTCCCCCTCCCGATCCAATCGGGAGAGATGGGGGAGGGAGATATTTCGGGGAGGAGTGGGGGTAACGAGAGGGGAAGAAGGGCGACGGCCTCTAGGGTTGATCGAGGGTAGGTGTAGGTCGGGGTGGGCAGTTCAATTGGGCGGCAGGAGGAGTGGTGGGCAGTCTTGCCAGGGTGGGGGTCTCTCTTTTATTCTTCTTCTTTTTGTTTTCTTTTTCCTTTTCTTTTATTTATTCTTTTCGGTTTTATTAAATTATTAATTTATTTCAATTTTATAGAATGTGAGAACAACACCTAAATATGGTATGTTAAAGATACCACTGCCACATTAATTTGGACAGCTAAATAAAATAGTTTAATATTTTACAAAATACAAAAGGCATTTAATTAATTTCTTTTGTTGCTGTTTTATTTACCTTTGAGCATTTAAACATTTTATAAAAATGTGGTTTCATCACCATAATTACCTATGCATTATATGTCACCTCTCGAACATTTTAGTTTTAACTTTTGAAAACCTTTGTTGTTTGCCTTTAAGTTTAATTTGAATTTGAACCGTTTTGAACTAACACAAGATTAACAACAGTAACCGAGGTGACGTGGCTTCATTAACAGGGGTTTATTGTAGCTTAATTACCCGGGCGTCACATAGTAGCTTTATTTAATTTGCGGAAATCAATTACCATCCTATATCGTGTAATAATTCTTTGCGGGATCAATTCATCTTTATCATTAGGAACTACGGTAATACCTCCCTTTTTAGGGACACAATGGACAGGACTTACCCACTGACTATCAGCAACGGGATAAATAATACCTGCCTCAAGAAGCTTTAGTATTTCCTTTCTTACCACTTCTTTCATCTTAGGATTCAGTCGTCGTTGGTGATCACGAACTCGTTTGCCATCTTTCTCCAAATTTATTTTGTGTTGACATAGAGTGGGACTAATGCCCTTAAGATCATCAAGAGTATATCCAATAGCAGCGCGGTGCTTCTTCAGAGTTTTCAATAATCTCTCTTCTTCATGCTCTGAAAGGTTAGAACTAATAATAATAGGATATATCTTCTTCTCATCAAGATAAGCATATTTAAGAGTATCAGGTAACGGTTTGAGCTCAAACACGGGATCACCCTTGGGTGGAGGAGGATCCCCTAGGATTTCAACAGGCAAATTGTGTTTCAGGATGGGTTCCTGTTTAAACTATACTTCATCTATTTCCCTTCTTTCATTCATAAACATATCATTTTCATGGTCTAGCAAATATTGTTCTAAAGGATCATTAGGAGGTACGGCAATAGAAGCAAGACCAATAATTTCATCTTTACTAGGAAATTCCTCTTCCCGGTGTTGTCTACTAAATTTAGAGAAATTAAACTTATTGCAGTAAAGATATCATCCAAACCAATAGTAAAGATATCCTTATCGCAGTCTATCCTAGCATTAACAGTGTTCAAGAAGGGTCTACCAAATATAATGGGACAAAAACTATCTTGT
Organism: Aegilops longissima; assembly: GCA_021605205.1. Classification (NCBI taxonomy): domain Eukaryota; kingdom Viridiplantae; phylum Streptophyta; class Magnoliopsida; order Poales; family Poaceae; genus Aegilops; species Aegilops longissima. Next base: position 63,869,257 of record CM038676.1, read on the forward strand.
GGGGAACCAAGAACAAGAAAATCAGCAGGATATTTAGTTTTCCCACACAAGACTTCAATATCTCTAACAATTCCCATGGTTGAAATAGTATCTCTATTGGCAAGTTTAATTGTGACATCAATATCTTCTAACTCAGTAGGTGCAATGTCATGCATAATTTCTTTGTATAAGTCAATAGGTATTGCATTAGCACTAGCACCCATATCACATAAGCCATGATAACAATGATCTCCTATTTTAACTGAAATAAAAGGCATGCCTACCACAGGTCTATGTTTATCTTTAGCACAAGGTTTGGCAATTCTAGCAGTTTCATCACAGAAATGAGTAACATGCCCATCAATATTATCAGACAAGGATCTTTAACAATAGCAATATTAGGTTCAACTTTAACTTGCTCAGGAGGTGTATAGGTTCTAATATTGCTTTTACGAACCATAGTTCAAGCTTTAGCATGATCTTTTATCCTAACAGGAAAAGGTGGTTTCTCAACATAAGCAGTAGGTACAATAGGATCATTATAAGTGACAGTCTTTTCTTTAAGTTTAATAGGTGCAGCTACTTTTACTTATATGGGAGGATGATATTATAACCACTTCTCCTTAGGGAGATCAACATAAGCAGCAAAAGATTCACAGAAAGAAGCTACTATCTCAGAGTCAAGTCCATATTTAGTGCTAAATTTACGGAAAACATCGGTATCCATAAAAGATTTAACACAATCAAACTTAGTTGTCATACCTGACTCCTTGCCTTCGTCGAGATCCCAATCTTCAGAGTTGCGTTTAATTCTTTCCAATAAATCTCATTTGAATTCAATAGTCTTCATCATAAAAGAGCCAGCGCAAGAAGTATCGAGCATGGTGCGATTGTTGTCAGAAAGCTGAGCATAATTTTTTTGAATAATTATTTCTCTTGGGAGCTCATGATTGGGGCATGAATATAACATTGATTTAATCCTCCCCCTAGCTTGAGCGATGTTTTCTCCTTCGTGAGGCCAAAAATTATATATATAATCGCGATCACGATGAACAAGATGCATAAGATAAAACTCCTGATGAAATTCCAATTTCAATCATTTGTAGTTCCATGATCCCATATCTTCAACTAGCCTATACCATGTCAATGCATCTCCCTTCAAAGATAAAGGGAAGACCTTCTTCTTAATAACATCATCAGGCACACCTGCAAGCTTAAATAATCCACAAACTTCATCCACATATATTAGGTGCACATCAGGATGCATTGTTCCGTCTCCTGCAAAAGGATTAGCTAGCAGTTTTTCTATCATACCCGAAGGAATCTCAAAGTAGACATGTTAAGTAGGTTCAATAGGTTGAGGATCAATTCTTTGCTCTACTGGTCGGGGTGAAGATACCCCGAACAAGCCCCCTTAGAGGATTACTTTTCATAGTAACAAGTGACAGTAAATTTCAGCACACTATATAAATTTTTTCCTTACCAAATTCCACCTACCAAAGGCGCTTCACTCCCCGGCAACGGCACCAGAAAAGAGTCTTGATGACCCACAAGTATAGGGGATCTATCGTAGTCCTTTCGATAAGTAAGAGTGTCGAACCCAACGAGGAGCAGAAGGAAATGATAAGCGGTTTTCAGCAACGTATTCTCTGCAAGCACTGAAATTATAGGTAACAGATAGTTTGTGATAGGATAATTTGTAACAAGCAACAAGTAACAAAAGTAAATAAAGTGCAGCAAGGTGGCCCAATCCTTTTTGTAGCAAAGGACAAGCCTGGACAAACTCTTATATAGAGAAAAGCGCTCCCGAGGACACATGGGAATTATCGTCAAGCTAGTTTTCATCACGTTCATATGATTCGCGTTAGGTACTTTGATAATTTTATATGTGGGTGGACCAGTGCTTGGGTGTTGTCCTTACTTGTACAAGAATCCCACTTATGATTAACCCCTATTGCAAGCATCCGAAACTACAAAAGAAGTATTAAGGTAAACCTAACCATAGCATGAAACAATTGGATCCAAATCAGCCCCTCACGAAGCAACGCATGAACTAGGGTTTAAGCTTCTGTCACTCTAGCAACCCATCATCTACTTATTACTTCTCAATGCCTTCCTCTAGGCCCAAATAATGGTGAAGTTTCATGTAGTCGACGTTCACATAACACCACTAGAGGAGAGACAACATACATCTCATCAAAATATCGAACGAATACCAAATTTACATGACCACTAATTGCAAGACTTCTCTCATGTCCTCAGGAACAAACGTAACTACTCACAAAGCATATTCATGTTCATAATCAGAGGAGTATTAATATGCATAAAGGATCTGAACATATGATCTTCCACCAAATAAACCAACTAGCATCAACTACAAGGAGTAATCAACACTACTAACAACCTACAGGTACCAATCCCAGACTTCGAGACAAGAATTGGATACAAGAGATGAACTAGGGTTTGAGAGGAGATGGTGCAGGTGAAGATTATGATGGAGATTGGCCCTCTCCCGATGAGAGGAGCGTTGGTGATGACGATGGCGATGATTTCCCCCTCTCGGAGGGAAGTGTCTCCAGCGGAACAGCTCTGCCGGAGCCCTAGATTGGTTCCGTCAAGGTTCCGCCTCATGGCGGCGGAGTCTCGTCCCGAAAGCTTGCTTATGACTTTTCTTCGGACGAAAGACTTCACATAGCTGAAGATGGGCACCGGAGGGCCAACAGGGGGCCCACGAGGCAGGCGGGCGCGCCCAGGGGGGTAGGGCGCGCCCCCACCCTCGTAGCCAGGGTGTGGGCCCCCTCGAGTATTTCTTCCGCTCAGTATTTTTTATTATTTCCAAAAATAACTTTCGTGGAGTTTCAGGACTTTTGGAGTTGTGCAGAATAGGTCTCTAATATTTGCTCCTTTTCCAGCCCAGAATTCCAGCTGCCGGCATTCTCCCTCCTTATGTAAACCTTGTAAAATAAGAGAGAATAGGCATAAGTATTGTGACATAATGTGTAATAACAGCCCATAATGCAATAAATATCGATATAAAAGCATGATGCAAAATGGACGTATCAACTCCCCCAAGCTTAGACCTCGCTTGTCCTCAAGCGGAAGCGGATAACGATAAATATGTCCGCATGTTTAGAAGTAGAGGTGTCGATAAAATAAAATACGGACATGAGGGCATCACGATTATTCTCATAACAGCAACATATATGGATATTGTCATATGATTTCTTATGCTCAAGTAAAAATCTATTCACAATGCAAAATATGAATCAGAAACTTTATTGAGAACTAACAAACTATAATCTCAGTCATTGAGGCAATTGCAATTTATCATGACATCAGAAAGAGTGTTGGAACTCCGGACATGAGGGCAACACGATTATTCCCTATTGGCTGGGCGCTGCGTCATTTATCTACACCTTCGGGCTTGTATCGCTTGTATACTTATTTGGTCTGGAACTCGTGTTGGATCTGTAAGGGCCTCAGTTTAAGGCCGGGCAAGCGCCTCTTTTCTAAAAAAAAGGGACCTGAGGGAGTTCCGGACTAGGGGGTGTCCGGATAGCCGAACTATCATCATCGGCCGGACTCCAAGACTATGAAGATACAAGATTGAAGACTTCGTCCCGTGTCCGGATGGGACTTTCCTTGGCGTGGAAGGCAAGCTTGGCGATCTGGATATGTAGATCTCCTACCATTGTAACCGACTGTAACCCTAGCCCTCTCGGTGTCTATATAAACCGGATGGCTTTAGTCCATAGGACGAACAACAATCATACCATAGGCTAGCTTCTAGGGTTTAGCCTCTTTGATCTCGTGGTAGATCCACTCTTGTAACACACATAATCAAATTAATCAAGCAGGACGTAGGGTTTTACCTCCATCAAGAGGGCCCGAACCTGGGTAAAACATCGTGTCCCTTGTCTCCTGTTACCATCCGCCTAGACGCACAGTTCGGGACCCCCTACCCGAGATCCGCCGGTTTTGATACCGACATTGGTGCTTTCATTGAGAGTTCCTCTGTGTCGTCACCAACAGGCCCGATGGCTCCGTTGATCATCAACAACGACGCGGTCCAGGGTGAGACTTTTCTCCCCGGACAGATGTAACGCCCCGAGACCGACGCTCCAGAAGACTTCCATATATTCCGGGTTTCGCCGTGTGTTTCTTTTATGCTTGCTCTTTTATTTTTTGCATTGCATCATGTCATCATGCCATCATATCTTTAATTTTTAAAACTCAACTAAATAAAATTGTATGGATCTTCGGTCCATTTAAATCGAGGGAAGGGTGACTTCTCTTTATAACATACCCTCCCGATATTTAGGGAGATATTATAAAAATATTCCATTGTTTTGGAATCACCATAACCCACTTGCAAAATATCACATGCCGTTGTTATCTCAATTCTTGGTCTCCAACCTTGCCCATAAATTATTTCATCATTTTTCGGAGCTCCACCAAAAATCCGAACATTTTTGGACACTTCTAAAACCTAGTCCTAGTTCAAACTCATTTGAATTAAATTCAAATGAGTTTGAATTTCAATCTTTCGGTCATGCCCACTTCTATTTTTCTTGGATCAAGCTCATTTTATGAGTCTGGAAAGATCAACCCCATGGTCAAATTATTTCTCCAACCCTTTCTTTATCTCCTTTTTCTTTCTTTGCTATTTACTGCTTTTGGTAAATAAAAGAGAAGTGGGGGATTAGAGAGAGAGAGAGATCCAGCCTGCTAGGCCTCCTGGCCTTTTTTTCCCCTCCACCGAAATGGCCCAAGGCCCACCTAAACCCTTCCTAACCCAAGCCCCTCGCTCAGTCCGATCCCCATTCTCTCGATCCTCTCTCTCCAGCGCCGCCACAGGGGAGGAGCCCCTCGTACCTGCGCCCGATCCTCATCTCCCTCCTCTCGATCTCTCCATCTCCCTCGCTCGTGTCGCCATCCGCAGAGAAAGAGAGAGGAGCGAGACCCCTCAAGCCAACCACCCCGCGGCCCCGCGAGCTCGTCGCCCCTCCGGTCGGCAAGTCCAGGCCGCGCTGCCCTGCCTGTCTTGCTCCGGCCATGGCCATGTCGCCCCGTGCCTCCGCCTCTGCTTTTGCGCCAGCGCCTCGTCGCCGGGAGCTCGCCCCCAGCCTCCTCACCGGTGACCTGCAGTTCCAGCAGACCCCGCGCGCCCTCTCCTTCCCTTCCTGCCTCATCCTCGGTGCTTCGTCCCCAAGCCCTACAGCGCGCGACCACGACCCCATCTCTGCGTGAGACCTGCATCGCTGCTGCTCGCTCCACGCGCGCCCGTCCCCGAGCTCGTCCGCCTCCCCAAGTCACCTCCCTGGCCTCGGATCTGGCCGGATCGAGCCGGCCCGCGTCCACCACCACCACCTTGCCCCGTGCCCGCCATGGCCCTCCTCGCGCCCCAGCTTCCTCTCCAACGGCCTTTCGTGGCTACAACCACCTTTGGCCATGCCTTTGCCTTCTGCATCGTTGTTTGTTTGCTGCGCCAAGACCACCACGTGGATTTTGCCAAGTACCACTATGACCTGTGTGCGACTATGCGGATTCGCCAAGTACCCCTCCAGCAAGACCGACGCCTGAACAAGCACACCGGCTCTGTGGATTTCGGCAAGTCCCTCGACGACCGGCACTTAGTACAACTACGTTTGCCATGTACATCTACACCAAGACCGGACTGACAAGTACCCCGACAATGTGTGTACCTCTACCGACGACCCCGGACATCTACGAAAAACGTGTACAACTACCTTCGCCAAGATCGCGAGTACCTCTACCGACGCCGTGTACGACTACTTCCCACGACGACCCGTGAACGTCTACTTCCACTACCGTCGCGAGAACGACTACCTCCACTACGACCCGCGAGTACCACTACTTCCCCTCCGAACTTGACCCGTTCCGAAAAGGCACGCTTCAAAGGTATACCCGCTGGAACGACAGCCCGTGGACGAATGCATATGTTGTATGAGATGCCCGTTTGCACCGTGTCCGAAATTGTCGCTCGCTTGTTCCTCCTTGTTGCCATGCCATCGTCTCGTGGGAACCCGGTATCCAGGATCACCCCACCATCTTTTGCATGTTCTGCACATCCACACTTTCCTTTGCACCGGCATCTCAATCGAGTTATCGGAACCGAAATGTTGCCGTGGCACCATTTCCGTTGTCATTGCCGTGGCACCCTTTTTCGTTTCCACCATGACGACAAATGCTTCATAACATGCTCATGTCAACATTTTCATAAAATTGCATAAAACTTGTATATGTCATCCGCATCATGATAACAACATTTAAATGTTTAAAATTGATGTTTGCACTAAAATTGCTAAATGACATGAGGATTTTCCGGAATTATCGTTTGTTGTTTCCGGCCTCATTTAAACTTGCCTAAATAGGTAGTTTAATTATGCTTCGCCCCTTGCCATGTTTAATAATATTTAATATTGTTGGGTCCATAACCGAGAGAGAAACTAAATAATTGATGTGGTGTTTCGTCAATATGCAACTCGTTGCATATTGAGCTCCATTTAACTTGTAGTTTTGTTTGTGCATATTGCCATGCCATGCTATTTAAACCGGACATGCATCATACTTGGTTGTGCATCATTCCATGTTTGTTCTTGTTGGTTTACCATGTTGTTTGTTTCTTTCCGGGTTGCTTCTCTCGTTAGCTTCGGTTTCGTTCCGGAGTTGTGAGGATTCGTTTGACTACGTCCGTTTGTCTTCTTCATGGATTCGTTCTTCTTCCTTGCGGGATTTCAGGCAAGATGACCATACCCTCGAAATCACTTCTATCTTTGCTTGCTAGTTGCTCGCTCTTTTGCTATGCCTATGCTACGATGCCTACCACTTGCTATATCATGCCTCCCACGTTGCCATGTCAAGCCCCTAACCATCCTTTCCTAGCAAACCGTTGTTTGGCTATGTTACCGCTTTGCTCAGCCCCTCTTATAGCGTTGTTAGTTGCAGGTGAAGATGAAGTTTGTTCCTTGTTGGAACATGGAGATGTTGTTCCTTGTTGGAACATGTTTACATGTTGGGATATCACAATATCTCTTATTTAATTAATGCATCTATATATTTGGTAAAGGGTGGAAGGCTCGGCCTTATGCCTGGTGTTTTGTTCCACTCTTGCCGCCCTAGTTTCCGTCATACGGTGTTATGTTCCTGGATTTTGCGTTCCTTACGGTTGGGTGATTTATGGGACCCCTTGACAGTTCGCTTTGAATAAGACTCCTCCAAAGCAAGGCCCAACATTGGTTTTACCATTTGCCACCTAAGCCTTTTTCCCTTGGGTTCTGCAGACTCAAGGGTCATCTTTATTAACCCCGGGCCAATGCTCCTCGAGTGTTGGCCCAAACTAGAGTGCTTTGCGGCGCCCCTCAAGGAAACTTGAGGTCTGGTTTTAGTTATGCGGACTGCTCATCCGGTGTGCCACGAGAACGAGATATGTGCAGCTCCTATCGGGATTTGTCGGCACATTCGGGCGGCATTGCTGGTCTTGTTTTATTGCTGTCGAAATGTCTTGTAGTCCAGGATTCCGAGACTGATCGGGTCTTCCCGGTAGAAGGAATATCCTTCGTTGACCGTGAGAGCTTATCATGGGCTAAGTTGGGACACCCCTGCAGGGTATTATCTTTCGAAAGCCGTGCCCGCGGTTATGAGGCAGATGGGAATTTGTTAATGTCCGGTTGTAGAAACCCCAAAGTTGACCTTAATTAAAATACATCAACCGCGTGTGTAACCGTGATGGTCTCTTCTCGGCGGAGTCCGGGAAGTGAACACGGTGTTGGAGTTATGTTTGACGTAAGTAGTTTCAGGATCACTTCTTGATCGCTACTAGCTTCACGACCGTGCCTTGCTTCTCTTCTCGCTCTCTCTTGCGAATGTAGCCACCATATATGCTAGTCGCTTGCTGCAGCTCCACCTCACAACTCTGTCCTACCTATAAGCTTAAATAGTCTTGATCTCATGGTGTGAGATTGCTGAGTCCCGTGACTCACAGATACTTCAAAACCAGTTTGCGGTGCCGATGAAACCGTGCGGTGGCGATCCGAGCTCAAGGAGGAGCTCGATGAAGATCTTGTTCTTTGTGTTGTTTCGTTTGATCGATCGGTAGTGGAGCCAGTTGGGACGATCGGGATCTGTGTAGCATTTGGGGTAGTCTTCTTTTATTTTGGTTCGTAGTCGGACCTTGATTGTATCTGTATGATGTAATGCTTTACTCATGTATTGTGTGAAGTGGCGATTGTAAGCCAACTATGTATCTCTTTCCTTATGTATTACATGGGTCGTGTGAAGATTTCCTCACTTGCGACATTGCTTTCAATGCGGTTATGCCTCTAAGTCGTGCTTCGACCACGGGAGATATAGCCGCATCGAGGGCGTTATAACAGATCTTCGTGTTCGGGCGGCTTTGCTTGTGGGCCAATTAAGCAGCCATCTGGAGCAGATCGAAGCTCGCCCCTGGCCGTCGGGTCAGATTTGGTAGTTTAAACTATCGGCCGATATCGCGGAGACTTGATCTTGACGGATTCGAGCCGCAGCCAAGCGCGCGCCTTGTCTCGATGGGCATGATCTAGCTCGCAGCGAGCAGTGCCTGGAGGCTGCACCGAATCCGCTCCGACCCTTAATCCGGGCGGATTCCCGATCGAGGGCAGTGGTTGGACACCGCCTCGGGGCTCTAATCTCTACGGCGATCGAGCGAACTCCATCCTGTCGCTGCGAAGACCTCGACTCTGTGGTGTCGGACTCCTCTCGGACCGAACCCTCCGCGCCCTTGCCAATCGAATCCGACTGGGCGCCGGTTATGGAGTTCACGGCCGCGGACATCTTTCAGCACTCGCCCTTTGGCGACATCTTGAATTCACTAAAGTCTCTCTCTTTATCCGGAGAGCCCTGGCCGGACTGCGGTCAGGACGGTTGGGATGCGGACGACGAAGAAATTCAAAGCCCACCCACCACCCACTTGGTAGCCGCTGTCGATGATCTAACCGACATGCTAGACTACGACTCCGAAGACATCGACGGTATGGACGACGATGCCGGAGACGAACAAGACCCAGTGCCTACTGTGGCACGCTGGAAAACCCTCGTCATCTGAAATATATATGGTGGACATCCCAAAAGATGGGAACGGCGATGGAACAACGGAGGATGACCCTCCAAGAAGCAGCCCAAGCGCCCGGCGTCGTGGCGCGCTCTAAATCCCATACAGCAAGAATGAAGATTCCGCACCGGAGATAACAATACACCGGACGGTGCGAAGACAATCCACTCCAAAGCAAGATCCGGTAGCGGGAGGATGGAGACGCCACCCTCATGAGAGCGGCGTAAGAAGAGGTAGAGGATTATTTGCCTCCTCCGAAGACGAAGCAAGCCTCGACGACAATGAATTCGTCGTGCCTGAGGATCCCGTTGAACAAGAGCGTTTTAGACGCAGGCTTATGGCCACGGCGAACAGCCTCAAGAAAAAGCAGCAACAGCTTAGAGCTGATCGGGATCGCTAGCCGGCGGATGGATGAAGTCCTCGCGGCCGAAGAGCATGAGCTTGAACGCCCCTCCAAAAGCTACCCTAAACACAAGCTGCTCCCCCGATTAGAGGAGGAGCTTACGAACCCGCATCACCAGGAGACAATACGGCTGACCAACCACCCCGTGGTCGCGACAGAGAGGCCTCTAGGCCATTCACCAGAACCGTACTCCGGCATCGCTCAAAAAGCACACGGCCACAGGGGAACGCTCCGGACCTGCGAGATATATTGGAGGACAAGGCAAGACAATCAAGATCGATCTATGGATCGTGGGCGCATACGGTGCGTGGCGACAACCGTCGCGCCGGACCTGATAAGTCCGCCGGGCGAACAAAACAGACAAAGCTCTTTTGAGCTCCGTCGTGATATCGCCCGATGCAGGCGCCGACACCCACTATGCTTCACGAGACGAAGTAATGGATCATCAAATCCCCGAAGGGTTTAAACCCATCAATATTGAATCCTATGATGGCACAACAAACCCCGCGGTTTGGATCCAAGACTATCTCCTTCACATCCACATGGCCCGCGGTGACGATCTTCACGCCATCAAATACCTCCCCTCAAGCTTAAAGGACCAGCCCGGCATGGCTCAACAGCTTGCCGGCAGAAGTCAATTGGGAGCTGGGAGGACCCGAAGCCGCATTCCTCGATAACTTCCGTGGCACTTATGTGCGACCACCGACGCTGATGACCTAAGCCACATAATTCAGCAGCAGACGAATCGCCGGACAATTGCGGACACGGTTCTTAACCAAGAAAAACCAAACCGTCGATTGTCCGGGATCACGGAGGCCCTTGCGGCCTTCAAGCATAACATCCATGACGAGTGGCTTGCCCGGCACCTAGGACAAGAAAAGCGAAATCCATGGCAGCCCTCACATCACTCATGACCCGCTTCTGCGGGTGAGGACAGCTGGCTAGCACGCAGCAACAACCTCGGCAAAAATTACGGCAGTCCGGACTTCAAGGACCGAAATGGCGAGCCACGTCGTAATAAAACAAACGCCGCGTAACGGCGACAATATTGAGGATACGGCAATCAATGCGGATTCAGAGGCTCTAAACCGGTCGTGGAAAAAGCCATTCAAAAGAACTACTCGGGTCCGTCAATTTGGACCGAATACTCGACCACTTGTGCCAAATACACGGCACCCGAAAAGCCAGCTAACCACACCAACAGGAACTGTTGGGTATTCAAGGAGCAGGCAAGTTAATTGCGAAAACAATGACAAGGGCTGCATAGCGATGCGAGGCGATACCCAACCGCCGAACAATAAAGGATGAAGGGTTTCCCCACAAGTGCGGATGTGAACATGATATCAACGCACATACCCAAAAGGGAGCGGCGTGCACTCGAGGATGTCTATGCGATGGAGCCAGTTGTTCAAGTTCAATCCATGGTCCTCCTGCCCGATCACTTTTGACCGAAGGACCACCCCACCGGCGTCCGCCACGGCGGATTCGCCAGACTTGGTCTTGACCCAATCGTCGATGGATATCACCTAACGAGTCGATGGACGGCGGTAGCAGCCTGAACCTGCTGTACTAGGATACAGTGCGCAAAATGGGCATAGACCCTCAAGGATTAAACCTACCAAAACGACCTTTAAAGGCGTCATACCAGGTATAGAAGCCAATTGTACAGGCTCAATTACATGGAAGTGGTCTTGGATCCCGGATAACTTCGAAGCAAGGAGTTAATCTTCAACATAGTCCCGTTCATAGCGGCTATCATGCCTTGCTCGGACGTGCAGCGTTTGCAAAGTTCAACGCGGTGCCGCACTCACGCATACCTCAAGCTCAAGATGCGGGACCTCGAGGAGTCATCACGGTCAATGGAAACATCGAACGTTCTCTCCGCATGGAGGAACATCTGGCTGCTCTCATGGCGAAGTGCAATGCAGCCTCTTAAGGCAACTCTCGAGTCCGGCCGTTAAGCGGCGGACACAAACTAAGCGCGCCGGAGTAACTTACAACAAGACCACCTGGCACGTTCCGAGCACGCGTAGCAGTGCGGCCCCAACCCCAGCTCTTGCGAAACGTCAAAGCAGGTCCTTCGCGTACACCATTACGCTCTGAAGATACCATGGGCATGGGGAGAGGGGCACGACCACGATAAACCCAGACTGCGGCTCAACCACACCAGGGGCTCTCAAGTGTGTCGTTCCTTTTTCTTTTCTTTTTACCTTTTGCTTTTTATCCACAGGACTTCGTTTGTCAGAGGCCCTGTCCGGCAGCAGACCTGCCGATCTCACGATGCAACAGCCAGGGAAGGATAAAGGCTACAACGAATATATAGGTGGTCTCCATTACGAGCATTTTTATACACCAATCCGCAGCCTACCCCTGGAGGGGGACATGTTTAACAGTCCCATACCTTACTTATCGCACCTTTTTGTATTGTTCTGCATTCGTAGCAGCACTTATTGCATAAAACAATGCAGCACCTTTTTTCTTATAATTGCATTTCTTTTTTATGTTCATTCACGGCATGTTGCATCCGTACACTTTGGTACGGCTAATATACACCAGGGGCTTATGTTTCCCGCATTATGGTGTGATGAGTCGAACACTTTCACAAGTCGGCACCCGAACTTATAGCACTATATGCATCGGCTTCGAATCATGTCTTGGGTCAATAGTTGGGTTTGCGGCTCCCATGTTTTGGTACCTTACGTTCCATTATATCGGCTAAGGTAGCTTGGGAGAACCACTGCGATTCCGCCCAGCTTGAGTTGGGTTAACGCCTCGGTGGAAAGCTAAAACTGACCGTCATGATGAGGCGAGAGACCGTCGCTGTTCGAGAGGTTTTGCGAGTCCTAAAGACTTATGCCGCTTAGAGCGAGGGCCGGATCTGTCCGGCCAAGGCATGGATAGCGCCCCAAATTGACCTTAGAAGACTAGGGGCTTCGCTGAAATTTAAAATTATAGAATTCTATGGCTAAGTGAGAGTGTTCAAGCATTATAAGTCCGGTTGCCTTGTTCGTTGTGTTGGCGCCTCCTAGATGGACCCAAAATGGGAACAAGAGCGCTCAAGTTTAACCCGAACACCCCAAACACTCGTGGCATGGGGGCTGAAGCCGACGACTTGCCATCTCTCGATTTGATAAACAGCCGCCTGAAGGTAATATTTTAAATTAACAAGCGTTGCTTAGCGCATATGAACTAAGTTTTCAGGGCACAGGATAACAAAATGCGAGCCTACTCAAATATTACATATTTGGAGCACTCACCATAATAGTGCGGCGCCCTTCAAACACACTCTTATAATACATCTCGGGCGTGCGATGCTCCTTGCCCTCGGTGGCGGGTCCGTCACGAGCCTCGGGCATCCATCTTGCCCCAGTGCACCTTTCTTGCGGGCAAGGGCCCGGCAGGCACCCTCAATACAAGCGGAATGCTTGATAACTTCAACCCACGGGCACGCATCCATCGGCCGCCGCACAGGCCGAAGTAGCTCCCGGGCATGGCCTCCTTAGGCCACAGCCGAACTATGAGGCCCTTCATGGCCTGTTCGGCCGCCTTGTGGAGCTCGACCAGCTGCTTCACTGGTCGCTAAGGGGCACGGATGTCCGCCTCAAAGATCTTGAGACCGAAGACCTTCTCCGTCGAGCTCCCTCCTCGGCCCGGTAGAATGCGGCACCATCAGACACGCTGCGAGGAAGATCTGCAAACGCTCCTGGAGAGCTCCGAATTCGGGTAAGCAACAGGTAATTAACTCTCACATGCTTACTTTCCATGAAAAATGCCTTACCCGCTGCTATTTTCTTCACTGCCTCAATCTCCTGGAGGGCCTTGTAGGCCTCGGCCTTAGCGTCTTTGGCACTCTCAAGAGCCGTTGCAAGCTCAGACTCTCGAGTCTTCGAGTCAAGCTCCAAGTTCTCATGTTTTTTCACGAGATCCTGGTGCTCTTGCTGTACCTCCGCCACCCGCACCTCCTGCTTCTCTCGCTCGGTGCGCTCCACGGCCGCATTGCGTTCGGCCGCGGCCACCGCCTCCTTCAGGGTCGCCACCTCGTTAGTGGCCCCTACAATACCCACGTTATCCTTGTCATTTTTCTTGCAACCAAATCCTTTTCTGTAAGATACAATTTTCATAAGGTATTACTCACCTTCTTTTTCCTCGAGCTGCTTCTTGGCATGGCCGAGCTCGTTCTCGGACCGCTCGAGGTTTTCCTTCAAAGTATTGACCTCCTTGATCGGTCTTGGCGGAAGTCAGCAGCACAACCTGCAATCCCATATTGACATATTTTTATGACTCCTGCGTTTATCTTTCTAAAGATCGTCAGTCCGCTTTTCTTTCGAACACCGAACCGAGCATCGGGGCTACTATCTATGCGGTACCATTTTACATATATTGAAATTCTTACCTCAAAGCACATTAGAAAGCTGCTGCGAGCTTGGTCAGCCCGCTCTTGGCGAGCTGAACCTTCGAATCACCGCACTCATAGCGGCGGTGTTCCTCTTTGATGGGGCGCGTTGGCGCCTCCAGCAAATATCCGGCACCTCCGGTTGGGCGGAGGCGAGGCGGCGTCGCGGTCTTGCCCTTCTTATGAAGGGTCGCCCACGGACTCGTGGCCTTTGTGGCCTCCGGGCTGAGTCCGGTGCACAGTCGAGAGGTGTCTGTGACACCTCCGGGGCCTCCTCCTCATGGTGGGTCCTTTTCAGGATCCCACCTCGGCGTCGTCCGCGGCTTGCGGGGTGGAGGCAGTCGGAAGGAATCCATATCCGGCGCACCCAAGGACCCTTTCGGCAAGCGGGAAGATCATCCTTGGGCGGACTGCAGGGTTGTATGCGGCATTAGAAAGACATTATGTGGCGAAAATAAAAACCTTGAAGATATTCGAGTCCGGATACTTACGATCTCGCCGAGGCTTGGCCCTTGGAAGCCGATCCTCGTCGTCGGCCTGGCGTTGGCGGAGCAGTCCGGGGGAAGAGTTTTTCCCTTCTTGGACCCTTCGGCCTCCCTTGTTGGGGAAGCCTTCCTTTTCTTTCCTCCCCCCGCTGGGGGAGAGGCTTTCTTCTACTCCTCCTCGCCTTGGTGGGAGGAGTCGGCCTCGGATTCATCATCCGATAACACACAGCAGGAACTCTTCCGAGTCCCGTGGCCGTCTTCTTGGCCTTCTTCTCGGCACCCGTGGGGTGCGGAGCCAGAGCCCCGTTAGGCGGGCGTCCGCTGGGTCCTTCGGCAATGGGGCGGACATATAATCCGTTCGCCTTCGCCACCATTTCATCAAAGGTAAAGGGAGTTTGGATCCCGCATAGAGCCAAGCTATGGAAAATAAGTGGTGAAATCACCTACCTCGTCACCTGGGCGCTGCGAGCGGAATCCGTGATCTTGGTGGCGGATGCGGAGCTTCGGTGCCTTGAACAGCACCTTCCGGACATCTTAAATGCGTAGTGTCGAAGAGCCCACTCAGTGGTCAGTGCTGCGCGGATCAAACTCCCACATGTTGAAGCCCGTCGCTGCACGGGAGAATCCGGCGGATGAGCATGACTGGACTACGTGAGCGAGCTTGAGCTTCTTGTCCACCAGCCTCTGGATACAGGCTTGGAGTCCGGTCAGCTCCTCCGAATCCCCACAAATCCGGCCACTCTCTTTCCAGGAGGTGAGCCGTGTGGGGATGCCAGATCTGAATTCGGGGGCCGCTGCCCAATCAGGGTCTTGCGGCTCGGTGATGTAGAACCACCCCGATTGCCACCCCTTGATGGTTTCCACGAAAGTGCCCTCCAGCCATGTAACGTGAGACATCCCGCCCACCATGGCGCCTCCGACTCCGCTTGGCTGCCCTTCACAACCTTGACTTGACATCAAGGTCTTGAGCCACAAGCGAAGTGGGGCTGGATCTGAAGGAAGGCCTCGCATACCACGATAAACGCCGAGATGTTGAGGATGAAATTGGGGCAGATCATGGAAATCTAGGCCGTAGTAGAACATGAGCCCCGGACAAAGGTATGAGCGGGAAGCCCAGTCCAGCGGAGGAAATGGGGAAGAAATACTACCTCTCATGGGGCACAGGGGTTGGGGACGAGCTCTCCCTCGTCGAGGGAGCCGATCTGTGATGTTCTTTGGACAAATATCCGGCGTCGCACAGCTTCGGATCTGCCCTCGTGAACGGAGGAGGCCATCCACTGCCTCCGCTCTGGACATAGTTGGAGAAGGTTGAGGTGAGAAGTGCGGACTTGGGCGTTGGAGCTCGAGTTAGCGGAGATGGATAAGCCAAGGAGGAAGAAGGCGCGAGTAAAGGGTTGGATCTTTATCCCTTATATGGGCGGAACAAAACATGTGTCCCCACCGACTGGTAAAACTCGCTTATCTCCCAAGCGTCACAATCAATGGCGCGGTTGGGTTACCCACGTCCGTATTGATGGGAATCCGGAATAAGGTAAACACGATCTCTGCTCGACAAGGCGTGCAAGAAACCGCCGCTAAACGCTACCGAGGTGGAACAATAAAAACAATTTGAGTAAAGGCTTGGTAGTGGTGCGACGTCATGCCACGAATCGTCGTGATTGATCTTGTGTAATATTATCTCTCTACGGTGGTATGTGGAATTTATTTTTGCGAGCGGACACTATCCTAGTGTTCACAATCTTCTATAAATTATTGGAGGAAGAACCCGCCTTGCAATGCCGAAGACAACATGCGCCGCGGGCTCGTCGTCATTGAAGCTGGTTCAGGGCTACTCTTGAGGAGTTCGGACTAGGGGTGTCCGGATAGCGAACTATCATCATCGGCGGACTCCAAGACTATGAAGATACAAGATTGAAGACTTCGTCCGTGTCCGGATGGGACTTTCCTTGGCGTGGAAGGCAAGCTTGGCGATCTGGATATGTAGATCTCCTACCATTGTAACCGACTCTGTAAACCTAGCCCTCTCCGGTATCTATATAAACCGGATGGCTTTAGTCCATAGGACGAACAACAATCATACCATAGGCTAGCTTCTAGGGTTTAGCCTCTTTGATCTCGTGGTAGATCCACTCTTGTAACACATATCATCAATATTAATCAAGCGGGGCGTAGGGTTTTACCTCCATCAAGAGGGCCGAACACAGGTAAAACATCGTGTCCCTTGTCTCCTGTTACCATCCGCCTAGACGCACAGTTTGGGACCCCCTACCCGAGATCCGCCGGTTTTGACACCGACAGGACCCTAGCCACCATGTTTTTATTAAATGTAGATGTGTCGTCAAGTACTAATTAATATCCTGAACTAGAACAAGGGTGAGTTTTGTATTTCAAAATTAAACAAAGACCCATCTATCCGTATGATTCTTTACGTATGATCATTGTCTGGCACTTTTTTCTTTTTTTCAGGATTTGTCTGACACTTTCTTCATGTACGTTCCTTGTACACGAATAATTGGCACGTCTCAAAAAAAAGTTCATTGGCTCAACAATGGACACAGAAACGTAGCTTCAGTAGACGAAGTCAGCCCAGGTCGGGCCACACGACCGAGCAAAATCCTAACTACTCCCTCGCATTTTTCACCACCTCTCCCGATCGTGTAGTCACACCCGTCCTCATACCCCTATCTCTCCTGAGCCGGCGCCTGCACATTTTCCTCTCCCATCCGTCCCTATCACCTCCCCCGCCTGTTCGGCACCTAATTAGCCCACCTCTACCTCAACGTGTGGGCAGAGCCGACGCGCGCCTACCATAGATCCGGTGGCCTTGAGCTCCACCATCACCAATAGGGGTGGCAATGAGGGAGGGTTGACGGGATCTAGTGGCCTGAGCATGATGGTATCCATGAGTAGAGGTCGGCCATCAGATCCGGTGTAGGCTCATCTCGGGCCGGCAGCCACGAAGATTCGGTTGATCCCTCTCTTGGAACTTCGGCTGGTTCCTCTCCTTATTTCTTTCTCATTTTCTGCATCTTTGTTCAAGTCGTACGAACTGCTCGCAGCTCACACGGTAGCTGACCTCGAGCTTGACTAGTGAGCGGAGTTGGAATGCGCAGAGTCAGCACCCCTGCATTGACGACTTGGACGTCCTTCGTCGTCGAGCTCCAGCAGACTTCATATTCCTCTATGGTGAGCTAGACGATGCCGACTGCACGCCTGCCAACAGTGGCCTCATCGACGGAGCCATCATGGTAACTGGTAAGAATCTCTTTGATGTGCATAGTTGACCTACACTCTCTCGTATCGGTTAGAGTGAATGCCACTTGTTGATTTTTGTCCTTTGAATTTGAAAAAAGACAAGAACGTGTGTCACTTTGCTTGCTCACGTTTGGCATTGAGCCCGTATTCTTTGTGCTTAGATTTGTAATGAGCATTCAGGTGTACTCACTTTTGAAGGTGCTACTGCATAAGCATTTCTGATGTCTTTTAGCCACCGTCAAATTATTTTATGTAGCCTGAAACTGTTGCTCAACATGACATTATCTATGATTTAGTAAGGGAGGGGGAATACTTGACCTGCAGATGCATGAGTTGAATCGTGCTTTATATACTAATGTCAAATATCCTTCGATTATAAGAACTGTACTTGAACGTCCATACTGCAAGAACTATACTCTGAACGTCCATACTGTAGTAAGGTAACTTGTGCTTAGGTGCCATTTTTCTTGTGGGGCATCTGGCATCTCTACCGTATGAGCTCATTTTTAATGCGTATACATATGATTTTTTTTACTGCAGGTTTTGCGATAGCTTATTAATCATATTAATATTCACTTGTGCATGCTGACCTCTTCAACTTTCATTATGTTGTTGACATGTTTGTGTTGTTCCCTAATGCAGATCACGAAGTATGGTGAAACTGTAGCAAGTTGATGTCTTTTGAAGAAGCGTATTTCTGAAGCTTAGTCTGAAGACTTCACAATCTTATTTTGTTTCTCTAGATAATATATACAATGTAACTAGAAGCTAGTTATATTCTCATTTACTTGTTCCATTGTCTCAGAATTTCAAATGTATTAAGGCATTTTTCTATTTTCTTTGTGTTATCTGTTGGATTTGAAATAATTATCTAAATTCAGTAGAATCTTGAAACAACTCTTGGAGGAGTGTGAACTAAAAAAAGTAATATCATAGAAATTAGCATCAGGTGGTAAACTTGAGTTACATTATGTACTGCACGGAAAACTAGTATGTTTGTGCTATGCACTCTACACTACACTTTCGGGTACATAATATGTTGATGTGGACTTTAGACTGTCGGCGAATTAAAAAATTGATGTTGTTGGCGCCCCTCTTGACTAATAGAATCTCTGAAGGGGCGTATGCATAGTTGGCAAACATAATAACTGACATGTTAGTTCTCCTCTGGGTTATAACAATTGCCGACGGGTCAAATATACCATCAACTATTACCACTGCCGATGGTCAAGAATACCGTCAAGTATTACAATTGTCGACGGGAAACGATAACTGTAAGAAAAATGAATATTCGACGGGGAACCGTCGGCTATGAGCATCGTCTAGCTGGCTGGTGTGCCACATACGTCCGACGGTACACCGTCGGTTTATTACCGTTGGCAAATATATTAGCAGGCGGTACCGTCGGCTAATACTGTAATGGCCGACGAAGCATAGCCGACGGGGGATGGCCGACGGTTCACCGTCGACTATTATATTATTTGAGGGTGAACTAAAATATCCGACAGTAATTTCACCGCTGGAAATAAGGGGATATCTAGTAGTGATTGGACTAGGAGGGGGGCGGCGCCCCCTTTCCTTCCTCCCTCTCTCCCCGTTCCTTCTCTCCTAGTCCAACTAGGGAAGGGTGGGGGGAATCCTACTCCCGGTGGGACTAGGACTCCTCCAGGGCGCGCCATAGGGGTCGGCCCTCTCCCCCTCCTTCACTCCTTTATATACGTGGCCAGGGGGCACCCCATATACACACAAGTTGATCATTGATCTCTCTTAGCCGTGTGCGGTGCCCCTTTCCACCATAATCCACCTCGGCCATATCGTAGCAGTGCTTAGGCAAAGCCCTGCGTCGGTAACTTCATCTACACAGTCATCACGCCTTCGTGCTGACGAAGCTCTCCCTCGAAGCTCTACTGGATCATGAGTTGGCGGGACGTCGCCGAGCTGAACGTGTGCTGAACACGAAGGTGCCGTACGTTCGATACAGAGGATCGGTCGATCGTGAAGACGTACGACTACATCAACCGGGTTGTCATAACGCTTCCGCTTTCGGTCTACGAGGGTACGTGGACACACTCTCCCCTCTCGTTGCTCTGCATCACCATGATCTTGTGTGTGCGTAGGATTTTTTTTAAAATTACTACGTTCCCCAACAGTGGCATCCGAGCCAGGTTTATGCGTAGATGTTATATGCATGAGTAGAACACAAGTGAGTTGTGGGCGATACAGTCATCTTGCTTACCAAAGCATGTCATACTTTGGTTGGCGGTATTGTTGGATGAAGCGCCCGGACCGACATTACGCCGACGCTTACGCGAGACTGGTTCTACCGACGCGTGCTTTGCACACAGGTGGCTGGCGGGTGTCTGTTTCTCCAACTTTAGTTCAACCGAGTGTGACTACGCCCGGTCCTTGTTGAAGGTTAAAACAACACTAACTTGACGAAATATCGTTGTCGTTTTCATGCGTAGGTAAGAATGGTTTTTGCTCAGCCCGTAGCAGCCACGTAAAACTTGCAACAACAAAGTAGAGGACGTCTAACTTGTTTTTGCATGGCATTTTATGATGTGATATGGTCAAGGCATGATGCTATATTTTATTGTATGAGATGATCATGTTTTGTAACCGAGTTATCGGCAACTGGCAGGAGCCATATGGTTGTCGCTTTATTGTATGCAATGCAATCGCCCTGTAATTGCTTTACTTTATCACTAAGCGGTAGCTATAGTCGTAGAAGCAATAGTTGGTGAGACGACAACGATACTACGATGGAGATCAAGGTGTCGCACCGGTGACGATGGTGATCATGACAGTGCTTTGGAGATGGAGATCAAAGGCACAAGATTATGATGGCCATATCATATCACTTATATTGATTGCATGTGATGTTTATCCTTTATGCATCTTATTCTGCTTTGATTGACGGTAGCATTATAAGATGATCCCTCAGTAAATGTCAAGGTACAAGTGTTCTCCCTGAGTATGCACAATTGCCAAAGTTCGTCGTGCCGAGAAACCATGTGATGATCGGGTGTGATAAGCTCTACGTTCACATACAACGGGTGCAAGCCAGTTTTGCATACGCAGAAATACTCGGGTTAAACTTGACGAGCCTAGCATATGCAGATATGGCCTCGGAACACTGAGACCGAAAGGTCGAGCGTGAATCATATAGTAGATATGATCAACATAGTGATGTTCACCATTGAAAATTACTCCATTTCACGTGATGATCGGACATGGTTTAGTTGATTTGGATCCCGTGATCACTTAGATGATTAGAGGGATGTCTATCTAAGTGGGAGTTCTTAAGTAATATGATTAATTGAACTTTAATTTATCATGAACTTAGTACCTGATAGTATTTTGCTTGTCTATGTTGTTGTGCATAGATGGCCCGTGCTGTTGTTCCGTTGAATTTTATTGTGTTCCTTGAGAAAGAAAAGTTGAAAGATGATGGTAGCAATTACACGGACTGGGTCTATAACTTGAGGATTATCCTCATTGCTACACAGAAGAATTACGTCCTGGAAGCACCGCTAGGTGCCAAACCTGCTGCAGGAGCTGAACCAGATGTTATGAACGTCTGGCAAAGCAAAGCTGATGACTACTCGATAGTTCAGTGTGCCATGCTTTACGGCTTAGAACCGGGACTTCAACGACGTTTTGAACATCATGGAGCATATGAGATGTTCCAGGAGTTGAAGTTAATATTTCAAGCAAATGCTTGGATTGAGAGATATGAGGTCTCCAATAAGTTCTACAACTGTAAGATGGAGGAGAATAGTTCTATCAGTGAACATATACTCAAAATGTCTGGGTATAACAATCACTTGATTCAACTGGGAGTTAATCTTCCGGATGATAGTGTCATTGACAGAATTCTTCAATCACTGCCACCAAGCTACAAGAGCTTCGTGATGAAATATAACATGCAAGGGATGGATAAGATAATTCTCGAGCTCTTCGCGATGCTAAAGGCAACGGAGGTACAAATCAAGAAGGAGCATCAAGTGTTGATGGTCAACAAGACCACCAGTTTCAAGAAAAAAGGTAAAGAAAAGAAGAAGGGGAACTTCAAGAAGAACGGCAAACAAGTTGCCGCTCAAGAGAAGAAACCCAAGTCTGGACCTAAGCCTGAGACTGAGTGCTTCTACTGAAAAGGGACTGGTCACTGTAAGCGGAACTGCCCCAAGTATTTGGCGGATAAGAAGGATGGCAAGGTGAACAAAGGTATATGTGATATACATGTTATTGATGTGTACCTTACTAAAGCTCGCAGATAGCACTGGTATTTGATACGAGTTCATTGCTAATATTTGCAACTCGAATCGGGGACTACGGATTAGCGAAGATTGGCTAAGGACGAGGTGACGATCGCGTGGGAAATGGTTCCAAAGTCGATGTGATCGCCGTCGCACGCTACCTCTACATCTACCTTGGGATTAGTTTTAGACCTGAATAATTGTTATTTGGTGCCAGCGTTAAGCATGAACATTATATCTGGATCTTGTTTGATGCGAGACGGTTATTCATTTAAAACAGAGAATAATGGTTGTTCTATTTATATGAGTAATATCTTTTATGGTCCTGCACCCATGAAGAGTGGTCTATTTTTAATGAATCTCGATAGTAGTGATACACATATTCATAATGTTGAAGCCAAAAGATGCAGAGTTGATAATGATAGTGCAACTTATTTGTGGCACTGCCGTTTAGGTCATATTGGTGTAAAGCGCATGGCGAAACTCCATTCCGATGGAGTTTTGGAATCACTTGATTATGAATCACTTGGTACTTGCGAACCATGCCTTATGGGCAAGATGACTAAAACGCCGTTCTCCGGAACAATGGAGCGAGCAACAGATTTATTGGAAATCATACATACTGATGTATGTGGTGCAATGAATATTGAGGCTCGAGGCGGATATCGTTATTTTCTCACCTTCACAGATGATTTGAGCAGATATGGGTATATCTACTTAATGAAAAGTCTGAAACATTTGAAAAGTTCAAAGAATTTCAGAGTGAAGTGGAAAATCATCGTAACAAGAAAATAAAGTTTCTACGATCTGATCGTGGAGGAGAATATTTGAGTTACGAGTTTGTCTTCATTTGAAACAATGCGGAATAGTTTCGTAACTCACGCCACCCGTAACACCACAGCGTAATGCTGTGTCCGAACGTCGTAATCGTACTTTACTGGATATGGTGCGATCTATGATGTCTCTTACTAATTTACCGCTATCATTTTGGGGTTATGCTTTAGAGACAGCTGCATTCACGTTAAATAGGGCACCATCTAAATCCGTTGAGATGACGCCTTATGAACTGTGGTTTGGCAAGAAATCAAAGTTGTCGTTTCATAAAATTTGCGGCTGCGATGCTTATGTGAAAAAGCTTCAAACTGATAAGCTCGAACCCAAATTGGAGAAATGTGTCTTCATTGGATACCCACAGGAGACTGTTGGGTACACCTTCTATCGCAGATCCGAAGGCAAGACATTTGTTGCTAAGAATGGATCCTTACTAGAGAGGGAGTTTCTCTCGAAAGAAGTGAGTGGGAGGAAAGTAGAACTTGATGAGGTAACTGTACCTGCTCCCTTATTGGAGAGTAGTTCATCATAGAAACCGGTTCCTGTGACACCTACACCAATTAGTGAGGAAGCTAATGATGATGATCATGAAACTTCAGATCAAGTTACTACCGAACCTCGTAGGTCGACAACAGTAAGATCCGCACCAGAGAGGTACAATAAACCTGTTCTGGAGGTCATGTTACTTCACCATGACGAACCTACGAACTATGAGGAAGCAATGATGAGCCCAGATTCCGCTTGAGGCCATGAAATCTGAGATGGTATCCATGTATGAGAACAAAGTGTGGACTTTGGTTGACTTGCCTGATGATCGGCAAGCCATCGAGAATAAATGGATCTTCAAGAAGAAGACTGAAGCTGATGGTAATTTTACTGTCTACAAAGCTCGACTTGTTGCGAAAGGTTTTCGACAAGTTCAAGGAGTTGACTACGATTAGACCTTCTCACCCGTAGCGATGCTTAAGTCTGTCCGAATCATGTTAGCAATTGCCGCATTTTATGATTAGCAATTGCCGCATTTTATGATTATGAAATTTGAAAAATGGATGTGAAGACTGCATTCCTGAATGGATTACTGGAAGAAGAGTTGTATATGATGCAACCAGAAGGTTTTGTCGATCCAAAAGGTGCTAACAAAGTGTGCAAGCTCCAGTGATCCATTTATGGACTGGTGCAAGCCTCTCGGAGTTGGAATAACCGTTTTGATAGTGTGATCAAAGCATATGGTTTTATACAGACTTTTGGAGAAGCCTGTATTTACAAGAAAGTGAGTGGGAGCTCTGTAGCATTTCTAATATTATATGTGGATGACATATTGTTGATTGGAAATGATATATAATTTCTGGATAGCATAAAAGGATTCTTGAACAAGAGTTTTTCAATGAAAGACCTCGGTGAAGCTGCTTATATATTAGGTATAAAGATCTATAGAGATAGATCAAGACGCTTAATTGGACTTTCACAAAGCACATACCTTGATAAAGTTTTGAAGAAGTTCAAAAGGATCAAGCTAAGAAAGGGTTCTTGCATGTGTTACAAGGTGTGAAGTTGAGTAAGACTCAATGCCCGACCACTGCAGAAGATAGAGAGAAAATGAAAAGTGTTCCCTATGCTTCAGCCATAGGCTCTATCATGTATGCAATGCTGTGTACCAGACCTGATGTGTGCCTTGCTATTAGTTTAGCAGGGAGGTACGAAAGTAATCTAGGAGTGGATCACTGGACAGCAGTCAAGAACATCCTGAAATACCTTAAAAGGACTAAGGATATGTTTCTCGTTTATGAAGGTGACAAAAAGCTCGTCATAAATGGTTACGTCGATGCAAGCTTTGACACTGATCCGGACGACTCTAAGTCGCAAACCGGATATGTGTTTATATTGAACAGTGGAGCTATCAGTTGGAGCAGTTCTAAACAAAGCATCGTGGCGGGATCTACGTGTGAAGCGGAGTACATAGCTGCTTCGGAAGGAGCAAATGAAGTAGTCTGGATGAAGGAGTTCATATCCGATCTAGGTGTCATACCTAGTGCATCGGGTCCAATGAAAATCTTTTGTGAAAATACTGGTGCTATTGCCTTGGCAAAGGAATCCAGATTTCACAAGAGAACCAAGCACATCAAAATACGCTTCAATTCCATCCGTGATCAAGTCCAGGTGGGAGACATAGAGATTTGCAAGATAGATACGGATCTGAAACACGGTCGCCAAAGAAGCCCCAAGAAGCATCAAACATTTCCGATGAGATCCATGGAGCTATTCTGAGATAGCAAGCACTAGCTCCCAGTGCGACTTCATAAAAAGCAATCAAAGATGTTGCAGACCCGTTGACTAAGCCTCTCTCACGAGCAAAACATGATCTGCACCAAGACTCCATGGGTGTTAGAATCATTACTGTGTAATCTAGATTATTGACTCTAGTGCAAGTGGGAGACTGAAGAAAATATGCCCAAGAGGCAACAATAAAGTTATTATTTATTTCCTTATTTCATGATAAATGTTTATTATTCATGCTAGAATTGTATTAACTGGAAACATAATACATGTGTGAATACTGATACGTCTCCAACGTATCTATAATTTTTGATTGCTCCATGCTACTTTATCTACTGTTTTGGACTATATTGGGCTTTATTTTCCACTTTTATATTACTTTTGGGACTAACCTATTAACCGGAGGCCCAGCCCGTAATTGTTGTTTTTTTGCCTATTTGAGTGTTTCAAGAAACGGAATATCAAACGGAGTCCAAACGGAATGAAACCTCGGAACGTGAGTTTCCAACGAGCGTGATCCGGAGACTTGGACCCTACTCCAAGAAGTGCAGAGGCGGTCACGAGGTGGGCGCCCAGGCGCGCCCCTACCTTGTGGGCCCCCGACGCTCCACCGACATACTCCTTCCTCCTATATATACCTCGTGCCCCCAAACGATCGGGGGAGGAGCCAAAAACCTAATTCCACCGCCGCAACTTCCTGTATCCACGAGATCCCATCTTGGGGCCTGTTCCGGAGCTCTGCCGGAGGGAGCATCCACCATGGAGGGCTTCTACATCAACACCATAGCCCCTCCGATGAAGTGTGAGTAGTTTACATCAGACCTTCGGGTCCATAGCTAGTAGCTAGATGGCTTCTTCTCTCTTTTTGGATCTCAATACAATGTTCTCCCCCTCTCTCGTGGAGATCTATTCGATGTAATCTTCTTTTTGCGGTGAGTTTGTTGAGACCGATGAATTGTGGGTTTATGATCCAGTATTATCTATGGAAAATATTTGATTCTTCTCTGAATTCTTTTATGTATGATTGAGTTATCTTTGCAAGTCTCTTCGAATTATCCGTTTGGTTTGGCCAACTAGGTTGGTAGTTCTTGCAATGGGAGAAGTGCTTAGCTTTGGGTTCAATCTTGCGGTGTCCTTACCTAGTGACATAAAGGGGTTGCAAGGCACGTATTGTATTGTTGCCATCGAGGATAACAAGATGGGGTTTTTATAATATTGCATGAATTTATCCCTCTACATCATGTCATCTTGCTTAAGGCGTTACTCTGTTTTAACTTAATACTCTAGATGCATCTTTGGATAGCGATCGATGAGTGGAGTAATAGTAGTAGATGCAGAATCGTTTGATCTACTTGTTTTGGACGTGATGCCTATATACATGATCATTGCCTAGATATACTCATAACTATGCTCAATTCTGTCAATTGCTCAACAGTAATTTGTTCACCCATCGTAGAATATCTATGCTCTTGAGAGAAGCCACTAGTGAAACCTGTGGCCCCCGGGTCTATTCTCATCATATCAATCTCTATCACTTTATTTACTTGCTTTGTTTTTACTTTGCTTTTACTTTTTACTTTGCATCTATCTATCAAAAGATTACCAAAAATATTATTTATCATCTCTATCAGATCTCACTATCGTAAGTGACAGTGAAGGGATTGACAACCCCTAATCGCGTTGGTTGCGAGTAGCTATCGTTTTGTGCAGGTACGAGGGACTTGCGCGTGGCCGCCTACTGGACTGATACCTTGGTTCTCAAAAACTGAGGGAAATACTTACGCTACTGTGCTGCATCATCCTCTCCTCTTCGGGGAAAACCAACGCAAGCTCAAGACGTAGCAAATACATAGACAAACAGAGTGTCACTAGTATGCCTTTACTTGACTAGCTCGTTGATCAAAGATGGTTATGTTTCCTAACCATGGACATGAGTTGTCATTTGATAAATGGGATCACATCATTAGGAGAATGATGTGATTGACTTGACCCAATCCGTTAGCTTAGCACTTGATCGTTTTAGTTAACTGCTATTGCTTTCTTCATGACTTATACATGTTCCTATGACTATGAGATTATGCAACTCCCGATTACCGGAGGAACACTTTCTGTGCTACCAAACGTCACAACGTAACTGGGTGATTATAAAGGTGCTCTACAGGTGTCCCCGATGGTACTTGTTGAGTTGGCAGAGATCGAGATTAGGATTTGTCACTCCGATTGTCGGAGAGGTATCTCTGGGTCCTCTCGGTAATGCACATCACTATAAGCCTTGCAAGCAATGCAACTAATGAGTTAGTTGCGGGATGATGCATTACGGAACGAGTAAAGAGACTTGTCAGTAACGAGATTGAGCTAGGTATTGAGATACCGACGATCGAATCTCGGGCAAGTAACATACCAATGACAAAGGGAACAACGTATGTTGTTATGCGGTTTGACCGATAAATATCTTCGTAGAATATGTAGGAACAAATATGAGCATCCAAGTTCCGCTATTGGTTATCGACCGGAGATGTGTCTCGGTCATGTCTACATAGTTCTCGAACCCGTAGGGTCCGCACGCTTAAAGTTCTGTGATGATTGGTACTATGAGTTTTTGTGTTTTGATGTACCGAAGGTAGTTCAGAGTCCCGGATATGATCACGGACATGACAAGGAGTCTCGAAATGGTCGAGGCGTAATGATCGATATATTGGAAGCCTATAGTTGGACATCGGAATGGTTCCGGGTGAAATCGGGATTTTACCGGAGTACCGGGAGATTATCGGAACCCCCCGGTAATTGTATGGGCCTTAATGGGCCATAGTGGAGAGAGAGATAGGAGGCCAGGGCAGGCTGCGTGCCCCCTCCCCTCTGGTCCGAATTGGACTAGGACGGCGGCGCCCCCCTTTCCTTCCTCCCTCTCTCCCCCTTCCTTCTCTCCTAGTTCAACTAGGGAATGGAGGAATCCTACTCCTGGTGGGAGTAGGACTCCTCCAGGGCGCGCCATAGGGACTGATACGTCCATTTTTCATCATGCTTTTATATTGATATTTATTGCATTATGGACTATTATTACACATTATGTCACAATACTTATGCCTATTCTCTCTTATTTTATAAGGTTTACATGAAGAGGGAGAATGCCGACAGCTGGGATTCTGGGCTGGAAAAGGAGCAAATATTAGAGACCTATTCAGCACAGCTCCAAAATTCCTGAAACTTCACGGAAGTTATTTTTGGAAATAATAAAAAATACTGAGCGAAGAAAATAACAGAGGGGGCCCACACCCTGGCCACGAGGGTGGGGGCGCGCCCTACCCCCCTGGGCGCGCCCCTGCCTCGTGGGCCCCCTGGTGGCCCCCCGGTGCCCATCTTCTGCTATATGAAGTCTTTCGTCCGAGAAAAAAATCATAATCAAGCTTTCGGGACGAAACTCCGCCGCCACGAGGCGGAACCAATCTAGGGCTCCGGCGGAGCTGTTCTGGCGGGGACACTTCCCTTCGGGAGGGGAAAATCGTTGCCATCATCATCACCAACGCTCCTCTCATCGGGAGGGGGCCAATCTCCATCAACATCTTCACCAGCACCATCTCCTCTAAAACCCTAGTTCATCTCTTGTATCCAATCTTTCTCTCCAAGTCTGGGATGGGTACCTGTAGGTTGCTAGTACTGTTGATTACTCCTTGTAGTTGATGCTAGTTGGTTTATTTGGTGGAAGATCATATGTTCAGATACATTATGCATATTAATACCCCTCTGATTATGAACATGAATATACTTTGTGAGTAGTTACGTTTGTTCCTGAGGACATGGGAGAAGTCTTGCTATTAGTAGTCATGTGAATTTGGTTTCGTTCGATATTTTGATGAGATGTATGTTGTCTCTCCTCTAGTGGTGTTATGTGAACGTCGACTACATGACACTTCACCATTGTTTGGGCCTAGAGGAAGGCTTTGGGAAGTAATAAGTAGATGATGGGTTGCTAGAGTGACAGAAGCTTAAACCCTAGTTTATGCGTTGCTTCGTAAGGGGCTGATTTGGATCCATATGTTTCATGCTATGGTTAGGTTTACCTTAATACTTCTTTTGTCGTTGTGGATGGTTATAATAGGGGTTAATCATAAGTGGGATGCTTGTCCAAGTAAGGACAACACCCAAGCACCGGTCCACCCACATATCAAATTATCAAAGTACCGAACGCGAATCATATGAACGTGATGAAAACTAGCTTGATGATAATTCCCATGTGTCCTCGGGAGCGCTTTTCTCTATATAAGAGTTTGTCCAGGCTTATCCTTTGCTACAAAAAGGATTGCGCCATCTTGCTGCACTTTATTTACACTTGTTACTTGTTACTCGTTACCAATTACCTTATCACAAAACTATCTGTTATCGACAATTTCAGTGCTTGCAGAGAATACCTTGCTGAAAACCGCTTATCATTTCCTTCTGCTCCTCGTTGGGTTTGACACTCTTACTTATCAAAAGGACTATGAAGATCCCCTATACTTGTGGGTCATCAAGACTCTTTTGTGGCGCCGTTGCCGGGGAGTGAAGCGCCTTTGGTAGGTGGAATTTGGTAAGGAAAAATTTATATAGTGTGCTGAAATTTACTGTCACTTGTTACTATGGAAAGTAATCCTTTGAGGGGCTTGTTCGGGGTATCTTCACGTCGACCAGTAGAGCAAAGAGTTGCTCCCCAGCCTACTGAACCTACTAAAAATGAAAATGTCTACTTTGAAATTCCTTCGTGTATGATAGTGAAACTGCTAGCTAATCCTTTTGCAGGAGATGGAACATTGCATCCCAATTTACAATTAATCTATGTGGATGAAGTTTGTGGATTATTTAAGCTTGCAGGTATGCCTGATGATGTTATCAAGAAGAAGGTCTTCCCTTTATCTTTGAAGGGAGATGCATTGACATGGTATAGGCTATGTGATGATATGGGATCATGGGACTATAAGCGATTGAAACTGGAATTTCATCAGAAGTTTTATCCTATGCATCTTGTTCATCGTGATCGTAATTATATATATAATTTTTGGCCTCGCGAAGGAGAAAGCATCGCTCAAGCTTGGGGGAGGCTTAAGTCAATGTTATATTCATGCCCCAATCATGAGCTCTCAAGAGAAATGATTATTCAAAAAAATTATGCTCGGCTTTCTGACAACAATCTCTCCATGCTCGATACTTCTTGTACTGGTTCTTTTATGATGAAGACTATTGAATTCAAGTGGGATTTATTGGAAAAACGCAACTCTGAAAATTGGGATCTCGGCGAAGGTAAGGAGTCAGGTATAACACCTAAGTTTGATTGTGTTAAATCTTTTATGGATACCTATGTTTTCCGCAAATTTAGCAGTAAATATGGACTTGACTCTGAGATAGTAGCTTCTTTTTGTGAATCTTTTGCTGCTCACGTTGATCTCCCTAAGGAGAAGTGGTTTAAATATAATCCTCCCGTTGAAGTAAAAGTAGTTGCACCTATTAAAGTTGAAGAAAAGACTATCACTTATAATGATCCTATTGTTCCTACCGCTTATGTTGAGGAACCACCTTTCCCTGTTAGAAAAAGGATCATGCTAAAGCTTCAACTGTGGTTCGTAAAAGCAATATTAGAACTTATACTCCTCCTGAACAAGTTAAAGTTGAACCTAATATTTCTATTGTTCAGGATCTCTTGGCTGATAATATTGATGGGCATGTTATTTATTTCTGCGAGGAAACTACTAGAATTGCTAAACCTGGTGCTAAAGATAAACATAGACATGTTGTAGGCATGCCTGTTATTTCAGTTAAAATAGGAGATCATTGTTATCATGGCTTATGTGATATGGGTGCTAGTCCTAGTGCAATACCTATTTCGTTATATCAAGAAATTATACATGATATTGCACCTGCTGAGTTAGAAGAAATTGTTGTCACCATTAAGATTGCCAATAGAGATACAATTTCACCAATTGGGATTGTTAGAGATGTTGAGGTCTTGTGTGGGAAAACTAAATATCCTGTTGATTTTCTTGTTCTTGGTTCCCCACAAGACAGCTTTTGTCCCATTATATTTGGTAGACCCTTCTTGAACACTGTTAATGCTAAGATAGACTGCGAGAAGGATGTTGTTACTATTGGCTTAGATGATATGTCTCATGAGTTCAATTTCTATAAATTTCGTAGACAACCTCGTGATGAGGAATTGCCTAGTAAAGATGAAATTATTGGTCTTGCTTCTATTTCCGTACCTCCGAGTGATCCTTTAGAACAATATTTGCTAGACCATGAAAATGATATGTTTATGAATGAAAGAAGGGAAATAGATTAAGTATTCTTTAAATAGGGACCTATTCTGAAACACAATTTGCCTGTTAAAATCCTAGGGGATCCTCCTCCACCCAAGGGTGATCCCGTGTTTGAGCTTAAACCGTTGCCTGATACTCTTAAATATGCTTATCTTGATGAAAAGAAGATATATCTTGTTATTATTAGTGCTAACCTTTCAGAGAAGGAGGAAGAAAAATTATTGAAAACTCTGAAGAAGCACCGTGCTTCTATTGGATATACTCTTGATGATCTTAAGGGCATTAGTCCCACTCTATGCCAACACAAAATAAATTTGGAGAAATATGCCAAACCAGTTATTGATCACCAACGACGACTAAATCCTAAGATGAAAGAAGTGGTAAGAAAGGAAATATTAAAGCTCCTTGAGGCAGGTATAATTTATCCCGTTGCTGATAGTCAGTGGGTAAGTCCTGTCCATTGTGTCCCTATGAAGGGAGGTATTACTGTCGTTCCTAATGATAAAGATGAATTGATCCCGCAAAGAATTAATACAGGTTATAGGATGGTAATTGATTTCTGTAAATTAAATAAATCTACTAAAAAGATCATTACCCTTTGCCTTTCATTGATCAAATGCTAGAAAGATTATCCAAACACACACATTTTTGCTTTCTAGATGGTTACTCTGGCTTCTCTCAAATACTTGTGTCAGCTGATGATCAAGCAAAGACCACTTTTACTTGCCCTTTCGATACTTTTGCTTATAGACGTATGCCTTTTGGTTTATGTAATGCACCTGCTACCTTTCAAAGATGCATGATGGCTATATTTTCTGACTTTTGTGAAAAGATATGTGAGGTTTTCATGGACGATTTCTCCGTTTATGGATCCTCCTTTGATGATTGCTTGAGCAACCTTGATCGAGTTTTGCAGAGATGTGAAGAAACTAATCTTGTCTTGAATTGGGAGAAGTGCCACTTTATGGTTAATGAAGGCATTGTTTTGGGGCATAAGACTTCTGAAAGAGGTATTGAAGTTGATAAAGCAAAAGTTGATGCTATTGAAAAGATGCCGTGTCCCAAGGACATCAAAGGTATAAGAAGTTTACTTGGTCATGCCGGTTTTTATAGGAGGTTCATTAAGGACTTCTCAAAAATTTCTCGGCCTCTGACTAATCTCTTACAAAAAGATATACCTTTCGTTTTTGATGATGATTGTGTAGAAGCATTTGAAATACTTAAGAAAGCATTAATCTCTGCACCTATTGTTCAGCCACCTGATTGGAATTTACCTTTTGAAATTATGTGTGATGCTAGTGATTATGCTGTAGGTGCTGTTCTAGGGCAAAGAGTTGATAAGAAATTAAATGTTATTCAATATGGTAGTAAAACTCTAGACAATGCCCAGAGAAATTATGCCACTACTGAAAAAGAATTCTTAGCAGTTGTATTTGCTTGTGATAAGTTCAGACCTTATATTGTTGATTCTAAAGTGACTATTCACATTGATCATGCTGCTATTAAATATCTTATGGAAAAGAAAGATGCTAAACCTAGACTTATTAGATGGGTTCTCTTGCTACAAGAATTTGATTTGCATATTATTGATAGAAAGGGAGCTGAGAACCCCGTTGCACACAACCTGTCTAGGTTAGAAAATGTTCTTGATGACCCACTACCTATTGATGATAGCTTTCCTGATGAACAATTGAATGTCATAAATGCTTCTCATACTGCTCCATGGTATGCTGATTATGCTAACTACATTGTTGCTAAATTTATACCACCTAGTTTCACATACCAGCAAAAGAAAAGGTTTTTCTATGATTTAAGACATTACTTCTGGGATAACCCACATCTTTATAAAGAAGGAGTAGATGGTGTTATTAGGCGTTGTGTACCTGAGCATGAACAGGAACAGATCCTACGCAAGTGTCACTCTGAGGCTTATGGAGGACACCACGCTGGAGACAGAACTGCGCATAAGGTTTTGCAATCTGGTTTTTATTGGCCTACTCTCTTCAAGGATGCTCGTAAGTTTGTCTTATCTTGTGATGAATGTTAAAGAATTGGTAATATTAGTAGACGTCAAGAAATGCCTATCAATTATTCACTTGTTATTGAACCATTTGATGTTTGGGGCTTTGATTACATGGGACCTTTTCCTTCCTCTAATGGGTATACACATATTTTAGATGCTATTGATTACATTACTAAGTGGGTAGAAGCTATTCCAACTAGTAGTGCTGATCATAACACTTCTAATAAAATGCTTAAAGAAGTTATTTTTCCGAGGTTTAGAGTCCCTAGATACTTAATGACTGATGGTGGTTCACACTTTATTCATGGTGCTTTCTGTAAAATGCTTTCCAAGTATGATGTTAATCATAGAATTGCATCTCCCTATCATCCACAGTCTAGTGGTCAAGTAGAATTGAGTAACAGAGAGCTCAAATTAATTTTGCAGAAGACTGTTAATAGATCTAGAAAGAATTGGTCCAAGAAACTTGATGATGCATTATGGGCCTATAGAACTGCATATAAAAATCCGATGGGTATATCTCCGTATAAAATGGTTTATGGAAAAGCATGTCACTTACCTCTCGTACTAGAACATAAGGCATACTGGGCTATTAAAGAGCTCAATTCTGATTTCAAACTTGCCGGTGTGAAGAGGCTATTTGACATTATCTCACTTGATGAATGGAGAACCCAGGCTTATGAGAATGCCAAACTGTTTAAAGAAAAAGTTAAAAGATGGCATGACAAAAGGATACAAAAGCGTGAGTTTAATGTAGGTGATTATGTGTTGCTATACAACTCTCGTTTAAGATTTTTTGCAGGAAAATTTCTCTCTTAATGGGAAGGTCCTTACGTTATTGAGGAGGTCTATCATTCCGGTGCCATAAAAATCAACAACTTCGAGGGCATGATACGTCCATTTTGCATCATGCTTTTATATCGATATTTATTGCATTATGGGCTGTTATTACACGTTATGTCACAATACTTATGACTATTCTCTCTTATTTTACAAGGTTTACATAAGGAGGGAGAATACCGGCAGCTGGAATTATGGGCTGGAAAAGGAGCAAATATTAGAGACCTATTCTGCACAACTCCAAAATTCCTGAAACTCCACGAAAGTCATTTTGGGAAATAATAAAATATCCAGCGGAAGAAGTTCACAGAGGGGTCCCACCAGCCACGAGGGTGGGGC
Organism: Aegilops longissima; assembly: GCA_021605205.1. Classification (NCBI taxonomy): domain Eukaryota; kingdom Viridiplantae; phylum Streptophyta; class Magnoliopsida; order Poales; family Poaceae; genus Aegilops; species Aegilops longissima. The sequence continues at coordinate 63,903,731 of CM038676.1, forward strand.
GCGCCTCACCTCGTGGGCCCCCTGGTGGCCCTCTGATGCCCATCTTCTGCTATATGAGGTCTTTCATCGAGGAAAAAATAATAAGCAACCTTTCGGGACGAAACTCCGCAGCCACGAGGCGGAACCTTGGCGGAACCAATCTAGGGCTCCGGCAGAGCTGTTCTGCCGGGGACACTTCCCTCCGGGAGGGGGAAATCATCGTCATCTTCATCACCAACGCTCCTCTCATTAGGAGAGGGCAATCTCCATCAACATCTTTACCAGCACCATCTCCTCTCAAAACCCTAGTTCATCTCTTGTATCCAATTCTTGTCTCCAAGTCCGGGATTGGTACTAGTAGTTTGCTAGTAGTGTTGATTACTCCTTGTAGTTGATACTAGTTGGTTTATTTGGTGGAAGATCATATGTTCAGATCCTTTGTGCATATTAATACCCCTCTGATTATGAACATGAATATGCTTTGTGAGTAGTTACGTTTGTTCCTGAGGACATGGGAGAAGTCTTGCTATTAGTAGTCATGTGAATTTGGTATTCGTTCGATATTTTGATGAGATGTATGTTGTCTAGCCTCTAGTGGTGTTATGTGAACGTCGACTACATAACACTTCACCATTATTTGGGCCTAGAGGAAGGCATTGGGAAGTAATAAGTAGATGATGGGTTGCCAGAGTGGCAGAAGCTTAAACCCTAGTTTATGTGTTGCTTCGTAAGGGGCTGATTTGGATCCATATGTTTCATGCTATGGTTAGGTTTACCTTAATACTTTTGTTGTAGTTGCGGATGCTTGCAATAGAGGTTAATCATAAGTGGGATGTTTGTTCAAGTAAGAACAGCACCCAAGCACCGGTCCACCCACATATCAAATTATCAAAGTACCGAACGCGAATCATATGAACGTGATGAAAACTAGCTTGACGATATTCCCATGTGTCCTCGGGAGCGCTTTTCCTTATATAAGAGTTTGTCCAGGCTTATCCTTTGCTACAAAAAGGATTGGGCCACCTTGCTGCACTTTATTTACTTTTTTTACTTGTTGCTCGTTACAAATTATCCTATCACAAAACTATCTGTTACCACTTATTTCAGTACTTGCAGAGAATACCTTGCTGAAAACCGCTTATCATTTCCTTCTGCTCCTCGTTGGGTTCGACACTCTTGCTTATCGAAAGGACTATGATAGATCCCCTATACTTGTGGGTCATCAAGACTCTTTTCTGGCGCCGTTGCCGGGGAGTGAAGCGCCTTTGGTAGCTGGAATTTGGTAAGGAAAAATTTATATAGTGTGCTGAAATTTACCTGTCACTGTTACTATGGAAAGTAATCCTCTGAGGGGCTTGTTCGGGGTATCTTCACCCCGACCAGTAGAGCAAAGAGTTGCTCCTCAACCTAATGAACCTACTGAAAATGAATATGAAAATATTCCCTTTGAATTCCCTTCGCGTATGATGGAAAAACTACTAGCTAATCCTTTTGTAGGAGATGGAACAAAGCATCCCGATGAGCACCTAATATATGTGGATGAAGTTTGCGGACTATTTAAGCTTGCAGGTATACCCGATGATGTTGTTATTAAGAAGGTCTTCCCTTTATCTTTGAAGGGAGATGCATTGACATGGTATAGGCTATGTGATGATACGAGATATGGAACTATAGAAGATTAAAATTGGAATTTCATCAAAAGTATTATCCTATGCATCTTGTTCATCGTGATCGCAATTATATATATAATTTTTGGCCTCGCGAAGGAGAAAGCATCGCTCAAGCTTGGGGGAGGCTTAAATCAATGTTGTATTCATGCCCCAATCATGAGCTCCCAAGAGAAACAATTATTCAAAATCTTTATGCTCGGCTTTCTGAAAACAATCGCACCATGCTCGATACTTCTTGTGCTGGCTCTTTTATGATGAAGAATATTGAATTCAAATGGAATTTATTGGATAGAATTAAACGCAACTCTGAAGATTGGGACCTCGACGAAGGTAAGGAGTCAGGTATGACACCTAAGTTTGATTGTGTTAAATCTTTTATGGATACCGATATTTTCCGTAAGTTTAGCACTAAATATGGACTTGACTCGAGATAGTTACTTCTTTCCTGTGAATCTTTTGCTACTTATGTTGATCTCCCCAAGGAGAAGTGGTTTAAATATCATCCTCCCATAGAAGTAAAAGTAGCTGCACCTATTAAAGTTGAAGAAAATATTGTCACTTATAATGATCATGTTGTTCCTACTTCTTATGTTGAGAAACCACCTTTTCCTGTTAGAATAAAGGATCATGCTAAAGCTTCAACTGTTGTTCGTAAAAGTAATATTAGAACTTATACACCTCCTGAGCAAATCAAAGTTGAACCTAATATTGCTATTGTTAAAGATCTCTTGGCTGATAATATTGTTGGGCATGTTATTCAATTCTGCGGTGAAACTGCTAGAATTGCTAAACCTTGTGCTAAAGATAAACATAGACCTATGGTAGGAGTGCCTGTTATTTCTGTTAAAATAGGAGATCATTGTCATCATGGCTTATGTGATATGGGTGCTAGTGCTAGTGTTATACCTATTGCCTTATACGAAGAAATTAAGCATGAAATTGCACCTGCTGAGTTAGAAGATATTGATGTCACAATTAAACTTGCCAATAGAGATACTATATCAACAATGGGAATTGTTAGAGATGTTGAAGTCTTGTGTGGGAAAACTAAATATCCTGCTGATTTTCTTGTTCTTGGTTCCCCACAAGATAGCTTTTGTCCCATTATATTTGGTAGACCCTTCTTGAACACTGTTAATGCTAAGATAGATTGTGAAAAGAATGTTGTTACTATTGGCTTGGATGATATGATTCATGAGTTTAATTTCTCTAAATTTAGTAGACAACACCGTGAAGAAGAATTGCCTAGTAAGGATGAAATTATTGGTCTTGCTTCTATTGCCGTACCTCCTAGTGATCCTTTAGAACATTATTTGCTAGACCACGAAAATGATATGTTTATGAATGAAAGAAGGGAAATAGATGAAGTATTCTTTAGACAGGAACCTATTCTGAAACACAATCTGCCTGTTGAAATCCTAGGGGATCCTCCTCCACCCAAAGGTGATTCCGTGTTTGAGCTTAAACCGTTGTCTGATAATCTTAAATATGCTTATCTTGATGAAAATAAGATATATCATGTTATTATTAGTGCTAACCTTTCAGAGCATAAAGAAGAAAGATTGTTGAAAACTCTGAAGAAGCACCGTGCTGCTATTGGATATACTCTTGATGATCTTAAGGGCATTAGTCCCACTCTATGTCAACACAAAATAAATTTGGAAGCAGATGCCAAACCAGTTCGTGATCCTCAATGACGTTTGAATCCTAAGATGAAAGAAGTGGTAAGGAAAGAAATACTAAAGCTTTTGGAGGCAGGTATAATTTATCCCGGTGCTGATAGTCAATGGGTAAGTCCTGTTCATTGTGTCCCTAAGAAGGGAGTTGTTATTGCTGCTCCTAATGATAAAGATGAATTGATTCCGCAAAGAAATATTACAGGTTATAGGATGGTAATTGATTTCCGCAAATTAAATAAAGCTACTAAGAAAGATCATTACCCTTTACCTTTTATTGATCAAATGCTAGAAAGACTTTGCAAACATACACATTATTGCTTTCTAGCTGGTTATTCTGGTTTCTCTCAAATACCTGTGTCTGCTAAGGATCAATCAAAGACTACTTTTACATGCCCTTTTGGTACTTTTGCTTATAGACGTATGCCTTTTGGTTTATGTAATGCACCTTCTACCTTTCAAAGATGCATGATGGCTATATTCTCTGACTTTTGTGAAAAGATTTGTGAGGTTTTCATGGACGAATTTTCCGTCTATGGATCCTCTTTTGATGATTGCTTGAGCAATCTTGATAGAGTTTTGCAGAGATGTGAAGAAACTAATCTTGTCTTGAATTGGGAAAAGTGCCACTTTATGGTTAATGAAGGTATTGTCTTGGGGCATAAAGTTTTTGAAAGAGGTATTGAAGTTGATAAAGCCAAGGTTGATGCTATTAAAAAGATGCCATGTCCCAAGGACATCAAAGGTATAAGAAGTTTCCTTGGCCATGCCGGATTTTATAGGAGGTTCATTAAGGACTTCTCAAAAATTTCTCGGCCTCTAACTAACTTATTACAAAAAGATATACCATTTGTATTTGATGATGATTGTGTAGAAGCATTTGAAATACTTAAGAAAGCATTGATCTCTGCACCTATTGTTCAGCCACCTGATTGGAATTTACCCTTTGAAATTATGTGTGATGCTAGTGATTATGCTGTAGGTGCTATCCTAGGGCAAAGAGTTGATAAGAAATTAAATGTTATCCACTATGCTAGTAAGACCCTAGACAATGCTCAAAGAAATTATGCTACTACTGAAAAAGAATTCTTAGCAGTTGTATTTACATGTGATAAGTTTAGACCTTATATTGTTGACTCTAAAGTAACTATTCACACTGATCATGCTGCTATTAAATATCTGGTGGAAAAGAAAGATGCTAAACCTAGACTTATTAGATGGGTTCTCCTGCTACAAGAATTTGATTTGCATACTGTTGATAGAAAGGAGCTGAGAACCCTGCTGCGCATAACTTGTCTAGGTTAGAAAATGTTCTTGATGACCCACTACCTATTGATGATAGCTTTCCTTATGAGCAATTAAATGTCATAAATACTTCTCGTAGTACTCCATGGTATGCTGATTATGCTAATTACATTGTTGCTAAATTTATACCACCTAGTTTCACATACCAGCAAAAGAAAAAGTTTTTCTATGATTTGAGACATTACTTTTGGGATGACCCACATCTTTATAAAGAAGGAGTAGATGGTGTTATTAGACGTTGTGTACCTGAGCATGAACAGGAACAGATTCTACGCAAGTGTCACTCCGAAGCTTATGGAGGACACCACGCTGGAGATAGAACTGCACATAAGGTATTGCAATCTGGTTTTTATTGGCCTACTCTCTTCAAGGATGCCCGTAAGTTTGTCTTATCTTGTGATGAATGTCAAAGAATCGGTAATATTAATAGACGTCAAGAAATGCCTATGAGCTATTCACTTGTTATTGAACCATTTGACGTTTGGGGCTTTGATTATATGGGACCTTTTCCTGCCTCTAATGAATATACACATATTTTAGTTGTTGTTGATTACGTTACTAAGTGGGTAGAAGATATTCCAACTAGTAGTGCTGATCATAACACTTCTATTAAAATGCTTAAAGAAGTTATTTTTCCGAGGTTTGGAGTCCCTAGATATTTAATGATTGATGGTGGTTCACATTTTATTCATGGTGCTTTCCGAAAAATGCTTGCTAAGTATGATGTCAATCATAGAATTGCATCCCCTTATCACCCACAGTCTAGTGGTCAAGTTGAATTGAGTAATAGAGAACTCAAATTAATTTTGCAAAAGACCGTCAATAGGTCTAGAAAGAATTGGTCCAAGAAACTTGATGATGCATTATGGGCTTATAGAACTACATATAAAAATCCTATGGGTATGTCTCCATATAAAATGGTTTATGGAAAAGCATGTCACTTACCTCTCGAACTAGAGCATAGGGCTTATTGTGCTATTAAAGAGATCAACTATGATTTCAAACCTGCCGGTGAGAAGAGGTTATTTTATATTAGCTCACTTGATGAATGGAGAATCCAAGCTTATGAAAATGCCAAGTTGTTTAAAGAAAAAGTTAAAAGATGGCATGACAAAAGGATACAAAAGCGTGAGTTTAATGTAGGTGATTATGTATTGCTATACAACTCTCGTTTAAGATTTCTTGCAGGAAAACTTCTCTCTAAATGGGAAGGCCCTTACGTTATCGAGGAGGTCTATCGTTCCGTTGCCATAAAAATCAACAATTTCAAGGCACAAACCAAGGTGGTAAACGGTCAAAGAATCAAACACTATGTCTCAGGTAATCCTATAAATGTTGAAACCAATGTTATTGAAACCGTAACCCTGGAGGAATACATAAGGGACACTTTCCGGAACGTTTCAGACTCCGAAAAGGAGTAGGTATGTGGCATGGTAAGTAAACCGTCTCCAAAACAATTTTAAAGGCAATATTTCTCCGTTTTGGAATATTTAGAAAAATAGAAAAATAAGTAGCAGTCCGGGAAGGACACGAGGGCCCCACGAGGGTTGAGGGCGCGCCCTGCCCCCTGGGCACGCCCCCTACCTCGTGGGCACCTCGTGTACCTTCCGGACTCCGTTTTCTTGCACGATAAGTATTTTGGTAGGTAAAAATTCATTATATATTCTCCCGAAGGTTTTGACTCCCGTATCACGCAGTTATCCTTTGTTTTTGTTTTGAGCTGTTTTTCTGACAGATCTAGATTATCATGACGTCCCCAAGTGCCTCCAAGGACAAGTTCTTCGAGAAGGTCATCAACCCTTACCTCGCGGAGGTGCTGCGACACCCTCAAACCATCCGCGATGAAGAGGGACCCAAGGGGACCGGAAGCGTGGAGACGAGGCTCGAAGCAGTGGAGCAACACAAGTTTTCAAGTGTCAGGGGATGGTGGAACATGGACTCAACTCCAACCACATGATGATCGTGGAGTTCACTAGCAACCACAAGTTGGATGCCGACAACATCGGGGAGGCCATCTTCAAGCTTCATGAGAAGATCGAGCATCTTCAAGCCCAAATCTATGACCTGCAAAATCAAAACTGTGAGTATGAATATAGATTCAAAAGGATGAGTTTGGCTGCAGATTTGAGGATCTCGGAGACTCGATCATCCTTCTATGATGGTGAGCCCATGCCTTGGAAGATGGACGACAAGCCCGCATCATCAATAACACCTCCACCTTCTTCACCAGCAAAGGAGACATAATCGCATGGGTATGGGCACTCCCCTTGGCAACTCCCAAGCTTGCGGGAGTTGCCCCGTATCGTATCACAATCACATCTCCTATCTTTACCTTTTTCTTAGTTCGATCCTATTAGTAGTATCTTGATCTAGTAGAATAAAGTTTATGGCATGATCTAGTCTTGAGTTTTTGCTTTATGATCCCTCTATGTAATCGAATCTGTGAGCTATATAATAAAGATTAGTGTTGAGTCAAGGGCTTGATTATTTTGCCATGATCTTGAGTGAATAAAATAAAAGAGAAAAAGAATAAAAAGAAACATAGAGTTCATATTGATCTTGTTGAGAGTAATGACTTCACATAGAAAGAGTATGATGATTAAAAGTTGTTGGGAGTTGGCAAACATAGTTTTGGTCATCGTTGCAATTAATAGGAAGTAATAAGGAAAGAGAGGTTTCACATATAGATATACTATTATTGACATCTTTTATGATTGTGAGCACTCATTAAAATATGACATGCTAAAGAGTTGATGTTGGACAAGGAAGACAACGTAATGGGTTATGTTTTCTTATATCTGAGATAAAGTATATTGTCATGGATCTCCCAACATGTTGAGCTTGCCTTTCCCCCTCATGCTAGCCAAATACTCAGCACCAAGTAGAGATACTACTTGTGCTTCCAAAACCCTTAAACCAGTTTTTCCATGAGAGTCCACCATATCTACCTATGGATTGAGTAAGATCCTTCAAGTAAGTTGTCATTGGTGCAAAGCAATAAAAATTGCTCTCTAAATATGTATGACTTATTAGTGTGGGAGAAAATAAGCTTTATACGATCTAGTGATGTGGAAGAAATAAAAAGTGACAGACTGCATAATAAAGGTTCATATCACAAGTGGCAATATAAAGTGACGTTCTTTCGCATTAAGATTTTGTGCATCCAACCATAAAAGCGCATGGTAACCTCTGCTTCCCTCTGCGAAGGGCCCATCTTTTATTATTATCCTCTACCTTATGCAAGAGTCATGGTGATCTTCACCTTTCCTTTTTACATTTTATCCTTTGGCAAGCACAATGTGTTGGAAAGATCCTGATTGATATATCTAATTGGATGTAAGGGAACATGACTTATTATTGTGGACATTACCCTTGAGGTAAAAGGTTGGGAGGCAAAACTATAAGCCCCTATCTTTCTCTGTGTCCGATTAAAACTCCGTAAACACAAGTATCCCGTGAGTGTTTGCAGTTATGAAAGACTAAATGATAGTTGAGTATGTGGACTTGCTATTAAGCTCTGACATAGACTCTTTCTAATGTTATGATAAATTGCAATTACTTCAATGACTGAGATTATAGTTTGTTGGTTTTCAATAATGTTTATGATTCATATTCTGCATTGTGAATGGATTATTACTTGAGCATAAGAAATCGTATGACAATACATATATATGTTGCTGTCATGAGAATAATCATAATGCCTTCATGTCCGTATTTTATTTTTATCGACGCCTCTACCTCTAAACATGGGGACATATTTATTGTTATCGGCTTTCGCTTGAGGACAAGCGAGGTCTAAGCTTGGGGGAGTTGATACGTCCATTTTGCATCATGCTTTTATATCGATATTTATTGCATTATGGGCTGTTATTACACATTATGTCACAATACTTATGCCTATTCTCTCTTATTTTACAAGGTTTACATAAGGAGGAGAATGCGGCAGCTGGAATTCAATGGAAAAGGAGCAAATATTAGAGACCTATTCGCACAACTCCAAAAGTCCTGAAACTCCATGAAAGTCATTTTGGGAAATAATAAAAATATCCAGCGGAAGAAGTTCACCAGAGGGGCCCCCACATGGCCACGAGGGTGGGGGGCGCGCCCTACCCCGGGCGCGCCCCCCTACCTCGTGGGCCCCCTGGTGGCCCTCCGATGCCCATCTTCTGCTATATGAGGTCTTTCGTCGAGGAAAAAAATCATAAGCAACCTTTCGGGACGAAACTCCGCCGCCACGAGGCGAAACCAATCTAGGGCTCCGGCAGAGCTGTTCTACCGGGGACACTTCCCTCCGGGAGGGGGAAATCATCATCATCGTCATCACCAATGCTCCTCTCATCGGGAGAGGGCAATCTCCATCAACATCTTCACCAACACCATCTCCTCTCAAAACCCTAGTTCATCTCTTGTATCCAATTTTTGTCTCCAAGTCCAGGATTGGTACTAGTAGTTTGCTAGTAGTGTTGATTACTCCTTGTAGATCATTTATGCATATTAATACCCCTCTGATTATGAACATGAATATGCTTTGTGAGTAGTTACGTTTGTTCCTGAGGACATGGGAGAAGTCTTGCTATTAGTAGTCATGTGAATTTGGTATTTGTTCGATATTTTGATGAGATGTATGTTGTCTAGCCTCTAGTGGTGTTATGCGAACGTCGACTACATAACACTTCACCATTATTTGGGCCTAGAGGAAGGCATTGGGAAGTAATAAGTAGATGATGGGTTGCTAGAGTGACAGAAGCTTAAACCCTAGTTTATGCGTTGCTTCGTAAGGGGCTGATTTGGATCCATATGTTTCATGCTATGGTTAGGTTTACCTTAATACTTTTGTTGTAGTTGCGGATGCTTGCAATAGAGGTTAATCGTAAGTGGGATGTTTGTTCAAGTAAGAACAACACCCAAGCACCGGTGCACCCACATATCAAATTGTCAAAGTACCGAACGCGAATCATATGGACATGATGAAAACTAGCTTGACGATATTGCCATGTGTCCTCGGGAGCTCTTTTCCTTATATAAGAGTTTGTCCAGGCTTATCCTTTGCTACAAAAAGGATTGGGCCACCTTGCTGCACTTTATTTACTTTATTTACTTGTTGCTCGTTACAAATTATCATATCACAAAACTATCTGTTACCACTTATTTCAGTACTTGCAGAGAATACCTTGCTGAAAACTGCTTATCATTTCCTTCTGCTCCTCGTTGGGTTCGACACTCTTACTTATCAAAAGGACTACGATAGATCCCCTATACTTGTGGGTCATCAGGGCACAAATCCGAAGGTGGTGAACGGTCAAAGAATCAAACATTATATCTCAGGTAATCCTATAAATGTTGAAACTAATGTTATTAAAACCGTAACCCCGGAGGAATACATAAGAGACACTTTCCAGAACGTTTCAGACTCCGAAAAGGAATAGGTACGTGGTACGGTAAGTAAACCGATTCCAAAACAGTTCTAATGGCAATTTTTCTCCGTTTTGGAATATTAAGAAAAATAGGAAAATAAGAAGCAGTCTCGGAAGGAAACGAGGCCTCCACAAGGGTGGAGGGTACGCCCCCTGCCTCGTGGGCACCTCGTGCGCTCTCCGGACTCCGTTTTCTTGCACGATACTTCATTCGGTCGGTAAAAATTCATTATATAATCTCCCAAAGGTTTTGACTCTCGTATCACGCAAATATCCTCTGTTTTTGTTTCAAGTTGTTGCTGCTGCAGATTAGAGCAAGATGTCTTCCAAGAGTCAGTCGGGGAGAGCCGGGTGTCTCATCCGACATCGAGATCAAGGACGAACAGCGATGCTGACCACTTTGGGCCAGCAACAGAGGAAGAGATGGAGGCTGATTTGAAGAGGATAGATGCCATGGAGGAGGATCAAGAAGTCACTTCTCGTTTCCGAGCTGGATTCACGATGGGGGAACTACAGAGCTCGGCTATTCCAAACTCGGTTATCCCCTCCAATGTTAGATTTCATTCTTACGAGAATATGAAAAAGAGAGTTACTTGTTCCCCCGCAGCTATGCAACATCCAAGGGTGCAAGGAGCTTTGACCGTCATGGGTAAGCTCCGTAAGGAGATAATGGATCTCAAGCAGCAACTCTATAAGCTCGAGGAAGAGAATCGTATCCTGAGGAGTATCATCGCCAAGAATATCACACCACCACCTCCGAAGAAGGAGATATAATCACATGGGTATGGGCACTCCCCTTGGCAACTGCCAAGCTCGGGGGAGGTGCCCCGGTATCGTATCACCATCACATCTCGATCTTTACTGTTTTCTTAGTTTGATCCTTTTGGTAATATCTTGATCTAGTAGAATAAAGTTTTTGGTATGATCTAGTTTTGATTTTTGCTTTATGATCCCTCTATGTAATCGAGTCCGTGAGCTATATAATAAAGATTAGTGTTGAGTCAAGGGCTTAATTATCTTGCTATGATCTTGAGTGAATAAAAGAAAAAGAAAGAATAAAAAGAAACAAAGAGATCATATTGATCTTATGGAGAGTAATGACTTCACATAAAAAGTGTATGATGATTAAAATTTGTTGAGAGTTGACAAACATAGTTTTGGTCATCGTTGCAATTAATAGGAAGTAATAAAGAAAGAGAGGCTTCACATATAAATATACTATCTTGGACATATTTTATGATTGTGAGCACTCATTAAAGTATGACATGCTAAAGACTTGATGTTGGACAAGGAAGACAATGCAATGGGTTATGTTTTCTTATATCTGAAATAAAGTATATCGTCATGGATCATCCAACATGCTGAGCTTGCCTTTCTCCCTCATGCTAGCCAAATTCTTTGCACCAAGTAGAGATACTACTTGTGCTTCCAAACACCCTTAAACCTAGTTTTGCCATGAGAGTCCACCATATCTACCTATGGATTGAGTAAGATCCTCCAAGTAAGTTGTCATCGGTGCAAGCAATAAAAATTGCTCTCTAAATATGTATGATTAATTAGTGGGGGAGAAAATAAGCTTTATACTAGCTTGTGATGTGGAAGAAATAAAAGCGACGGACTGCATAATAAAGGTCCATATCATAAGTGGCAATATAAAGTGACGTTCTTTTGCATTAAGATTTCGTGCATCCAACCATGAAAGCGCATGACAACCTCTGATTCCCTCTTCGAAGGGCCTATCTTCTACTTTTATCTCTTACCCTTATGCAAGAGTCATGGTGATCTTCACCTTTCCTTTTTACATTTTGTCCTTTGGCAAGCACAATGTGTCGGAAAGATACTAATATATATATATATATATATATATATAAAATTGGATGTAAGTTAGCATGAGCTATTATTGTTGACATTACCCTTGAGGTAAAAGGTTGGGAGGCGAAACTATAAGCCCCTATCTTTCTCTGTGTCCGATTAAAACTCCGTAACCACAAGTATTGCGTGAGTGTTAGCAATTGTGAAAGACTAAATGATAGTTGAGTATGTGGACTTGCTGAAAAGCTCTTACATAGACTCTTTCTGATATTATGAAAAATTGCAGTTGCTTCAATGACTGAGATTATAGTTTGCTGGTTCTCAATGAAGTTTCTGATTCATACTTGACATTGTGAATAGATTATTACTTGAGCATAAGAAATTGTTGGGGAACGTTGCAGAAAATTAAAATTTTTCCTACGGTTTCACCAAGATCCATCTATGAGTTCATCTAAGCAACGAGTCAAGGGAGTGAGTTTGCATCTACATACCACTTATAGATCGAGAGCGGAAGCTTTCGAGGGGATGGTGATGATGGAGTCGTACTCGGACCACCGATGACCAAGTGCTGAACGGACAACACCTCCGCGTTCAACACACGTACAGTACGGGCAACGTCTCCTCCGTCTTGATCCAGCAAGGAGGAAGGAGAGGTTGAGGAAGATGGCTCCAACAGCAGCACGACGGCGTGATGATGATGGAGTGATGATTCTCCAGGGCTTCGCCAAGCGCACGCTGGAGGAGGAGAGGTGTTGGGGAGGGAGGGCTGTGCCTTCAAGTTGTGTATGCAGCCTCCCTCACCCCTCTATTTATAGGGGAAGGAGGAGGGGCGGCCCCCCTAGATGCATCTAGAGGGGGGCGGCGGTTATGGGGGGGGGCTTGCCCCAAGCAAGGGGCGCCCTTAGGGATCCCTCAACCCTAGGCGCATGGGCCCAAGGGAGGGGTGCGCCCAGCCCACCAGGGGCTGGCTGCCTCCCACGCAGCCCAGTGGCCCCCGGGAGGGGTGCCCCTCCCGTGGTCCTCCGAACCTTTCCGTGGCCCTCCACAATACCGATATGACCCAAACTTTTCCGTGTCCGCTTGACAACTTCCCATATATAAATCTTTACCTCCGACCATTCCGAACTCCTCGTGACGCTTGGGATCTCATCCGGACTCAACAACATTCGTAATCACATACAAGTCTTCCTAATAACCCTAGCGCCACCGAACCTTATGTGTAGACCCTACGGGTTCGGAGACATGCGCACATGACCGAGACGCTCAGTCAATAACCAACACGGATCTGGATACCCATGTTGGCTCCCACATGCTCCTCGATGATGTCATCGGATGAACCACGATGTCGAGGATTCAAGCAACCCGTATACTATTCCCTTTGTCGACAAGATGTTACTTGCCCGAGACTCGATCGTTGGTATCCCAATACCTCGCTCAGTCTCGTTATCGCAAGTCACTTTACTGCATCGTAATGCATGATCCCGTGACCGACACTTGGTCACTTTGAGCTCATTATGATGATGCACTACCGAGTGGGCCAGTGATACCTCTCCGTCATACGGAGTGACAAATCCTCGTCTCGATCCGTGTCAACCCAATGACACTTTCGGAGATACCTGTAGTGCACCTTTATAGTCACCCGATTACGTTGTGACGTTTGGTACACCCAAAGCATTCCTACGGTATCCGGAGTTACATGATCTAATGGTCTAAGGAAGAGATACTTGACATTGGAAAAGCTCTAGCAAAACGAACTACACGATCTTTGTGCTATGCTTAGGATTGTCTTGTCCATCACGCCATTCTCCTAATGACGTGATCCCGTTGTCAATGACATCTCGATGTCCATAGTCGAAACCATGACTATCTCGTTGACCAACGAGCTAGTCAACTAGAGGCTTACTAGGGACGATTGTAGTCTATGTATTCACACGTGTATTACGATTTCCGGATAATACAATTATAGCATGAATAAAAGACAATTATCATGAACAAGGAAATATAATAATAATGCTTTTATTATTGCCTCTAGGGCATATTTCCAACAGAAATCATATGGAAATACTATATATGTTGCTGTTATGAGAATGATCATGATGCCCTCATGTCTGTATTTTATTTTATCGACACCTCCATCTCTAAACATGTGGACATATTTATCGTTATCGGCTTCCGCTTGAGGACAAGCGAGGTCTAAGCTTGGGGGAGTTGATACGTCCATTTTGCATCATGCTTTTATATTGATATTTATTGCATTATGGACTGTTATTACACATTATGTCACAATACTTATGCCTATTCTCTCTTATTTTATAAGGTTTACATGAAGAGGGAGAATGCCGGCTGCTGGGATTCTGGGCTGGAAAAGGAGCAAATATTAGAGACCTATTCTGCATAGCTCCAAAAGTCCTGAAACTTCACGGAAGTTATTTATGGAAATAGTAAAAAATATTAAGCGAAGAAAATACCAGAGGGGGCCCACACCCTGGCCACGAGGGTGGGGGCGCCCGCCTTGTGGGCCCCTGCTGGCCCTCGGTGCCTATCTTCGCTATATGAAGTCTTTCGTCCGAGAAAGAATCATAAGCAAGCTGATTTAAACTCCGCCTCCACGAGGCGGAACCTTGGCGGAACCAATCTAGGGCTCCGCAGAACTGCTCGCTGGGACACTTCCCTCCGGGAGGGGGAAATCATCGCCATCATCATCACCAACGCTCCTCTCATCGGGAGGGGGCCAATCTCCATCAACATCTTCACCAGCACCATCTCCTCTAAAACCCTAGTTCATCTCTTGTATCCAATCTTTGTCTCCAAGTCAGGGATTGGTACCTGTAGGTTGCTAATAGTGTTGATTACTCCTTTTAGTTGATGCTAGTTGGTTTATTTGGTGGAAGATCATAAGTTCAGATCCATTATGCATATTAATACCCCTCTGATTATGAACATGAATATACTTTGTGAGTAGTTACGTTTGTTCCTGAGGACATGGGAGAAGTCTTGCTATTAGTAGTCATGTGAATTTGGTATTCGTTCGATATTTTGATGAAATGTATGTTGTCTCTCATCTAGTGGTGTTATGTGAACGTCGACTACATGACACTTCACCCTTGTTTGGTCCTAGACGAAGGCATTGGGAAGTAATAAGTAGATGATGGGTTGCTAGAGTGACAGAAGATTAAACCCTAGTTTATGCGTTGCTTCGTAAGGGGATGATTTGGATCCATATGTTTCATGCTATGGTTAGGTTTACCTTAATACTTCTTTTGTAGTTGCGGATGCTTGCAATAGGGGTTAATCATAAGTGGGATGCTTGTCCAAGTAAGGACAGCACCCAAGCACCGGTCCACCCACATATCAAATTATCAAAGTACCGAACGCGAATCATATGAACGTGATGAAAACTAGCTTGACGATAATTCCCATGTGTCCTCGGGAGCGCTTTTCTCTATATATGAGTTTGTCCAGGCTTGTCCTTTGCTACAAAAAGGATTGTCCATCTTGCTGCACTTTATTTACACTTGTTACTTGTTACTCGTTACCAATTACCTTATCACAAAACTATATGTTATCGACAATTTCAGTGCTTGCAGAGAATACTTGCTGAAAACCGCTTATCATTTCCTTCTGCTCCTCGTTGAGTCCGATACTCTTACTTATCGAAAGGACTACGATAGATCCCCTATACTTGTGGGTCATCAGGGGCCGGCCCTCTCCCCTCCTCCACTCCTTTATATACGTGTCCAGGGGGCACCCCATATACACAAAACTTGATCATTGATCTCTTAGCCATGTGTGGTGCCCCCTTCCACCATAATCCACCTCGATCATATCGTAGCAGTGCTTAGGCGAAGCCCTGCGTCGGTAACTTCGTCAACACCGTCATCACGCCATCGTGCTGACGAAGCTCTCCCTCGAAGCTCTACTGGATCGTGAGTTTGCGGGACTTCGCCGAGCTGAACGTGTGCTGAACACGGAGGTGTCGTATGTTCGGTACTGAGGATTTCCTCGGTCGATCGTGAAGACGTACGACTACATCAACCGCGTTGTCATAACACTTCCACTTTCGGTCTACGAGGGTACGTGGACACACTCTCCCCTCTCGTTGTTATGCATCACCATGATCTTGCGTGTGCGTAGGAATTTTTTTGAAATTACTACGTCCCCCAACAACAACGTCACCCTCCTACGCGAGTCCATCATCGCACATCAGACGCCTAACCTCAAGGGCGCCATGCCATCGAGATCTATCGCCATCAATGTGTATGATGAAGCACCGCTCCACAGAAGATGTCGTGCACTGGTCCCTCGAGCCCGTGTACACCTCCAAGAATGACGCCCCCACAGGGGAAACGACACAAGCGCGCCGCCGTCTTCTGATCTATCGATCTAGGGTTTTCCCCGGAGGTAGCAAATAGTGGTCTAGAACTTCTCCACGGCGATGCCTTCAAGAAGGGAACGACACCGTAGAGCGCCGCCATCGTCGGCCTTGGCATCTAGCCCAGAGCAGGTTTTCACCAAGATCCATTCGAAGAACTCCATCCAGCTTCTTATGCACGGATCACCGCCTTCCCTATCGGAGACTAGACTAAAAGGATCCAGATGTCGTCGCCTGAACGGCCGCGACACCACCACGGTGTCAAAGCAGCCAGCTTTGGCAGACCCACCACGCCAGCCTGCCATTCCATAACAGACCCATCGGCCCGCCAAAGACCATTCAGGCCCGGTGAGATCCGAGATTTCGGCCGCCCCCACAGGGGCGCCTCCCCCACGGGAAGGCCGTGCTGCCGTTGTCGCCGCCATCATGTCCGCCGTCGGGATCCCGCGGCACCGCGCCACCGAATCACCGAAGTCCATGTCGCCGCCGCCATGAGAGGACGCCACCGCGCACGAGGGAAGAAGACCTCGCCGCCGCCGTCACAGCCCACAGCCCGGGCTTCGCCGGCGTGAACTTGGGCGGCGGCGGGAGGGAGAGATCGGGGTGAGGTGTCGAGGGCCGGCGGTGCTGTTTCCCCCGAGTCGCCTAGGGTTGGCGATGCGGGGGTCGGTGTCGTGGGGTCAGGAGGATGTTGTAAGAAAAAGACCACCGTCGGTAATTCACCGTGAGCTCCCGTCAAACAATGGTGAGGAGGAGCGGCACCGCCTGTCCCCGCCATCGCACCACCGCCGGCGAGCACCGGACCTCCGACCAGGTCGCCACGCCACCATCCTCATCTTCGGCTAGGTGGGTGCACCGCATGCGGGCGATGGTCGTGGTGGAGGCGTGCGGCAACGGCTGCTACCGCGCTCGATTCCGGGTGCAACATCACCGCCATCCTTCTCTTCGGCGAGGTGGGCGGTTGCCGGCGTCGGCGCCGAAACGTTGAGTGACACGCATCTCTCGTTCATCGATGCGGGGATCTAGATGTCGCCGCCTCGCCTTCGTCTTCGTCGACCAGTTGGTGGTGGTAAGATTGCAACAACATGCCAGTTGCAAATCTAGTGGTGGCGGCCCATGAGACACGTGGCCTATAGGATAGGCGGCTGACGCCGGAGTTGTGATCCATCGGATGATTAGAAGCGACTCCAACACTCTAAACACTTTCTTTTATAGTCCCATGGTGCTATTTTCGTCACAGAGCAAGAATCAACGTGCGTAGCTAATCGGATAGAGCAATCAAACCACTGGCGAGCATAAACGAAGCCGATGATCCTTGCTCTCTGAACTCCAATCGAATCTAACGTACGGCGGGCACGAGCCACCTTTATTTCCAAAAAGCACACATAAATTTCTGAAAAGAAAATTCTCCTTGGCCTTCCACGCTCTCTGAACTCCAATCGGATCGAGTGTACATACTGTACCACCTTTATTTCCACACAAGCATACATAAATTTCTCGAGGAATTTCTGCACTTGGGCACGAGAGCGACGTGCACTCGCTAGGCGGCAAGCGCGTGCGGCCAAGCCACCACCGGCCGGCGTCCGCCTGGCTAGCGATGGACGTCGGCATCGGCGAACAGGCGCACGTACGCGTGTGACTTGACGACGGCGACGGTAATGGCCAGGCCACGATTATTTGCGGTGCGGATGTCACCACCGGCCGGCCGGCGAGTGAACGGTCTCGTCGACGACTGACTGACCGGTCGATCTTTACCATACAGCTATCGATGCCCTTGTCTCTCCGGTGGCATCTGCTGTCCTGCCTGGGCTCACTGGGCTCCTTTCCCGCCACACAAAAAAAAAGTTACTACCGGCTAATTCATTATTTTTTTGCTTGTTCTTGTTTGATTATATGTGGTCGATCAAGGAGTAATCTATCTTTTGAAGCAATCTCTTCCTTTTTGGGAGAGCCATGTCACAGAAATCCTGTGCTCTTTCTCTGACAGCGGCACTTAACTCTATCTAGTTCCACTTAAGACATGGATGCGCCTGATGACATGGCCAAAATGATCCAAGTTTCCTTCTCTTCCGAACCGTGCAAACATATTTCCAGAGCCAGAGTGGTCTGGATTCAGAAGCAAAGTGCGTCATGTTATTCTGGACAATGGACTTGCCTTGCCTACCTATTTGTGATCGAAATGTTATGGACGGGAGCGGATGGACGGACGCACGCACGCACGGATGCTAGTTTTTCTTCTGCTTGCTTGAAAGCAAGAAACGGAATTTATCTTTTCCTTTTCCCCTGTACATATACATGCAGAAGAAAAACTATGTGAGAATTTGGGATGGCTGCAAGTGGTTATAATTCCGTAGCCACTCTCTCATCAGACATTCTAGAATAGCGTGGCTCTATCCAAAACTGTCCCTTTCTGAACATAAATGAAAATGGCATTGTGGTGCATATTATTACCCTCAAGTCAAATTTCTACAACAGGCGCGCACTATTTCTGATGAGATTTGCACCCATCAAATCCATGGACTTCGTTCACGGGATCACAAGCGTCCCGTGTTAAAAAAATGTACGTTTGGATGGAAAGCTTTCGGTGATGCTAATTTGTTTTTTAGCTATCTCCGGTCGGCCGGTGCTGATTAATCAAAGTGGGAAAAAAAGGAAGAGGTGTCTGCATTGTTGGGCGTCAGAGAGACAGAGACCGGTGCTTCTGTGGAAGCAGGAAACAGACTGGATCCTGCATGCATGAACTGAACCGGGAATCCAACCTCGTGATCCTGCTGGCTGCCTTTTCATCATGTATGCTGTTGTCGTTCGATGGCAACAACTGCTGGCATACTTCACTTGATGGATGATGGTGGTAATAGTGGGGTTTAGCCCACCAAGCCACCGGTACCAGCACTGTTGTTTGCTCCTTTGGTGAATGCCGGTCTCCAAATTCAACAAGTCCCTTCAAGGAAAAAGTTAAATTATGGAATGAGCTACTCCAGTTTGGAAGTAGTACTATGTACAGTATGCTATCTCTACGTTTGTTTGGTTTTGAAAACATGGGTATCGACTTTTGGGTGTGCTGAAAAAGTAGAATTTTTTTCGGCTACACAAATTTTCCCTCTCCTCTATTTAACATGGGTTTGGTTAGCCAAAATTTGGGTCTGCTATTGGAGATGACCGAGCATCTCCAAACATCTCCTCTTTCTCCAAAAAATTTTCTTGTACTGTGGAGTTGGGACCAAAAACCAGCTGCAACAGTTCCACTTTTCCTAATATAATTTTTGGTGAAAAGAAAATAGCCCATCTACGAGAGGAGTTGGCCCTCTTCCATATTCCCCCAATACACGCCACTACCTGAAAAAGTCCCTCGTGTTGCCACCCGCCGCTCAATCACCAGCGCTGCCCCCGTCGGGCCACCGTTGAGAGAGATATCTCATTGACAAGTTGCGGTCCTATGTCAGATTTGATATTAGAAAAGTGATTATTGGCGATCTGTGAAACCATTCATCCCCACAACTAGAAAAATAACACATCTTTTCCTTTCCCTCACGCCTTTGCGCCCCAAGGTAAAGTTCTCCTACCCCTCCATGCTTCATCGCCTAGCCCGTGGTTCACCCCCAACCCTTTGCCTGCCGCAACGATGGCTGGTGCGCGGAGGGGAACCCTGATGCCTCGGTTCCGGCTAGTTGTTCAAGCAAGGGTTTTCTAGTCATCGCAGGGGCGGCGCTCGGACGAGTGGTGACGCTTCATCTTTGAGTTGGTCTTTCGGACTTCGTTCCTTCTTGAATTCGTCCCAGGACGAAGTCAAAGGAGCTTGGGTGTAGAATCCGGCCATCTCGCTGTTACAACAAGGTTAGGGGTTTCTCGTTGTAGGTGGGCCACAGTGATATCAGATGTCACACACCTCAGATCGATTCAAAGGTTCAATGGCGACAACTGCGGCTACGGACAAACGCACAAAGACTTCCCGTGTGTCATCCACAAGGTCAGGCCGGCTCCAGTATGGGAGCAACAACAGTGGCATGTCGTGACTCATTCTGGCGGCGGTAGTGGTCGTCCGGTGATCTATTTGAAAAAACCCAGGAAAATGTTATTAGGAAACCCCACAGAAGTCGGGATGCTCTCATGATCGTTTTCCACACCCTTATAAATTTCGAGGAAGACTTGATTTTTAGTTTATTTATAGGCTAGTGTGTGGCCCACCAAACAGAACAAGGTAGGCATTCGGCCTGGCCTGTCCTATGTTGAGGTAGGCATCTAACCTTGCCTGACCTATCATAGGGGAGCCAACAGAAGGAGTGGACACTTTTTCCTGAACCCAAACCCAAACTCATATAGTCCGAAAAGTTTGTTGTGTCTCTATCAGATACAAAAACCCAAAAGAAATTTCTGGAAAATTTGGGTTTCTACTTTTCTACCTGTGCGCGGCTATGTATGGCTTACAATGGTGCCAAGCACAGTGTCGCCTGCAACGCTCCCTAAATGGGTCGGCCCAAGAAACATAGTTCAGGGTGATTCTCCTTCATTCACTCGTTTGTTTTTCTTTTTTTTCTTTTCTATATATTTATATATATTCTAAAATATCCTAACATATATATTTATATTTAAATTTTTTATGAACGCTAAAAAATGTCTGTGGAACTTTTAAAATTTTAATAGCATTAAAAAATGTACATACGTTTAAAAAATGTTCGTGACATTATTTTTTATTTTGTGTTAAAAATATATTCTCTCAACTTTTAACTTTTATGGCATTAAAATGTATATAAAATGTTCCTGCATTTCGTAAAAATGTTGACGTAATGAAAAATAATTTGTAACAATCAGGAAATGTAAGAGGACCATTAAAATGTTAATATGTTTCTTTTTTGGTGACATTCAATGTAAAAGGAATGTTCACCTAGTTAAATGAATCATCTTGTATCATTTGAAAAAAATGTTTCTTTGGAAAATGTTTAACACACATTAAAAAAAGGTTAAAAACAAGTATTTGATATAAATGTTCATCATTATTTCAAAATTGTCTATCATGTATGAAAAATGTGCACATGTATAAATAATATACAATGTATACTGCCAATAGTCATGTGTTGATTTTTTTAAATCCATAGAAAACCAACGAAGAAACACATAAAACAAGAGAAAATCCGGTCAAAGAAGCACATAAAGCACTACAGAATAAACAGGAAAAAGTCCGCCCGAAAAGCGATCAGAACTATCAAAAAACAAACAGGGAAAAAATTAATCCAGAAAACCGAGCAAAACCTTCACAGAACCAAATAGGAAAAAAAAACATGTGTAAAAACTGATAAAAAACTTCATAGAAAGTGCTCCCCCAGGACTCGAATTGGACCAGCCCATCTGCCTTCGGCCGAAGGACTTACTAGGACCTGCAGCGGCCCGTTTCTTTTGCTTTTAGCCCAACCTAGGGAAACAATACTTCTCCATCCGGCCTTACCACAAATAAACCCTGAATCCCCAACCCCCATTGCGCGAGTGCGCTACCTGTGCGTGCCGCCATGCCCTTAGCCACAATGGCACCGGCTACTACCACTTGGCGGTAGTGGTTGTCCGATGGTCCAGGGTGTCAATGCAAATTTATTTATGTTTGGGATGCTTTGTACTCCAGGTGAATTTTAATAATAGAGTTATGTCTACTCGCATTAAAACCCAAAAAATAGTTATTGTAAGCCCCTGTAAATAATTATTGGGAAAGTTTTTTTTCTATAAGCGGAAGATGCTCTTAGGATTGTTTTCTATACCCTTAACTAGTATAAATTTTGAGGATGCCTTCATTTTAAGTTTATGTATAGGCTAGTGTGTGGCTCATCAAACGAAACAAGGTAGGCATCTGGTCCGGCCTGTCCTATGCTGAGGTAGGCATCCGACCCGACCTGACCCATCATAGGGGAACCAACATGAGGGGTGGGTTCTGTTTCCCACATAGTCCGAACAGTTTCCTCTATCTCTATCAGATACGAAAATCTGAATTTATTTTAGAAAAACATGGGTTTCTACTATTGTATCTGGGCGCAACTATGTACCGCATACAACGATCCCAAGCGCAGTGTTGTGTGCAGAGCTTCCTGAATGTGCTGGCCCAAGAAACATAGTTGAGTGGGATGCTACTTTGTTCGCTCGTTTATTTCAAATTTTATTCTTGTATAATTTATATTATATTATGCAATACCCTAAAATATAGTTATTTATATTTAGAATGTTTATTCGGTGCTAAAACAAATGTTCATGGAACTTTTAATATGTTAATGGCATTAATAAACTGTACATCAAAAAGTTCACACATTTCAGGAAAATGTTTATGACATTAAAAATTCTTTATTCAGTGTTAGAAACATGTTGATGCAACTTTTGAAAATTTAATGACATTAAAATAATTTACATAAAAAATGCCCAAGCGTTTCAGAGAAATGTTTGTGACATTTTGAAAAGATGTTTATACAATATAAATAATATTTCACGTAATTAAAAAAACGTCACGTCATATTCAGGAAATATATGTGGCATTTAAAAAAATGTCAGATACTTCAATTTTTTTGATGACATTTAAAAATAATTTTTATACTATGTGAAAAGAATGGTCACCTAGTTAAATAAATTATCTTTTATCATTTGAAAAAACATTCAACAGTTTCTTTACGGCGTGTTTGCTTCAGGACATGTAAAGTTTTCAGATTTGTAATCAGAATCCAGTGTACTAGGCTGGGGATTGGGTGATTACACGAAGTGTTTGGTTCAACAAGTGTTGTTTTCCCAGTTCGGAGCGTCCGGAAAAGAAGGGATGAGAAGGGAGAGATACGGCCGTTCGTAACGGGGATTGGGGGTGGTGGGTGGGGGTGGGGGTGTCATGACCGGCGTTGCTGCTCGATGTGGAGAAGGGAGAAGTCCAGCCGGTGTCGCTGCTCGTGGTAGGGATGGAGGAGGTTCGGCTGGCGTCGTTGCTCGATGCGGAGAAGGGAGAGGTCCAGCCGGTGTCGCTGCTCGTGGTAGGGATGCAGGAGGTTCGGCCAACGTCGTTGCTCGATGCGGAGAAGGGAGAGGTCCAGCCGGTGTCGCTGCTCTCGGTAGGGATGGAGGAGGTTCGACCGGCGTCGCTACTCGTGGTCGGAGAGAGAAAGGTCTGCCTGGTGTCGTTGTTGATGGCGGGGAAGGGGGAGGTCCGATGGGCGTTGCTGCTCGCGACAGTGAAGAGAGAGGTCCCGCCGGTGAAAGCAGAGGTTCCTCGTGGTGGAGGCGAGGATGCGACGAGCGGAAAAAGCGCAGATCATGTATGACGCTCGTGTGCTTCCGATCGTCGCTGTTTCGCTGAAGCGAAGCGAGCGACGGAGGCAACACGGGCCGGCCCACTTCGAGCCAGCACCTGGTTTTGGGAACCTTCTAGGAGTTTCCCTGAACCATTTTTTTCTTTTGCCGGTTTTTCCCTGTTTTCTTTTTTCGTTTTTTCCTTTTTCTTTCTTTCTTCTGTTTCTGTTTTTATTTCTCTTCGTTTTCATTTTCTTTCCTTTTATGATTTTTCGTTTTTATTTGTATACTTTGTTCATGAAAATGCTTTGACATCCCAAATTTTGTTCATCGTTTCAAAAAGTGTTCATAGTTTTAAAACTTTATTCACTATTTCAAATTTAGTTCGCTATTAAAATTGTTCAGCGTATATCACAAAATGTTCAATGGGTATATCATATTTAAAACTGTGAACACAAAATTGTTCAGTGTATATACACAAAATTGTGCAATGTGTAGTAAAATGGTTCAGATTATTTTTACAAACATGTTCAGTGTATAAAATTTGTTCATCGTATATCACAAAATGTTCAATATGTTTTAAAATTTTGTTAAGTGTATATCACAAAATGTTCACTGTGTAGTTAAAATTGTTCATCGATATCTAAAAATGTTAATGTATATTTGAAAATTGTTCATCGTTATATAAAAAAACCAATAAACTTTTGTTCATGCTTTGAATAACTGTTCACGTTTTCCAGAAAGAAAACACTTTTTAACAGTTGTTTGAGTTTCAAAATTTGTTCAGGAAAACATTACACATTCTTTTGAATGAAGATTAAAAACAGGATCTGCCTCCGTGCATAGTACTTTAAGTTTACGTTGTACTTACAACCAATCCGAGTCGCTGGGTGCAGTGGCTGATGACGCAGCCGTACAGCGTAAGGTTCCCGGTTCGAATTGAACCAGGCTATAATATTTCGTTTGTAGCGTTTTTTCTTATGTTCACTCGTGGCCTAGTAATGGGCCGGCCCGTTTGCGCGAGCCCTGCGCGGAAGCTCTCCTGTTTGACGCTAACGAGCGTCAGCTCCCCGGAAAAAGGGGATAGAGTGTTTTCGGTTTCCACTCGTCATCTCCCGTTTTGGGCTTTATGAAGCGATGTATCCGATTACTCGTGGCCTAGTAATGGGCCGGCCCGTTTGCGCGAGCCCTGCGCGGAAGCTCTCCTGTTTGACGCTAACGAGCGTCAGCTCCCCGGAAAAAGGGGATAGAGTGTTTTCGGTTTCCACTCGTCATCTCCCGTTTTGGGCTTTATGAAGCGATGTATCCGATTACAGGGTGATCGAAACCAGCCCAACCGAACCAAACGCTGGTAACGTCTTTGCTAGGCGGTGTAATCGGAGACGGGAGGTCCTATTCCGCACCTTCAGCGCCGCGCAAGCTAACCGACGCCCGCAGCAGCGGCTGGATGGGCCGGCCCACATTCGCGCGGCGCGAAAAAAGACGACCAAAAACAGAGCTCTCGATCTCACGCCCTCATGCTTACAAAGCAGAGCTGGCTAACCACTTGACCAGGAAAATTCTGTTGATTCTTCACAGCGCGTGGACTTTAAAGAATAGAAACGTTGACACACTATAAATTTCTTATTACACTGTAGTGTTTACATTTTCCAATTATTTGAAAACATGTGCACATATTACAAATAGAGTTCATGCACATGCAAAGTTCACGTATTAAAAAAAAGTTCACCAAATCGAAAAAGTTCATGTATTCAAAAAAAGTTCACAAATTCAAAAGAGTTCATCGATTTTCAAAAAATGTTCATCAAACAATGAAATTAGTTCATCGATTTGAATTAAAAAAGTTCATCAAATTTGAAAAAAGTTCACCGGATTTGAAAAAGGTTCACCTAAATTAAAAAAGTTCTTCGATTTTGAAAAAACTTAATCAATTTCGAAAAAAGTTCATCCATTTTTTAAAAAAGTTCATCAATTTTCAGAAAAAGTTCACAAAAATGAAAAAGTTCATCAAATTTGAAAATAAGTTCATCGATTTTGAAAAAGCTTCATAGATTTGAAAAAAGGTTCATGAGTTTAAAAAAATCAGTTCATGGATTTTGAAAACAAGTTCATCTATTTGAAGAAGGCAATTACGAACTTGGAAAAAGAAAGAAGAAAAGGACAGGAAAAGGGAAAAAAGGAAAAAAGGAAAAAGAGGAAGGAGAAATGGATTAAAAACGTGTATTTTATCACAACTAATGAGGTGGTCGGGTTGGTTGGCCGTCGATTACTGTTATAGGGACGCGCGGTTCAAATCCTACCTCGCGCAAAGTTTGTGCAGTTTTCCTTACAGTGAGTAGAAAACAGAAAAAAAAATATGGGCCGGCCCGCAAGTAGCTGCTGGAATTGCCATCGGAGACGGTGGGAAATTGCCGAACCAAACACGTCGTTAAT
The DNA here is from genome assembly GCA_021605205.1 of Aegilops longissima. NCBI lineage: Eukaryota > Viridiplantae > Streptophyta > Magnoliopsida > Poales > Poaceae > Aegilops > Aegilops longissima. The sequence continues at coordinate 63,929,634 of CM038676.1, forward strand.
TTTTTAATACATATTTTTAAAAGTCCAAAAACATGTATCTAAAAAAATGTACATCAGGCATTTGAAAAAATGTTCAACATGTATTAAAAATGTCCATGCTTATAAAAAATATACAATATGCACTGAAAAAATATATGTGTTAAAAATAATGATAGAAAAACCCATAAAAACCAATGAAGAAACACATGAAACAGGAAAAAGCCGTTGAAAGAGATACAAAACCACTATGATAACAAACTGGAAAAAAGCCCCGTGAAAAATGGTTAAATTAGAATTCAATCGACACATTAATGGCCATCCCATATATCCGCGTAAGACGCCACTTCTTTGCAATGAGATTGGTGTTGTAGAAGACCCTCTACAATAGCAAGCGTATTGCAATCAGCCGCGCCTATACGTTTTTATTTTTCGCAACAAAGGTCTTGTTGCAGGAATTTTTACAACAAGGGTCTTGTTGCAGGATTTTTCGTAACAAAGATCTTGTTGCAGAAATTTTCGCAATATGTTTTTTATTTTTTAAAACAGGGGTCTTGTTGCAGTTTCTTTTTTGCAACAAAGGACTTATTGTGAAAATGTAAAGATCGATAAAATCTTTTTGCAACATGGGTTGTGTTCCATATTTTTTTGCAACTAGGGTCATGTTGCAAATTCTTTTTGCAAATAAAGACCTTGACATGACACGGAAGGTTTCGGCGGCAGGAGAGCTTGAGGTGGTGGCGCCATGGCCGACCACGGCCGAGCTTGCCGTAGGCGTCAGATAGCAACCGTCTGTGTTTCAGGCGCCTCGCCAGTCGCGGTTGTGGTGCGCGTGCTGGTGCCGCTCGCAACTTCAATGCTCCAGGCACGCCACTCACTGCCATTATCATGTCTGGTGGCTGGACTTTGGAAGTCCATCATTGCTAGCAAACACCATTCGTGCTTTGTAGAAGATGACTGATGCAAGCAGTTGCAAATTAATAAAGGGAAGAAATGAGTGGAGGAAAGAGGTTGGAGAAGAGATAAAAGTTAGGAAAAGAGATGTGGACGGACCATGGGGACACGTGTTGTTCTGCGGAGGCAGATGATGCGTTGGAGTTTTCCGTCGGCTGGAGGAAAGCTTTTCCCTAAAAATAAGCAGGAAAAAATCATGCAAAAAACCGGTCAAAACCACCACAGAAACAAACAGGAACAAAAACATGGGAAAAAAACTTGTCAAAAACTTCCTTAAAACTTCTCCCCCAGGACCCGTATTGGACCGGGCCATCTGCCTCCGGCCGAAAACTACTAGCAGCGGCCCATTTTCTTTGCTTTTAGCCCAGCCCAGGGTAACACAGCACTTCTCCATCCGGCCTTACCGCACGTAAACCCTAAAATCCTAAATCCCCGTTCCCCAATTCCCCATTGCGCGAGCCCGCTACCTACGCGAACATTCATGGCGGACACCCCCGCGCAACCTGCACCGGCTGCCGCCGCCGCCGGGAACCCCCACAAGCGCAAGAACAAGGGGAAGGGCAACCCCAACAAGAAGAATAAGAAGCTGAAGGGCCCCGACGACGCCACCCGCCGCCGCCGCAAGCTGAGCGCCAAGTTCCTCAAGCTGCTCGAGAAGCGCGCCCGCGACTACAACTCCGACGACGAAGACGCCGCCCCCCAAGTCCGACCACGGAGGTCACAGCCACGGCCGCCGCCGAAGCAACGTGATGCTGCTCCCGATGGCGACGACGACCTCAAAGAGGCCCCCTCGTCCGAGGAGGAGGCCTCCAGCTCCGGTGGGGAGTCCGACGGAGAAAAGGCGGTCACCATGTTCCAGGAAGGCTGCAGGGCTTTCCAGGCCGCCTTCACCAAGATCATGGAGAAGAAGCTCGCCGACAACCCATTGGTTGGTTATACTCCGCTAGTTCTCAACGTTTTTACATTTCTTTCATGATGATGCATAACATAAAAGGGGGGCTAACACCTTTTCTTCTTGTTGCTAGGGTCCAATTCTGTCAGCGGACAAGAAATTGGTCGCCGCCAAGTTGGCCGAGGAGGCGGACGAGCACAAGTCCAAGGGAGAGGCCCGCAAGGAGAAGCGCATTGTATGCTACACCTCAATTCACTTGCTTGCTAATTCACCTTGCACTTATAATGCGTTTGTGTTCAGGGCATGACCTCTTGTTTTGTGGCAAATGTAGGCTGCACAGAAGGGCCATAAAATACCCGAGAATGCTATTGACAACAAGGAAAAGATGCTTATCAAGGTCGCAACCCAAGGAGGTAATGTTCTGTTTTCTACTATGTCATTTTGCTTGCGTCTAATATCAAACTTCTCCAAACTCACCCCTTGCCCTCCAACATCTTTTCATGTACTCTATTGATGATGCAGTTGTCAGGTTGTTCAATGAGGTAAGCACACTTGTCTTTTCTTAACTGCTAGACATATATGTTGCTCTGTTGTTGTGAATATAATTATTCATTCTAGGGAGCTTCCATGGACTCTTACCTTAATGGAAATTTGTGGTTCTAATTGTTTTCAGCATTTAGCAAAATGTGCTATGCCATGTTAGTTATTTGCTAAGATTTAGAACGGGGCTCCATGATACCTCTCCCATCTCTCTCTAATGAATAACTGAGACATATATGTTGCTCTGTTGTTGTGAATATAGTTATTCATTCTAGGGAGCTTCCATGGACTCTTACCTTAATGGAAATTTGTGGTTCTAATTGTTTTTGGCATTCAGCAAAATATGCTATGCAACGCCAGTTATCCTAAGACTTGGATGGGGCTCCGTGATACCTTTCCCATCGCTTTCTAATGAACAACATAGGGCAATTCTCTCTCATACATATCACACTCGGTTCAGTTGCCTGTATATTCGAGAAAGAGATTTGCTTAGTTCAAGCTGCAATTAGTTCCACATTTAGTTACTTACCTACTATGGGCTTATTTGATTCAAACGAATTTCATTAGGGTTTTGGAGGATTTGAATCCTTAGGAGTTCTTCTGGTGTAGGTTACTTGATAAACTTTATTGGAATCCTTAAGAATTGGAACCTATTGGGACATTTAGGTTCTTTCCTAAACATTCCCTTGCACTCTATTTTGTATATACTTTGTAAAAAATCGTGTTAGCTAATTAGTAAGTCTTAAAATTTGTTTTTTCTTTCCAGGTGAGCAAGCGACAGACTAGGAAAGGTTTGAATCCATCAAGAAGTAAAGATGTCAAATGTATGACCTTTTCCTTTCTCAATGCTATTGACTTCCTCCAATATTTTAAGATTCATTTGACTCCTTCACCTACTCTTTTGGACTTCTAATTTGTGGATGCTTTGTATTATAGTTGGCTATTGATTATTATCTGGAAAAGAAAAGCGTTAGTGGACATTGGACAACTCAAATAATTTGTTGACAGGATGATTGAACATGTTTCTTGTTAGACAGAACAGTAGTCGGAAATACAATTTGCTGTATGAAATGCCAGTTAGTCACAACTATTACAATCTGGTTATCTTTATCCATTTTTGTTGCTGTTTGAAACAGACCAACCTTATGCAAAACATGTTAACTGCCTCTTTTTTCCTTTCTGCTTTCAATCTGTATCCAAGAATGAAATACCAGCATGAACCCATGACCCCTTGTCATCACAATATGCCATATAAATTAGCGATGCGGTGCTGTTATTTCTGAAGTCTTGTAAGAGTAGTTTGTTTTAATCAAGCTTGAAAAGAATTATGTGAAATCTTCTTTTCAAGCAGCTCAATTGCAGAGTGAAACTTGTGAAAAACAATGAAATTTGGTGACCTGGACTCATAGTTTATCAATCCTTTAGCTAGTTATAGGTGCAGTCTGGAGCTTCAAAGCTCAGGTTTATGTTAGTTAGAGTTGCAATGGACATATACAGGTCTGCTTTCTACTCTATAAACACCACCATTTCATGGGCCACTGAATGACCAAGTGTTGGTAGAGGCATATAACTGCCTACATTTTAGAGGGTTTGAATTTGGCGACTTGATGTTTGACTCAATCATTGGTTTGACTGTAAGAACAGTAGATGTACATTTGTTTGATAATTTGCAGACAAACTTGAAAATCAATTAGAACTGAAAACAGCTGGAGATGTCACATGCTATAGTTCTTTTGACAGCTAGTACACCATCATATTGACCCATGATTGTGCACATCATGCCTATCTTCCGCGTTCTGTTTTCATGCTCACAACCATCTCTATACTGATATCCAAATGGGCTGATTGGTTTCCTGTTCGTCCTGGCAGCTTTGGCAAAACACTCTGTACCATCTAACGAAGGACAACAAGGCCAGGGATCTTCCAAGTTCTCAAAGGTAGTTATACCTAATTATTTCTTCACTGAGTGATTGTTTGGATAACTAGTATTTGGAACAAGTATTAGCAAAACCAGTTTTAAGAGGATTTTTAGGAAAACCAGTTTTAGGTTGTTGTTTTGTTGAAGCTGATTTATAGGATACTTCGTTTGGACTTAAAAACTTCAAATATCGACGAGTATTAAATAGATTTTCCTTCGTCCCTGACCTCGGGCATACATGTAATCGTCAACTTCGTGCAACAGCTTTGGCTGAGCATGATGATGGTGATCCTATTGAAGAAATACTGCATTATCTTTCTGATTGTGAGGCCGCTGCGATAAGCAGCTGCTTCCTGGTTCCTGCTGACACCATTATCTCGTTGAGATCGAAATCATTGGCCGAGCAAGATGTCTTCTCCATCCTCTGCAGTGACCTGAGAGCAGCACCATGAAAACTGTAGGAAGTAGCATCAGTGTTGCTGGTGGTCAGCATCAGTGTTGCTGGTGGTCAGCAACATCCAGCGAGGGACTCCCTGGAGCTATTGTCATGTCGTCTGCATGCTCTGTGGTAGGAAGATTCGATCTCCTCAAGCAGTAGCTTGCCCGTATGTATCCTCCACCGGCAGCCAAAAGAGCAGATTCACATGGAAACTGTAGTTACTGGACGAGGACCATGGGAGTGGGCCGGCTGTGACGAATAGCGGAAGTGGCGCTGGCGGCCATGTGCGAGGATCGGTAGTGGCATAGTCGCGTAAGGCCGAAGCATCGCCAGTGACAATGGGTGAGGGTCGGCAGTGGCGTGGGGCGGAAGCGACGGTGGCGACCTTGGTCGAGGGCCGACGGTGGCGGAGGGGGGAAACGCCGACGGCGACCACGAGTAATCATTGCAAGACAATGACTTGCAAGGGGCGGCACAATCCTTCATGGCGGCGGCATTAATGTAACGGCAATAAACTATCCGAGACTGGCTTTTGTTGGTTCATGAGAGAATGTGTTTTTATAAAAATGATCATTAGTTGATTTTCCATAAACGCAAAATTATGAGTTTAGGCGAAACAAGTTCTAGTAATGCGAATTGACTAGATATGCAAAAAGAGTTTGTGCTAACCTCTGTGGGTTAAGCACTGTTAACAGAAGTCTCTTCAATGCAGCAACATAAGTCAAAATATGCTGCTAGGAGCAGGTTATCTTATCCCAGCAGCATTTCAGGATAAGATACAGGTCAGCTAGAGCTCTCTTAGTTAGTAAGGAAGTGAATGTATGTAGACAGGTAGTAGTAAATAGGTTTTGCTTGTACTAGCAGCCATAGTAGGTTTAAACTTCAGGAACCAACCCTGTACTATAAATACAGCCCAAGTGCTGGCAATAGAGATCAGTTTTCCACTCATCAATCAAGAGACTCTCCTGTGCTAGTCCACAATTGTTTTGCTGGCTTGCTCATAGTGTCCCCCGAGTACTCGCAGTTCGGCCCTGCGCACTCACAGTTTGGGCTAGCAACCTTGGGGTGAAATCAGTTTTACTTAAACGGATTCTGTCAAGACATGCTATCCAAACAAACCCTAAAAGTCTGTCCCTTCAGTTTAGGGGCTTATGGTACTAGGTATTAATGTTGTGTTGTCCGATTAAATTTGTGGACAATGGAAGTCATCATTGCTAGTGTATCAAGCAGTCACACTAAACTTTAAATAAGACTTGATTTTGAAACTAGTTTCTTGGTGTACAAAGTAAATGAAATTATGCATGGTCGAAACATGTAAGCTAATAGCTGGAAAAAGTACCACAGTGCAACTTGACATGAAACACTAAAGCAAAGCCCGTACCGCACCCCTTCTCTTTTGCATATGAATGTTACCGTGGTTGTATAGTGGAGTTTGAACACTATGTCTAACTAGTCAATGTGTACGTGCAATGATGTTAATTTGGAAGTATATTAAGTGCATGTGGATATTAATTAGGTATTATTTGCGTGTTATTATGTGATTAACACTATATTTGGCATGAAATTAACTGCACGCTAAACGTGTTGAGCGCTCGACATTGAAGCAGTCTAGGCCGTTGGATTGACATGATTTGATGGCTGAGATTAATTGGATCTGCCCCTTTGGGTCTTTTTATATTGGTATAGATATAGATTTATTGAGGCTAGAAATTTTGAAAATGAGGATTGCCATGAGCCATTGAGTCACAAGACAGTAAAAGCTGCAGGATATAGGAGTAGTTGGGGGATAAATACCAGTGTACCTATCATAATCATCGGGGGAACAGGGGATCCTAACAGTAGTAAAAAAGCTGGTTCATTGGTTTATGCAACTAAGCTGCTAGTTCACTTGTTGGTGTAATTAACTAGCTGAACTGCAGGTTTCTAAGTATTTTGCAACATATTTTTAACAGTTTTGCATATAGAACTGAACTTTACTTGTGGATATAGAACTGAACTTTACTTGTGGATGTCTGTGCATGTAACTCATAATTGGTCTGCTTATTAGAATATTGGCAAAGGTGAAGATGAGCCAGGGTGGGCCCCTCTACGTGACACATACATGCTTGGTTCCAAATTGAAGGACTGGGATAAAGCACTGGTAAAAATCCTCTGGATATAGCATTATTTGCGTGAGTACAACAACACAAGCACCTGTATATTTAACTAATGTTTTGTTTACTGGGCAGGATTCTGACGTGGCTAAACCGACTGAGGTCCCTTTGGACAACTTTTCTGATGATGAATAAGAAACAAAATCTATTGCACGGTTGGCTGAGGGGCTACATTTTGAAGGGGGAATGGAGGGCGGTTGATTCTGGATGTATCCCAAGAGCGCAAGATTTTGGAGAGTGGAAGAATGGCGTCGCATCCAAGAGCGCAAGATGTCTACATGCAAACATTGTAGTTTTAGTTTCTCTTCATCCTTTGTATCACAACAAAATTCTTGCAAAACTGTGGTCGCAGCTTAACGAGTATAATTGTTTTGCCCAGAATTCTTTGTAGTGCATTAAGACGAACCTGATACTTTTGTGCTGCAATGATTTGTTGTTGAAAATCGGAAATACTACTAGTTTGTCTGAAGAGGTTTTTCTGGCATACCAACAAATTGTAACTGGAATAGCTGTACGAAATTTGATTTCAAAATGTATAATCAGGATTAACAAACATGGGGACCAGGTAGCTTCTGCAAGCTTTGGTAAGACCAATAAGCTGCACATATACACAAACGATAACTATGGCGTCCATCCTGATTGCCTACAGGAAAATGCACCAGTAGTCCAGGAAGCAGTGGCAGCCACTCTTAACAGTTTTTCTTTTGACATGAGAACCTCTATCACCCGTCAGAAAGTGTACCAGGAAGCAGCAACAGCCGATATCGTGCATGTTGTAATTCTGGCGATTCATTGAAACTTCCTGGTGCCTTCTATGCCTATGGATATCAAATTCACATCTCCAGTAAGCAGGTACACAACAAATAACCCACAAAATAGGAAAACTGTAACGCAAATAAGAATGAGCTATGTATCCTCTGCATAGAAAAGCCTGACCCTATATAAAAGGCTTGGGCGGTTGATATTGACACAGTTATTCGTCCTTTGGTGGGTCAATGACTAAGAATCTGTTTGTTGTGACTTTGTCCTTGGGTAGCTCACCGGAAACTTTATCGATCATTACTTTAGTCTAGTATGAAGTTACTCATTTCATATTGCTTACTATGGTGTGTACAGTCAGGAAGGCGAAGTACCGATTTGCAAGGTTAGTTTTTTCCTTTATTTCTCCTCAACCTATCTCTATTGGGTGGACTTACGCCCCTTCATATTTAATTTCTTCACCGATACAAAAACTAGCAAGATCCACTCCATTGGTAATTCCACCAATAAGACCCTATTAAAATACCCCATTAGTTTGGTTGGGTAGGTCAAGATGCTATAAGAACTTTACCAACCATTCATACAAGCAGTGAATTATCTTGAAAAGTAATTTTAGAACACATAGTATTTTGGGGTTTATACATATACAACATGCAAGCCAACACTTACAACAGCGCAAAAAACAACCTTGCAACATAAAGACACAATTTGTAACGTACGCCCATGATCATCGCAACATGTCGTCGATGTGTTTGCAGCAAAACATATGAGCTTCCAACATGTCAAAAAAATGTATGCAACTTGAAAAAAAAACTTCAACCTTCATTGGGAACACCAACCTCAATGTCTCGGGCTCATGGGAGCCTGTTTAGAGCCGGATCGAGCAACCCCTAAACCATCTTCCTCCGCACACACACACACACATGGTCACGGGGTCACATGGTTGGCCCACGTGGCGGTCGACGCTAACTGTGTTGGAATATTCCTCAGAGACAATAATAAAAGATATTGTTTAGTTTCATGTACGTATTTAATGTTATGTTCTATTTCACAACTGTTATGGTTCTTAAGTATGCAATAATCACGAAGTTCAGAGGAAAACTCATATGCACGTGTAGAATAATAATCGGTAAATACATTCCTAGTCTCACCTCTTAGACTAGTTTAATTGTTGCATGATGGTTCTATTTTCTTGATCATCGCCATAAGTTAAGTGTTTGACCATTGATCGTTGACTTTTCCAGAGAACTTCATGGAATTTTAAAAAATCCATGTATTCGAAAAATGTTTATGAGGTTAAAAAATGTTCATGATTTTTTAAAAATTGTACTTTAGAAAAAAGTACAAAATTGAATTTTTTTTCGCAAATTTTAAAATTTAATTAATTTAAAAAATATTCACGAATTTGAAAAAACAATCACGCATTCAAAAGGTTTTGAATTTGTTCTAAAAAATAATTTAAAATAAAACCAATCAACACTCATCCTGGAAAAACCGCCCGAAAAAATAAATAGGAGAAGGTTCCCAAAACCAACGAGAAGAAAAACTACATGGGCCGGACCGTATAGGAACGATTAGTAGCTTACAGGATGTGGGCGTCAAATAGGAAATGGCGGCCAGGCCATCCGTGGTGAGACATTCCTCAACTGCAGGCCGGAGTATATGATGGTGATCACTACCACGCCTTCCTCCCACTTCAAAAAAAAAAAAAAAAAACAACCACGCCTTCCACCCCTAGGGTTTCACCAGAGAGGAAAGGGGATACCGCTGCCTGCCTTGTGCCGAGCTCCGCCCTCGCGCCGTCGCCGTCGCCGTCGGAGGCCACGAATGAGGATCGAGTGGTAGTTGCAAAGAGGTTCCCATTCGAAGCAGCAGGAGCTCCTTTCCGGCAATCGAAGCAATCAAGCGCCTCCCTTTTTAAATCGTATATAATCCGGAATCAAAGCAGTCCTTCCTGGGCTACAATCAGAAACAGTTCCTCTTTCGAATTCGGTCTCCGTGTTTCAATTGGTCTCGGGAACCCATCAGCTATATACTACCTCCATTCAACTCGTGAGGACATCAATATCCGGAGGAGACAAATTCACGGCAACTCCTGAGCCTTCAGCTGCCAAATTCAGGGTGACCAACTCTTCTCGGGCCTCGGCCGATCTGCGCGGGAGCCATGGCGGTGAGCTCATTGTCCTCTTTTCCTTGGCGAGTATTTTGTTTTCAGAGAGAACCCTTTATTACAGATCTACTATAATCAAAGTTGAAAATTTACACTTCTACATCAAAATTGCATCTCTATTTTTGTGCTGCAAAAGAATATGTCAAGACTGAGTGTCTTGCACCATTGAAATTACATACATGCTTGCAACTGTCTAGGAAGTTGCATATCGGATAATATCATATTTGCTTATTTGCGACTAGTGTGGAATCAACTCTTATCTGTCTTCATGCCAAATGCAGAAAGGCAAGAAAGTTGATGCGCTCAGCGCATTGCCTGATGACGTTCTGGTCAACATTCTTGACCGACTCACTGTCCGCGAGGCTGCAAGAACCAGCATCCTCTCCCGACGGTGGACTCAACTCTGCGCCAAGCTGTCTCGGCTTATAATAAGCTCTCAGCACTTCCTGCCCACGGGCGTGTCATGCACCGACATCTCTGACGATGAATTGGTTCGCATCAATGAAGCCGTGGTTCAGGCGATTGAGAGCATACTCCCACGCAGAAATCCTGGAGAACACACCATCCGCCTTCTGTCGAGACCACGTTCTACTTGAGAGGTGATGTCCCCATATCCATTGGGCATGCTGTTGGCCATGCCATGGCGGCACACTTGGTCGAGAATGTCAAATTCAGTGTTATGACAGGGACGTATGACATCGTTGACATGGTTGAGGATGATCTGGTCACCTCTGCGAGAAATTTCATGCTGTTCTTTGATGCCTGTCCAAGTGCATTTGGTGGTCTCACTGCCCTCGACCTCGAGAATTTGAGATTTGGTGAATCAGACATATCCAATGTCCTCAACACTTGCAAGCGGTTGAAGCGTCTGCGTTTGTACAATTGCGACTCTGGTGATTGCAGCACACTGCCAGTTGAACATTCTCATCTCAGTGAGCTTAGTATTGTCCACTGTAGTCTCGAACGAGTTATGCTGAACTGGCTGTTCGCACATGAACACGTCACCGTGTACCTTCGACGCCGGGGGTGATGCACTGTAACGCCCGGATCCCCGGTTCTGCTATTTAGTTAATCGTGGTTTCGAAATCTGTCAAAAAATAAAAAAAATTGAAGCTGGGAGGGGGATAAAACCCCAACCGCCCAAAGACCGCCCCCTCCCCACTTCCCCCCTGGCCCATCTTCTTCTCCCCCCTGGGCCAGCCCCATGGGCCTCCAGCCCGGCCACCGGCCAACCCACCTCTCCCTTATCCCCACCCGAGGGAACCCTAGCCCTCTCGCCCCCACACTCCCCCACTCGCCCCACCTCCCCGATCCGATCGGGATCAGACTCAGCCTCCCCCGCCCGCCTCCCGACGGCGACCCCTCCCCTCGCCGCTTCCGCACAAGGCCCCGCCGCCTCCTCCTCCTCCGCCCATGCCGCCTCCCTCCTCCTCCTCCCCACCGAGGCCGAGGCCAGCCGGGACCATGGGCCTCGGGCCCGGCGCCCTCGCCCGCCTCGCTGGCGTCCCTCACGGACTTCCCCCCCGCCCGGCTTCTCGACGGCCGGTCGTCCCGAGCTCCACCAAGCCCGCGCCTGAGACCCCAGACTTCGTGAGCCTCGACCTCTCCTCTCCCCCCTCGTCGGCGTTCGGCTCCGCCTTGCCGCCATGGGGCGACCCTCCGGTCCCTCAAGCCGCGCCTCGACCCTCCCTTTCCCCATGCCCTCACACAGACTCATGATTGACCCCTTGCGCCCAGGCGTCGTGCTTCGCCCGCCACCGCGCCCCCCCTCCTGTTCCTTCTCTCCCCGTGGCGCCCTCGTCGGGCGACGAGGCGAGGCCCCGAGCCCCCAGGCTCCCCGATCCCTCCTTCCCTGCTCGGCGCCTCCTCGCCCAGACAGCCGCCCCCTTGAGCCCCAAGACTCGCCTCCGTCGCCCCCCGGCGTGGCTCGCTGGGCGGGCGTGGGCTGTGGCAACGGCCGCTGCGCTCACGCCCAGGCCCGGGTCGGTCGGGTCAGGCCGATCGGCAATACCAGATCTGACCTCATGGCGCCATACCAGAGGCCACGTGTGCCATCGACCACGGGCCCCACCCCAAAAACGTTTTAGAAAATGTTTTAAATAAATGTAAACGAAAATGGATTAAAAGTAATTAAAATAATTAACTAATTAATTAATTAATTAATTAATTGGATAATTAATTAAACTAATTAATTCGGATTAGTTAAACCTAATCATTAGCTAATTAATTGGGTAATTAATTAAACTAATTAATCTGGATTAATTAATGCTAATCATTAGTTAACTTAATTAACTAAGTTTAATTAATCGATTAGGTTAATTAAGCTATTAGGTATGACAAGTGGGACCCACTGGCAGGGTTGACTTAGTCAACCCTGTTGGTCGATGACGCCAAGATGACCTCATGCCGATGTCATAAATGTTTTTCGAAATTAATTAATTAATTAATTAATTCAGAAATTAATAAAACCTTTTATAAATCATAACTTTTAATCAGAGTCGGATTAAAATAATTTCAACATGAAAGTTGCTCGTAGCAGCGAGACGATTCCGGACACGCAGTCCGTTCGTCCACCGCACGTCTCTAACCTATCGAACCTGCAAACTTTCTCCTCCGGTTCATCTGTCCGACAGACGTCCGGAACCGGGATAAATTCCCGGATACCTCCCCCCCTAAACCAGTACCCCTCTTACCACGTTAGGGCACGCCTAGCATCGCTTCTTGGCATGTCATGCATCGTTTTGCATCTGTTATCGTGTATTCATTGTTTCTTCCCCCTCTTCTCTTCGGTAGACTACGAGGCCGACGCTGCGGTGGCGGTTCGACTACTGATCTTGACGATCACTCTCTTGCCGAGCAACCAGGCAAGCCCCCTTTGATCATCCCGATATCGCCCATTCCATTCTCTTATTGCTTGCACTAGATTTTGCTATTGTTAATGTTTGCTCCTATTCATTGCATAGCCTGCTTATTGTAACCTCGCTATTGTTACCTACCGCTTATCCTAAACCGCTTAGCATAGGTTGGTTAGATACCCATCGCTGACCCCCACCTTGTCCTTGTTGCCCTCGCTTCATCATTGAAGACCCGATCAACGGATCGAGACCAGCCCGACACCGCACATCACTTCCCTTAGTTGCTCGACACTACTAGGTTACTATCAAGTACCGAGGGTGAAACCTCTACAAGACTTCCGATATTAACCTCGTAGTATAGTTACCGGTTGTGGTCATCGAGGGTGATTCCTCTTTAACCACTTCCGACACGACTGTCGTGCAACCCTCAAGCGTGGACCTCGAGGGTGAATCCTCTAATGTTCACCTTGATGACTACATTGAGTGGGATTTACGGGGTGATTCCTCGTGTTTTCCCTTGATGTTTGGACTCACGATTACTTGGACTTACCATCGTTACTTGGAAAGACGGGTCGACCACGAGGGGTACCAGCGTGCTTAATTGCAGTGATGTGGAGACGGGTTGACTGGAGGGTGCCGCGAGATAATTACGAGGCGTGGCGGCATTCCTAGCCCTTGCCACAAGTCCTCGAGACGGGCAACGGGTCACATCTTTCGTGAGTTACGCTTGTTACCGCGTTCCTAATCCACTACGATTTGGATATTTGATCCGAGGGGCCTCGCCCGATAGCACTAACCATCACGTGGGCTAAGTATGGGCGTTCTGCGTCGTATACATCACCGAAGCTTATTAGACGTCGGCGTCGGATGGCGCTACCGGATTGGGCTGGAACGCTGTTAGGCTAGGTCTGCTTCCGGCCGCCCGCAAGCGTGCAGGAGTTCCGGGAGATGGCCCATGACCCCGGGGCATAGGTTTAGTCCGCGTCTGGCCTCTCTATTAAGCCTAGGTCGGGTTGCGGCGATTGTTTGACCGAGGCGGGCATGACCGGAAAGTGTGTCCGCCGGAGTTAAGCGGCGTGGTGGGTAAGTTGGTGCACCCTGCAGGAAGAAAACATCTATCGATAGCCTGTCCTCTGAGAACGGACGCTTGGAGTTGTATCCCGATCGATACAACTAGAACTGGATACTTGAGATGAGGTTTGGATATGAGCAATGGATTGCGATGAGAATTGGATTGTGATGATAAGCTGGATAGTATGGCTCGGGATTTCTTTCTCGCAGGAGTCGAGAAAGGATCTCGGCCGAGGTTGATAACACTCATGCTACTTTAAGTTATGTTACTCTACTCCCTCTTGTTTCTCTGCAAGATGGTGGTTTCGGAAGATGCTAGTCTTCGATAGGACTAGGCCTTCCTCTATTCTCGGCATTCTGCGATTCAGTCCATCGATATGGCCTTTACACATATATCCTTGCATATGTAGTGTAGCTCCTTGCTTGCAGTACTTTGGATGAGTACTCACGGTTGCCTTGTTCCCCTTTTCCTATCTCTACTCGATTGCTGCAATCGACGATGGAGACCAGGATCGCACGCCACCGCCACGGCGACTACTACTCGAGGCGCCTACTACTACGTGCAGCCCGGCGACGACGACCGGGAGTGACCTAGGAGGATCCAGGCGGGAGGCCTGTCCTCTTCGATCAGATCCCAGCTTTGTGCTAGCCATCTTATGGCACCTTGTTTAACTTATGTCGTACTCAGATATTGTTGCTTCCACTGACTTCGTCTATGATCGAGCACTTGTATTCGAGCCCTCGAGGCCCCTGGCTTGTATTATGATGCTTGTATGACTTATTTTATTTGTAGAGTTGTGTTGTGATATCTTCCCGTGAGTCCTTGATCTTGATCGTACACATTTGCGTGTATGATTAGTGTACGATTGAATCGAGGCGTCACAAGTTGGTATCGAGCCCATCGCTGTAGGAATCCCCTTCCACACTCCTTGGCCGAAGTCGAGTCTAGACATTGCAAAACTTTTACTAACATGGCTGTGTGTCTTATGGGCACACGTCGCCATTGGGTGGTATTAGGATCTTTTACTCCTCGACCTTTACTCTGGGGCTCTGAACTCTCTTCTACTCGGGTTAAACGATTTTACTAACTATCACTAGGATCCCGTGACCGTTTTCACCCCGAAGATGGATATAGCCTTAGTTGTCTTTGGAATTGTATTTGAGCAATTTCCTCACTGTCATTTGACTCCTTTTGAAACATCTTTGTTTTCAGATGGAACCCACGAGGCAGGTCGTGCGCCACACGACGGCCATTGGTGCCTCGGGATCACCTGCGGTGCTAGCCGAGATGATGACCTATCGGGTTATCGCTGGCACCCAGTACACCGTCTATGAGGAGTACCGGGACTACAACCGGGAGCGATGCAGCGCCATCGTCCACCTCTACTCTCGGAGTACGAGTCCACTCTTGTCTTGCACACCGCACATGGTGTTGGAGTGACCATCGATATGGCCGTCCACGATGTTGCTTATGCTTTGCGACACGTCTTCGTGCGAGTATCGAGAGTTGGACACCTCCCCTTGAGGCACATTGCTATCGCGTCGATGTTGGTGAGGAGGTTACTACACTGCTGCCTACACCATCGCCACCAGAGAGCCTTTCCACCATCGAACTTTGTTCGCATGCCGATGGATGGATCGAGCTAACCGAGCTCTTCGCCACGAGTTGTACATCACCCGTCGGCACCTCTACCGTGCTCGACGCTGATGCACCCTTTGTCCGTTCGGAGAGCTGCCGCGTTCTGCGATCTACCCCGCCAGACCGTGATGCCCTGTGGAGTTGGTTGGCGGGACGTGGGAGGCTACTCTCCCGACTTGGTCCTTTCTCGCCACGGACGCCGGATTCAGCACCGAGTATCCGCGGCCCTCGTGTCACCGACGTGGAGGACTATCCTTTGCCGACTACCAGCTTTCGAGCTACTACTACCTCCGCGATACCGCGTGGGACTGATGTAGGCTTGCTTGTTAGCATTTGATGTATTCGCCATGAGCTGCGTGCCGCCTATGATGTAGTAGTCTATGTACTGGACTCTATGTATCGAACTCTATGCATGTTTCCTTTTGTAAGATATGCCAACTACCTATGTAGTTCCCATCATGCTGCTTTCATTATCGTGTTTCATCATGAATGATTCTTGTCTCTTGCTTATCTTCTCAAAAGCTGAACTACCCCTGTTATATATTAGCAGGATGGTTAGGCCAGCAGGTCGTGGTCGTGGTGCCAACCTTCCACCACCGCCTGAGTACATGGCTGGTATGATCCAACAGCTCGAGATGAATCGCCAGTTCATGGAGAACATGATGGCTCGT